>OX637468.1:40961703-42161703 GCA_951799995.1 Trifolium subterraneum
AGATATTTAAAAACTTTCCAAGATATTTAAACCTTTTCAGAGTCTTTAAAGCACAGCGGATTGTTCACACAATTAACTTATGGCGTTATGAATGATGAAGGAGTAAATGAGAGAGTGAGAGAGAGAAGAACACACAACAATTTATACTGGTTCCCCTCACAAATTGAGAGTACTCCAGTCCCCTTGTTTCCAAGAAAGTTCACTATAATCACAAGGATTACAATAGTTGCTCAAGCACACAAGCTTAAGACTTCCTGCTCTTAGTCACACAAGACAGAGAGACTTCCTTGCTCTGATCACACAAGATCAAAGACTTCCTTGCTCTGATCACACAAGATCAGAGACTTCCTTGCTTAAGCACACAAGCTTAAGACTTCCTGCTCTAAGTCACACAAGACAGAGAGACTTCCTTGCTCCTACATTCAGCAGAAGACTTCATTGCTCTAATCACTAAGATTGAGACTTATATGCTTCTACACTAAGCAGAAGACTTTCTTGCTTCTACACTAAGCAGAAGTCTTTGTTGCTTCTACACTAAGCAGAAGACTTACTACTAACTTATAAGCTTAAACTTATTACAATCATAATAACTTCAGAGGCTTAAAGCTAGTTTCTATGCTCACTTCATTTGAGAGATGTTTTCTATTCCAATTCAATTCTCACTTTCTTCTGAGAGATATTTTCTAATGAAGAGTGCTAGTCATCAATTCTTTCTTTGGCATATTTATATGAGTTGAGAAAGACATTGAGACGTTGGAGAAATTCCCGTTGTAAAATGGACAGCTGTAGTCTTTGAAGATCCGTTGAGTAAAGCCCCGTCTTTCTTTGCAGAGAGGCTTCACCTTTACTGTTTGTCCAATAGTACAGTTATAAGGTACAACTAGCTCCTAGAAAGAGAGGGATCACATCCTTTGTGACCGTTGCAATTAGTTGACCTTAGAACAAATCATCAGGCTTGATAATTGTAGTTGAAGTAGCCCTTCAGATGATTGGGGAATTCCTTTGCTTCTGATGAACCTTTGATAACTTTGAGTCTGATTGGTCTTGAATGATTGGCCTCTGATAGTCCTTCGCAATTCAGCTTCTGAGCGTCTTCATCCTCTGAATGACTCTTGACTAGCAGACACCTTCTGAACTCTTGTAGGCCTCTAAACATCTTTGAGCTTCTGAACTCCTCTGAGCTTCTGAACACTTGCAGACGTTCTGATCCTTTTTGAGCTTCTGAACTTTGTTTAGCTTCTGACCACGTTGTAGCTTCTGAACTCTTTCAGAGTGTAATTATTCAGACTTCCATAGGTTTCATCAGAGTCTAAAATTAAGTGTGCTCTTTATTTAACATTGAATTCTCCTGCACTTAATTTAAACATTAGTACCATCAATTGTCCATTTAATACTTTGTTATCATCAAAACTTAAGGGTGTGTATTAACACATATTTTGTTCCAACAATCTCCCCTTTTTGATGATGACAAACACAAGTATTAAATACAATTGTTGTTGATAAAAATCAGCTATGTTGGCATTAGGCTTCTGAGTTTCGCAAGCTCCCCCTAAGTCTGATAACCCATAGGGTTAGGTTTGTAAGCTCCCCCTATTTTGTATCTGTCGCGGTGATTTTCGGACGCCAAGCTATTGGTTAGCTTTGGTTCTCAAAAATTATGATTCACCACCGAACTTTAATTTATCCATGGGAAGGGGAAAGATCGAATAAACCCATAATAAAAATTTAGAGATTTAAGGTTCGGGGGTTAGTTATACAAAGGGAAGGTATTAGCATCCTATGTATCCGTAGTACTCTACGGGAACCTCTTGTAAAATGTGTATTTTTGTGCTAGAATGTTTTGCTTGTAAAATTTGCTTATAAATGATTGGGTAACGATGAGAGATTTCTTTATTAATTTTAGGATATTCAAAAGAAAAGAAAAAAAGTTTTATTAATTTTGAATTGGGAAGACACAAGGTCTTTTGCACTACGTACCCGTAAAGGATTAAAATCTCGTAGTTCGGGGTAAAATTTGTAAAGTGATTCGTTTGATTGATTTTTTAGGAGAAAAGACGAGTCGTCATCTTAAGTTTAAACTCCTTTTAAATCCGCCACGAACATACTGAAAAGTTTATATCTTTTCCTGCCATATGTCATGGGAAAATGAATTTCAACTAGAGATGACTCACGTCTAAACTCTCTTGAGAAAAAGTTTGAATTTGAAAAGCCAAGCGGCAAAAGATTTGAATTGTTTTTGTATTTTTTAGTCTTTGTGAAAATATTTAAATACGCTTAAGTGTATTAGAGCGTTTATTGAAAAAAGGTTTGAAAAAAGTTTCTCGACGAAAGTCGAAGTTTATTATAAAAGATTTCTTTTCTTTGAAAATATTTGAAGGTTTTAGTTCTTGTTATTTTTTAGAAAAAAGTATTTTTTTAGAACGTCGGTTATTCGGACCGCAAGCCATCCGGCAGGAAATCCGAAGTCACCGGAGAGTGAAAAGTCATCCGCCAAACCACTCCTTTTTTCATTCTTTTTTTTATTTAAATAAAATGATTTTTTTTTTTCGAGGTCAAAGATAGCGAACAAGCAAAAGCGCAAAAAAACATCACAACGCGGGGTTATCGAAACATTTCCCTTTTCCTTTCGGACTTACACAAAATAAATCACACAAAATATATATTTTTTGCAATTTTATATTGAAACAATAATAAACAAAGATAAATAATGATGCACATTTTTGGCGTTTTGATATTTAAATATAACATATAACATGTGAATAATGTACAAAAATAAATAAATTAAATGACATTCAAATATAATAGAACACATAAATATAAAAAAAAAAGATAAATAGAGCAGTGGGTGTAAACAGCAAGACAGGGGGGTGTGAATAGCAAGACTGGACTAGGCCCAGTCCATCAAGGCCCACTGGCGCTGCCTTTTTGTGCAAAAAACAGGGACGAGATCTGGGCCGTCTGATTGATCAGACAGCCCTGATTTAATCATAGAAGTAACGAATCAGGGACCATAGATTAGATCAGGATGGTTCTGGGTGCGCTGGTGCACCGTAAGGCCATGCACCAGCACGCACCTGATTGGGTCAGGGTATAAATACCCAAAACCCACAAATTTTTTCATTTTTCTCTCATCTTTCTCTCTCTCTCGGCCGCCCCTTCATCTCTTTCTCTCTTCTTCTTCTTCTCTGCTAGGGTTCTTCATATGAAGAACCAGGGATGAATCTTCATCCCTTCCGGCGAGACGCCGCCACGCCGGAGCGATTCCGGCGGCGGCTCCGCCGGCTAGCCTATTTTTTTTTTAAAAAAATTAAATTTTTTTTACATCAAAACCTTCCCAATCCCTTTCTAAACCCAAATCCACAAACAAAAACTTCTAAAACCTAGCCAAAAGTTCTAGATCGGAAAAAAAAAAAAACGAGATAAAACACACAAAAAACCCAACCTTTTTGTTCTGGATTTGTTTCTTCTCCCTCTCCGATTCTGTTTGCGTTTTTTGAAGAAAGGAAAAAAGGTTTGTTTGATTTCTGTTTTTGTTGTTTTTTCGTATTTTGGTGTTTTGGTTTTGAAGATGAATGTTTCTTTGGACTCTTTTTTTTTTTGAATTTTTCGTTTTCTGGATTTTTGGAAAAAAAACACAGTGTTGTTTTTTTTTGTATGGGATTTGAAAAGGTTTTTTTTGTTTCTGGTTTTTGATGTTTGTTTTTCTGTTGGAAGAGAAAAAAAATAATTTAGGGTTTGTGATGGTGTTTTGTGTCTGGCCGTGGTGCCAAAAAAAACTCCCTGTTCATCTATTCTCTGTTCATTTATATACACGAATTTGGGTTCCTAAGATCCAAAGGATCTGGTCTGAAACTGGACAAGGACAAAGCTTGAGGGAACAAAAAACTGAAAATGGACAAAAATGTACACTGTTTCTGATTTCTGCAGAAAGCAAAACCCCTTTGCGTGTTTGGAGTTTGACAGTTGACTTTGGACATTTTTTCTTATTTTTTAATTAATTAAAAAAACAGAAAAAGAAATTAAGAAATAAATAAATAAATAAAAAAACAAAAATAAATAAATAATAATAATAAAGAACTGAATAATATAATAAAATAAAATAATGAAAAATTGAAAAAACAAAATAATAATAATAATATAAAAATATAAATGAACACAAAAATGAGGTATTTTAAAATACCTCTCTGCCGAAATTTCGTTTGAAAAAGCGAAGCAAATCCCGGACAAAAATGCATGACATATGGACATGAGGCGGGATCTTAGGTCAAAAATTGGGGTATGACAGATGCCCCTATTTAAGTTTCTTCATCCGGAGAGATGAAGATTGAAATTTTCATCTCGATTGGAGGAAACAGCTTAAATACAAAATACCCAATTTTGGACCTAAGATGCCGAGAATGCTTACGATGCAAATGCAAATGCAAATACATGACTTTGAATCTTACAAGATTCAAGCTTTTATTACTGGGGAACAGTGATATTTACAGGTGAGCAACATAAAGTGACCCGACTGGGGGGAAAAAGAAAGAAAAAAAAGATAGGGAGAGGAAAAAGATCCAACTCCATTGGTGAGGCAATGTAGTTTTACTGGGGATAAGTTGCCTACTATCATGTAGATAGTTTATAAAAGACAATGAGAAATATCACTTACTACCGTATGGATAGCTTAGCGAAGGTAAATGAGAAGAAAGAGAGACACTGTCTACTACCATATGGATAGCTTAATAAAGATGAGTGACAAATATTGCTAACTAACATATGGATAGTCTAGCAGAAACAAAAATGACAAAAATTGTCTACCAACATATGGATGGTTTTGATATGTATATTACCTACTACCATATGGATAGCTTATAAAAGGTAATAACAAAACGAGACACCGTCTACTAACATATGGATGGCTTATAAAAGACGAGTGACAAACATTGCTAACTAACATATGGATAGTCTAGCAGAAATAAATGACAAAAACTGTCTACCAACATATGGATGGTTTTGATATGTATATTACCTACTACCATATGGATAGCTTATAAAAGGTAATAACAAAAACGAGACACCGTCTACCAACATATGGATGGCTTATAAAAGACGAGTGACAAACATTTCTAACTAACATATGGATAGTCTAGCAGAAATAAATGACAAAAACTGTCTACCAACATATGGATGGTTTTGATATGTATATTACCTACTACCATATGGATAGCTTATAAAAGGTAATAACAGAAAAAGAAGAGAGAGGCTTCCACGCAGGGAATATATAACTCTGCCAGGAACTCCAGAGGAGATATAGGAAGGTTAGATTGAAAAATACAAATTTCTCAAAATGAGAAGCCATCTGAAAAGTTCTTGGTTAACATCCTTCGACCAGATGTACTGGGGATGACCTCACACGGGGAAGTTGAATATATATGGGTTGGTATACAAATTACTCAAATGAAGAGACTGTCGTTCACTGATTGAAATTAGAACTGGGTCCAGGAAAGAAGTTGGAGAGAAATAGTCAAACAAACTCTATACCCAATGAGAAATGAGCTCGACTGGGGGATCTTCCTGTCCATGTATTCGGAAAGGGATATAACTGAAGCAACCTTCTTCCACGAGGATGAGCTCGGTGGGGAATTTTTTTTTTTTTTTTGAAAGGACATACACTTTCTGCTTATGGCTGACAATCTACTTGGGGAGAGTGACACGTCCACCCCTATTCTTTGAGGACACACACAACTGATATGAATAATATTAAGAAAATGTAGCCATGCATGTATTATGGAAATATATATGTGTTATGCTTGCATGCATGTCATGTATGTGTATGCTGACAAAACTGATTAGACAAATACGACTGAGGGTAAACCAACATCGCAGTACGTTCAAATACTCGGCCAACCTTAACAAATTGTATATATCACTTGAGATGGACCAGAGACACTGATTGGAGAAGTCTGATTATGAAACTCAAACTTTTTCAAGGAGGACAAATCTTATAGGGGAAAGACCCGATATTGGTCCGAAGTCGCCATTTGAAACTAAGTGAGGAAGCTCCTTTTAACCGTTTTCTCTTTTGAGATAACTGCACATGTCCCCCTTTGTTTTCACCACTTAAAGAGAACGTGTTCGTAATTGCCCCTCCCCTTTTTTTTTTAAAAGAGTGGAATTATTGTGTACATTCTTTTTTTGAAGACTTTTGTTCCAAACATTACCATTATATAAAAAAAAGTTATGCAAAACAAGAATAAACAAGAATTCCAAATGAATAGGGAAGGCTCAAATTTCATTAATTGAATGGTAGCTTGCAAAAAGCGTGCCCCATGGATCATTACAAAAAGTTGGAAAATGGTAAATACATGGAAAAGGCTACATTGTTACACGATAACCACTATTCTCTCTAGAAACTTTGAGTTCCAACTGTGTTTTGAGCTTTTAGATTGAAGGTTGCTGACTCTTTAGTAGCTATATTGAATGCCCCAAGCAGACAAGTTTAACCTGATGCAGCTATTTTGTCGGAATCCTTAATTTTTGCCTAGATTGCCTTTTCAGGTTTTCAATCTACCAGGATAATCTTCTATTTTCTTATGTCTCTAATTTTTGCCTGGGCCGCCCTTTCGGGTTTTCGGTCCACCGAGACGCTCATTTTTGCTTAAGCCGCCCTTTCGGGTTTTCGACTTAACGAGCTTTTTTTTTATTAGACAAAATATTTCTTTACTGCATCGGCATTCACAGGGCGTGGGAGTTCATCACCATCCATAGTTGCAAGTGTCATAGCGCCACCGGAGAAAGCTCTCTTAACAACGTATGGGCCTTCATAGTTAGGGGTCCACTTGCCTCTAGAATCTGGTTGGAAAGATAGAATCTTTTTTAGTACGAGGTCCCCTTCTTTGAACTCACGGGGTCGAACCTTCCTATCGAAAGCTTGTTTCATCCTTTTTTGATACAACTGACCATGGGCCAAGGCAGTCATGCGTTTCTCCTCAATTAGATTCAATTGGTCATATCTACTTTGACACCATTCAGCCTCAGACAATTTAGCTTCCATCAGAACTCTCATTGACGGAATCTCGACCTCTACGGGTAACACTGCTTCCATGCCATATACGAGAGAGAAAGGGGTTGCCCCTGTTGAAGTGCGGACTGAAGTGCGATACCCATGCAAGGCAAATGGTAACATCTCATGCCAATCCTTATAAGTAACGACCATTTTCTGAACGATCTTCTTGATATTCTTATTTGCAGCCTCAACAGCCCCATTCATTTTGGGTCTGTATGGAGAAGAGTTATGATGTTCAATTTTGAAGTCATCGCACAATTCTCTCATCATTTTATTATTCAAATTTGACCCATTGTCCGTAATGATTCTGCTTGGGACGCCGTACCGGCAAATGAGTTGATTCTTGATGAACTTGACTACCACTTGTCTGGTTACATTCACGTACGATGCCGCTTCGACCCACTTGGTGAAATAGTCGATGGCCACTAGGATGAATCGGTGTCCGTTTGAAGCTTTTGGCTCAATCATACCAGTCATGTCGATACCCCACATAGAGAAAGGCCATGGAGAAGAGAGAACATTGAGCAAGGTTGGTGGCACATGTATCTTGTCAGCATAAATCTGGCATTTGTGGCATACCCTTACATGTTTGCAGCAATCAGATTCCATTGTCATCCAATAGTAGCCAGCCCTTAACATTTTCTTAGCCATTGCATGTCCGTTAGAATGAGTGCCAAAAGACCCTTCATGCACTTCATTCATTAACATTTCCGCTTCGAGTTTATCCACACATCTGAGAAGGACCATGTCAAAGTTTCTTTTGTACAATATGCCCTCATTAAGGAAGAAATTGCCAGACAACCTTCTCAAGGTCTTTTTATCTTTGTTGGATGCCCCAAGTGGGTACTCCTGACTTTGAAGGAACTGTTTAATGTCGTGAAACCACGGCTTGTTGTCTACGACCTCTTCAATGGCAAACACATGAGCAGGTCTTTCGAGACGCCTAATGCTGATCCGGGGCATGTCATTCCAACGACTCACTTCAAACATGGAAGATAGGGTGGCTAAGGCATCTGCCATTTGGTTTTCCTCCCGGGGGATGTGATGCAGTTCCACTTTGTTGAAGAAAGTGAGGAGGCGCCTCGCATAGTCATTGTAGGGGACCAGGCCTTGATGACGAGTTTCCCATTCTCCTTTGATTTGATTAATCACAAGGGCTGAATCTCCATATATGTCGAGGACTTTGATCCTTAGGTCAATGGCTTCTTCAATCCCCATGATGCAAGCTTCATATTCTGCGATGTTGTTTGTACAATCGAATAGCAATCTAGCAGAAAAAGGGATGTGAGTGCCCTTGGGAGTAATGATGACTGCCCCAATTCCGTTACCATATGCGTTAACAGCCCCATCGAATATCAAACCCCACCTGGATTCAGGGTCCGGACCCTCTTCAGGTAATGGTTCTTCACAGTCTTTCATCTTTAAATGCATGATCTCTTCATCAGGAAAGTCAAACTTGATAGATTGGTAGTCGTCAATGGGCTGGTGAGCCAAATGATCAGCGATAATGCTTCTTTTGATTGCCTTTTGGGTACGGTACTCAATGTCGTACTCGGACAACAACATCTGCCAACGGGCAATCCTTCCAGTTAGAGCAGGTTTCTCGAAGATATATTTGATCGGATCCATTTTTGATATCAACCAGGTGGTATGATTAATCATATACTGGCGGAGGCGTTTGGCAGCCCATGCTAAAGCACAACAGGTCTTTTCAAGCGTAGAGTAACGGGACTCACACTCCGTGAACTTCTTACTCAAATAGTAAATGGCATGCTCCTTTCTTCCGGTTCCATCTTGCTGACCAAGTACACAACCCATTGAATCATCTAACACTGTTAGGTACATGATTAGTGGTCTGCCCTCGACTGGAGGGACCAAGATTGGAGGCTCTAGCAAATATTCTTTGATATTGTCGAACGCTTTCTGACAATCCTCGGTCCAAGTAATCCGTTGATCTTTGCGGAGAAGTTTGAAGATGGGCCCGCAAGTAGCAGTCATATGAGAGATAAATCTGGAGATGTAATTTAATCGTCCAAGAAAGCCTCTTACTTGCTTTTCAGTCCTCGGAGCAGGCATCTCTCGAATAGCTCTGACTTTGTATGGGTCTACTTCAATACCCTTTTGGCTGATGATGAAGCCTAAAAGTTTTCCTGATCGGACACCAAAGGTGCACTTATTGGGGTTCAAACGAAGCCGATACTTTCTCAATCGCAAGAACAATTTCAAGAGATGCCCAACATGCTCCTCTTCAGTCCTAGACTTAGCGATCATATCGTCCACATAAACCTCAATCTCTTTATGCATCATATCATGAAAGAGAGTAGTCATGGCTCTTTGATAAGTAGCTCCCGCATTCTTCAATCCAAACGGCATCACCTTATAGCAAAAGGTCCCCCATGGTGTGATGAAAGACGTCTTTTCTCTATCCTCGGGTGCCATCTTGATTTGATTATATCCGGAGAATCCATCCATGAAGGAGAAAACATTGAACTTTGCCGTATTGTCGACCAACATATCAATATGCGGCAATGGGAAATCATCTTTCGGACTGGCCTTGTTTAGGTCTCGGTAATCGACACACATCCTAACCTTACCATCCTTCTTTGGAACTGGTACTATGTTGGCCAACCATTGAGGGTATTCAGATGTAACAAGAAAACCTGCATCAATCTGCTTCTGAACTTCCTCCTTGATCTTGACCGCTAAGTCGGGATGAGTCCTTCTCAACTTCTGTTTGACTGGTAGGCATTCAAGCTTTAGTGGTAAGTGATGTTCCACGATGTCAGTATCCAATCCTGGCATGTCTTGATATGACCAAGCAAACACATCGACATATTCTTTGAGAAGCTCCGTCAATCTGCTCTTGACGTCCTCATCTAGTAGTGCCCCAATCCTGACTTCCTTTTTATCTTCTTCAGTGCCCAAATTAATCGTTTCCAATGGCTCTTCGTGAGGCTGAATGACTTTTTCTTCATGCTCAAGTAAGCGAGAAATCTCATATGGAATTCCTTCATCACCCTCGTCTTCGGCTTCGAACACAGGAAACTCAAAGTTGGGGGAGGGCATAGGGTTATTTTGTTCAATGGGGTCATTGATGGTTAATCTGCACATGTGATTTATGCTTGATTTTAGAATGCATATGATAAATACATGTAGATTTTTTTTTTTTTTTTAAAAAAGAAGGAGTGCTTCCCCTTTTTTTGTTCTTTTTAGTGTTTTTTCTTACCATTTTCCAGAAAAAGCACAAAAGTAAAATAATAATAAAAACAGATGAAATGGAAGTCAAAACGATATTTTTATTGATGATAATATTTGAAACAGGAATGCCCTACACATGGTTCACTCTTGCCTTGGGCAGAACAAAAGGAATTATTTTAAAAGTGCCCTAACACAAGTTCACTTTCGTCTTGGGCAGAACGAAAGGATTTTTTTTTTTAAAAGGAGACAAACAAACACATTACTTAGACAAATGAGTAACGGAGGGAACGTCGACAGCTATCCAATTGTGGCAAACCACCCCTCTTGTGACGAAGCTTGGCAAATCTTCCTCGGTACTGTCTTCGGTAATGGCATCGACTTCTGGAGATGGAAGGTGGATGAACCCAGCACTACAGAAGATGTCTTCAATTGGTTTGGCGGCAGCATTTGGGCTGGCAGCTTTTGCGGATGGTGGAGAGAAACCCAACCCTTCTCGAAACTTGTTTTCCGGTAGTGTCAGAACTTGCCCCCAACCGGTCGATGAACCATTCTGAACTGTTTCTCGTGCATCCTTTAATGACGCCATGGGTCCCTTATTCTTCTTGGTGCCCTCATCATCTAAAGAAAGACTTTGAAATTGTGTCCCAACAACATCGGGATCATCTTCAATGATGGCACTAGCTTCTGAGTGAATGAACCCTGCACTGTGGAAAGTATCTTCAATCGGTTTGATGACGACATTCAGCCTAGCATATGAAAGAGAGAAACCCAACCCTTCACGATGCTTATTTTCTGGCAAAGTCACAACTTGTCCCCAACCTGCAGACAACCTATTACGAACCACTTCTTGTGCGTCTCTCAAGGAGGAAATTGACGCCATATTCTTCTTGGTATGCTTATCATTTAAGGAGAGACTTTGGGAATGCATTCCACCGACATTAGAAACATCTTCAATAATGACATTAACTTCCGGCAAGGAAGGGTGAATGAACCCAGCACTGTAGAAAGTATCTTCAATTGGTCCGTTGACAACATTCCGCTTGGGAGCCCTTGTAGATGAAGGAGAGAAGCCCACCCCTTCACGATACTTGTTCTCTGGTAAAGTCACGACTTGCCCCCAACCTGCAGACAACCCATTTTGAACCACCTCTTGTGCATCCTTAAAGGAAGAAATGGACGTCACATTCTTCTTGGTATTCTTGTCATCTAATGAGAGACCTTGGAATTGCGTTCCATCAACATCACTAGCACTGATGAAAGAGAAAGACGACAAATGGCTCACCAACAAAGCTTGCTCACCACCTACAATTACCAACTTTCCATTCTTCACAAATTTCAACTTTTGGTGAAGCGTAGACGTCACTGCTCCTGCATCATGAATCCATGGCCGACCCAACAAGCAACTGTACGCGGCTTGGATATCCATCACTTGAAAAGTAATCTGGAACAAGTGTGGCCCGATCATCATGGGTAAGTCGACCTCTCCAATGACAGGCTTCTTTGAGCCATCAAAAGCTTTGACCACTACTCCACTGTGCCTCATCGGGGCCCCTTGGTAAGAGAGTCGAGCAAGAGTCGCTTTAGGCATCACATTTAGAGACGAACCAGTGTCTACAAGCACATTTGACAACGCATCAGAATTGCAATTCATTGATATGTGCAAGGCAAGGTTGTGATTGTTTCCTCCTTTCGGCAGTTCTTCGTCACTGAAACTCAAGTTATTGCAAGCAGTGATATTTCCCACTATTCCACCGAACTGGCCAACTGACACATCATGGTCCACGAAAGCTTGGTCCAAAACCTTCATCAAAGCTTCCCTATGGGCATCAGAATTTATCAGCAAAGATAACACAGATATTTTCGAAGGGGTTTGCAACAATTGGTCAACCACCTTGTACTCGCTCTTTTTTATCAATTCTAAGATCTCATCGAAATCTGAATCGGGTCTAGTCCCACTGGACTGGCCTTTGCCTTTATTCAAATCTGGACTCAAGACACGAACTTCTTCCCGCACCTCTTTACTCACTAGATCTTCAGACTTCTTTTGGACCATTGAGGGAAATACTCGTCCACTCCTTGTGACTCTACTCACTTCGGCGATGTTGACCGAAGGTGGCAAAGCAGGTATGGGAACCTCGTGCCCATTTTCTATCATTGTGGCGTTGTATTTGTAAGGTATAGCCTTTTCAGAAATGTAAGGCATCGGTCCCGGTAAGGAAATCACTAATGGAGTGACGATAGATCGTTGACTGTTGTAGGCCACTTCTATATGCTCGGGAATGTCGAACTCAGGTATTATAACAAACACTTCGCCATTGCCATCATTTGGATCTTCATCCTCATCCCTCTTATAAGTGATTTGAAGCTCTCTTCTATCCAGCATACCTTGTATATCAGTCCTCACTTGTTGACAACCTCGCGGATTGTTGGGGCAGATCGGACAAGCTTCATGATCATGTTTAAAGAAGAACAACTTACACAAATTCTTGTGCGTCTGGACCAATGGTTCTCGGATATGCCGAATATCGAAAACCTGAAATTTCCCCGGACACCCAAACACCATATTGACAGATGCCCCATGATTTGGTAATGGATTGGCTTGAACATTCGGATTTACGTCCTTGAAGGACAAGACATTTGCTCGGATTAACCTTTGGACCTCAGATTTCAATATAAAGCAATGTTCAGTGTCATGACCCGGTGCCCCTTGATGGAAAGCGCAGGAGAGATCAGCTCGGTACCATCCTGGCAATATCTCGGGAACTCGGGGAGGTGCTCTAGTTTGAATCAACTTCTTCTCGAGCAGGGCAGGAAGTAATTCTGCATACTTCATAGGAATGGGATCATATTGTGGTGGTGGCCTCTGAGCACGGTTCTGCTGGGCATACTGTGGCGAAATTTGTTGTTGATATTGCTGCTGATATGGCTGTTGAGGTCTTTGCTGAAACTGGGGCCGATAACCGGGACTTTGGGAAACAGTAGCGACATGTTGGTAACCTGTATACCGTTGCTGAGGTCGCCCATGGGCCACCATACTGACTTCCTGTTCCTTTTTCCTTTGAAAGTTATTCCCAAACTTCTTCACGGTATTATTTGAGACACTCTCCTTAACCAATCGTCCTTGTCGGACTCCTTCTTCGAGGCGCACGCCTATGTTTACCAACTCGGTGAAATCATTGGTAGGGCTAGCAATCATTCTTTCATAATAAAAAGGGCCGAGTGTATTCAGAAAAATCCTGGCCATTTCATCCTCGTCCTTGAGTGAGTTAACTTGAGCAGCAACTTCCCTCCATCTTTGTGCATACTCCTTGAAGGTTTCCTTATCTTTTTGTGACATGGCTTGGAGTTGGTCTCTATTCGGGGCCATATCCAGGTTATACTTGTATTGGCGAACAAAAGCCTCACCCAAATCATTGAATGTCCGAATCTTCACACCGTCTAGGCTCATATACCACTTCAGGGCGGCACTCGTCAAACTGTCCTGAAAGTAGTGAATCAACAGTTGATCGTTGTCGGTCTGAGTAGACATTTTCCGAGCGTACATCACAAGGTGGCTTTGGGGACAAGTATTCCCTTTGTACTTCTCGAAATCAGGAACCTTGAACTTAGCTGGGATTTGGACATTTGGCACTAAGCACAAATCATGAGAATTCTTCCCGAACAGGTCCTTTCCCCGGAGAGCTTTGATTTCCCGCTGCATGTCGTCAAATTTCTCCAAGATCTCGTCCATTTGACTATATCCCCTCACGTTCTCCGCATGGTAGATGGGTTCGTTGTCGTGTGGGGTAACATGAATCAATGGGTTTGTAACAACCGTCGTAGGTTGTGAGACAGGGACATGAATTTGAGGGAGTGGGGTTCCTGATTGAGGCACCGGAATTGCATGTTGAATAGTGGGAGTCGGGATTTCGGTAGCGCCCGGGTGACCTCCTCCATTGAAGTTCAAAGGCATGCCCCAAGGGTATCCTTCAGGCATATTCTGTTGAGGCGTGCTACCATGTGTCGCTGGGATTGGGGTTGAGACAATTTCTGAGATCACCGGTGCTTGGGGAGTCGGTGGTCTATTCTGCGCTGCCACTAGTGCTTCTACCAAGGCATTCACCCTATCCAATTCTGCCCTGAATGTTGTTACTTGCTCGTGAAGCTGTGCGTTCTCTTGTTCCAAAGCGTCCATCCTCTTTCTTCTTAGCCGAGTATTGTGCGCGCGAGTTGGTTTCGGACGCGGTAGTCGGGCCACTTTGGGAAGAGACCGGTCGACAAAACTCCCTTTTGAGAAAGACAGGAATTAGTTTTTTTTTGAACTTTATGCATGTATGCATGTAACTATGAACATATGTATGCATGATAAAAGTAAAGTTTTATTCGTATTTTACTTTGAGGGGAACACATAAGCGAACAATTATTAAAGGCTTTTGAAAGAAATAAAGCGACAAAAGTATAAGATCCACCGATAAGATTCAACATTGATTTCATAATACTCAAAATACAAAGCACAAATTCCTTCATAAAGTTTAACTTTGATTGCAAAATACTTAGAAATACAAATCACAATTTCCTCTCATGGAATTACAACAAAATATTCAAAACATGCGTTACAAGTTTCCACCATAAAGTTTAATCATCATGAATCAACATTAAATGCTTTCTTAGCCTCGGCCAATTCTTCCTTGTAATACTCCACCATTTCCTTGCAATACTCCATGAACTTTTTGATGTCTGAAGGAACTTCGTAGTAAGACATGGCTATCTCGGCCTTTGCTAGCTTTTTTGGAAGACTTTCGATGACCATGTTTGAGAAAGCGGCCAATTTTGCAAATTCATCTCTCCACCTATCTGAATCACCCCACACCAACTCAAGTACCATTCCACGTTGAGCCATCTTGGTATTTACCTCTTCGAGTTCTTCATTCAAACGTGCAACCCGTTCTTCATACACCCTAAGAATGTGTTCGATTTCAGCTTGGATATGTTCACACCTTTCTCTTTCTTGGAAGTAAAGATTTTCAAACTCTTGCTTTCGACCAACTTCTAAATGTAGCTGTTCTTCGAACTCTTGGTTTTTCTGGGCGAGGACTCTTTCCATGTTAGCTTGGAGGTACTCTCGCCTTGCCTTTTCTTGGGTGTATAGTCCTTCAAACTCTTGACTTTGGTTACCTTCGTGACGCCATTGTTTCTTAATCTTTTTGGTCTCTTCAACTTGCTCTAGGTATCTTAATCTCCATTTCTTTTGAGAAGCAGTGGCCGACTGTCCGAATTCTTTTATTTTTCCATAGGACTGTTTGAGCCTTTCTATCTCCTCATCCTTGGCAATGAGATTTTCTCTTGCGCTGAGCATACCATCCCCAATCTTCTCTCTTTTATCCTCGGACTCTCTTAAACTTTTCTGACTTTCTTGCAAGACCCCTTCTTGGTACTTTAGATCTCTTTCTAACCTTGCTCTTTTTCCCTCGACTTGCAAATACTTCGATTCCCAATCTTCATTTTTCTTTTGAAGTTCTGAAATCTGGGCTTTCAACTCTTCAGCTTCCTCAATAGGAACCATAATGATTGGTTCGGGTGACAAAGGTCTAACTACCATATCGAAAGGTAATCGATTAGCTTCAACTCTTTCCCGCACCCATTGAGTGTAGAGTGGCTTGGCTATGCAATTCTTTTTAGTCCAAGGTTTCTTGTGTATTTGCCCCCAAGCTCTTCGGATTTTCTTTAGCAATGCGGGGTTTTCCTCTCCCTCTTTCAAGATAAATTCATCCAACAAATTATTGTCTGGTTTATCCTCCATTGGGTACCCTAGTTGTCGAAACGCGAGGACAGGATTATAGTTAATGCACCCTCGAGTTCCCACAAGAGGTACGTTGGGAAAGTCGCCGCAACTGAGGATGATTTCTGTACCATCTAACTCTCGAGAGTACCAAAAAATATCTTTTTCAGTGAGAGCCATCATCCTTTGATGTCATTTTAAACCGGCGGGATTTGACACAAAAGAATCTTTCCTTGGTAGATGAGACGTTAGCCACTCTTGTAGTAAGGGAACACAACAGAATAACATACCCTTCCTTCGCCCTTCATATTTGATATGGAGGGAATAATAAAGACCGGCTAGTAAGGCGGAGACAGGGTTCCCGGCTATGAATACCCCGATGGCGGAAAAGTCCACAAAATTCTCAACGTCGGGAAACAGCACTAATCCGTATACCAAGAGAGCTAGCACCGCATTGAATGGTTTCCAATCCTTCTTTTCCAACAGAGCTTGAGCTTTCGTTTCTAACACACCTCTCGAGAATCCTTTGGAAACTCCCTTCCTATCATTCTTCTTGTCTTCTAGCCATGATGATACCTCGTCGCTTGTAAGATGAAGAGTTTTGGCAATTTCCTTCATAGGAGGTTCCTCTCCCAAACCCACATAAGGCCCATGGTCTTCTAGATTACAACCCAGGATCTTGGCGAATTCTTCTAGTGTGGGGACCAACTGGAAGTCTTGAAAAGTGAAGCATCGGAGTGGTGGATCATAGAAATGAGCTAGGGTGGTTAGCGCCATATCGTCTATCTCTACATGTAGCAAATTGAGTATCGACCCATAATCTAACTCAAAACTTTTCTTGGCGATTGACGTCATCCCCTTACTCAACCCTTTGAGGCTTTCCACTTGTGGTTTCTTGACTTTGAGTGTGGGTGTGTGTCTTCTTGTTGAAGCCATATTTCTTCCTCTTTTTTTTTTGAGCTTTTTAATCAATTGTTCACTCAAGTCCCCTATAAAGCAAAATGTACATGCAAAAATTATTTTCATGAATGCAAATGTTATGGTATGGAAGGATATGATCCGGAATATTTTGAATACTAGTTACATGGTACTATTTAAAAGTTTTCCAAACTACCGCCCCTCACATGTAGATTCTAGGCTTCGTAATGGTTCCTAAAATCATTGATCTTACTTGAAAGTATCACAGCCATTGCAAATCCTCACAAGACTGTAACACTTCCAAGGGATCTCTTTTAGGTGTGGCTTTCGCGTCAACCCTACGAGGTATCCACCAAGAAGGTCAACACTTAACCACCAATTAGGGTTCTAAACAGAGGTCCCTAATAACACGTTTCGAGGTTCTAGACTGGTTTAAAAGGTCCCTAGAGTCATGGATCCAACGAGAAAATATCATCGCCATTGCAAATCCTCGCAAGACAACAATATTCTCAAGAGGGTCTACTCTAGGCGTGGTTTTCATGTTAACCCTACAAGGTATCCACCAAGAAGGCCAACACTCGACCACTAACTTATCCTAAGTTTTTGCTCAAATCCGGGTAGAGGACTTTTCTCTCATAAATATCAAACCCAAACATATAAGCATAATAAAGCAATATAAAATATACAAGAAAAATAAAAGCACAAAATATAACATAGATACAAGTTAGGCTCAACCCTCTTGGGGAGTCCCCAGTGAAGTCGCCATTTCTGTCGCGGTGATTTTCGGACGCCAAGCTATTGGTTAGCTTTGGTTCTCAAAAATTATGATTCACCACCGAACTTTAATTTATCCAAGGGAAGGGGAAAAGATCGAATAAACCCATAATAAAAATTTAGAGATTTAAGGTTCGGGGGTTAGTTATACAAAGGGAAGGTATTAGCATCCTATGTATCCGTAGTACTCTACGGGAACCTCTTGTAAAATGTGTATTTTTGTGCTAGAATGTTTTGCTTGTAAAATTTGCTTATAAATGATTGGGTAACGATGAGAGATTTCTTTATTAATTTTAGGATATTCAAAAGAAAAGAAAAAAAGTTTTATTAATTTTGAATTGGGAAGACACAAGGTCTTTTGCACTACGTACCCGTAAAGGATCAAAATCTCGTAGTTCGGGGTAAAATTTGTAAAGTGATTCGTTTGATTGATTTTTTAGGAGAAAAGACGAGTCGTCATCTTAAGTTTAAACTCCTTTTAAATCCGCCACGAACATACTGAAAAGTTTATATCTTTTCCTGCCATATGTCATGGGAAAATGAATTTCAACTAGAGATGACTCACGTCTAAACTCTCTTGAGAAAAAGTTTGAATTTGAAAAGCCAAGCGGCAAAAGATTTGAATTGTTTTTGTATTTTTTAGTCTTTGTGAAAATATTTAAATACGCTTAAGTGTATTAGAGCGTTTATTGAAAAAAGTTTCTCGACGAAAGTCGAAGTTTATTATAAAAGATTTCTTTTTTTTGAAAATATTTGAAGGTTTTAGTTCTTGTTATTTTTTAGAAAAAAGTATTTTTTAGAACGTCGGTTATTCGGACCGCAAGCCATCCGGCAGGAAATCCGAAGTCACCGGAGAGTGAAAAGTCATCCGTCAAACCACTCCTTTTTTCATTCTTTTTTTTATTTAAATAAAATGATTTTTTTTTTTCGAGGTCAAAGATAGCGAACAAGCAAAAGCGCAAAAAAAACATCGCAACGCGGGGTTATCGAAACATTTCCCTTTTCCTTTCGGACTTACACAAAATAAATCACACAAAATATATATTTTTTGCAATTTTACATTGAAACAATAATAAACAAAGATAAATAATGATGCACATTTTTGGCGTTTTGATATTTAAATATAACATATAACATGTGAATAATGTACAAAAATAAATAAATTAAATGACATTCAAATATAATAGAACACATAAATATAAAAAAAAAAAAGATAAATAGAGCAGGGGGTGTAAACAGCAAGACAGGGGGTGTGAATAGCAAGACTGGACTAGGCCCAGTCCATCAAGGCCCACTGGCGCTGCCTTTTTGTGCAAAAAACAGGGACGAGATCTGGGCCGTCTGATTGATCAGACAGCCCTGATTTAATCATAGAAGTAATGAATCAGGGACCATAGATTAGATCAGGATGGTTCTGGGTGCGCTGGTGCACCGTAAGGCCATGCACCAGCACGCACCTGATTGGGTCAGGGTATAAATACCCAAAACCCACAAATTTTTTCATTTTTCTCTCATCTTTCTCTCTCTCTCGGCCGCCCCTTCATCTCTTTCTCTCTTCTTCTTCTTCTCTGCTAGGGTTCTTCATATGAAGAACCAGGGATGAATCTTCATCCCTTCCGGCGAGACGCCGCCACGCCGGAGCGATTCCGGCGGCGGCTCCGCCGGCTAGCCTATTTTTTTTTTAAAAAAATTAAATTTTTTTTACATCAAAACCTTCCCAATCCCTTTCTAAACCCAAATCCACAAACAAAAACTTCTAAAACCTAGCCAAAAGTTCTAGATCGGAAAAAAAAAAAAAACGAGATAAAACACACAAAAAACCCAACCTTTTTGTTCTGGATTTGTTTCTTCTCCCTCTCCGATTCTGTTTGCGTTTTTTGAAGAAAGGAAAAAAGGTTTGTTTGATTTCTGTTTTTGTTGTTTTTTCGTATTTTGGTGTTTTGGTTTTGAAGATGAATGTTTCTTTGGACTCTTTTTTTTTTTGAATTTTTCGTTTTCTGGATTTTTGGAAAAAAAACACAGTGTTGTTTTTTTTTGTATGGGATTTGAAAAGGTTTTTTTTGTTTCTGGTTTTTGATGTTTGTTTTTCTGTTGGAAGAGAAAAAAAATAATTTAGGGTTTGTGATGGTGTTTTGTGTCTGGCCGTGGTGCCAAAAAAAACTCCCTGTTCATCTATTCTCTGTTCATTTATATACACGAATTTGGGTTCCTAAGATCCAAAGGATCTGGTCTGAAACTGGACAAGGACAAAGCTTGAGGGAACAAAAAACTGAAAATGGACAAAAATGTACACTGTTTCTGATTTCTGCAGAAAGCAAAACCCCTTTGCGTGTTTGGAGTTTGACAGTTGACTTTGGACATTTTTTCTTGTTTTTTAATTAATTAAAAAAACAGAAAAAGAAATTAAGAAATAAATAAATAAATAAAAAAACAAAAATAAATAAATAATAATAATAAAGAACTGAATAATATAATAAAATAAAATAATGAAAAATTGAAAAAACAAAATAATAATAATAATAATAATATAAAAATATAAATGAACACAAAAATGAGGTATTTTAAAATACCTCTCTGCCGAAATTTCGTTTGAAAAAGCGAAGCAAATCCCGGACAAAAATGCATGACATATGGACATGAGGCGGGATCTTAGGTCAAAAATTGGGGTATGACAGTATCCATAGTTAATTTTAATCAGTTTCAGAAATACTTTATTATATGACTTAAATTATTCATATTTCACTATGTAAAGAACAAGGTTTGCAAGCTTCTTCTTTCCATAGTGTGATAATCTTTGAATAAAGTTGCACCCTTACTCAAGAACTAACTATGAATAATAAACTTCAATTAATAAATGCATTCTCCTTGAAATTCAGCCCTTAATGCAGATGCAAGATGAAGCAATATTTAAATTGAATGACAAAATAGAATCAGAGGCGCTTAGAGACGTCTACACACACACTTGGTTCTGATGGTTATCATTAACAGCTTCAGAGTTCAAAATATTTTCAAACAGTTCAGAGCTTAAAAAAAAAAATCTTTTCAAAGAAAATAGCTCAGAGTGTGAACAAAAAATTGAAAACAGTTCAGATCTCTTTAGTACAATATTTTGAAATCCTCAAAGATCAGATTGTCATAACACAACATGTACCTCATGCTACTATTTTGACCACTCTCCTACGTTCTCTCTCTGAAGCACTACAAAGCCCTAAAAAGTCAAGTAATTTCGCTTCTTCCAACAATTGATTTACCAATATTTTTTCTCCCCCTTTTGTCATTATCAAAAAGGTAGTATAAGCAATTAATAGAAATTCAACTTTCAATGCCGTCAAATCAGGAGTGGTTGAACACATTTAATACTCGGCCATTGAATTATGCTTATAAAAGGAGAGAGATACCTAGTCATTTTACTCACACAGAATAATCTTAGGTTATTGATAGATCTCTTGAGAGAAAAAATGAAACGCTCAGAGAATAAGAAAGTAGTTTCAACGAGAGTCAGTCAAGATAGGAGAAAACATAAGAAGAAACCAATGGAAACAAAGCCAGTGTCCGTTATAGAAGAACTAAGTTCAGAGTCTGAAGAGAAATCTTTGGACTCTGACTGTTTTAAGTTCTGAAGACATATCTTCCTGAAGAAAAACAAACTGAAGGTCATAGCCTAAGAAGGGCAAACTGACATTCCTGAAGGAAACCAAACTGATGCATGGTTTCTTCAAGAATATCAGTTCCTTCTCCAAGGTCATCCCTTGGAGGCTTCAAGAAAGTAGTCTTTAGGAAATTGATATGTAGTCCACAACTCAAGTTCTTAATGAAATGAAACTCATTACTTTGGCCTGTTATGTAATTTGATTTCTTATTACGAGTTCTTCTCTTGTTATGTAATTTGATCTTTTAAGAATGTCACATATTGTACTTATTGAAAATCAAATTTTTATATGTAAGCGCTCAAGAGTTTGAAGTATTGATTGTCCAAGATTTTTAAGAAATAAAGTCATTTCTAAAATTAAATCAAATTAAATTGCTTAAAGGCAATATAACCAATCAGATAATCATGATGAGTATATAAAAACAAAGTAATATATACACAGGTTGATCCTAATATTGTGCCTAATCAAAACATTAAACAGCAGATAAACACATAAGCGTTCACAGAAATCCTAAGGGTTTTATTGTGGTTGGTTAAAGAGAGAAGCTAATGTATTCAAGATTTCTGTTTGTTTTCCATCGACTTTCTCTAACATCCTTTTAGATTTGTCCATCTCAGTTCTGATTTCTTTAAGTTCAGCCTCATACACTGGATTTCTCATATGCTCTTGGTTGCTCCTTGAATCTCTTTGAGCAGATTCATTCAGATTGCTGATTCTTACAGTAAAGGATTCAGGGTGATTCCTTTCTGTGTCTTTTTTATTCTGAATGACCTCTTCAACCTCCTTATCCTTCCTCTTTTCAATCCTCCTTAGTTCTTCAACATCAGCTTCTTGAAGACTATGCAGCTTCTTTACCAAATCCTCTGCCAAGCTCACCCATTGTGCAACAAGTTCAGATGATGATATGTAAGAAAGTCTTAACTCAGGAAGACCATGTGAAATCTGGCACGCCCAGGAACTAATGTTGAATACGATGTTCCAACACTTCTGTGAACACAGTGTTGTAACCAATGTTCCAACCTTATACGAAGCAGCAGGAAATATAATTTAAATGACAGAAAACAATAAAGACACAAATGATTTGTTAACCCAGTTCGGCATAAACGAACCTACTCTGGGGGATACCAATCCAGGAAGGAAATCCACTAATGTAGTGCTAGATCTAAGCCCTCAGTAAACGCCCCATTTACAACTTATATCCTAGACACCTACTTGTGCAATTTCTACTTAAGAACTCCTAAGTATGAGATCCCATCTCACCTCCAACTTATCACGCACAGTGATTACAGTAACACAATGATGATTTCGAAGACACACTTCAAACACAAGTTAACTCCGTACTTAGAAGCTTAGGAGTAACTAACACACACAACAAAATCAGTCCTTAGCTTGTGTTATAGAATCCACAAGAAAGGCTACAAAATAATACAAAACTCAAAACCCTAGAATGCTATTCTTCAATGACGGCTTTGATAACCCTACTGGGTTTTTCGTTCTTCATATATATACTCCAAGCAGAAACGGGCTGAACACAGTCTGGGCTTAGAACACACATTAATCAAGAATCAGAACCATATACATAAAGTTTCCTAAAATGTCAGAACATCTTTTAGGAAAATATCTCATCGCTGATTCTTTACAAAAGTATACTTCTTGGCACACAAGAATAAAACGTGGATTCCTTTTAAAAACGCGCTTTCCTTATTTAAAACATGCGCGCAAATCATTTGGACACTGGTTGTACCAATGTTGAAACATTTGGTCCAACATCTTGCTTGTATATTTGTTTTAGCAAAATGAGGCCAATTTCAAATATCCAACAATCTCCCCCTTTGGCAAATTTTTGGCTAAAACAATCTGAGATTACTTCAACCATTTCAGAGAGATACACAGTGATGTAATTTCCACAGATCAACATGAACACACAACATATGAAACAGAACATCATTTCTTCAAAGCAAATTAGTCAATTGAGCTCCTCAATAAAAAAAATTGCAGATAAGAAACAAATAGTATCACTCAGAAATATCAGAGGCATACAACAGCGGAATAGTGAACACAACTAGCCTCACAGGATAAGCCAAAAGAGAGAAATGGTCTCTCACACAAACTCAGCCACTTGGGAAAAATAAATTCCCACTAACTGGATGCTTCAACATTTATCAGAACATAAGCATATGCATGGAGCACAGCAAACTTGCTCCCCCTCAACATCAGAATCAGAGCAAACATGAACAAGATCTTTTTCACAAGAAATTTTTCTCCCCCTCAACACATGTTGTCATACTACTCCCCCTCAGACAAACATCACATACATAGCTACTCATACATGCATTATAAACTACTCCTACACATATCAGCATAATGCTTCAACATCTGATTCCACATCACACATCAGGGAACATGCACATACTCGCAATCACACAATCACAATACTAACAATTACTCCCCCTTTTTAGCCACAAAAGTTGACAAAATATCTTCAGGCAGAATAACTAACAGTACCATAAGTACATAAGTGTAGATTATTACAGACCAGCATAGCACAAGAGTGCTCAAATATTCAGGGCAGCGCCCATGATAAGAGAGTCATAATAGAAACATAACAAAAAAGAAACACAGGAACGTAGAACAAAGCAGTAGAATCAGTCTTCAGAGCTGCTAGCAGTCCCTTCTCCCTCATCTGTATCACCACCAGATGTTCCATCACTAGTATCAACATCATCACCACCTTTGTCGGCACCCACACCAGTTCCTTCCTCAGCATCAACTGCAACATTACCTTGCATATTAGCAGCATCTACAGCCACAGGATCTTCCTCACGCTCCAGAGCAGCAATCATATCCTCAAAAATCTTCTTCTTAGCATCAAACATCCTGTCCAGCTCCTCTTTCTTCTCATCAAATTCCCTACAAACATCCTTCAACCCAGCTATAACATCCTTCCTTGTCATTTGCACAGGGGCAGCTTGGGAGGATGTTCCAACAATATCTGGAACATGCTGCTTACCAAACAGCTTATAGTGGAAAATCAGAGGAGATTCCCTCTTCTTAGCCACGTCATCAGATGAGATAATACCAGGGTGTTGAGTAATGATAATACCACAGATTAAAGAAGGAAAAGCAATGGGCAAACTCATGGCATCAGACTTCCCATGTCTCATGGTTTGTTCAAAAATATATTTACCAAAATCATAGGGAATCCTATTAGCAACAATGTAGATAAATTTTGCCAAACCTGTTGATATGTCAGATGTATGCAGGTTAGGAACCCAATTAACTGAACCCACACGATTCAACAGAGCATACCTCACAGTCAGCTTCCCAGCAGGTACTTTAGCCCGTGTAGGCCATTCTTTTAATTGTCCACCAGTAAGTGCTTTGCACAATGCATTGTTAGTCACTTCCACCTCAGCCTGGGGTCTGTCATCTCTACCCAAATATTTGTTAATCACCTGAGGAAAGAAAATCACAACCTTTCCTCTCACATACACCTTCTGAAAGTTCTTGCTCAGGGGATCATCACATCCTTCAGGGATGTTCACCAGAAATTCTTTGACCAATTTTTCAAAACAATCACCAAACTCAGTGACTGTTCTCTTCAATCCAGCAGCTTCAATGAGTTCCATAACTTCATTACAATTAAGAGCTTTCTTTCCCAGCTCTCTTTCCAAAGCCAACCTCCTATGATAGACAGAATTCCACCTTTGAGCATTAGCAATAGAGTGGAAGGAGACATTATCCATGGGGGCATCATCAACCTCATGAGGAGTTTTCTTAGCACTGGATTTGGATTTCTTTGCAGGAGGAGAACTGTCTTCAACATCCTTCTCAACATCGTACTCAGAGTCATCAGAATAAGCTAGCCTTCTCTTCTGGGGCTTGTTCTTACTTGATTTAACAGGGGTGCCTTTGCTCCAACCACGACCTGGTCCAAACAGCACAGGCTTACAGGATGAGTCCTTCTTCTTTACAGCAGGTACTGTCTTGGTGACAGTAGCAGTCTTCCTTGTACTCCCTCTCAACCTAGTCTTGATAGTGTTCTTCATGACTTGGGCAAGGGGCTCAGTAGGGAAGGTTACATCATCCACATCAATAAACACATGATCGTTATTAACAGTATCCTCAGAGGAATCCTTCGTATTGACTTCAACAGTCTTCTCAATGCTTTCAGATTTTTCTTTGTCAGCTGTCACAGTTTTCTCAGTAGTGGCCTGAGAGGCAGAATTTGTATCAGGTTGAGCCAAGGATGTTTCAACATCCGGCGCAACATCGTTAGGTGGAGCAACACTGGGTGTTCCAACATCCTTCACCACATCAGTAACATTACCAGTTGGTTTTTGTGACTCCAACTCAACATCAACAACACCAGCAGTTTCACCATCAACAGTCGTAGGTTTCTCAACAGTATTCTCATCAACAGTAGGAACAACAGTATTCTCAACAGACTTCCCTAAAAGATCATCAGATTTGGGATCATCAGAGCCTAGGGTTTTGTAATCTAGGGTTACAGATTCATCAACAGTCCTAGATGTTTCAACATTTGGTTTTCCAGAATCAACAGCAATATCAACATTATCGGATGCAAAAGGGTTTGGATTCAAGTACAAGTCTGTCATGGTAAATGAACGTTTTGGTACAGATTTTGACCTAGTTTTCTTTTTACTTCTGATTTTACTAGAGACAGCAGTTGGAGAGGTACTTACTTTCTTTGGTTTCTCCTTCTTTGCAACAGATTTGCTTCGAGTAGATCGGTTCTCTACTTCGCTTGCATGCACCGACGCCAACGGGTCAGCGAGAACGATCAAAGGTGATGTTTCAACCTTTGATTTGGAGTGATCGGAGGAACTTTTTGTAGGCGACATAGTGGTTTGATCTTTGACAGGGGAGGATTTTTGTGAAGTAGACATGGCGGAATGAGAGTTTTGGTGAGGAGAGATTTGAGTGATTTTACAGTTTGCAGAGAAAAAGAGGTTTGAGAAGTTGGAGAGGTTGTGTGTGGAGATAGAAAAGGAAAATATGAAAAGGTTTAGGAAAGTGTATATTTGATTTCCTAGATTTGCGTGCAGCACTAAAGAAAGGAAGTTGGTTATAACTGCTGCACCCCCACATAACTGTAATTGCTACAGTTCTTCAAATAGGCAAATTCCCAACTTGCCCCTTAATTTCTCAAACTGATTTGCATCCAATGCCTTAGTAAAAATGTCTGCCAACTATTCCTCTGTAGACACATGTTCTAGAGTAACAATTTTGTTCTCAACTAAATCTCTGATGAAGTGATGACGAATATCAATGTGTTTGGTTCTACTGTGTTGAACTGGATTTTTTGAAATATTTATGGCGCTCAAATTGTCACAGTACAATGTTAGAACATCCTGCTCAACATTATATTCTTTCAACATCTGCTTCATCCACAACAATTGAGAGCAGCTACTTCCAGCTGCTATGTATTCAGCTTCAGCAGTTGATAGAGAGACACTGTTTTGCTTTTTACTGAACCATGAGATCAAATTACTTCCAAGAAAGAAACAAGCACCTGATGTGCTTTTCCTATCATCAGCACTTCCAGCCCAATCAGCATCACAATAGCCAATTAATCTAGAATCATTACCATGTGAGAACAGAATACCATAGTCACTTGTTCCATTCACATATTTCAGAATCCTCTTGACTTGAGTAATATGACTAATCTTGGGCTCTGCCTGGTACCTTGCACAAACTCCTACAACAAACGTGATGTCAGGCCTGCTTGCAGTAAGATACAACAAACTGCCAATCATACTCCTATAGAGACTTTGATCAACACTTGTACCACTTTCATCCTTGGTAAGCTTTAGATGTGTAGGTGCAGGTGTCCTTTTGTGTGGAGCATTTTCCATTCCAAATTTCTTCACAATGTTCTTGGCATACTTGCTTTGAGAGATGAAAATGGTTTCTTCCATTTGCTTCACTTGAAGACCCAGAAAGTAAGTTAGTTCACCTACAAGACTCATCTCAAATTCAGATTGCATCTGCATAACGAAATGTTGAACCATCTGATCCGACATTCCACCAAAAACAATGTCATCCACATATATTTGTGCTATCATCAATTTACCATTTTCTTCCGTTACAAACAGAGTTTTGTCATTCCCTCCTTTTCTGTATCCTTGACTAATAAGAAAATCAGTGAGTCGTTCATACCAAGCTCTTGGAGCTTGCTTTAATCCATATAGAGCTTTCTTCAATTTGTAAACATGATCTGGATGAGTTGGATCAATAAACCCCTTAGGTTGTTCAACATAGACTTCTTCATGTAAGTACCCATTAAGGAAGACACTTTTCACATCCATTTGGAATAGTTTAAACTTGAGGATGCAAGCTACTCCCAAGAGTAATCTTATAGATTCTAACCTAGCCACAGGAGCAAAGGTTTCATCAAAGTCAAGACCTTCCACTTGAGTGTATCCTTGTGCAACTAACCTGGCTTTGTTTCTAGTCACAACTCCATTCTCATCAGATTTATTCTTGTACACCCACTTTGTACCAATCACATTCAAACCACTAGGTCTAGGCACAAGATCCCATACCTCACTACGCTTGAACTGATTCAACTCATCTTGCATAGCACATATCCAGAATTCATCAGTAAGAGCTTCTTTTATGTTCTTAGGTTCAAATTTTGAAACAAAACATGAATTAGAGACCACATCAATCGTTCTTCTTGTGGCAATTCCCTGATCAGGATTACCTATGATGAGCTCCTTTGGATGATTTTTCTGAACCCTTACAGATGGTCCCTTGTTAGTTGGATCATTCTGAGACCCACCTATAGATTCATCAGCCTGCTCATTTGAGTTTTTATCGCTGCTGTCAACTTCTTCTGATGGTTCAAATGTTGCAGCACCTTGTTCAACATCATTTGCCTTTTCTGATGGTGAGTCATCCACTACCACGTTGATTGATTCCATCATAACTTTGGTTCTTGAATTAAAAACTTTGTAGGCCCTGCTGTTGGTTGAGTAACCAAGGAATATTCCTTCATCACTTTTAGGGTCAAGCTTTCTTCTTTGTTCTCTATCAGCCAGAATATAACACTTGCTTCCAAACACATGAAAATGTTTTACTGTGGGCTTTCTTCCTTTCCACAGTTCATAAAGAGTCATGATGGTTCCTGTTTTTAGTGTGACTCTATTATGGATATAGCAAGCAGTATTTATTGCCTCAGCCCAGAAATTTAAAGGCAAATTCTTTGCATGAATCATCACTCTAGCAGATTCTTGCAATGTTCTATTCTTTCTCTCAACAACACCATTTTGTTGAGGTGTGATGGGAGAGGAAAACTCATGCTTAATACCTTCTGATGAACAGAATTCGATAAACTTAGCATTCTCAAACTCTCTTCCATGATCACTCCTAATTCTTACAATTCCACTACTTTTCTCCCTTTGTAATTGTTTACACAATTCTTGGAATACCTCAAAAGTGTCGGACTTTTCTCTAATAAAGCTCACCCAAGTAAACCTTGAATAATCATCAACCATTACAAAGACGTACCTTTTTCCACCAAGACTTTCTACTTGCATAGGTCCCATCAAATCCATGTGCAATAATTCGAGTACACAGGAAGTAACAGAATGTTGGAGCCTTGGATGCGACATCTTGATTTGCTTACCAATCTGACATTCACCACAAATGTGTTTCTCTTCGATATGTAACTTAGGTAATCCCCTGATAGCTTCTTCAGAGATGGCTTTCTTCATTCCTCTGAGATGGAGATGACCAAGTTTCTGGTGCCACAACTTTACTTCTTCTTCCTTGCTTAATAAACATGTGAAGGAGTTAGCTTCCTTTTGAGATGTCCATAAGTAGCAGTTGTCTTTGGACCTTTCCCCCTTCATTATCACCACTCCCTCTTCATTTGTGACAATACATTCAGCTTGTGTGAAATTCACTTTGTATCCTTGATCGCAGAGTTGACTAATACTGATCAGATTAGCTGTAAGACCTTTGACCAATAAAACATTATCAAGCTTTGGTAAGCCATGATTAATCAGCTTCCCTGTACCCATGATTTCACCTTTAGCTCCATCTCCAAACGTAACAAAGCTGGTGGCATAAGGTTCAATATTTTCAAGGAACCTGCTAATTCCTGTCATGTGACGTGAGCATCCACTATCAAAGTACCAGTCTTCCCTTGATGAAGCTCTAAATGAAGTATGAGCAATGAGAGCAACACTTTCTCCTTTAGGTTTCCATTCACTTTTAGTTTTCAAAATAGGAGGTTCAGGAGGAAACTCCCTGAAGTGTTTGGGGTACCCATAGAGTTTGTAACAGTAAGGTCTGATATGTCCCTTCTTACCACAGTGATGACATATCCATGAACGTGATCTGTTCATGTGAGTCTTCTGATGTCGCTTAGGATGTTGAAACATCTGTCTGGGCACTGTGAAGTGATGATTACCTTCAGCAGTCATAAACTTCGTATCTGGATCATACATCTGCTTTTTGTTGAGAGCTTCATAGTCAAGCCCAATGGGTTGTGGCTTGACAACCTGTTTTTCCAGAATTTCATCTAAAGCATGTGTACTATGGTGCATCATTACAACTTGCTTCTTTAAGTGTTCAAGTTGAGAATTTAATTGAGTTACCTCGTCATTCAAAGTTTCTATTTTGGCAAGATGATTCTTCCTTTCAGTCTTTAGTTGAGTGACCAATTTCCTTTCAGCTTCAAGCTGCTCACATACTTCCTCACTTCTGATGCACAGAGACTTAAAAGATACAGCTAACTCATCATATGACACTTCCTCATTAATTGAATCAGAATCAGATTCAACCACTCCAGTTAAAGCAGTTACATGTCTAGCTGCTTCATTCTCAGCTTCTTCTTCAGATTCATCCTCTTCAGACCATGTAGCAGTCATGCTCTTTTTCTGTCTTTTGAGAAACGTGCCACACTCGGCTCTAATGTGCCCAAAACCTTCACATTCATGACATTTTACTCCCTTGGATTGTCCCACTTTGTCATCAGTTTTTGTCCTTCTGAAATTGTTTCCAGGTTTGCTGATGTCGAATCTGATGTTTGGAACATTTCCTTTTGTCTTTCTATCCATGCGTCTCATAACCTTGTTAAATTGCTTTCCCAGCAGTACCATGGCATCTGAGATACTTTCATCAGTGTCAATGTCATCTTGTTGGTCTTCATTATCAGTATTTGACACAAGAGCTATGCTCTTATTCCTGCTACCACTACTTCCAGACCGCACATTAGCTGACATTTCAAATGTTTGAAGCGAACCTACCAAGTCATCAAGCTTAATAGTGTCAAGTTCTCTAAATTCTTCAATGCATGTGACTTTCATATCAAACTTCTTTGGTAAAGATCTCAGCATTTTCCTCACCATTTTCTCTTCTGAAAGCTTCTCACCTAGAGCATCAAAAGTGTTGGCATAATCTAGAATAGTCATATGAAATTCATGCACACTTTCATCCTCCTTCATCCTGAGTTCTTCAAACTTTGTAGTGAGCATCTGTAGTCTAGAATTCTTTACTTTAGATGTTCCCTCTTGAGTGGTTATCAGGATTTCCCAAGCTTCTTTAGCAACTTTGCAACGTTTAATTAGTCTAAACATATTTTTATCAACTCCATTAAACAATGCATTCAACGCTTTTGAGTTACCAAGAGCCAATTCATCTTCCTCTTTAGACCACTCACTTTCAGGCTTCAGCTCTTCCAGTTTCTTTCCATCTTTGTCCTGCAATACTGGTGGTTCTCATCCAATTAGAACTGCCTTCCATGTTTTGCTGTCAATAGACTTTAGAAAAGCTTCCATACGAGACTTCCAGTAGTCATAATTAGTTCCATCCAACAGAGGAGGTCTATTCACGAACCCTCCTTCTTTCTCCATTTCTATCAGATGTATACGCCCTGAATCTCACCCAATCCAGAACAGGGCCTGCTCTGATGCCAATTGAAATCTGGCACGCCCAGGAACTAATGTTGAATACGATGTTCCAACACTTCTGTGAACACAGTGTTGTAACCAATGTTCCAACCTTATACGAAGCAGCAGGAAATATAATTTAAATGACAGAAAACAATAAAGACACAAATGATTTGTTAACCCAGTTCGGCATAAACGAACCTACTCTGGGGGATACCAATCCAGGAAGGAAATCCACTAATGTAGTGCTAGATCTAAGCCCTTAGTAAACGCCCCGTTTACAACTTATATCCTAGACACCTACTTGTGCAATTTCTACTTAAGAACTCCTAAGTATGAGATCCCATCTCACCTCCAACTTATCACGCACAGTGATTACAGTAACACAATGATGATTTCGAAGACACACATCAAACACAAGTTAACTCCGTACTTAGAAGCTTAGGAGTAACTAACACACACAACAAAATCAGTCCTTAGCTTGTGTTATAGAATCCACAAGAAAGGCTCACAAAATAATACAAAACTCAAAACCCTAGAATGTTATTCTTCAATGACGGCTTTGATAACCCTACTGGGTTTTTCGTTCTTCATATATATACTCCAAGCAGAAACGGGCTGAACACAGTTTGGGCTTAGAACACACATTAATCAAGAATCAGAACCATACATAAAGTTTCCTAAAATGTCAGAACATCTTTTAGGAAAATATCTCATCGCTGATTCTTTACAAAAGTATACTTCTTGGCACACAAGAATAAAACGTGGATTCCTTTTAAAAACGCGCTTTCCTTATTTAAAACATGCGCGCAAATCATTTGGACACTGGTTGTACCAATGTTGAAACATTTTGTCCAACATCTTGCTTGTATATTTGTTTTAGCAAAATGAGGCAAATTTCAAATATCCAACACCATGTATCTGTCTAATCAAGCTATTGCATTCACTCAAGATTTCAGGGTTAGTTGAGTTGGTTGGATGAGGTTCAGAGTTTGAGGGTTAAGAGGTGTGTTGAGGTGATGATTGAGGTTGTTGTTGCTGATCAAAAGCTTTGAGATGAAAATCATCTACATGAAGCTCTCGAACCATATCATCAACATGGTTTGATGGTGAGGAATGATAGATATCTTCTGAATCAACAAGTTCAGTATGTCTTGAATCATCAGAGTGATGTTCAAGTTCCACAATATTTTGTTGTTCAGGTTGTGGTTGGTTAGGTTCAGATGAGGACTGTGGTTCAATTGAGATTGTTTCTGGTATGGGAGGTTCTGAATGGACATGTCCTGACACAATTTGTTTTAACGTGAGATTGTCTTCAGGACATGTTTGAATAGTGTTTGGAGTGAGGTTGTGAGTCTGCTCAGAGGATGAATGAGTGAGTAGATTCTGAGCAGGATTTTTGGTTATTTCTGGTTGGGTTGAAGATGGTGTTGATTGAATTTCTTGAGTATTTACAATAGCAGGTATAGACATAGATGAGTTTCCTGAGTTGTCCTTGATTGAGCCTTTATAAGCTTTCTTCTTTGAATCCTTGGTGAGTTTCTTCAATCTGACACACAATGGTTCATCATCATCTTCACTTACTTCATCTTCTACTGCTATCATAGTTGAACACTCAGCTTTGGACTTGACCTTCCCTTTGCTTTCTACCCTTCCAGCTTCATTCTTCTCTAACTTGAGCTTCACCAGCCTCTTCCTTTTCTTCTTCAGCTCTTCTTCTTCAATCTCAAACCCCTCTCTTTGACTTTCTAGCAGTTATATATATTGATTGACAATACCATTTGAGACAGAAGGTATGTCAATCTTAAATCTCTTCACCGTTGAATCTTGTGAGTGAGGTAGAGGTTCAAATGGATCAGAGGGCTGTATTTCTTTTCCTGCTAGTAAGTTCATGTTAGAGAGAGTGTGAGAAGAGATTGTAGAAGCTCTGATTTCCCTAATCAGATTGTCATGACCAGCAGCCTTAATTGCATCTATCACTCCACACTGATAGAATATCTCACTCAGGATTTTAGGATAGATGACATGAACATTTGGCTTAGACTGCTTCTGAGTAGCACTTACAGCTTTGCAGAGGTGATTGAAGATGTATTTTGCCCAGTTCAAATTGAATTTTCATGTGAGAAAATAGACAAAGTGCCTATGATCCCAAGAAAGTTGATCAGTACTTCCACTCCTTGGAAATATTGATCCTAGAACTATTCTGGCTAATACTCTTTGAATAGGCTTCAGATCACCCACCTTATTGCTTTCACAGCTCTTTCCTTTAGCATAGCACAGCTTGGTCATGTTTGTTAGAAATTCTGAATTCTTTGCTTCACTTTGGCTAAAGGTATGGTAGATACCCTCATTTGGAATGGATAATACCTAGCCAGATTTGACGCGGTAAGAATTACTTCAAATCCACAAACCACATAATGCACTTCAGTTTCTTCAACTATCCTCATTCCCAATTCTTGAGGTGTCTTGTCCTTGTTCTCCAACTTCTCCTTCTTCTTTGCATCCAGCTCCCTGTTGTAGTCTTCAACCGTCTTCACCTTACTTCTGACCCAGAAATCCTTTACAAGCGTTGGATAGATGAGACCATTTAGCAATTCCATGTATTTAAAGCTCCCATCATGTTCAATAAAGAACTTTAAGACATCAAAGTGATTCTTCTCCAAGCTATCAAAGTCCACTGGTTGTTCCATAACCAGATTTAGAGATTTTCCCTCCATCTCTAGAGACAAATCTGTGGAGAACAATTTTTTGCAAGTGGTAGTATTGATAGGAAAATTCTTTGGAAAAACAAATAGAGAATCTGAAGACGATGTGGATGCTGCCATTTCTATAGTTAGGGTTTTGCTAATTTTTCAGAAGAAAGAGAGTTTTTCTGAAGTTTGAGACAATCGAAAGTGTAGGTTGTGAAGATGCAGTGTGTGCAAGTGATTTAGTGGTTTTGATTAAAGGCAAATTAAATCACTCATAGAAAATTAATCAAAAAGAAAAATAATTAATCATTAACTGTTTCAAACCAATCAGAACGTGTGTACGTGTTGTCTTTTTGGCGCCAAAACGTTTCAGTATAAAATACTTAAACGTTTCCAATTCATTTCCTATTCAGAGGCTTACCCTTCAGAGGTTGACAAGTTTCTCAGAGTCTGAGCTTCTTCAGATGCTGAAACCTGAAGAACTTCAGAAGCTGAAAAACAAACCTTTCAGGACACAAAAAAAATATATTCAGACATGATTTTTCAAGGTTTTTAGTTCTGAACATTTTGTGTCTAAGAAGACATTTTCAACCTTTGAAAGTTATTCCTCTGAATTGTCATTTAGGAGTTAAGAATTACTTACCTTGCTTTGAAGCTTCTTGTTTTAATTGTAGTCAGAGTCATAGCCTGAGCAATCACTCCACCACACTGAATTGTTGTCTTCAAAGCAAGCTCCAAATTTTTCATGCTCCCTCCTGCTCCTTATGTACTCCATCTCATCTTCTTCTCCATTTGATTCTTCAAAAATGTGCCTTCTATGCACAATTGCTCTTCTTCCATTCGCAGTCACATGCATCCATGTGATTGGAAGGTTCAGAGTCTTAGTTTCACCTGCAATCAAGTAAACAATTTTGTCTCTTGGTACCCACTTGCTTGAGGGTCCTAGACTGTTAGTTGCCCAATCTTTATCCTTCATTTGTTTCTTCTGAGTACTATCAGAAACAAATGTAGTGTAAAGATTAGGGAGTGAGAAGCTTCTACCAATAACTGATGAGCTTGGTTCCTCTGGTGTTTTACTACTAGAGTATCAAATCCCATTAGTATTGTTGGTCTCAAGGTTGCAAAGCATGGAAACAATTTTATTTTGACCAGCATTGATGTTACAGTACTCTTTGAGAACTAGAGAGTGCTCAAGGGGTTTGTAACATATAGCATAATCATTCTCAAGGTCTTTTGTTTTGATAAAATCTTTTTGTACAAGACCTTCAGAGTGATTTGCTTGCTTACTTAAATTCTCATAGTCTGCTTTAAGCTTTTTATACTTCTGCTGACTGTTAGAGAGTTTAAGTAAAGTCTTATTAAGATGTTTGATCAATTTTGCTTTAGAAAGACAAGAATATACCTGATTCATTGTTCTCTGGATGCTATCTATGCTCTCAGGTTCTGACTTTTCATCAGAACTTGAGTCTTCAGAGTCTGACCCATCTTCAGAACTTGATCCTTCAGCTCCTGGAGCTCTTTCAGACTCATCTTCAGAGAAGTTGTCTAGTACATCCCATGTTGTCATTCCTTTAGCCAGTCTTCCTCCATTCTTCTTGAAGTTGTACCATCTTTGAATTTTTCTTGAAAACCTTTCAAGATACTCTTCATCAGGTTCTTCAACAAGATCTTCATGCTCCAATGCTTGCTTTCCTTTCCTTGCTGCTTCTGCTTCTTCACTGTTCAACACTTGCATATCCTTCAGAGCCAATTCATGAACTCTGAGTAAATCAATCAATGATTCATGACTCATTGAATTGATGTCTTCAGTTTCCTCTATAGTATTTGGAATATCATTCCAATTCAGAGGCAAACTTCTCAGCAACTTGCTTACAAGCTCTTTGTTGCTGAGTTTGTTGTTGTGGTCTTCAATATTGCTTGTGATGGCTTGAAACCTTGTGTTCATTTCATTAATACTCTCATTTTCCTCCATCCTAAACTCCTCATATTGATCTAACAAACCATTTACTGTTGCCCACTGAATGCTTTCATTATCATCACTAATGGGGCAAAGTGTAGTAGTTGTAGATACAATATTAGAAGTTTGTTTGACCCCTGATGTGGAAGGATTTTGATTGTTGCTCAGATCTTCATTTAAGCTCAGTCCATCTTCAATTTCTTTGACAAGATCAGCAACTTGTTGATATAACTTCTGCTTCCAATCATCCATGTTTTGAGCCATGGAGGTTTTCTCCTTTGGATCTTGACTGTCTCACGGTTAAGTGATTTACCAACAGAACCGGAGCTCTGATACCAATTGAAGGTGCGTGGAGAAAACACAAGAAGGGGGGTTGAATTGTGTTTTGGATATTTAAAAACTTTCCAAGATATTTAAACCTTTTCAGAGTCTTTAAAGCACAGCGGATTGTTCACACAATTAACTTATGGCGTTATGAATGATGAAGGAGTAAATGAGAGAGTGAGAGAGAGAAGAACACACAACAATTTATACTGGTTCCCCTCACAAATTGAGAGTACTCCAGTCCCCTTGTTTCCAAGAAAGTTCACTATAATCACAAGGATTACAATAGTTGCTCAAGCACACAAGCTTAAGACTTTCTGCTCTTAGTCACACAAGACAGAGAGACTTCCTTGCTTTGATCACACATGATTAGAGACTTCCTTGCTTAAGCACACAAGCTTAAGACTTCCTCCTCTAAGTCACACAAGACAGAGAGACTTCCTTGCTCCTACATTCAGCAGAAGACTTCATTGCTCTAATCACTAAGATTGAGACTTATATGCTTCTACACTAAGCAGAAGACTTTCTTGCTTCTACACTAAGCAGAAGACTTTGTTGCTTCTACACTAAGCAGAAGACTTACTACTAACTTATAAGCTTAAACTTATTACAATCATAATAACTTCAGAGGCTTAAAGCTAGTTTCTATGCTCACTTCATTTGAGAGATGTTTTCTATTCCAATTCAATTCTCACTTTCTTCTGAGAGATATTTTCTAATGAAGAGCGCTAGTCATCAATTCTTTCTTTGGCATATTTATATGAGTTGAGAAAGACATTGAGACGTTGGAGAAATTTCCGTTGTAAAATGGACAGCTGTAGTCTTTGAAGATCCGTTGAGTAAAGCCACATCTTTCTTTGCAGAGAGGCTTCACCTTTACTGTTTGTCCAATAGTACAGTTATAAGGTACAACTAGCTCCTAGAAAGAGAGGGATCACATCCTTTGTGACCGTTGCAATTAGTTGACCTTAGAACAAATCATCAGGCTTGATAATTGTAGTTGAAGTAGCCCTTCAGATGATTGGGGAATTCCTTTGCTTCTGATGAACCTTTGATAACTTGGAGTCTGATTGGGCTTGAATAATTGGCCTCTGATAGTCCTTCGCAATTCAGCTTCTGAACGTCTTCATCCTCTGAATGACTCCTGACTAGCAGACACCTTCTGAACTCTTGTAGGCCTCTGAACATCTTTGAGCTTCTGAACTCCTCTGAGCTTCTGAACACTTGCAGACGTTCTGATCCTTTTTGAGCTTCTGAACTTTGTTTAGCTTCTGACCACGTTGTAGCTTCTGAACTCTTTCAGAGTGTAATTATTCAGACTTCCATAGGTTTCATCAGAGTCTATATTAAGTGTGCTCTTGATTTAACATTGAATTCTCCTGCACTTAATTTAAACATTAGTACCATCAATTGTCCATTTAATACTTTGTTATCATCAAAACTTAAGGGTGTGTATTAACACATATTTTGTTCCAACAATTGGGCCTCAGGCATAGTCCAAGAAGTTGGAAGGTGTGAGTGTTGTATATAAACCACCCTTTGCTTCGATTACCAAACAATGTGAGACTATTTTGGTGTATCCAAAACATAACTAATTTTAAGTAAATATTGTGAGTTTTGACAGTGTAAAACCTTTTTTTGTAAATATTTTAGTGACTAGAATTTCACTTTTTAAAAGGAATAAATGAGAGTGTCAAAATCAAACCCCAATCTATACATATTACATTTAACCTCCCTACCAGTCGAGTATAAAGAAGTGTGAATAACAATCGCATAATTTTATATCAAGAGAATTATTTCTGCCACCCTACCGGTTACTCACGCGCCCTACGTGTTTCCGATTTTACCCTTCCACTACTTAAGTAGCAGACGTTATAAAATTTGGTAGGGTGTTTTGTCCTCAAATTTTTTCATTTTTATAACATCCGATGGTATTAATTCGTAAGCATCGCAAGCATCATTGCGAAGACCCAACCCAACTCAAGCGAGTCAAGATCTGCTCCATTTGCTTATGCTCTAGTTTTTCCAGTTAACTACACAGATACAAGACACGTGTCAAATGAAAAATGCAACGGTTCATATCAAAATTGAGAAATAATAAAAAATGGAGAGGAACTCTAACGGTAGACTGTACTAGTACTTACTTCCCCCGGTCTCATATATAAGCAAAAAAAAAAAATTGGAAGTCTCAAATATAAGCAAAAACTACAATACTCATTACATTTATAATCAATATTCCAATTTTATCTTTAGTTTCACTTTTACTCATAATAAATAGTAATTTAATTTAAAACAAAAAGTAAGGGTGAAATTGAAAATGACATACTTTATCTAATCATTTGCTCCATTTTCTTAAAGAGTGTGCATTTTTTTTTTCTTCTTATATTCGAGTCCAGATCTGCTCCAGTATAGTTATGCTCCAGTTTTCCGGTACTTTTAACAGATGCATGACACGTGGAAAATAAAACAATCAAGGGTTAAAACTTAAGATTCCTCTTTTTCTCAGATAGCCCATACCCTCATCTCCTTCTTCTTCTATTGTTTTACCTTTCAATTTTCTTTTTCTCAGTAATAGCAAATTCAATAACAGAGATCGCAAATTCAATACCCTCCATTCGCCATCTTCATTCATCACACTGCCGCACCTTTGCTTTACTCCGGCCACCATAGAATCGCATCTCCTCCTTCTCTACTTCACAGTACTGATTGCAACTTTTGTTATCTGGTTAGGCAATTTCTACTGTTCATCCCAGATCTAATGTTTTTCGAGAACAACCCAGCGCCGCCCAACCTCTATTCGCAACACGCCTCCCCACCGCAAATTCAGAGTTAATCAAAGGCAACTTTAATGTTGGAATTTTGTTTAGCAAATTCAAAAACAGAGATTGATGTTATTTGGAAATCAACAATAGCTTGACCAAAAACAATAGCGACGGTGTTGAGATCGTTCGTGACGGTGGCATATTGATGGATGACGGTGCTACGGCGGTCGGAAGAAGCACGGCGAAGCAAGACTGAAAGCAGTGTTGTTGTTTTATTGTTTTAACGAAGAAACATGTTAGTTCATAGTTAATCTCACCCATTGATAATTTTAACTGCCACGTGTCATTCATCGGTGAAACAACGGGAGGAAAAGGAGGATAAGCCAATGGAGCTGATCCAAAACTCCTTATATTCAAGACTAGAGGAGTAGCAATTAGACTATTAGAGGAGAGAGAAACGTACACTCAATTTCGTGTTTTTTTCTTCTTCGGATTTCGTGCAAAAGCCAGTGACTGGAGTCTGGAGGATATACGACCAGACACCGACCTTTTGTTGAACCCTTACGACTTATTTCCATCGGCATTGCCGTCGGCAACGGGTTTGAATTTAACTGAGGCGGCAGCAGTGTTTTAAAAACCGAACCCGACCAGCCGGTCCGACCGGTCGAACCGCGAACCGGAGGGTGGTCCGGTCCGGTTCATATGTTGGATCGGTTAAGTAGTTAAACCGGTGGGAACCGCTCGGAACTGAAAAAACCGGTGAACCGGCGGTTTAATTGCATTCCTTTTTTTTTTCCTGGCAAAGTCCAAAACGACGTCGTTTTGGTTATTATTATTAAAAAAAAAATTGAAAAAACCGAATAGAAGAGAAAAGAAAGTCAGAAACAGAGAAAAGAAAGTACGAATCCTAGCACCTACCTTGTTCGCCGCCGTCCTCCTTTGTTCCTTCTCCATCGCTCTCGCCGACTCCGTCCATCCACTGTACTCCGTCCGACCCTTGGTCACTCAAGCTTCACTTCTTCCTCCTCCTCCTTCGTCACCGCCACTCCTACTCGCTCACCGAGCTCCTACTCACGCCTTCTTCCTTGGTTCAGATTCAGAAGTGAGAGCCCTCTCCCTTTCTTTTCTTTGTGATTTCCAATTGTGATTGTCAATTCTTTTCTTCTTTAATTAAATTTTCCCCAATTAGTTTAGGTTCGAGTTTGCTAGTGATTAGTGAAGGAGTTAGCTAGTTTAGGGTTTGAGTTTTCTAGGGATTTGTAATTGTGATTTTAGAATTGAGAATCAGCTAGGAAATTTTAGGCTTGGAAATTCTGATTTTTGAAATTTTAGTTTGCTTTTTGCAAAGAGAGTTGGGTGCTATTGGATACAGCTCATGTGTTTTATTCTCTGTTACTATGTTTTGTTCTTCTCTAGGCACTTGAGTTGTATCAATATCAATTGGAGTCTTGTTTTGTTGTCTCGTTGTTGTTTTGTTATCTGTGCTTTTTATGTAGACCTGGGAGTGATTAGCTTGAGGCAATTTGGCTTTTTATTCATTGGAATGTGCCTCATCATGTTGTAGACCTGGGGAGTGATTAGCTTGATCATGTTGCATTGTAACTCTTAGGCATTTCTTATGCCACTCATCCTTGGCTTTTCCAAAAATTCTGTTCATCTTATTGTCCATGTATTTCCTTATAGGATTGTGTACAAGTACAACATCATGAATTTCAAATTGTGTACAATATGATACAACTATGCCTCCTTGGAATTAAATTTATTAGACACTTTGTTTTATGTTAATGTTTTATGTTGCAATTACATTTTGTTTAAAACTTATTTGTGTTTGATGTTTAAAACTTATTTGGATTTGTATTTTGTACTATTTTAATGTGTTATTATGAGTTTATGACATTTCCAAATTTTTAAATTTTTTATGATTTTTTTAAAGACGATTTATCTGATTCGACCGGTTTAATAACTATATAGCATTATTATAGAGCCGGTTTATTCCACCGGTTTAATCCGGTTTAGTCCTGCGGTTCGACCAATGAACCACTGACCCAGTACCCTCACCGGTTCGAGGTCCGGTCCGGTTTTTAAAACACTGGGCGGCGGAGAACGGTAGTTGGGATACGTTACTTCGATCTCCTTTCAGCCATTAGATTAATTCAAAGGCTGAGTTTAGCGTAGAATTGACAGCAGGAAACAACACACAGGAGAGGATCGGGATCCTCGAATGTGGTGCAGTTTTTGGAGAAGATACACAGAGGAACGGTTCTCACATGGAGGTCCCGCTTTACGAGACGCGACGTCACGCTTCCAATTATCCTCCTCAACACCAATTTCAACAACAACAACACCAGGTCAGGTTTTTTTTTTCAATTTCCTCTTTCAATTCTCATTCACATTCCCTCAATTTCGTTGTTGATCAATTTTCATGGTTGATCTCAGACAAATGAAGATTCCAAGGGAAGTTTGCTTTCTCTGCTCTCAGTTCGAGGTAGGTTTTACAAATTCGGTTATGGTATTTAACTGATTTCGATTAAGTTTATTTGGATTTGGATCCGATTAATCTATTGTTCATGCTGTGAAGGTGTGACTCAACTCAAGGAGAAATGGACTGAATATAATGAACCAAAGAGGCTCAGAAAATTAGTTTCGCTTTTTGTTTCGCCTACAGCTAAATACGTTGCAGTTGCAGCTGGAAATCGAATTACGATTTTGAGTAAAGAGGATGATTATCAGCAATCATATGCAATTTTCAACAGTAAGTTCTTATTTGGAATGCTTACACGTGATTAGATTGTACAGTATTTGTTAGAATTTAGAAAGTGAAAATAGACGTTATTTGATTCTGATGTTGAATTGGTTTGTTAGGTTCTGATTTGGGTACATTTAGTGTGGGGGCTTGGTCTGAAGACGATGAAATTCTTGGAGTTGCTGATGATTCTGATACTCTATATTTTATCAAATTCAATGGTGAAGTTGTGGCAGAAATTACAAAGAAGCATTTGAAAATATCTTCGCCAATTGTTGGTTTATATTCTGATAATGACTCTGATATGCACGAGTCTTACTCGTAAGTAATTCTCCTTTCTCCGCCTCTTATGTGTTTGGTATGCTATATCGAATATTTGAGACATGATTAGTTTGTTAGTGGTCTTGAAAATATGTCATTGCTGTCAGAATTTGGTAAACTTACTTACACATGTTAGGAACTACTTAAACAGAAAGATAGTATACATTTGAAGTTTGGCATTTGTTTGAGGTGTAGGTTCACTGTCATTACATCAGATGGTTCAATTCAACAAATTGAGATCAGTTATGGACAAGGTCTAGCCACCTTTCCTAAGTACATTTGTAATCACCGGAGTCATCTCCGCAACAATGTTTTCTGCTTTGACCACCACCATGAACTTAACCTTTTTGTGGCCGTTCACACGAAGTTTGGTATGTATGTTCTTGGGTTATTTTCTCAATTATTTGCTAAGTTATACAAGTGTTCGTTCTGAATTTAAGACGTACATAGTGTACTATACAAAAAATAGATATAAGCTCTTTTTTCGGGTTGCATGGAGCTTAACCAGCTCATTATTTTTATTTGAAATATACAATAGAATCCATAACTATAGTATTTGAAATATTCAAGACAATAGAATCCATAACTATAGTATTTCTATGTCTATTTGAATAACATTCTTTAACTATATATATAGTTAATATAATAATGAATTTGAAAGAAAAAAAGAAATTCAGAATTGTTAAGTAAATTAAGAGAATTTTATATACAAAATTCAAAATGAGTGTTATTACTATTACTGATCACTAAAAATATCTACCAAAAATGAGAGGGAGAAAACCTTTCATTTTATGATAAATCATTTATACCTGTTATTTCACAAAAAAGAAGAAGAAAACCCCGGATCAGTTGAATTTCAAGTATTCAATTTCACTAATAAGATATGAAGACTACTAGATTGGTGCTGAAAGGAATTCCCCTTTTCTATACAATAAAAGGTTAGGAATTGTTTGACTTTTGAATATTGTTTCCATTGATGCCAGAAGCCAAGGGCTTGTTTACTTAGAGAAACAAAATAAAGTTCTTGTACCATCAGGAACCTTTAGGTTGAATTGCTTGCTTTAAGCTGACTGCTGATCTCCATGCTCTGCTTGAAGTTTCAATAACACTTTTATGATTATATAATTTCTTTTGTTTGTCTTTTCTGTATATGAATGATGACTGACATTAACTTTTCAGAAAGATATCCTTCCTATGTAGTCCTTATTTTTATCTTTCAGCTGCAAGACTAGGATTTTTTATTTTACATTTCAGCAGTTTGTTTTTAATAAGTGAAGTAATCAGCAGTTTGTTTTTAAGTGAAGTAATCAGCAGTTTGTCTTTTGTATAACAAATAGGTGAGTTTTAATCAGCAGTCCGTATTAGCTCTTTTTATGTGAAGTTTTTCCATCTTTAAATTTTCTATTAATAGTAAGCTAATTAAAGGTATGTAGATACTCTAAACGTGAAAGTCATTTTCCCCCCTCTTTTGTTTATTTTGAAAGCAGAATATTTCTTGTGGACTTTTGTGTAAGTCATGGCAGTGTTTCGATTGGTCATATTCACTGATTTCATGTCTTACATAAACAATGGAAACCTTTATTTTTATTTTGATGACTGACAAGCAGTACTTCATTACTGAACTAGTATTATGTGATCGCAATTCAAATTTCAAACTCACCTTATCCTTTTCTTTTGTACCTCTTCTATTATTCTTAGAACATGAAGAATAGACTGTAGAGCTCACAAGACATTTATCTGCTAAATATTGTTTGTCCAAGTTCTTTGCTAACTAGTTTTGTATAAATCTTCTAGGATCTTGCCATCTTTCTCTTTGGCATAAAAATTCAAGCACAGAACTGGAGCAGGTATTCTCTTTGCAGTTTGAGGGATTGTATTTAAAACCAAAAGGATATAGAGGTCAGCTAATATATCCAAAGTTGCTAATCTCGCCACAAGCTACATTTATTGCTACTCTGGATTTGACAGGATGCTTGCATATTTTTAAGCTGGACAAAGAAGGCTTTACACTCTCACAGTTTGTATTGGGAGAGAGGGATGATTCTTTGATGTCTGATAATTTATCGAATGGGGGTAGTAAATCTTTTGTGGGTTTTATGGATTTTATTTGGTGGTGTGACAATATCATTGCCATTGTAGATAGGAATGGTGTGGTTATGTTGATAGACATTCTAAATGGTTCAAAGGTTCAGGAAGAGGATCCTGCGTATTTTTTTCCTGCTTTGGGAAGAGCACAGAAATGTAGGGGCTATCTTTTTCTTTTAGCAAGTTTATCATCCAAAGAAATATCCAGTACTTCTGATGTTGGATTGTCAGAGGAGTTACATCAGACAGAGTGGATTGTTGAAGATAAGCTTAAACATTTTCACCTTTCTAGGTTGCTCTGGTTCCTTGTTTCATTTTCTGAGAAATCTGTCCTTGAAATGTATGGTATACTGATTAGGAAGAGAAATTATCAAGCTGCTCTGGACTTTGCTGATAAGCATGGATTGGATAAGGATGAAGTTCTGAAGTCACAATGGTTGAATTCTAGTCAAGGAGTAAATGAAATTAATATATTTTTGGCAAAAATTAAGGATACAAATTTTGTACTTTCTGAATGTGTTCCTAGAGTTGGGCCAACAGAAGATGCCGTGAAAGCTTTGCTGGCATATGGTCTACGCATCACGGACAATCATAGATTCTCAGAAGTAGATGATGATGATTCTACTCAAGTATGGGATGTTCGCTTGGCCAGACTTCAAATTTTTCAATTTAGGGACAGGCTGGAAACATTTCTTGGAATAAACATGGGCAGGTATCCTGAGAATTCTAGATATCAATTTCGATAGCATAAACTACATGTTTTCTATGCTTTTGCTGTGATATTTAAATTTGTTATAATATATTTTTCGTTTAAAAAGGAATCATCGGTAAGTCAAAGAGAAGAAATTACAACGAGTTGGAGAATAAGAAATCCTTTTAGACAAAAATAAAAATACAAAACTACAAAGAAAAATAAAGAGAACATCATTCAAGCAAAGTTTCCCAATACCTCAATATATTTGTTGGGGAATCCTTATAAAAGCTGCAGTACATATAGATGGAAACCATGAACTCAATCTTGTCCCAGTTCCTACACAGTAAAAACTTACTTAAACATAACAAAAAAAAATACTCAAAGATATGAGAGATATCATCTGACCATATGCATCATACTGTTGAGCATGGATTGCAAATCACTACTAAACTGTTCCCTCTTTACTTCTATCATAACCATTGAAGATAATAATCACAATTGGTCCAAGGACGAGCAACACATTTAGCTTTGACAAAAAAATTGAAAATAGAGTTCAAGTGAGACACAAAAGCTTCAATTAAGACGAGATTAGGAACCAATTTAAAACTAGCACCACATAACTCACAGATCAGGGTAAATAGCTCACATGGTACTTCAAGTAGGTTTGGTATCACTTCATTTTGACTTGATTCTTTTGGTTCCTCACTTTTCGGACTCTTATTGGTTTTAGTTTCACGGCGACTTTAGTAATGGTTTCATTATAATATGCATTATTGATTTTTTAAATCTCTCATGTTGTCACCAGCAAGAGAAGTAGCATTTATTAGATAAGTTTATTTGAAGACCTCCTTCCATAATTTGAGTATTGAACAAGTGGTCAAATACACCATCATCTATTTACTCATTCTGTTTTTACTACATGTAGAGAGACATACACAAGAAAGTCTTCATTCCTTTAACTGCATTAAATGTTGACATATTTTATGTATTTTGAATCTTAATGATAAAATATTCTTGAAACTTGGTGGTTGTGATTGTAACAAATTGAAACTAGCAATTCTGTCATTTTTTTTGGGTGTAGCATATCTTTTGAGCAAGGCTTACAGGCATACACATATCCTCTTAAATGGCTACAAATGATATGATTTTGAAAATTCACAGTTTTTTCAATTATTCTGATAGTTTTTTCACTGACTCAGAGTTCACTGACACAGTTTTCTGCAGGTTTTCTGTGCAGGAATACAGCAAATTCCGTATCATGCCTATTAATGAAGCTGCTGTAGCACTTGCAGAAAGTGGAAAAATTGGTGCATTGAACCTGCTTTTCAAGCGTCATCCATATTCTCTGTCTCCCTTTGTTTTGGAAGTTTTAGCCTCCATCCCAGAAACAGTTCCTGTCCAAATGTATGGGCAGCTTCTTCCTGGGAGATCATTTCCTTCTGGTGTTTCTGTGAGGCAAGATGATTGGGTTGAATGCAAGAAGATGGTGAACTTTATTAATACATCGGTTAAAAACCATGACATTCAAATCCAAGTCAAAACTGAGCCTCTAGTTAAGCATTTTCTTGGACTTCTTTGGCCATCAATTGATGAGCTGTCAAAATGGTATATGGATAGAGCTAGAGCTATGGATGATTTTAGTGGGCAGCTGGATAACTGCCTTAGTCTACTTGAGTTTGCTCTTCGCAAAGGCATATCTGAGTTGCAGCAGTTCCATCAGGATGTCTTATACCTGCATCAAGTTATTTACTCTGATGACAATGATAGCGAAACAGGGTTCAATATGAGTCTTGTCGTGTGGGGAGATTTACCAGACTATGAAAAATTTAAATTTATGCTCAAGGGAGTCAAGGAGGAAAATGTAACCGAAAGATTACACAACAGAGCTATTCCATTTATGCGTGAAAAGTTTCACAGGGTGTCCTTAGTTGGAGATGTCACCCATTCTACAAATCAAAATATAGAGGAATCATTTCTAGTGAGATGGTTAAAGGAAATGGCTTTGCAGAATAAATTGGACATGTGTTTGGTGGTAATTGAAGAAGGGTGCAGAAACTTCCAAAGCAATGTCTATTTTGAAACTGAGGTTGAAGCTGTTGATTGTGCTTTGCAATGCATATATTTGTGCACAGTTACAGATAGGTGGAGCATCATGGCAGCCATACTATCTAAGCTTCCTCAAATGCATGGTGAGTTTGGCTTCATGTTTATTCTAATATCTTAACAACAACATGATGATGTAATTTCAGTGATTTCTTGGGGGTGGTTTCTACTTTATTGCGTTTGTTAACATTCCTGGGCTTCACTACATAGTTGAAAAAGAAACATCACAGGGGAAAAACTATAAGCTGAGAGGTTTGAAAAAACATTAAAATTTAAGAGGGCATCATCATTCATAACCTTGGGGGAATTTCAGGAACAAACAAAAAAAATTCTCGAGGTGGAGGTCTGCGGGTGATTTCTCAAAGCTTAGTTCTACCATGGAATTTTCTTCGATGAAGTGAAGTTATGTCAACAGATGCATTCAGATCAGTGGCTGCATTTATATGTAGCTATTTGTCATATTTGGTTGGGGATATTGTCTACACAATATATTTGCATCAACAAACTTAGTTATCAATGTGATTTGATCTATAAGTAAATTGGAATTTGGAATCTTTAACACCCCCTTCTCTTAAAGGATTAAAATTTAGGAGTTTGTGGTATAAAGTATTCCAGTTTTGAAGAATTCATCCGACAAGTGATTAATATATTCAATATACAGTAAACCCATTAAGCGAACATTGTTGACCACGTGTTTACAAAAATGTTTCTTCACTAGTGCATCCGTTGTAATTGTTTGCAAACACCTTTATTTCAGATTCTCTTAGTTTTTTTACTTGTTATTATTCTTACATAACAACCTTGATCAAAATGTTACTTCACCTGATGGCTACTGGGAAAATTCTAATTGATCACTTCCTCACATCCAACCTTCCTGTTCTACCCTTTTATATCAACTGAAAAAATGTCTTCTAGTGAATCTAGCTTTCAATTCCAAACCTTCATATATACCTGTGTAACTGTGTTGTTGAACTGGAGTGTGCATAATTTGAATCCCAATTGCCAAAGCTTACCAAAGATCAATGCTGCTTGTTTATGTGTATTTGCATGCGTTGTTGAATAAATTCTTGAGGTTATTGTTGTTTCAGTCGCATTTTCTATCAATCTGTTTGAGTACACTAAAATATGTATTATTGGGCAGATGGTGCAGTTCAAGCTGAGAGCCTTGAGAGAAGACTTAGAGTTGCTGAAGGTCATATTGAAGCAGGGAGACTTTTGGAATTTTACCAGGTTGGTAGTTTCCTCTCAGTGACAATCAAACTTGTATGTCTTAAGTTATTCATGAAGGGGATCTCTAACTCTTTCAATTTAATGGTGAAAATAATGTATTTCTTGTACTCAAAGATGAACTTGATAAAAAAAATCTGTTTCTAAAGAAAATGGTGGAAATGAAAGTAACCGTACTTGCAATGAGTGTCACCATAATGCCATTAAAAAATAATGCGTGTTACCATAATTTGGATTGCACTATTTTGTTTTACATTGTTTTCCTCCTCTGCTATTTAGCAATATGATTATGAAATTCCTGTTATTGCTTTTTAGCCAGGCTATGTTTACTAAGTTACCTTTTTGTTCTATGTAGGTCCCAAAGCCATTAAACTTTTTCCTAGGGGCTCAATCAGATGAAAAGGGGGTGAAACAGATGATTCGCCTTATTCTTTCTAAATTTATTCGCCGTCAGCCCGGCCGATCAGATAGTGAATGGGCCAGCATGTGGCGTGATATGCAGTACTTAAGGGAAAAGACATTTCCTTTTCTGGACCTGGAATATATTTTGATTGAATTTTGCAGAGGACTGCTTAAAGCTGGGAAGTTTTCTCTTGCACGTAATTACTTGAAGGGTACAAGTTCTGTTTCTTTGGCATCAGAGAAGGCAGAAAACCTTGTCATTCAAGCAGCTAGGGAGTACTTTTTCTCAGCTTCAAGTCTTTCTTGTTCTGAGGTAAGATTGGGTGTATCAGCTTACTAAATACAGCATCTAATATTTGTTTTTTTTCCCCGTGGCAAATGCATCTTTCTTCATCTTAGCAGACATTACTTCCCAATTTACCTCATACTGCTGTTTTCCAATTATATTGAAGTTGGGTTTAAGCTGCTCTGTTTATGCTAACCTAACCGAATCTCAGCCACATGAATGATTAATTATGTTGCTATGTTTGGCTCCAGATCTGGAAAGCTAAAGAATGTCTTAATCTATATCCAAGTAGTGGAAATGTGAAGGCAGAGGCAGATATTATTGATGCACTTACAGTTAAGCTTCCAAACCTTGGGGTGAATGTTCTGCCCATGCAATTCAGGCAAATAAAAGATCCTATGGAAATTGTTAAAATGGCAATCACAAATCAAACTGGAGCATATTTTCATGTTGATGAACTTATTGAGGTTGCCAGACTTCTTGGCTTGAGGTCTGCTGATGACGTATCAGCTGTTGAAGAAGCTATTGCTAGAGAAGCTGCAGTTTCTGGTGATTTACAATTGGCATTTGATCTTTGTCTTGTTTTGGCCAGAAAAGGACATGGTAACATATGGGATTTATGTGCTGCCATTGCAAGAGGTCCTGCCCTCGAAAATATGGACGTGGATTCTCGAAAGCAGTTATTAGGGTTTGCCTTGAGCCACTGTGACGAGGAATCCATTGGGGAGCTTCTCCATGCATGGAAAGACCTGGATATACAAGGCCAGTGTGAAACATTAATCGTGTCAACTGGGACAAATCCTTCAAATTTTTCAGTGCAGGGCTCAACTGTAGAATCACTTCAAAATCAAAGTTTTCAAAACATACTAGATAGAAACATGCACTTTCAAGAGTTTGATGGCAATAGCACTGACAATCAGGATGTTCATCTTGAGAAAGTTAAAGAAATGCTTTCCGTTGTTGCTAAAACCTTGGCTGTGGGAAATCTAACTGACTGGGCATCAGGCTTGACTGAAAATGGTAAAGTTCTGTCTTTTGCTGCTTTACAACTCCCTTGGTTGATTGAACTGAGTAGGAAAAGACATCTTAATGAAAAGTTGAGTACTGGAAAGCAGTATTTAAATATCAGAGCACAGGCTGTGGTGACCATTTTGTCCTGGTTGGCTAGAAATGGATTTGCCCCAAGAGACAACCTGATCACCTCTCTAGCAAGATCCGTGATGGAACCTCCAGTCACTGAAGAGGAAGATATAACGGGGTGCTCCTATCTTCTGAATCTTGTGGATGCTTTTAATGGGGTAGAAGTTATAGAAGAACAGCTCAAAATAAGAAAAGACTACCAAGAAATTTGTAGTATTATGAATGTTGGGATGACATACAGCTTGCTACACAACTCTGGAGCAGGTACTGACCCTGTTCAGCGAAAGGAGCTTCTGAAGAGGAGGTTCAAGGAAAAACATACATCACCCAGCTCTGGTACTTTCTTCTGCTTATACATTTATTAAGCAATTGATTCCTAGGTTGCATATTTTTCCCTTATGTATGCCGTGTGTATTTGAAATGTTATTTGTTTATCATGCTTGCTTATTGATTGTGGGTTTGATCTTACCGACTAAGACATTGTTTGATTTTTTCCCAGACGATATAGATAAACTTGGCAAGGTACAGTCTTCATTTTGGAGAGAGTGGAAACTGAAGTTAGAAGAGCAAAAGAGACTTACTGAGCATTCGAGAGCTCTACAGAAAATAATTCCTGGGGTTGAAACAGAGCGCTTTTTGTCCCGGGACTCCATTTACATTGAGAATGTTGTTATCTCTCTTGTTGAGTCTGTAAAGTTAGAAAAAAGACACATTTTGAAGGACATTTTAAGATTGGCTGATACTTATGACTTGAAAAGTACTGAGGTATGAGCATTTGCATGAACTTGTTTGAAACATAAAGCAAAATGTTTTTGTTTAGATGAAATGGAACCATTTAATCTTTTAGTTCATTGGCTCATTGACAATGTTATCTAAGTTCTGTACTTGGCTTTTCTAGTCTCTCACTTGAATTTTCAATGTCATGTAGCATTATTTTTTTGTATGAAGTAATTATAAATAATATGTATTTTGTCAATGTTTCGTAAGAAATGAGATTTCACATGAAGTGGTATTGAGTTGTACTTGTACAAGCTATTTTCAGTTCCATGTTTAACTGCTTGTACCTTTAAGTCAACAAATTTATTCGGGTAAAATGCTTACATATTGATAAGATCTCATTACTTCTTTGTTTTTGTGCAGGTCCTGTTGCATTTCCTAAGTGCTGTCCTTGTTTCTGATGTTTGGACAAATGATGATATTACAGCTGAAGTTGCAGGTTATAAAGGAGAAATAATTGGCAATGGTAAAACCATTGAAACCATCACAACAAAGGTTTATCCTGTAATCAATGGGTGCAATAAACTTCGCCTTGCATATGTGTATGGTCTGTTGTCAGAGTGCTACTTGCAGCTTGAAAATACCAAAGATTTATCACCAATAGCACAGCCTGATCATGCAAATGCCAATATAAGGTTTGCTCATTATTACAAGGTCGTTGAGCAAGAGTGCAAAAATGTTTCCTTTATCAATAACCTGAACTTCAAAAATATAGCTGGGTTGCGTGGTTTGAACTTTGATTGCTTTAGTGATGAAGTCTATGCATGTATTGAAGAAAGTAGCTTGTCTGCATTGTCAAAAATGATACAGGCTTTTGTCAATTTTTATGGTGATTCATTACCTGAGCGTTTCATGTCATGGCAGGATGTCTACAAGCATTTCATCCTGAGTTCGCTGAGTGCTTTGGAGACTAAAGCTACAACTGATTCTAGTAGTAGAACTCCTGAATACCTTCAAGGCTTTTTAAGTAAGCTAGAGCAGAGCTATGATTCATGCCGAAAGTATATTAGACTTTTGAGCCAGTCTGATGCTTTGGTGATCATGAAGCAGTACCTCACTGTAATTTTGCCTCTCCATAGTTCATATGGATTCATACCTGACAATTCAACTTGGCAAGAGTGCCTTATTGTTCTTTTGAACTTTTGGATGGGATTGACAGATGATATGAAGGAAATTTCATTCGAGGATAATTCAGGAGAAACTATTAGCTTCAACCCACAATGTTTAACGAGTTGTCTAAAAGTATTTATGAAATTGGTGATGGAGGATATCATCTCCCCTAGTCAGGGATGGGGCAGTATATATGGCTATGTCAACTGTGGCTTAAGTGGTGATTGCTCTGTAGAAATTTATAATTTCTCCAGAGCTATGGTTTTTTCTGGTTGTGGGTTTGGTTCCATCTCAGAGGTATTTTCTGTTGCTTCATTGGAAACTGGACTAGCTTCTGATTCTGGCACAGGTTCCCAGGATCTTCCCCATTTCTATTTAGATATTCTCGAAGCAGTTCTGCAAGAATTGGTCAATGGATCCCATGAGAGTCAGAACCTGTATCATATATTGTCATCTTTAAGCAAGCTAGAAGGTGACTTAAAAGTTTTGCAAAGTGTTAGACATGCAATTTGGGGGAAAATGGTCCAGTTCTCTGACAATTTACAGTTGCCAAGTTCCATTAGAGTTTATGTGCTAGAGCTTATGCAATTTATCTCAGGCAAGAGTATTAAGGGTTTCTCTACAGAAATACTTGCCAATCTCCAACCATGGGAAGAATGGGATGAATTGCTTTATGCTAGTAGAAAGAGTGAGACTGGTGTTGACAATCAGTCACCAGATCACAAAGATCCTTCTAGTAGGTTTACAAATACTTTGGTTGCCCTTAAATCATCTCAGCTTGTGGCATCAATCTCTCCTAGCATAGAAATTACCCCTGATGATCTATTGAATGTAGACTCGGCTGTTTCTTGCTTTTTGAGGTTGTGCGGAGAAGCTATTGAAGATCTCCACTTTGATGCCTTGGTTTCTATATTGGAAGAGTGGGAGGGACTTTTCACCGTGGGGAAAGACAGAGAAATCACTACTGAAGCCTCTGATGGAGGAAATGACTGGAACAATGATGATTGGGACGAAGGATGGGAAAGTCTGGAGGAAGTAGACAAGCCCGTGAAAGAAAAGATCGAGGACTCTCTTTCTGTACACCCTTTACATGTATGTTGGGCAGAGATTTTAAGAAAACTCATAAGCCTGTCGAGGTTTAGTGATGTGCTGAGACTGATTGATCAATCATCATCAAAACCTAATGGTATATTACTTGATGAAGATGATGCCAAGGGCTTAAATGAGATAACATTGAGCATGGATTGCTTTCTGGCTTTGAAGATGGCACTCATGTTGCCGTACAAAACATTACAGTTGCAGTGCCTGGGGGCTGTTGAGGATAGCGTAAGACAGGGTATCCCTCAATCAAGGAGCAAGGATTGCGAGTTATTAATTCTAATTTTATCTTCTGGGATTCTCACTTCTATCGTGACCAATTCTACCTATGGTACTACTTTCTCTTATCTTTGCTATATGCTTGGAAACTTATCCAACCGATGTCAACAAGCTTTGATATCAAGTAGAGGAATTGCCAATAATGAGGATCATGAGAATCAGTTTTTCAGAAATATCCTTTTCCCTAACTTCATTTCGGAACTTGTGAAGGCTGATCAACATGTTCTAGCTGGATTTATTGTCACAAAATTTATGCACACTAGTGAGTCGCTCAGTCTCATTAACATTGCCGCTGCGAGTCTTAATAGGTATCTGGAAAGGCAGCTCCTCTTGCTACATGCCAATGAGTTCCATGTTGAGATGGAATGTAAAACACTGAGGAATGCTGTTAGCAGGTTGAAAGGCAGATTGAGTAATTTGATTCAATCTACATTGCCATTGCTTTCGGCTAGTGTAAGTTAATAGAAATTTCAATAAGATCAGTTGCCCCTTTAGGTGACCCCTTTAAGTATATTGTTTTAGGGTTGCATTTGTATCAAGTTAGGATGCAAGAGTTTTGTCAATTACTATCTGCATAGATACTTTAGTTTTCAAAAAGAAAAGCCAGTATGTTCAGATTTTAATTCATACATGTATAGGTGTTAAAAATGTACTTGACCTTGTATTTCTGCCCTTTTTTTTTTCTTCCACATTTGCTTCCAAGTTCGCTTTATTTTTTGAAATAAATTTTGGAAGCTATTGAAATCCATGTCCAACAAAACCAATTTAATAAAAACTGTTAGAGAGGAATGCTAATGTCACACCCTTTAACACACTCCTTTGACACACTCCAATTATAATTAGCCATGTCATACACTTGTTTTTAATCACTAACTTGGTACCGGTTCATTTTGAAATATTAATATTGCAACTATTTTTTTTTTGGGGGATTTCAACTTTTCATCTTCACAACCGAACCGAAACCTCCCACCAAGATAGTTTCTTCATGCTACCGGTGGCTGATGCAAGAAGCCATATCATTCACTTGCTTTTAATTCTTTGCACAGTAACTTAATTCTTTACCATTGTTGGAAACAAAGTTCACAAAATTACTTTAAAGTTTAAAACAATTTAAAAAATGACCGGAAAACATACCCAAATTGATAACCTCAAGAACCAAACCCAAAAATATTTTAGGAAATGATATCTCATAAACTCAAGAACCCGAAAACAATTGAGGTAATGATATCCGAAAAAATCTGGAAAATCCTGCAACAAAAACAGATCCCACCTATGATGGAAAAAATGGAACCCAACTAGATATAGGTGTCTACACCTTCCTCAGAGAGTGAGCGCCGTTTACCAACCATGGCAGAGAAGGTTGCAATTTATTCCGTCGACAACAAGTCAACAACCTTGGTTTTCCAGACAAAGCAATGACAAATCTGGTTGTGGGAGAAAGATGATGCACATACGTTTTTTTTTTTTTTAATTTTAGCAACCTGTACTATCGGTTAGTGGGTAAAAGACTAAAAAGAGTAGATGATGTGATAAATTATAATTAGGGTGTGATAAAAGAGTGTGTTAAATAGTGTGACCATAACACTCCTCAACCGTCCATACCAATGCAATATCAAATTTTATAGGGTTTGTTTTGTGGACAGAATAAAAGAGACATAATAAAATAAAGTATTATATTATGTCTCAATGTAGTGAAAACATATTTAGAAATAAAGTATCATATAATGTCTCAATGTAGCGAAAATATATTTATGAAAAACATTTTTTTTGACGAAATAAGAAGAAAAGAATTTAATTTATATGCACTGTCGGTGTAAAGTTATTTTACACATGTGTCCAATAATATATCGACACATCATGTATGATAATTAATAATACATGATGTGTCACATTCATTAAATGATGTGGCAACACATCATTGGATGTATGTGCAAAAAAAACTTTACACCGACAGTGCAAAACAATTAAACTCGTAAGAAACACATATTTAGAAATAAAGTTTCGTATATTTGTAAATTGTAATGCATTGAATGTTAAAAGTGTAACAACTAAATAATAGTTGGGTTGATCGAGTGTTGTTAATGATACTTGTCTTTTGAAAAATCTTTTGGGCAACAATAATATTGAGGTTAATCTTATTTTATAATCAACCAAAGTTAACTCGAAGTTCAAAACAAAAAATCGTAAAAATTTAGAGGTAAAAGAGAGATGTAGAGAATTTGAGAAGGAGAGGATTCAATTTGATGTAGTTTTGGGAGATTAAAGTTTTAAACATATCGATATGGCTATAGATCAGCAAATAAATACGGAGTATTTATATTGCAACACAGGTATAGTTAGTTCTATAAAAATGTAATTTGACGGTTATTTGAGTACGCATTTTTTATACTAGAAATATACACCCTACATGAATATTAACAGTTTTTTTTGAAGAAAAATGAATATTAACAGTTGTTTTTGCAAATGTAGCAAGAAATTAATATTTTCAAAATGTTGGGACATTTACACTGCTGGGGAAACAACTTTTTAGAACCATGATAACTTAAGCATATCTAATTAAACTTTTTTTTTTTTAACGGCAAATATATTATTAATAGGACAAAATTTACCTGCATTTCCATACATGCATTTCTTGCTGTTCCACTCACAAAGAGGTAGTTATTTTAATTAAAAAATAGTTTTCTTTTATTTTTTTAAAATGAAAAAACATAAAAAACCAACTCTTTGTGAGTGGAACAGCAAGAAATGCATGTATGGAAATACATATAAGTTTTGTCCTTATTAATAAACTAGATCTCCGCACAAGACGGACAACGATCGGTAAAAGATGAACTATAAAACAATGCGCCATGTATAAGCGGAACACCGATGCAAATACCAAAACACACACTACCTAATGTTGAGAACCAGAGTGCACAGCAGAATATACAGAAGCGTTTAAATAGTCTCTTTTTGTGGAACCTGAACAACCAAATTAACCAGCGCAGGCAACACTAACAATAATAACAATAAAAGGAGTAAAAACTGTAAATAAGGACACCGCAATTTAACGTGGAAAACCCTCAATGTGAGAGTAAAAACCACGAGTCGTGCAGACCAAACAAATAACTCCACTATTAAATAATGAGTACAAATAATCACCAACTTGGTGAACCTGATAACAAAGAGCTAACAACCTCACAAACAAGTGAGTATCCCAAACTGACACAAAGAGAAGACAATACTACTCAGAAAAATTATCTAAGTAACTAACAAGGTGACCGAAATAACAAACTCAAATTTCAACCGAAACAGAGAACGTTTGCCGAACACATCGTCGTCACCGGAACCAATATTCTTCCTCTTTGTTGTGAAGCTCTCTGTTTCCTCAAAAGCACACTATGTGCTTTCACTATGTGTCACTATTCACGCACAAACCAATTGCAACAAATTGCAATTTTCACTCTTGCGGCTACTGTAGCTTGTCTAGGAAATAGGAATTTCAATCCCTTTTATAACCATCACACACACACATAATCCAGTTCCAACGTGGAGACCTCTGATATCTAATCCAGTTCTCTCTACAATAAGCTTCAAGCTTTCTCAAATAATCACCTCCATGATCTGTGCGTATGCACTTCAACTTCTTCTCAGTTTCACTTTCAACTGAGGCTTTAAATTTATTGAACGCGCTCAAAACACCACTTTTACTCTTCAAGGTATAAACCCAAGTCTTTCTTGAATGGTCATCAACAAACGTCAAAAAGTATGCACTACCCCCAACTGTTTTTGTCTTCATAGGGCCGCATAAATGAGTATGCACCAAATCATGAATCTCTGGTCTTCTAGGTGAGTGAATCTTGAAAGAAGCTCTATTCTTCTTTTCAACAAAACAACCTGAAGTAGCAATAAATGTCACAAGAAAGGAGGGGTTTGAATTGTGACCCTTTTTAAAAATCTTTTATCTTAAATAAAACAATATTTCTTTTATGGGTTAGTTAACAAATAACAAAGAAATAAAGTTAAGACAATAATGGTTGAACAGATAAAAGTGAAGGACCAGAGAACTCTGGAAATATTTTAGTTGGTTTTAGTTGAGTTGTATTTTAGGAGATTAAGAGTTTAGAGAAAATACAACACACAGAAGTTATCCTGGTTCACCCAAACTTGGGCTAGTCCAGTCCTCACAACCTTGTGAGATTGTCCACTAAAATGCTCAGATCAGAACCTTCTGCTTGGCACCAACTTTTGATCAACCCTTGATAAAAATACAATCTGCTTTTCTTCACTCGAAAAGACTTTTACAAAATGCTTTTCTTTACTGGAAAAGACTTCCTCACAATCACTCAATCTAACCTAAAAGATAGTTTTGAGAAGTTACAAAGTGTTTGGGAATTTGTGAGCATCAACTCATATAAGAGATTGATAAGATAACAAGCGTGTATACGATGTAAGTTTGATAACTTTGTAAGTAGCTTGCTTTTGAAGAGTTTGGAACTTTGTTGATTTTTGCCTCAACAATGTATATGATTAATTCTTTATGTAAACTCTTGAGTTTTTCTTCATGTAGCTCCTTGGTATTTATAGACCTTTTAATTGCTGAAGAGGAGCGTGTGAGAGAGATTTTGAAATTCAAAATCTGTCAAAGATACGTTGTTATCTTTGTTGCCATGTGCTGTGAATAGTGTGTTATCGTTAGTTCACTTGTGCATTACCGTCTGTTGAAATTTTGCTGCAATGCATTGCATGACTTTGTAGTCTTTTACGTGGCTTGTCTCTTGTCCATATGAGAGAATCAATTTGAATTTTGTGATGACTATACATCAGCAATTGGTAGAAACTTTGGGAGCCTTGGATTTATAGCAAACTATGTAGCTTTGTCCTTTTGGTTTGGTGACTAATGTCCTTTTACAAAGAGGAGGATGTGCTCATTGTTTGTCCACAAGTTTAATTCCTATGTGTTGCAAAATAAAATATCTTCCATCAATTTCAAATGCTTCTACGTGGGAGCTTTTTCTTCTTTGGTGACATTCCTTTGTTTGCATTAAAAAGGTCTTGGTTACATAGTCCAAAAAGTTTCTTGGCCCATGGAATCCTTTATGTCATATTTGGTATAAATCCAACAAATATGTTTCCTTAAAATGCTACTACATTTAGTAATGCAAAAGGAATATATCCATGTGAAGCTTTTTTCATCATTTAAGACAAGACTTTAGTTTTGTTTCCATTGATTCTTGTTTGCTAAGTATGGCTTTCCATGTTTTACTTGTGTTCATGTGTTCCTCATCATGTGCGTTATCGTTGTCAGACCATAACGTTATCGTTGAAACATTTCTCACAAAACACATTAGCAAATAACAAGATAATCACTATTAAAACTTTAATTTATATGTTTGTTATCTTTAAAACATCAAATAAGGATTTTGTTCCCAACAATCTCCCCCTTTTTGATGATGACAAACATTTAAATTAATTTTGATTTTGAGAGTTTTGATAAAAAGATTTTTGATAATCTTATGCATTTGATTTGTCAATAACTCCCCCTCAATTTAAGCATTCTATTTTCAATAATAAATTGAGTTTTGATCAATTTATAACAATACAAAATCAGAGTGATTTTTCCAAGTTTTTTTATCAATGACCAAATTTTAATCATACTATTAGTTTGACTGTCAAGAGATGGTAGTTTTTCATTTTTGAAAGCACAATTTTATCATATGATCATGCATGTATCAGAGTAAGCATAAACTTAAAAAATGATCAGATCATGATAAATAGAAATTGCATATAGCAAATAATGCATTGCATAGTATCACAAAGGATTACTAGGAAATCAAAGTACTTAATCAAAACATAATAAAGTTCATACATAACCAACAGTAGCAAAATAAAGCAAAATACAGATGCATACATAAATAGCAACACAAAACCATGACATTTTAAATGTTTAAAACAAAATAAGCCATTTGCAAATGTTCTGCTAGCATCTGAGTACTGCTCTGCAATCTCTTCTTCTTCCCTGCAGCTTTCCTTTTCTTCTTTCTTTCTCCCCCTTTGTCTCATCAAAAAGGGATTCAAGGCTCTTGATTAGTTGGAGTTGAATCGCCAGAAGAAGATGAGGGAGAAGGCTGGGGCATAGTGTGAACAGGAGGTGGATAAGGGTTAAGTTCTGGATAGGGCAGATTGTACAGATAACACACCACGTTCCTGAACCAGTCTCTCATGATAGAATTTTCCATAGTGATATACGAGAGATGATTGTCAATTAGTTGTTGCCCTTGAAACAGTTTCTTGATGTCTCTCTTAATCCTCTCAGTATTTCTCTCAGTTTTTGACCTAGGTAAAGTAGGCATAACATGAGGTTGAGGATTAGAAGGTCCTGCATCATTCATGGATGGCATAGCTGGCATGGTTGGAATAAAAGTAGTAGGAGGAGAGTTCAAAATATCATTGAAAAAAGGTTGATGAAATATGTTCTGAGAAGTGGAATTAAAAAAGTTTCTTTGAAGATTATCATTGAACATAGGTGAGAAATTGAAGTTGGGTGGAGATGAGAAAAGTGGAGCTATGGTTGCCTCAGACAGTAAGGGTTCCAGAACAGTGTTAGGGTCAAGCTGTGTGGTAGCTTGTGTAGCTCCTAACTGTGGAACCACTTGTGGTGACTCAGTGTGTGGAGGTGAAACTAAAGATGCAGTATTCTGAGAGCTTGGTGGTGGCACATTTAGGTTTATTTCAGTTCTTGGTTCAGCCAGTGGAGATGAGGGAGGTGTTTGAACAATTTCTTCTTCAATGATGAAAGGATCATTTTGAGCAGATTGGTTTGTATTAGAGGGTGGTTCAGTTTCAGACACTAAAGGATCATCTTGCACAGACTGTGCAGTGTCTTCGAAGCAATCAGAGTTTGTAGTTTCATCTCTCTTTCTTTTATTTCGAGAATAGGTTTTAGAGGAACTTGAGGAGTAGGGTCAGGTTTGAAGTGTTTCAAATTTTTAAGATCAATTTTTTTGAATTTTGTCTCAGGAGTTTCATCCTTGAATGAGACTTCAAAATGTTTAAAGATTTGGGTTAAAATCATGCCATAGGACACACATAATTTCTTGTTGTTCCAGTTGGCAACTTCCATCATGAATTTGATAATGATAAAGGGAAGATTCAAACGTTTTCTTTCAAAAAGGTGGTGAATGACCATGAGGTCATTATCACCCAAGGCATCATATTTGCCTTGCCTAGGCATTATGTTACCTTTACTTATGATGTTAAAAATCTTTGGCAGGAGTTTGAGGTGAGGTGTGGTGTATTGATCTTTTGGAGTGTCAGGTTTAAACAAAGGTTCTCTAACCTCATCTATTGTTACATTAGCTTGGCTATACCAGTCACTTCCATAAGATTTGAAGCCATCAGTTGGTAGTTTAAAAAATTTAGCAATAAAATCAACATCTAAGACTATTTCGGTTCCTTTAACTATGAACCTAATGGTGTTGGTGCATAGTCACATTGAGCTTTAAAAAAGAAAGCCTGTACTAACCTAGGATAGTAAGTTTCTTTAATTTGGAGAAAAGAGGACCAACTTTGATAATCAGTATAGTACTTAAGGTCTAGCTCACGTCTCTCCAAGGCTTGAAGGTTGAAGAAACGTCCAGCATCAATGGGTCTTGTTCTCCACTTTTTTCTGAACCTTTACTCATCAATTTTTCCAAACAAAAGGGCTTTATCTTTAACTAGCTCATTGATTGATTTTTGTCTAAATCTTTTCTTTGGTTGAGCTTCAGTTTCTTCAGAGATATTTTTTCCTTTTCCTTTAATATCTTTGGCAAAAACCGGTTTTGAGGTTTTTGGTGACGGAGTTTTTTCATACGAAATTGAGGTGTTTGGTGATGAATCAGAAAGGGTTTTTGACGATTTGGGGGTTGAGCTAAGAGGGGAATCACGTGGATCAACTTCTTCTTCATTAGTAGTCTCACAAGTAATGTAAATCCGTTCAGCATTACTTTGAGATTTGTTTGTTCCAGCTTCAGCTAAAATTCTTTGTGACCTTCGAGTTGGTAATGAGCTTGAAGGTTGTTTCTTTTTAGCTTTTGGTTTAAGATGAGGTGGAGTTTGGTTAAGGTTTGGAGGTTGTTGTTGAAAGTTAAGAGGAAAAATGGTTTGAAGGGCTAGAATGTTGAGAGGTTCATCAGAGGGTGAGCTATGGTGGAAGTTTGAGCGAATGGGTGAAGGATTGTGAAATGGAGGAGCACGTCTGGCTGTTTGCTTAGTTCGAACTATGGCCGAGAGTTTGAGAGGAGGAAGATGAAGGTTTGAAGAGGAAGAGTGATGATCAGCGGTTTAGAGAGTGATGAGTTTAAGAGAGAGATGAAGTGAAATGAAAAGTTTTTGTTGGTAACCGTGAGAGTGATATGAAGAGTGTCTTGGAAAGAGACACTTTCTCTTATAGGCAATGATGAACACTCATAGACTAGCTTAAAAGAAGTTGTAAGGAAAGAGTAAAGTTTTTCACTTCTCTTCTTTTTCCTTTACGTGGACATAAGGAGTGAATAGGAGAGAGATGTAAAAATAACCACACAAGTAGATATTTGGATATCTTAAATTAGGTGGGTTTTGATATAATTTTTAAATTCTCTTTTAACAAATTAAAACGATCTTCTACTAGAGGTTTAGTAAAGATATCAGCTAGTTGGTTTTCAGTATCAATAAAGATTAATTCAAAATCCTTTTTGTTAATGTGATCCCTAATAAAGTAATGTTTTATCTCAATATGCTTTGATCTTGAGTGTTGAATGGGATTTTTTGACAAATTAATTGCACTAGTATTATCACAAAAGATAGGTACATTTGTGTACCTTATTGAGTAATTTTCAAGCTGATTTTTTATCCATAAAATTTGAGAGCAACAGCTTGCAGCTGACACATATTCAGCTTCAGTAGTGGATAATGCTATCGTATTATGTTTTCTGCATGACCAGCTTATGAGTGCTTTTCCAAGAAATTGACACGCACCACTTGTACTTTTCTTTCAATTTTGTCTCCAGCGTAGTCAGCATCACAAAAGGCTATCAAGTCAAAAATAGAATCTTTGTTATACCAAAGACCAATATTAGTAGTACCAACAAGATATCTGAAAATTCTCTTTACTGCTGTCAGATGAGATTCCCTAGGGGAAACTTGAAAACGTGCACATAGACCTACTGCAAAAACAATATCTGGTCTACTAGCAGTTAAGTACAACAGAGATCCAATCATACCTCTGTACTCTTTTTCAGAGACAATTTTACCCTTTTCATCCTTGTCTAAAAATGAAGATGGATGCATGGGAGTTGCCATTATTTTGGCTTCATTCATTTTATATTTTTTGAGAAGATCTTTAATATATTTTTCTTGACAAATAAAAATACCATGTGTTTCTTGTTTAATTTGTAAACCAAGAAAATATCTTAATTTTCTCATCATACTCATTTCAAATTCACTTTGCATGAGATGAGAAAAGTCTTCACACATTTTCTCATTTGTTGATCCAAAAATGATATCATCAACATATACTTGAACAATTAATAAATCATTTTGGTCAAGCTTTCTAAAAAGAGTTGTGTCAATTTTTCCTCTAGAAAAATTGTTTTTGATCAAGAATGCACTTAATCTATCATACCAAGCTCGAGGAGCTTGTTTTAGACCATATAAAGCTTTTGAAAGTTTAAACACATGATTTTGTTTTTGTTTATTTTCAAAACCAAGAGGTTGATGAACATAAAATTCTTCATTAAGAAAACCATTTAAAAAAGCACTTTTAACATCCATTTGAAATAGTTTGATATTTTTATGAGATGCATATGCTAAAAGAATTCTTATTGCTTCTAACCTTGCAACTGGAGCAAAAGTTTCATCATAATCAATACCTTCTTGTTGATTGTATCCTTGAGCAACAAGTCTAGCTTTGTTTCTAATAACTTTACCTTCTTCATTTAATTTGTTTCTGAACACCCATCTTGTTCCTATTATTGAATGATTTGTAGGAGATGGAACAAGTGACCATACTTGATTCTTTTCAAATTGAAGAAGTTCTTCTTCCATTGCTTCTACCCATGATTTGTCATTAATGGCTTCTCCAATGGATTTTGGCTCTATCTGAGAGATCAATGCCAAGTTGCTTTCATTTTCTTTAAATGAAAATCTTGTTTTTACTCCATCAGTTGGTTTTCCAATAATTTGATCTGGAGGATGACTCCCAACAATTTTTAAGGTTTTTGGAGGAAGTAATGGATCTTCTTCTTCCTTTTGAGTTGGAGTTTCTTGTTCTTATTCGTTGGATGGTATTATGTGATCATCAAATTCATCAAAGACAATGTGCATGCTTATCTCCATAGTTTGAGTTCTTAAATTATAAATTCTATAACATTTAGAGTTAGTAGAATATCCTAGAAAAATAGCTTTGTCTGATTTTGAATCAAACTTACCAAGATTTTCTTTTGTGTTTAAGATATAACAAAAACAACAAAAAATATGAAAATATGAAATGTTTGGTTTTCTATTTTTCCAAAGTTCATAAGGTGTTTTGTTTAAAATCTTTCTAATTGAAACACGATTCAAAATATAGCAAGATGTATTTATGCCTTCAGCCCAAAAATATTTTTCAACATTTGATTTATGTAACAAAGTCCTTGCCATTTATTGTAAGGTTCTATTATTTATTTCAACTACTCCATTTTGTTGAGGAGTTCTTGCACAAGAGAAATTGTGAGAAATTCCATTTTCATCAAAGAATGATTTGAAAGAAGAATTTTCAAATTCTCCCCCATGATCACTTCTGATAGAAATGATATTTGAGCCTTGTTCATTTTGAACTAGTTTACAAAAGTTTTTGAAGGCATCACAAGATTCATCTTTATTTTTCAAAAATAACACCCATGTGAATCTAGAGTAGTCATCTACTATAACAAAACCATATTGTTTTCCACCAAGACTAGTGGTGTTGACAGGACCAAATAAATCAATGTGAAGAAGTTCCAGAGGTTTTTTAGTTGAAATAAAATCTTTTGGATGAAAACTACTTTTGACTTGTTTTCCTCTTACACAAGCTTCAAATACTTTATCTTTGTCAAACTTTATTTTTGGAAGACCTCTTACTAAGTCAAGTTGAGATATTTTTGAAATTGTTTTCATGCTTACATGACCAGCTCTTTTGTGTCAAATCCACTTATCTTTTTCAATAGACAAAACATGATTCAGCTGAAATGTCATCTAAGTATAAAACATATAAGTTTTTCTTTCTTGATCCAGAAATATAGCACGGCAAAATTCTGTTGGTAAAGGTCCAAAATCCGTGGGTATAGACTGTAAAACCTATACCCACAGTCGTTTTGTTCCGTCAACTTTATCTCGTTATACCAACGACAATTTTCCGTCGCTATAGCCTATACCTACGACATTTTTTGGCATTGGAAAAACCTGAGAGCTATACCCACGGATATTACAAACTATTGTAAATCGATTTACCCACACATTTGTCCGTTGGTATAGGTTTCAATTATTTATTTATTTTTTTGCATTTTTTTTTACAGATTGTACATTTTTTTAAAATAATAATAATTTGCCAATATGCATGTTTTCTACACACCAAGTCAACTATAATTATAAAAGAGAATTTCCATTATATTGATTAAAAAATCTAATAAGTCTTACAAACTAAATAAGCACATCAAAACACCAAAACAATGTCATCTGGCTATATCTCCCAAAATTGAAATTGCACCAAATAACTTAACAGAACTACTAGTTACTTCTAATCATATCCATCCCAAAATTACAACTCTAAAAAACTAGCAACCACAATAACATACATATGTATGACATCCCTATCAAGCAATAAACTACAACGGCTTACAACCCACAATATAGTACATGACATTCCTACCAAGCAATAAACAACAACGTTTACATTGTTTAATTCTAATCTCTCTCTTCAATCTTCATCAGTGTATGGACTTTGAGAATTCGTTTGGTCAGGGTTACTAGAAGCATGTGTAACCTATAGAAAATAAAAGAGATCAAATTACAAACTTAATTTAATTGATGTTTTCATAATATTCGAAATATGAACACAGAGTAAAATAAAATATACCTGTCTTGCAGCTCGTAAAATGTCATTCACATCTTCTCCAGCAAATCATTAATGACAACACATTTGCCAACACCGCATTTGTACTATCTGTATTCTCCATTTGCTTATGTTTATCGCGCAACTCTTGATTTTCAGGCAAAGAATCTTTCAATTTTTTGGGTTTAAGAATCTTGTCAATACATCGTGCAACTATTGATTAACAACTATGATAATGTTTTTCGACGGTTAATGAGGCATCCAAATAATATCAATAATTTATATAATAAATAATATTCATTGATTCTTTCCGGGTCATTGATGTATCCAATAATCCATCTCTTATATTATGAAAGAATCAAATTCAATTCATATCAATATCACATCAAAGGCATCAAGCAACTTTTACATTATGAGTAAAGTGTTCATACTTTTTTTTATGGTCAACGAGACATCCAAATACTAGCAACAATTTATATGTAAACAATAGTCATTGATTACTTTCGGGTCATCGAGGCATCCAATAATCCATCTCTTATTATGACCGAATCAAATTCAATTCATATCAATATCACATCAAAGTCATCAAGCAAATTTTACATTATGAGTAGAGTTCATAATGCTTTTTGACAGTCAATGAGACATCCAAATACTATTAACAATTTTTATAACAAATAATATTCATTGATTCCTTTCGGGTCATTGAGACATCAAATAATCCATCCCTTATATTAAGAACGAATCAAATTCAATCCATATCAATATAACATCGAAGGCATCAGACAACATTATGAGTAAAGTGTTCATAATGTTTTTTTACGGTCAAAGAAGCATCCAAATACTAGCAACAATTTATATAACAAATAATATTATTTGATTCCTTTCGGGTCATCGAGGCATCCAATAATCCATCTCCATATATTATGAATGGATAAAATTTAATTCATATCGATATCGCATCGAAGGCATCAAGAAACTTTTACATTATGAGTATAGACTTTCAAATACTAGCAACAATTTATATAGCAAACAATATTTATCGATTACTTTCGTGTCATCCGAGGCAGCCGATAGTCTCAAAATTTAGGATCATATTTTATCTCGCGGTATTGAATTGCATTCAAGTCATAAAAGCTCAATAGATACCATCCTTGAATTATCACCACTCATAAAATTGAAACATTTTACATTATCATCTTCATAACATCTTGACTTATAACTAAAATCAATCTCACACTCATTCTGATTTCATGAAATCACCATTACCATCAAACAACAGAAGCACACACATGGCAAAGAAAACCCCCAACAAAATTGAAGAAGAAAAGTGTGGAATAACCCTACCCAAAATCAAACGTAGAGCTTAGAATAGAGTGAGTTTTTTAAATCCTACGTAGAGCTTGGAATAGAAACCCTACTTAGAATTTTTTTATTTGTTATATAAAGTATATTTTTGTTTTGAATAAAGTGAGTGTTCTTTTAAATCACCAAAAAAAAATTCACAAAAAAAAAGTTATTGTTCTTTTCTTTCTCCATAAGTTCCTTAATTTTTAGTTATGTATATATATATATATATATATATATATATATATATAGTACTCCGTCAAAAAAATAAATATAATACTATAGTTGTACAATACAAGTAACAATATTACTAAAAAAAGTAATAATATTGATTTTATAAAAAAAAAGTAATAAGATTGATTACCACCCATGACACTTTGGTTTGATCTCATAGTGAGGGATATGCATGAGGTCTTTAGTTCAATCCTGATTGCCAACATTGTAAACAAAAAACAAATTGATTACCACCAAATTTATTAATAAAATAATATAAAAAAAAGATTGAAAAAATATAGAAAAAAATAAAATAAAAATTAATCTATGCATAAAAGTAGGAACAAATATATACCCACAATTAAAAAAAATATGAATCTATGCATAAAAGTATAAACTTATCCCTTTCTAATTTTTAATTTTCAATTTTTTTTAATAAAACATATCTATACCCACAATTAATAATTTTTTCGTGGGTATAGGCCTGTTATACCTACGGCATATGTTGCTGTCACTAGAAATCTCCGTTGGTAAATGGCAATTTTCTTGTAGTGGCAGTATTATTATTTCCAAACGTAACTGATCCTCCTTCCTTTTGCACGAAGGAGAGGAAACATCTTCTATCTCCTCTCATGTGTTTTGAACAGCCACTGTCCAAAAACCATGGTTTTTTCTTTATTCCTTGATAACGTACATCTTCATTGTCTGAATTTGCCATTAGACAGATGTTGGCTTCTTCTTCTTCATTTGTTTCAGATTCATCATCATCTTCCCAGGTGGCCATCATTGACCTTTTCTTAAAAGGAAATTTCCTAGGAGTTTTGCTCAAGGGACATTCTGATTTGTAATTATCAGGTTTGTTGCATCCGAAACAAGTAACTATTGACTTTTGTCATAGTCATTTTTTGAGTTATCTTTTCCTATTGAAAAATTCTTTCTAATTTGATCTCTTCTTCTCAGCATTCTCTGCATCTTACTAGAGATAAAGGCTAACTCACTTTCAGCTTCTTCTTGTGTTGAATCTGTGTCTTTAGTTTCTACTTCTAAAGAACATGTATTATTTGTTTCTTTTTGAGAAGCTTTTAAAGCAATAGTTTTATCTTTCTTTAAAGGTTTGTCCCCTTGAAGAACAACCTCATGAGCTCTTAGAGATCCAATAAGATCTTCTATGGGAAGAATTTTTAAATCCTTGGTTTGAGTAATAGCAGTCACCATGGGTCTCCAAGAAATTGGAAGACATCTTAGGATTTTTCTAATTCTATCATGTGTTGTGAGAGATTTTCCAAGTGATCTTAATTCATTTATTATAGAAGTAAATCTTGAGAACATTTCATCAATAAATTTGACCAGATCAACTCCTCCAAGTGATAATTCAACAAATTTGACCATATCAACTCCTCCAAGTGATAATTCTCTAGTTATCGGTTTAGACAACTGCTGTAATTTTTTCTCCGGTTTTGGAGTTTCCACATTATATTCTTGTGTTTTGATTGTGTTTATTTTTCTTCTTCAGCGTTGTTATTTCCTAACATACCTAGGAGTATCTCCGATTGTAAACCCTTAATATTGGCTTGCTTTTTCTGCCATTGCTTTTCCTCCAATTGTTTATTCTCACACTAATTAAAATTCAAATTTAAAAATACTAGAGCTATGAATAAAAATATATTTCTTGAATGCATATGATTATATTTCTTTGACAGCTTAGACACATCCTGTCAAGCTAATTGGATCAACTGATAGCTTACATCATATAATATTATTTCTTTCCCTAAATCCAGGATTACACTGCTAAACTATCAGACCTTGAAATAGCTAATTATAGATAACTAAGACTCATCACTCATTAATCACTAATTGCAGATAATCTCTCTGCTGGAAGAAAAGCTTTTTCGCTGAAGTGCATATGCAGAAGTATGTACCTTTTAATTTTGTATGAATGCTCAAGGCTGCATTTGGATGTCATTCATGGTCAAGCTCAATAGAGGATTAGGGACTCTGTCAGCAGGATTGTTGGCATTTCAGCAAAAAAGGTTTTCATTTAACAGAGTTTATCTGCAATTAGAAAATATGGTATTTTCAATAGTAAAAGAATTCTGCTTTTTGATAGCTTGTGTTAGTGTTACTGTTAGGTGTTGAATAGTTTTTATAGGATAGTTTTAGAAACTTGTTTAGAAGAAAGCTAGAGTAATTTTGTGTGATGAAGGAAATATTGAAATAGGGACCAAGAGCCTTATGGGAGAAAAATTGTGATTTATTTCTTGGATGCTTATTTACATGGTTGGAGTACCTATTTATAGGCATACACCACCGCCCTTTAGCATGGTGGTTTGTTTAATTAATTATTAGATGATTCTAGATAATTATACATACTACTAGATGTTACAATAGTCTAGAAATTTCAAGCTTTACAATGAATCAAGTAGTAGCTTCTAGACAACTCCTAGAAATTTTCGTCACATTTTAACACTCCTCCTTGATGTAAATTTCATTAACTCCAAGCATAGTTCGTAGTAGTTCAAATCTTGCTCTTGGCAGTGCCTTCGTGAATATGTCTGCAATTTGTTTTTCTGTCGTACAATAGTTGAGCTGGATTTGTTTAGTTGCCTCTGCTTCTCTGATAAAGTGATATTTGATTGCTATATGCTTGGTTCGATGATGATGAACCGGATTCTTTGTCATTGTTATAGCTGACTTGTTATCGCAATAGATTATAGTAGGCTTATCATCTTGTTCACACATGTCTCCTAGTATTCTTCGAAGCCATATAGATTGACTTGTCGCTTCAGCTGCTGCAACGTACTCAGCCTCTGCTGTGGATTGTGCAACTGTAGCTTGCTTCTTAGACGCCCATGAGAAAAATCCTGATCCTAGTGAGAATGCATAGCCTGATGTACTTTTCATATCATCTATTGAACCTGCCCAGTCACTGTCAGTATAACCAAGCAACTTAGAGTTGCCCATGGATTTATACCACATGCCATACTCCTTCGTTCCTTGCAAGTATCTTAAAATCCGTTTACCGGCTCCAAAGTGAATTTGACTTGGTTTCTGCATGAACCTCGATAAAAGACTTGTAGCGTACATGATATCTGGTCGTGTAGCTGTCAGATATAGTAGACTCCCGATCAAACTTCTATAATGTGATGCATCGGCTTCTGGTGATCCATCATCCTTTTGCATCTTTTCATTTGTTACGAGTGGAGTAGCAACTGGCTTGCAATCATCCATCTTAAACTTCTCCAATAGTGCTTTAGTGTATTTCTTTTGACAAATAAATATTCCTTCTTTTTCTTGTTTTACCTCTATGCCGAGGAAGTAATTCATCAAACCAAGGTCGGTCATCTCAAATGTCTTCATCATGTCTTCTTTGAATCCATTTATCATTGTAATATTGTTTCCCGTAATAGATAAGATCATCAACATATAAGGAGACAATGAAAGTATCATGCTGACCTTGAGTTTTGATGTATAGTGTTGGCTCACTCTTGCTCCTCCTGAATCCTCGATCCATGAAATACTGATCAATTCTACTGTACCATGCTCAAAGAGCTTGCTTCAGGCCATATAAAGCTTTTCTTAGTCTCAGAACTTTGCTTTCATTTCCTTTGACTACAAATCCTTGTGGCTGCTCCACATAAATCTCTTCTTCAAGTATATCATTCAGGAAAGCAGATTTCACATCTAGTTGATATATGCTCCACCCTTTTTGTGCGGCAAGAGCTATTAAGGCTCTAATAGTGTCTAGGCGAGCAACTGGTGCAAATGTCTCATTGTAGTCGACTCCAGGTTGTTGCGAGTAACCCTTTGCGACTAATCTAGCCTTGTGCTTTTGTATTGAGCCATCAGGATTAAGCTTTGTCTTATAGACCCATTTAACTCCAATGATATCTTTTCCATGTGGACAATCTACAAGCTCCCAAGTATTATTCTTCTCAATCATTTTAATCTCGTCCTGCATTGCCTTAACCCATACTTCTTCTTTGACGCTACATCATAGTTTTCAGGCTCAAGTATAGCCAAGTTGCAGGTTTCATATATATCCACCAATGATCTTACTCTTGTTGGAGTAGATTCTGGTGAAGAAAATTCTTGTTGAGAAGGTGAAGGTGGCGTACCTGGTTCTTATATTGCTTCTTCCATATCCTCTATGTCTGATTGTGGTATTGGGATGGAAATATTTCTTCTCTCGACTTTTTCTTCATCCCAATTCCAGCTAGCATTTTCGTCAACCTCAACATCTCGACTGACATCGAGCTTCTTTGTTTGCAAGTTATAAATTCTGTAGCCTTTGGATTGTGTACTATATCCCAAGAAGATACCTTTAGTGGTCTTGTCTTCTAGCTTGTGTCGTTTTTGTTTAGGAACATGTATATAGCAGATAGATCCAAAAACTCTTAGGTGTTTAGCTGATGGTTTTTTGCCACACCAGGTCTCAATAGGAGTCTTATCTTGAACTGCTTTAGTTGGGCACCTATTGAGTATGTAAACAGCAGTGTAAACTGCTTCTGCCCAAAAAGTATTTGGCAATCCTTTATCCTTCATCATTGATCTTGCCATCTCCATGACTGTGCGATTATTCCTCTCCGACACACCATTTTCTTGTGGAGAATACGCAACTGTTAGTTGTCGTTCAATGCCTTCATCCTCACAGAATTTATCAAACTCGTGGGAGTTGTACTCTTTTCCTCGATCACTTCTTAGCATTTTTATATGTTTACCACTTTGCTTCTCGACAAGGGCCTTGAACTTCTTGAATATTCCAAAGACTTCTGATTTTTCCTTGATGAAGTATACCCAAGTCATTCTAGAAAAGTCATCAATGAAGAGAATGAAATACATGTTGTTGTTGAGTGACGGTGTCCTCATCGGTCCACAAACGTCAGTGTGGATGAGCTCTAGTACATCTTTAGTTCTCCACGTTTCTCCTGTTGGAAATGCCAATCGGTGTTGCTTCCCGAGAAGACATCCTTCACAAGCTTCACTATTTTCCTTCAAGTATGGAAGATTTCTCACCATATTCTTCTGATATAACATCTTCAATGCTTGAGTGTTGAAGTGACCAAATCTTCGATGCCATAATGATGACACTCTGTCATTTGATACTTTTAATTGTAATTATAATGTTTTTTAGTTAGTTTTTAGAAGTAATACATGGTCAAAGTGGAGATTTTGTGAAGAAAATTGACTTATCAAAGTTTGAAGACTAAAAGATCAAGAGAAGAAAAAGACTTAAGAAAAAAATTCAAAGCCAGGAAGCAAGAATAAGCCTCAGCTCTGTTTTATTCGCGTCACAGAACAAAATCTATAAGGCCGCGATTTGCTTCTTTAAAGAGAGCATGACATCAGCACGTGACGGCATGACATCATCAAATTTGGTTTTTTATGACGTGTCACAATATTTCTTTGTGAGGGATGCAATTGGTTTGTTACGTGTATGCATATAAATAGAATGCTTTATTTTGAACCTAGGTATCACGCATCATTATACAGTACCGATAGAGAACAGACGGCGATTTGGATCAAACAGCTTCCCAACTTCATGGTGTTTATTTCTTCTCCTTCTTATGTTGCTTATTAATTTAATTATGAGTAGCTAAACTTTTATTTGGTTAGATTCATAGATGATCTTCCTCGGATCAATTTGGAACTTGTAAACTTCTGAGGTGCTTATTATTTCAATTTTAATCTTGTCGTTATTCAGTTATCTCCGCGTGTTAATGCTTTTATGAATTACAACCTTATAATTGTTCATAGGTTTCAATTGATTACTAACCCTAACTATTGAACTGGAATATGAGATAAACTGTTCGGTTAAGAATTACTTTAGACATATTGAATTGTTAACCGTGATAAAAGAATTAACGTTCGGTAAAGCTTTCTATAATTTTTGAATTCACCCAAGACATTAGGGTTTTATTATTATAGGAAAGCGTTCTTGGTCACTAACCATGGTTTGAACGATTTTGTTAATTCATCGTGCCGACAAGGGATAAATTGTAAATATAAGTCCGGGTTTGTTCCGAATTGTGAGGAGGAAGGGATTCAAAGATATAAGAATCATTTAGTATTTAGTCTATTTAGTATTTACTATATTATGAACATATACTACAAGATATTCAATATTAATTTTGATCGACATTTGATACTTAGCAAATGCATTTTGAAAAATTATTTTAGAAAACATTCTCACAAACTTCTGGTTGTGAGTTGACAACAATTAACATATAATCATTTAGTTGATGCATCAATTAAACTCATAAAATATCTAAATGGTAATTGGTGTAGTGATTCACAAATATCACCTTATATACATTATCAAATTGTGAGGAGTCACTTCGTCAAATTTTCAACTTTCTTTGGGAACTATAGTAATACACAAATTATTGAATTGAAGAATCTTCTGCCTCTTCAATATATATCAATTAAAAACAAACTATTTTTCGCATCATAACATATCTATGATAACCCAACTCATCTTGCCAATAAAAAAATTTAATATGATTTGTAAACTTCTGGTTTACAAGAATGTATTTTAATTGTTATAATCTATTTGACCAACCAATCTTGCCGACAAAAAAAAAAAACTTTATATGATTTGTAAATTTCTAGTATTTGAATCAATAATGAACTCTTTCTTTACATTCCCTGTAAAAGTATTTTATTAAATATTCTAACCACATGATTTATCTTTTACAGTACCATATACATGTATCAAATGCTATTTCTATATATAAAAAATACGTGAAACATAAAATTTCTCCAACAAATAAAACTTTATAAGTCTGTGTATGCATATTTTTCAAGAGAGTAATTAGACAACTCAAATTGTGAATAAAATATATCCCCAAATATAAATGTCTCAAAAATATATATATATATGATATGTAAGATTAAAATGAAATAAGTTTTTTTTTTTGCAAGATTTAAAAAGGAAATAAAACAAAATCAATTTATAAAATATATTATAAAGAATCATGTGGAGATAGATTTGTGTTTGACTTATTGACTTAAGCCGTATAAAATAGAAAATTGAGGGTTAGTTAGTTAAATTTTATTAAATATTGTGCATCCATTTACTAATTTATACCCTTTATTAGAAAAATGTTGTTTGAGAATTTTAAGGAATGATAAAACATGTTTTTTTTTTTTTTTTATAAAACTCCAAAATTGCTCTTTAGTTTGAACTTATTTTAAGTAGTGGAAGAAGAGTATTTTTAGTCGTAATAGAAAAGGTGCACCTGCTAATTTATACCTTAATGTTTTAGGTGGATCTAAATTAGTAAACCCGAACTATATATATATATAACAAGAAGAAACGAAAATTCGGTCCGATATAGAAAAATCACAAGAGTGTAAGAAATACTCCTAAAAACGACAAAAAGAAGAAAAAATGAGGAGAAAATAAACAACAAAGCAAACTTAAGCAACTAAGGCAAGCACACCAAAAACAATTGCGCACCACCAAAACACACCATAACGCACTCCACCTGATTTGTATGAAGGTCCAAATTTGAATAGAAAGATAGGGAAAAAGAGTCCAACCAACCAAAGCAGAGCCAATGAGATTGCAACAACAAGATTTTAATCTAGACCAATAAGATTGCAACAACAAATACATACAGCATGCGAAAACTCATTTGCTGTCCAAAGAACAGAAAATAAGAAAAGGTTGCTACATTCTTCCATGCAAGTGTCCTTAGTTTACAATTCATTCGTAGTTGCAATTGTACCTGCCCAAGTGAGAATGTCTCGTGGGAGTGGTTGACTCTTTTTTTTTTGAAATGTCTGGGAACTAAGATAAAAAGAAAGTGATGATGATATGATGCAACAACAGTAATAAAATAACAGTGAACAAAATCCATAAACCATATATACTTACTTGAATAATACTAGTAACACACTTTTTAACACACACATCTCAGTACACTTTTTTTTATTGGTTAAAATTTACATGGGTCCCATAAATTTTATATAGGGTCCACAATTTTTTATAGAACTCATGAATTCAAATCAATAAAAGAAAGTGAGTTGATATGTGTGTGTTAGAGAGTGTCTTGCTAGCACTCCTCATACTTACTATACTACCATAGTTAGAACAAGTTAACAAACCAGTGATCCCTTCATTCAAATAATAATATCAGAAGATTCAATGTGAAAATAAATAGGAAACTCAACATTGTTTTTCACTAAGGGCCCGTTTGGATTAACTTATTTTTTAGTTTATGTAATTTTTATGCAATTTTCATAAGTACAAAAATAAGCTAATCCAAACGGGCACTAACAAGTAGAGATGAAAATATCCGAAGACGATGGTTTATCTTGATTGGTTTTGTAGCTTTTGCAAGAATAGTTATAGTAGCTAGAAATGGATTACATTGTTAAAATTATGATGCATATTTATAGACTTCTCTAAAAATCATTAGTAAGTTATAGAATCACTCATACATATTAAGTGATGTTGTAAACTTATAGAACTTTCTAGGTTACTTGAGTAGCTAGTAGAATAAGTAACTACTAGATCATGTAGTAGGAAAATGTCATGAAAAATCTAGAATGTGGTATCTAGAATATACCACTTACACCTATAAATAGGCAAACATATGTACAATTGTATTCAAGCCTTTGAAGTGGAATGTCAATGATATTGAAGGCTTCACCAAACTACCTTGTCTCCTCTTATACACTATATATCTCTCCTCCTACAACTAGTTAACTACTAATGTTGTCTCTTGTCTCATGCTACTAGCATCCAAGTAAAGAGCAATACAATCTATATTTGCTCGAAGTGATCCTTGCACTATCTACAACTATCCTTCAACTATCAACTAAAACCCTATACACTATCCAACTACTTTCTCAAACTATCACTGCTATCTCAACTATTAACAGTGGTATCAGAGCTGCGTTCGGTCATTTACTGGGCGTAGCAAACTATTTCTTCTTGCTACCCACTATTTGTTTAAAACTTGAAAATGGGATATCCGACTCAAACACAAAAGGAGTACATAGCCACATGGCTCGACTCTGTTTGAGTTCAACCCCAGAACTAAAAATGAGAGAGAGGAGTTCATGTAGCCTAACAGCTCGACCCTCTAAAGTTCAAGTCCAACTAATGTCAAAACCTATGGCAATTAAGACTCAAGTTTAGATAGAACACAAGCACATACGATAAATACAAATGGAGACATGTTGCCTCTGAGGCTCAACTTGAGCACAAGTCTAGGAAGACCAATGCAACTACTAAAGCAAAAATGAGTCCCTGTCAAAATTCTACTATAAGAGCGACAAGGAGACTCACAAGCAATTTAGAAGCAAGAGTGGCCCCTATCAGAAATCTACAATAAGATCAACAGGAGATTCACATTCAGTTAAGCATCAAGAGTTGTCCTTGTTAGAAGTCTTTAACAAGACCAACAAGGAGGATCACAAGCAAAACTAAGGAGCAAGAATGGTCATCGACAAAAGTCTTCAACAAGACTAACAAAGAGACCAATGATAAATATTGTGGCAAGGTGTGACAAATTGAATCATGGTGGAGGTAATACTTTTTCAAAATCAATTATGATACATAAGACTATATTTCCACTCAGAGGAGGAGATAATTTCACAAATCCATATTTGAGCAACCACGAACTATGCTTGGAGTTACTGAAATATGCATCAAGGAAGAGTGTTAAAATTATGATGCATATTTCTAGATTTCTCTAAAAATCATTAGTAAGTTATAGAATCACTCTTACATTTTAAGTGATGTTGTAAACTTATAGAACTTTTTAGGTTACTTGAGTAGCTAGTAGAATAAGTAACTACTAGATCATGTAGTAGGAAAATGTCATGAAAAATCTCTAGAATGTGGTATCTAGAATATACCACTTACACCTATAAATAGGCAAACATATGTACAATTGTATTCAAGCCTTTGAAGTTGAATGTCAATAATATTGAAGGCTTCACCAAACTACTTGTCTCCTCTTATACACTATATATATATATCCTCCTACAACTAGTTAACTACTAATGTTGCCTCTTGTCTCATGCTACTAGCATCCAAGTAAAGAGCAATACAATCTATATTTGCTCAAAGTGATCCTTGCACTATCTATAACTATCCTTCAACTATCAACTAAAACTCTATACACTATCCAACTACTTTCTCAAACTATCACTACTATCTCAACTACTAACATACATTGAGAATACCAAAATTGAGAGAGAGCAAAAAAATCAAAAACAACGATGCTTGGACCATTTATGCTAAGTTATATAGAAATGGAACTTTTTTTTAAGTAGCTGCTAACTATAAGATAAGTGATGATAATATTAAGATAAGAAACTATTGCACATGATCCCTTCATTCAAATGATGATACAATTTAATGGAAATTAAAGAAAAGGAAAAATGAAGCAAGATAATTAAAGATTCATATTGAAAAACAAAAGATCACAGAAATAAAGAGTGAGAATCAATAATCGGTTAAAAATTACTAACTAGAACTCTTTATAATGTATCAAACATGAACAATAATAGGAATTGAATCAAAATACCAAGTCTTCCAAGAAATAAAATACCATTGGCAATCACTGATATAGTGTTTGGGACATAAATAGTAACAAGAAAGACATAAGTTTATTTAATCAAAGAACTGAAACTAAGCACAATTATGCAATATACATTATAAAAATATTTCAAAGCAAGCTAATCCACTTTAGGGGTGGAACATTTGACGATCCAATCCGGAGGTGGCCAAAACAAGTTCAAATAGCGTGGATAATCAGACAAACGGGAAAGGCGGCCATGATCCAAGTGAAAAACACAACTTCCACAATACATGTTGTCAGAAGGAAGGAAGGTATCTTCGATGAAGATGACACAATTCCCTCCTTTAGCAAAAGAAGCAGAAAACGAAAATCCATTCCCCAAGAACAACACTCTATTCCCTAAATTCGTCACCTTGACCCATCTCTTCTTCTTCTCATTCAACCTAAACACATCAAGCCTTAAACCATTTTTACCGGGAAACCGAAAACAAAGCGGGTCATATATGTCCACTAGGAAAAACTCACCCTTACTCTCTACCAGGAATTTCATGTCCCCTCCATCAACATTGTCAGCCAATAACTGGTAACTATAGTCCGGTCCAAATGCAACTGTTTGACCAATTTTATTGACTACACAAAACTGCTTTTTAAACACACATATGTCTTGAAAGAACATTGACATGCAGGGGATTACCTTCCAACGCTCTATGCGGCAATTGTATATTACCGGATGGCCCTCATGGTTCAATGTGCCGAGCGCTAGAGGTTTTTTCCCATGGCATGTTACAGCAACAACCTTTTTTCCAAAACCGGCTGGTTGTAGAATGGTCGAATCATCTCGGTAATCGTGCAAGACGTAGTGGTTTCCTAAATGGACTACTGAGAGTTTGTTGAAGTCGAGGTCATAAGGAAAGCCATAAATTTTAGGGTTGTCATGTAGTGGGTGAAAGAGCTGTGTTTTGCCATTTGAGTTTTTGGAAATTTTGATCAACCAGGATTGGAGAGTTTTTTGTGGTGAGGGTGGTTTGATGAGGAGGAGGATGTGATTAGAGAGGAAACGGAGGGAATATTTTGATATAAAAGGTTGTAAATTAAAAGGTAAGCTCTGATGATGGTGTTATGAGATGGAAGAGGTGCGCCAGTTGGAACAAACTGATCGAAAGCGAATGAGATCGAGATCATTGTTGATTCGTTGTGATATCAAATTGAGAAGTTTCTTAGGGAGTTCAGACCAGTTTGCCTCCGCCATGGCCATGGATTGGATGCTGCTCTTCTTATCTGCTGCTCTTCTTTTCTTCTTTTCTGTAAAAAAGCATGAAAGAACCCTAAAAAGAAACTGCATTGTATACATGTTAGCAGATTTAAAATATATTTCAATAAATAAGGAATGATTTCATTATAAAAAAACTATAATCAATAAAAATAGGAATATATTGTTGCGGTTTTTTTTTTTTTTTTTGACAAATGAAATATATTGTTGGGTTGACTTGTGTGTTACTTTATTTTTATTTTTATCAGTGGCTAGAAAATTCACCTTAAAAGTGAATAAGTGGATTGTCTCAGGTTCGAACTCAGACTCCTAAACATATAGTGCGATATCCCTACCAATAATTCTATAACCAATACGAATTCTACAAAATCTACCGTTGGATTGAAAATTTATATCATATAGATCTTCCATACAAATTTTTAAAGAAATTGAAAATCATTTAATATGTTATTGAGACTCATCAAGATTAACGATTTATGAATTTTTATTGAATACCGTTAATCTTGGTGAGTCTCAATAACACATCAAATGATGTTCAATTTTTCTAAAAATTTATATGAATAATCTATTTGATATAAACTTTCAATCCAATGGTGAATTTTATAAAATTTATATTTATTATAGTGTTATTGACAAGTGGTGCATCGTGCTCCACTTGTCTCACTATTTCATGTTAGAAGTGGCCTAAAAAACTATTGTTACAAGATATTCAATATCGATTTTGATTGACATTTGATACTTAGCAAATGTTTTTTGAAAAATTTAGAAAGTGAACTCTTTGTCAAATTATTTGAGAAAACATTCTCACGAACTTCTGATTTTGAGTTGACAACAATGATACATGTAATCATTTAGTTGATGCATCAATTGAACTCATAAAACATCTAAATGGTAATTGGTATAGTGATTCACAAATATCACCTTATATACATTATCAAATTGTGAGGGAGTCAATTCGTCAAATTTTTAACTTCCTTTGGAACTTTACATGAGACTTATTTAAAGGATCATAATAGTAAAAATAAGTCATTTAAGGCAAGAAATCAATTTTGATTATGGAACTTAGTCTATGAAGTGTCTTTAAGGAATAATAAGTTCACATCTCATGCCAAAGGCTTTATGTTCTCCAAGAAAATCATTATTCTTTTCTTCTTTTTTAATGGCAGAAGAATATATATATATATATGAGGAGGGATCCGTTGACTCTAGGAGTAAGTCTTTATTGCCTTACTCCGCTTAATAACTCGATATCGGCATTATATTACTTCAATCCAACCGTTGAATTCAAAGATCTCATTGAGTAGATCAACTCGATCCACAATTTTTAGTCATAATAGAAAAGGTGCACCTTGCTAATTTAGACCTTCATGTTTTTAAGTGGGTCTAAATTAGCAAACTCAATATATATATAACAAGAAGAAACAAAAATCTGGTCCGATACATAAAAATCAAAGAGTATATGAAATACTCCTAAAAAGACAAAAATAAGAAAGAAAAAAAAAAGGAGAAAATAAACAACAAAGCAAACATAAGCAACTATGGCAAGCACACCAAAAACAACCGCACACCACCAGAAAGCACCATAACGCACTTCACCTGATATGTATGAAGGTCCAAACTCGAACAGAAAGACAGGAAAAAAGAGTCGAACCAACAAAAGCAGAGCCAATTGTGAAGACAAGCTTCTAAATTGAAGTTATTTTTGATGAAGACAAATATGTGAAAGCAAATCAAAGTGCTCAAGCTTCAAAGAAATACAAATTACCACATCAAGATGATATTCAAGATTATGGGAATAAACCTAGGTACCATATATGCAATTCATTATTATAACATTTAAAAGCTATAATAATGTTGCATGATCCACATTCAAAAGCTTTTTAACTTAGAATATTTTTCAAGATTTTAACAGGGAAATCGATTTACATGTACAAATTGTCAAAATTTTATCGTTGAAAAAGGAAGGGAAATCGATTTCATCTTAACTCTTCTAAATTTACTATAATAATGTTGCATGATCCACATTCAAAAGTTTTTTAACTTAGAATATTTTTTAAGATTTTAACAGGGAAATCGATTTACATGTACAAATTGTCAAAATTTTATCGTTGTAAAAGGAAGGGAAATCGATTTCCCTAGTGATGGAAATCGATTACCTAGTGTAAATTGACATATTGTTTAACGTTGAAATAAAGGGAAATCGATTTCCTTATATGGTAAATCGATTTACCTCAATTCCTTTGAAAAATTCTAATACGTAAACACACTCTTCATTATTATAACCTTCCAAAACATTGTCAATTATTTCTCAAGATGTGTCATTCTCTATATAAATATACCTCAGAATTTTCTCAAAAATAATTAATCACTTTCATTATTATCCTTTGATAACAATTTTCTGAACAAAACTTTCACAAAACTCTTTGAAACTTTCCTGGTACTTTCATATTTAATAAAAGTTTCTTGAGCACTTAGAGTTTATTAATTCTGAATTGTTATATTGAAAGGGCAACATTTTGTTAGAATTTTGTTGTATCAAAATTCTCCTATACTCAAATTTGTATTCAAACTCTTGTAAATTTGTATCCAAACTCTTGTATAAAATTCATATCGGTGTGAACATTTTGCTATCCAGAATTGTTGGAAGCAAGAGAGTGTAAAAGAGAAGATTGTTCTCTTGCTTCACTTTGTAGAGATCATAAGGGTAATTACCTTGCTGTCCAGGATTGTTGGAAGCAAGAGAGTGAAATAAAGAGGATTGTTCTCTTGTTTCATTTTGTAGAGATCATAAGGGTAATCACCTTTTTTTCCAAGATTGTTGGAAGCAAGAGAGTGAAAAAGAGAGGATTGTTCTCTTGTTTCACTTTGTAAAGATCGTAGTGAATTCCTTCATAGGGTGTGAATGGATCAGAGTGGATGTACCAATAGGGAAACCACTATAAACTTTTGTGTCTTTCTTCTCTTCCCTACACTTTTTATTTTTCTGCATAACATTAATTCATACATTCATCACAAACCTTCAAGAAAAATAAAAAGAACACCAACATCTCTAAAATGACTGAAAAAATTACAAAACCTAATTCACCCCCTCTTAGGTTTGGCATCAGAGCGGGTTATAGGTAACATCTTCCTAAAAGATCCATAATGGCTTCCGCAAATTCACAGTCTGTTTTAGAGATGGTGGTAGCGTAACAAGCCCCCACTGTTCAATGGTGAATATTTTGACTTTTGGAAAATTCGTATGAAAGCACATTTAAAAGCGCAAGGAGATGGTATATGGAAGGCTGTTGTTGAAGGATCATTTGTTCCTATGAGTGTTGTCAATGGAGTAGGTACACCCAAAATCGAAAGTTCGTGGGATGAGGATGATTAGAAAAATGTTCTCAGCGACAAAAAGGCAATCAATATACTTCAAAGTGCACTTAGCATGGATGAATTTTTTCGTATTTCGACATGTGAAACGACAAAGGAAATATAGGATACATTGGTGGAAACTCATAAAGAAACCGATGTAGTTAAAAGATCTAGATTGAACACTCTAAGTCAAGAATACGAATTATTCACAATGCAGCCCGGAGAATGAATCATCAACATGTAGAAAAGATTCGTGCATTTGACAAATTATTTAAAAGCACTTGGTAAGACTATTACTAACGATGAACTTAATATTGAAGTGCTTAGATCTTTAACCAAGGAACACTACAAGAAAAGCTTGATTCATAAAGTGTTAATTTCCGCCAGTAAATGTTACTGGCGGAAATTGTCTGCCAGTAAATCACTCGCCAGTAAATTTACTGAGGGAAAATTCCGCCAGTAAATTCGTCAAAACGTAGAACAAAAGCAACTGACAACTTACTGGCGGAAATTTCCGCCAATAAGTGTGTGTCAGCTTTTTAACTTAGTGGCGGAAATTTCTGCCAGTAAATGTACAGATTATTTAATATTATTATAAGTTAGTGGCGGAAATTTCCGCCAGTAACTTTTCTGTATTAAAAAAAACGGATTATATAATAAAATATATGTTTAATTAGTGCAATGGTCCCTTAAAGACATTTTATGTTTCACATTGGTCCTTTAAAAAAAAAAAGGTCCAGATTGATCTCTTAAAGACATCTCCGTTTGTCACATTGGTCTCTTCCGTTAACTTTTAACACCAAAAGTTATTTTTGTCTAAATGTGAACCATTGGATATTTTTATTTAAATGAGAACCATTAGATCTTTAGGTTATTGTATCTAATGATAAATCATCAACACCTAATATTGTTTCCCTTTCTTCATCATTTTCATTCATTTTGTTCTTGATGTTCTTCATCAACATCTCATAAACTTCAACAAAAAATTCATATCTTTATTTTAACCCATCAAAATCCAAGAAACACATCAAAATCCAGAAAATTTGAATTCAAAAACACTTATTTTAACCCATCAAACTGATAAATTAAAATCCAAAAATATAATCCCTCTTGTTTAGATCTGAAAACTTCTGATCCTCTCAAAACCATTGGATACAGTAGGGAAAAATCAATTTAAAAGCCAGTAGATCTTAATACAGGTGCGGCCGCTGCATTATTATAAGCTATTGTGTCTATCATCAAATTTTAAGTCAATAATCATGGTGGAAAAAGGTATACATGAATATATGGATGGGGGATTCTAAGTTTATTCCCAAATGGGGATTCAAAGACCTCTTTATCAGATTTTTTTCTATCAAACCTTTATTATATATTTCGCTGGATTTGAAATTTGGGTTCTATATTTTAGACTTGAATGTTTAAAGTTGATGATTTTCTGGGCTTGATGTAGCAAGAACAGAGAAGAGAAGGGAAAACTAAAATAGTTGATGGTGCACTCTTAGATCTACCTAGACCATCAAATTCAATGGTTTCTTTCTTAACAAAAGATCGATGGTTAAAATTGAAAACATTAATGATGTTTATGGTGCACCACTACAATTTTGGTCTACTTTATAACTTTTGGGTTAAAAATTAACGGGAAGGACCAAAATGACTAACAGAGATGTCTTTAAGGGACTAATCTGAACATTTTTTTCTTTAAGGGACCATTATGAAATTTAAAATGTCTTTAAGGGACTATTAGACTAATTAAGCCTAATATATATATATATATATATATTAAAAATTAATATTAATAATTTAATAAATGCGTACCACATAAAATATAAAAATCATATTCAACAAAATAAAATTATACCAGATACATCAATCTCACATAAAATAGTGTTAAATATTACAAATTTAAATTGCAATAAAATAAATTCATCAAAATATAAACTAATCTAATTATTACTGGAATTCCTATTGTAGTACAGACTATTTTGATTTCCATCAGCACTTCCTTCGTCTCAACTGTCCCGACCTGTTGCAAGTAACTCATCAATCATGTCCTCGCTTACCCTCGCATTAATACTCCTCGTGGCGGCAGGATTAAATGGCGGCACTTGAGGGACTTGACTTGACGCATAATCAAAAGTAGGGCGATAAAGTATTTCCTGACAATAACTAAAAAATTATTTTTCTTAACATACTTCTCTTAAACTATTAATTATTACACTTAATCAATAACTAAAAATTATTATTACACTTAAACAATAAATTTTATAGTTTAAAATAAAAATAATACTCCCTCCGTCCCAAATCTTTGGTCCTTTTAGCTTTTTAGTTTTGTCCCAAATCTTTAGTCTTTTTTAAGAAACCAATGCATAATTAGTGATACTTTACCATTTGTACCCTTACTAAAGTTTAAGCATTAATTAAATATATTTTATCTTTCTTAATAAAGTAAGGATAAAAATGACTTAACTTATCAATCTTTATAATTTCATAAAAGGACTAAAGTTTTGGGACGGAGGGAGTATCACAATTTACACTATATTACTTACTTGGTAGCCGAGTAGAGTCTGACTTCGCGTTTTACCAAATAGTATCCACCCACGACAACGAATTAACGCCTATGTCACACTCCTAAATTAAAATCATAAAAATAAATAAAACAATTGATTAGTAAATATTACATTAATAGACAAAAAATAATTATGAAAATTAATAGACAAAATAAACATTTATCAACAATATAGGTATTAAGTTGTTGGAGGAAATTGATAATAAAGTAATGAAAAAATAAAAGGGAAATAAGAAAAATTTAAAGTATGGAGTTTGATGTGAAAGGAGAAATTTTTGTGAGAGTATGAAAAAAGTTTGATGTGAAAGGAGAAATTTTTTTGAGAGAATGAAAGAAGTATCAGTGAGTTTAGAGAGAAGTTAGAGAGATATGAGAGGAATGGGAGTGAAAGAACTTTGAAGTAGAATGAGTCTCATCCATTCGTTTACTGGCGGAATATTCCACCACTAAGTATTACTGTATTTTTTTAATATTCTGAAAAATTTACTGGCGGATTTGCATCATTTTGTGGCGGAATTTTCCCTCAATAATTTATTGTGGGAAAATTCCGCCAGTAACTTATTTTAAAATCTGTTTGTATTTAAGGCTTTTCTTGTAGTGGAATAACAACCAAAAGTGGCGACAATATCGAAGAAGAAAAGTCTATCCAAAATGACGTGTTAATTAACCATTGCCAACTTATATAGAGATGGAACTTTTTTTTTAAGTAGCTGCTAACTAACATAAAAGATAAGTGATGATAATATTAACTAAGATAAGAAAATAACAATAGTAATAAAATAACAATGAACGTACAAAAGCCAGAAACAATATATACAATACTTACTAACAGAACAATTTAATTAACCATTGCACATGATCCCTTCATTTAAATGATGATATATACAATGGAAAGTAAAGGAAAAAGGATGCAAGATAATTAACATTAGAAGATTCCTATTTAAAAAAAATCACAGAAATAAAGAGTGAGAATCACTAACTAGAACTCTTTATAATGTATCAAACATAAACAATATTAGGAATTGAAACAAAATACCAAGTCTTCTAGGAAATAAAAAACTGTTGGCAATCGCTGATATAGTGTTTGGGACAAAAATAGGAACAAGAAAGACATAAGTTTATTTAATCAAATAACTGAAACTAAGCATAAAAATGCAATTATACAAACTTTTCAAAGCAAGCTAACATACTATTGAAAACATTTGATGATCCACTCTGGAGGTGGCCAGAACAAGTTCAAATAGTGTGGATAATCAGACAAACGGGAAAGGCGGCCGGTATCCAAGTGAAAAACACACTTTCCGCAATGCATGTATTCAGAAGACTTGAAGGCATCATCAATGAAGATGACACAATTCCCTCCTTTAGTAACAGAAACAGAAAACGAACATCCATTCCCCAAAAACAACACTCTATCCCCTAAATTCGTCACTTTGACCCAGCGCTTCTCCTTCTCATCGAGCCTAAACACATTAAGCCTTAGACCATATTCACCGGGAAACCCAAAACAATGTGGGTTATATATGTCCACTAGGAACAACTCACCCTCACTCTCTACCAGGAATTTCATGTCCCCTCCATTGACATACGCATCCACTAACTGGTCAGTATAGTATGGTCCAAACGAAACTGTTCGAACCAATTTTATTGACTCCACAAAACCGATTTTTAAACACACAGATTCTTGAAAGGACGTTGACATGGAGGGGATCACCTCCCAACGCTCTTTGCAGCAATTGAATACTAATGACTGTTACAGCAACAACCTTTTTTCCAAAGCGAATTTTCGAATCTTCTCGATAATCCTGCATGACGAAGTGGTTTCCTAAATGGACGACGGAGAATTTGTTGAAGTCTAGGTCGTAAGGAAATCGATAAATGTTAGGGTTGTCATGGAGTGGGTGAAAGAGTTATTTTTTAGGGTAGAGTGGGTGAAAGAGTTGTGTTTGGCCATTTGAGTTTTTGGAAATTCTGATCAACCAGTGTTGGAGAGTTTCTTGGTCTTGTTTATGTGTTGGTGGTGGTTTGATGAGGAGGAGAATGTGTTTAGAGATGGAACGAAGGGGATATTTTGATATAAAATTTGGTATAATAAAAGGTAAGCTATGATGATGGTGATATGAGATGGAAGAGTTGCGCCAGTTGGAACAAACTGATCGAAAGCGAATGAGATCGAGATGTTGTCGATTCTTTGTGATATCAGATTGAGAAGTTCCGTAGGGAATTCAGACCAGTTTACCCGTGCCATGGCCATGGATTGGATGCTGCTCTTCTTTTCTTCTATTCTTTGCTATTGTATTGTAAAATAGCATGAAAGAACCCTAAAAAAAAAATTCAATAAATAAGGAATGATTTGGATTCAAAAAAAAATATGAACAATAAAAAAGATACCTTCCAAAATTAAAATTCCTTGATTATAAAAAAGATACTTTCTGAAAATAGAGGTAACAAAATAGAGGAAACAATAATTTTTATTGTTTATATTTCTTCATTTTTTAGGGTTAAATATATTTTTAGTCCTTCTATGTGTCATGTAGCCGGTTAATATGAAACTATGTTGGTGTTTGTGTAACTTCTTGAATCATATTAGAAAAATAAAGGAAACAAGTTATAAAACACAACATAAGTTTGTTTTCTAAAACTACTATTGGTATGGTAGCTTGGTTTGAATGTGTTTCACAGTTTGAAGTGAGAATATGATTGAGGTGTATCAATTTGTCTCTAAACATTGAGGTGTATTTCTACCTTGGATGATTTTATCGTGGTTTTTTCCTTTATTTGAGCTTAGGCCCGTTGTATACCAAAAATATTAAAATAAGCATGGCCAACATGAACGATCAACAAGATAATACATATTTTGTTATGTGCATAGAAAAATTAACAAAAAGCATATATCACTCAGTAGAGGTCCTCCTATTGTGTGTGTAAATCACGGTGTCGGATTTCGTGTACGAGACACATGTGAGAAGATAACCCTTCTCTATTTGCTGCTCATCGAGAAAGGATTGATCAGACTGATGGACAGAACCTGAAACCACTTGGCCAGCACAAGTAGAGCATGCACCAGCTCTGCATGAGTAAGGACCCTAATACAGTAATCTAAATACTTAAAGTTCATTGATTCTCATTATTAACAAAGTGCTTTCTAATGAAAAACACATTTTATGATCTATTAAACCAAAATATCCAATCAATAATGCAATTTATACACTAATTTAGACCTACTTGGTGATTAGAACCAAAATATCCAATCAATAATCAGATCAAAATTCATGTAACAGAATCAAAATTCATCTAACAGAATCAAAATTTAATCAAAACTCACCAAGTAATATCAAAGAGAAATTATCTGCACAGAACTTGACAAGTTGTGGTGTGAAAGCTTTTGCGATTGAGATTTACGAGCTGCAATTGATGAGTTGATTGTCACCGTAAATCAATTCAACAGATTAAGAACGTAAGTGGCGTAAGTTTGCGATTGAGTGAGAATCGTTTGAGAGAGAAAGTTCGAATTGAGATTGGGTTTTCAAAAACTAATTGCGATTGAGTGAAAGTGAGATTGTGAATCGTTGAGAGAGAATCGTTTGAGAAAGAAAGTTCGACGGAAAATGAGATTGGGAATGAGATTTGCGAGGCTTCGTCGATTACGATTTGGAATGAGATTACGAAATTTAGGCTTGCGGCTTCGTCAATGCAATTTGGAATGGGAATGAGTTTTGAGACGGTAGCTGTGGGTGAGATTTAATTTGGGGATAAATAATTGGAAAAAAAAAATTAAAAGTGTTACTCATAAAGCTAGTAGTGCAGCATTTTATTTAAAGTGTTACTATAAACTATCTTTAGCAACCTGTTTAGAAAATGTTACAGGTGAGTGTTACTAAAGGGAAGTAGTGCTTGGAGGAGGATGTTCAAAGTAAAGTATCTTTGGACCCCTTCGTATAAGCATCAGAACTCTGATATCATATGTATGCATTTGTGTGACAAATAAAATTCACTATAAATCTTTCAACCCACCTCCCACAACCAACAATACTCACTCCCTTGTTTAGCTCATGTTTATTCTTGAAATTTTGAATATTTTTGCAATCATATTAAATACATTATAAAAACACCTCTTACAAAATTTAAGAATTTTTTAATAATAGATGAATTAGTTATGAATTTTTAAATTATTGGTGCTTAAATATTTATATTTAATTCGTATTTTGTTAAAAAATTATAAATTTTTATGGGAAAATTCTTATAATATTATCAATATGCTTGCAAAAAATAATTTGAAAATGTGATCAGTATACATGAGTTGACTAACAAGGTTCAAAAATGCTAGTTGGAAATATTTGAAGGATTGTTTTAAGAAAAAATTCCTAGAGACTAAAAATAAAATATAACTGACAAATGTATAGGGTCTAAAAATTTATTTAACCAAATAATTTAATAAAAAGTACTGTACAACATATAATATAAAAAATAAATTATTATGCGTATTTCAAAATTTATTTGCGGACTTTAATTAATTTGATTTTTGGTCAAGAATATTTATAAGCCCGATTTTGATTTATGGTGAAGAATTGTTCTTATAAATAGACAAATTAATAAACTCGATTTTGATTTCTGGTCAAGAATTGTTTTCACAGAAATTAAAATAGATTTATTAATTTGTCTATAACTTTTGGTTATGCAGCATTTTGGTGGTGTGGCATGAGCGAAATACTAGAATATTCAAGGCTAAGGAAAACACTGTTCACCAGATGCTAGCAAAAGACAAAGTTACTTTGCTATGGTGGATGAAGGCATATAATAAGCATCTTGGTCTAAATTTTCATATGTGGTGGTCGATCCTTTTTGTTTGTCTGGACATCGACTAATTGATGTCTATGTACTCTTGGTTATTGTAAACTCTTGTTGTTCTTTTTGACACACCTTATGCTAATAAGACTTTGTTGTTTTTTTGATAAAATCATTTTTTTTGTTATTACTAATAAAATCTATTTTTGTTTGTTAAAAACAAATTGTCTATAACTTTAAATCAAAGATTAAATTTTTTTTTTTTAGTAGACGAAATGGCAAAGACATTGGAAACTCACACACACAAAGTGGAGTGATCATGGATCGAATCCCGGTCATGACGTCCGACACTAGCAATTTCGGTATTTCTACCATTTGAGTTAGGATTTGTGGACAAATTTAATTTTTTTTAATATTTAAATTATTAAAAATGGAACCTGAGCCATTGCTCTATTGTTTGCCACGTGTCAAGTTTTAGGAATGGAAATGAAGATTGCCAACCAAGAGGATCCGAACTCATGAGAAGGAGGAAACAGTTGTTTGCTGAATAAACCGAAAGTGAAAAATAGTGTTAGAAATTTAGAATAGAAACAAACAGAACCACATAACAGAATCCGAGGAAACTACTTTTACCTTTTTCTCTGTCTTGTCTTGAAACAAAACCAGTTACTTGCATGAATGAATTAATTGAATTCTATAATCTAAATAAATCCTCAACAACATGGAGACCTTACCTTTGGAAATCTGTATGAAGATATTCTGTTTCTTAGATCATAACCATCTCGCTGTTGCTCAACAAGGTCACTCATCATCATCATCATCATGAGCTCTTTATTTTTTGTGTTTTGTTTTAAAATTCAATTTCTAAATTTCAAATCAGTTGCATGTTCTATTGGTTTAAATATTGTTGTTATTAGATCTGAATCTGAATTGGGTTTCATCAATTCCACTTAATTGCCTGTACATAATAATTGTAAGAGATTGAAAGTGATCATGTGATTCTTACCCCTTAGAATATGTTCATTGGTATTTTCCATGTTTCTTGAATTATGACTGTCTTTAAGTTTAATGTCTGAACTGATGATTGAAAGTGTGTTGATTATAGTAATGTTTAAAGCTTCTAACTTTAATGTCTACCATTTTATACCATCAAAGTCAATGAATTAAATCATAGTAGTACATCTAGTCTTTTTATAAGAAACGGTTGACTTTTTAGGTTCATTAAATAATTGATGTATTTGATACAATAATTATTTAATGAATCTAAAAAGTAATTTGTTTCTGATAAAAATGACCGGAATGAGTAACTTCGGATTAGGCATCATAAGGAAAATATGTTGAGTAATGTGAGTTCTTAGTTTTAATGTTTCTAGGAAAAAGGTTGTTTAGGTCTAACAAAATAATAACAAGCTACCTAGCTGTACTAAGTTGAAAACATTTAAATCCGGATCCAAGTTTGTGCATGATTCAATATATCTAAGCTATGAATTTGACGAATTGTTTTACAGTTTGTAGGAAGTGGAAACTCTTGGCCACGGACAATGCTCTATGGTCAAACCTTTTTAAGGAGAGATGGGGAGGAGACCATGCTGCTTTTTATGCTCCTATTGGTTCAAAATCATGGAAAGAAGTCTATGAGGTGCAAGATCGTTGTGACCGAGTTGGACTGTAAGTTGTTAATTTACTCTGCTTAGAGTATGGCATGAACATGCAAACAAATAACATTCATATTTCATCTTAAATGCCATGAACATGATGATTGAATGAGCTTTTTCTCTATCCTTTCCTAATCATCCCTTGCATCTTTTGGAAATAGATTCCCTACAGTAACCGTGTACTGCGTGGTATGTTTTCTGTGGGGAATACGAGTCCGCATTTTTTTCTTGTCTCTTGAGTTGACATGGACATAATTGCTAATTACTGCACAGCTACATCATTGATGTTGGCTTCCTCTTACCTTGATCTCGATTTAGCTCTAGCATGAACCATAGGTATTCAACATAACAAATTATGTGTTGACATTAGTAAATGAAGTCTGGAGTACAATTTGCAGTCATACAATAAAAGGTCTAATTTGTGGCAACAATTATTGAACTTTGATACAAAGGGAATGACTTTTTTTATTCCTCGCATAATAGGGGTTTGAAGATTATTAGGGAAGGAAGTGACTACTATCTTGTTCACCAAGGCGAGGTTCAACGATATCTAGGTTCAAGAAAAAATCCGCGACAAGTTCCTGGCCACAACAGTAATACTTTTAGTTCAGAAAGGGACTTAACTGAAGAAAGTTCTGTAGCTGAAGAGAGATCATCTCGAGGAATTTTGGACAAAATCCTTTTTTTCATTGGGGATTTGGAAGCTGCTTCGGTTGATGCCAAACGCAGCCGTATAATATAATGATCTCTACCATTCAATCCAATTGTGAAGTTCACTGTGGAACTCCTTTGTATGCAAGCATTATTTTGTGTATATACTCGTTTAATAAATATGTATTTGTAGTGTAAAATTGTTTTACAAAAATGTTCAGTTGTATCTTACTACAATGGAGACATGTGTGTATGGATGTATATCATGATTAATTTGTATAATCAGGTATATTGCAGCACTCTAAGTTGTATTTTCAGACGATAATAATCTCACAATTGATAAGTGTGTTTATGCTGTCATAAAGAAGTTATAAACCAATGTGCTCTGTAATCTAATTGCTATGGTGGACACTTTAACATCGGTTTATATGTTATGTTAGTGTCATCATTTCCCTTCACTATGTAATCTAAAATTTAATTAAAAATATTCCAGGTTAACATTTCTCATTGTGGCTTTCCACGCCAAAAAAAACCCATTATATGCATTGTTTTTTTACTCTATTATAATAATATGAAAATGTAAGAAAAAAATAATAGTGCAACAGTTTATGAGTAAAATAATGAAATCATTTAAAATTAAAATCCACAGCTGGGATTATTTGAGGTTTTACTACGACAGAGTTTTCATATTACCAATAACTTGGAACACATGTTAAAATTTAACCCCCTACATACCTTTTCGAAAGTCCATTATCTAACCTTTTCATAAATGAAAATATTAAACATTTATTTTGATTGAAAACCTGCTATAAACTAATTAATGATCGAAGTTAAGCTTAAATGGTTAAAAAGCTTCCATTAAAATCAAATTGATTGAAAGTATCTTAGTACAGATCGTTGGTTTTATCAAACTTTACTCAAAATATAGATTCAAACAATTGTTTGTTTGTGGGAGAATAACTCCTTTCATTACCACTATTTGTAATATACTTGGAGAACATATTTTTTACATTCATCAGCATAATGCTCAAAGTTGTACACCATCGAAGGCGCTATCATGTTTGATATGTGGGTAAGTAAATGAAGATTTAGAGGATTCATTAATTAAATGTTGATGGTTTCATTACACAATTAAAGACAATGAAATTAGGGTACATATACTATTACCTACGGGACAAACTTAGATCCCGCCCCCAAAAGAATGACAAAAGAACTACCAAAATGGAGATTTCTCCTCAAGTAATAATAGCCAATAGAAATCTAACATACTATATAGTATTGATATGATATTCAAAAACACTAAAAGAAATTGCTCCACTCATCCTTTTAGCTTGAACCCCTTCCTTTGGTTGGTGGTGGGCATCAGATTTACCTTCAAACTCAAATTGCTTAGTACACAGTTTAGACAGAAACTGCATTATATAAGGCTGAAGCAGCAGTGTTCAGTGCCTCCCCAAAACTTAATATTAACCAATTACAGATTCAATGGCTCTGACTCGGTGTCCCTTTCCTTCAGTTGCCAATCTTCTGATTCTGTTTTCAAATAAACGAACAAAATCTCAGCACCAAGTAAGAACATTTTTTGTTTTATATGAAAACGGGAAATATTGTTTGTAAAGAAAATTTCTTTGGTTTGTGTAACTAGTGATAATATCACTCATATTGTAAGATAGACACGACGGGCCACCTTAACAGCAAAGAAACAACCCATGGACTTTAAGGCAAAACAAACATATGCCCAATTAACCAAACTGAGTAATCATCTAGCTTGAAACATGTTTGGCCCTGCTGAAGTATCAGAGATCTACCAAAAAAAACTTGAGGCAGGATATATAACAGGAAGGGCTTGCACAGAAGCAGCCAGCGGTGTAACGACAATTTCTCAGATAAAACACAGTTATAACTTAAAACTGTATCTTCATCGCACAGGATAGTAGTCTAAATAAGTTTTGATCCCATTGCGGTACAATTTCAAAATAAGCAACAGATCATAGTGTGAGGGTCTTACTTGGCTTATCTGCAATCACCAGCAGTCGCCTTTGTAAGATACTAGCCATGAAGAGGAAAATTGAGCACATGCCAAACATAACAGTGATAGGGAATGCATCAACCTGCACATAGAAAATAGAAAATTAGTCTAGACAATTACAGAGAAAGAAGGAGGGGAAGATGAAGAGACCCTATAATATCTTTTGCCTTTTGCTTTTGTGATTGGGTAGAAAGGGAAAGGATTGACATATATTTCCATGAAAGGGGTTGTATGTGTAGAATTCAACAGGATAACTGGTCCAACCAGACATTGCATTTAGGAAAGGATTTATAATTCCAGGTTCAATTAGTGCAATATAAAAGTGGGTTAAATTGTTGAACTTCAGCAAACTGTGGAATCTAAATAAAACAGAAATGAAACATATTTTAAGATCAAGCATTATATCTGAAGCCGTAGATTGTGTAACATACATTGTACAGCACAACACACACAAAAATGTTCAGAGGAATGCGGAAAAAGTTCATGATGGTGCTCCTGGCTTCCTCAGGAATGTATTGGGATCTCATCTTCATAATGGATGGCCAGAATATGCCAACACAGCCTTCAAAAGCACAGAAGCCAAGAAGCTGAATGCACCCGGCGAATGAGAGACCACCACCTGTTGGTTTGGTAGAAACTGCAAAAAACTGTTTCACAGTAATCAAGTCAAAATATTGCAGAATAGTGTGAGATGTAAATTACAGTACTAAGGGGTGGAGGGAGAGTATATTGGAAGAATAGCATACAGTGGTAACAATGGGAAGCATTAGAGAAGCAGAAGAAACTGCAAAAACAATCTGCATATAGCTCTCTACACGGAATGATGAACGAGCCATCAACTTAGATGCAAGTGAGCTTCCCAACATTGAAGATAACATGAATGTTGCAAAAATAAAACCATGGGGAATCTCTTCATCATTTGGGCTCAATGCAGGAGTCCATAGGAACACAAAGGTATACATTGAACCTTCAAAGAGAGACTGTATGGCACCAAGCAAGGCTATTTTTTCATCTGAAACGAAATGAATATAATATAATAATAAATTAATTAACGTCGGAACTAGGAAAAGCCAAAATGAAAAGACTATCTAAGGTAAGAAATATACCAGAAGCAATGGCCACAGCAGCACCCCTGAATTGAGCTACCAAGCTCTTGTTTTCAGAAGCATCCCCGAAATTTTCTGTCCATGTAGATAATATGACGATCATACCAATTGTAAGAAAACCCGCAGCAGCATCAAAGGGGGCCACTGGTCCAAGAGCCAATGTATCGACAAGGACATTTCCAAACAGCCCAGAGAAAATGGCAACAAGACCATTGCCAAGAAATATAGCCTTCGAGAATGTTAATGATAGCCATTGCTGATCAAAGCCTCTCTGATAGATTCATGTGAAAAAAAATGAGATTCATAAATACAAAATGCAAAATTAAGGAATCAAGACAAAAGAAAATAACATGGTAAAACCCTTTATCACAGATTTTAAGGGTAAACTATGTATTTTGATGACCAAAAATCACTTTATTGGCCACTTGGTGAATATTGTAAAATGCATGCTTATCTTGTTTAGAGGAACATGACAAATTAATAAATCACCCCATAAATCAACATCTTTTGGAACAACCTAGTTTGCAGGAACAAGTTGATTCAGAAAACATGATCTTCTAGAAGTAGACAAGTAAGAATATAAAGCAAAACTAACAATGAAGATATCAAATTTCAGATGCCGTCAAACTGTATTGCTTTTACCTTAAAAGTTTCGTTAAGTGAACTGTCCCATTTAAATTAAACCATGCAGCCCTTGTCAAATAGCAACTAGTGTGTTTGTTTGTGTTGAGTGACAGAAAGAAATAAGCATGTACTGAAAACCATGTCTCAACGACTCCACTACACCAAAAAGTTGATATTTACTTAAAGAATACAAAGATACAATTTTCCTAGTTACTAAATTTATGCAACCCAGTATTCCAAAAAAAATTATGAAACACAGTATTTTGCTGATATCTCTGGAGTTTCGAACCCTCGTCTGATTACCTTGTGGTTTCTTTCTTTTTGGGCTTTGTCCCTCTTATTACAAAATAATAAAAAAAAATTATGCAACACACAGGGCCTAAACATAACGATCCATGTCTATAACCATTTCCAAAATTCGTAGTTGTAACTTGTAAGATCTATCAACTAGCTAGTTCTGTTTTGAATGACATATTAAGTATTATATACAATATTAGCACAATTTTAAATTTTTGAACAATCAAGCTAATAGTATTATTTAGAGGATATACAGCCTATTCTTCTCCATGTGGCACTTATAATAAATATTATCAAGACATTTACATGTCAACATATCCAGAGGAAAATTTGATAGTAAATTTTGATAATAATTTAATAAACAGCAGACAACTTAAAAACAAATAAACTTTCCTCACCTTGAAATGCTCAGCAACAAGCCACGATTCAAATGCTGAAAATAGAAGTGAAGTAGCAATGCCTCCCAAGATACGACCCAACATCAAGACTCTGTACTGAGGAGAATGTTTTGTGATGCAGCTCGCAATGTAGGTTATACAGTAAGTCACACAAGCCCTCTTCCGGCCCCTAATTTCAGAGTAAAAAAAGCATGAGACACTGAAAAATACTACGACATATGTGTAGCAAGAAAACAATTAGAAAACAAAAATGTATCTCACTGTTTGTCAGCAAGAGATCCGACAATTGTTCCGAATAACATGGACGACCCAAATCCAGCAATGAACAGTTGTCCAATATCTCCTTTTCCATATCCATATGTAGTGTAAAGGTAGTAAACATAAGGACCTTGCAACCAATCACCAGCTATAACCATAGAAACAGAAACCTATTAGATTACCAAAAAACAATTCCATTCAACTCAATATATTCATCAACAACAATGCCATCTAAACTTCTTTTTTATTTACAATGGAACTCAGGATCGTACTCAGGACCTCTAGCATAACTGAGTGATGAAAAAAGTTACTAAAATCAGATTAAAACTTTTTTATTAATTAAATTGAAACTAATGGCCATTTTCAAATCAGATTAAAATTTCAAATAACATAAAATTTAATCAAATCAACTCAACTCAACTCCTTTTAATTTAAGTAGGATCTCACACAACATTATTATAATTTGAATTAAGAAAGATGAAAACGACACTTGGATTAAAAAAAAATGAAAAAGCAAGCATAGTAAAAGATAAAAAAAAAATGAAAAAGCAAGCATAGTAAAAGATAAATAAATAAAATTAAAAAAAAAGATAAGCAAAGTGTAGTGTACACAACAAGCATCTTGAAACCAAAAAGCAAAGAAAGAGAGAGTAACAACTAAGAAGAATCATTGTCCATCCAGATTTCGAAATCACACTAAGATCCATTTCAATTACTTTGTTTTCACATCAAATCCATTTCACAAACAAATTACAGATAAGATATATACATAAAAACAAAAATAATAATCATATTCTATTCTATGAATCACAAAACAATAATAATGAAAGAAAATGTAACAATTGACATGAAGAATGAATGAATTGGAATTGAGAAATTAAGAAATGAAAGATAGAAGAAAAAGCTGAAAGAAGATAGATCTTGAATGAAAATGAAGAGATCTAGAAGAGAAAAGACAGATCTACCCATCATAAGAGAATAAATGAGAAGATAATTGTTCTTGAATGTATTGAAAGCAGAAGAAGTGTTGATTCGATCTTTGTTATTCTTGCTAAGCTCAAGAACTGCAACAACAGCGGCTAATGCACCGAACACGATGTAGAAGAATAACTCCATTTTCGCGATCTAAGTTTTTTGTTTGTTTGTTTACGAAGAAATGTAAAATTGCAGAGAGTGTGTGTACGATTTGTGTGAGAGAGATCCCACGAATGGTGAGAGAGAAGGGTGAAGAAGAAGAAGGTTATATATAGTGGTTTTTCTGAACGGTGCTGTGATCACCTGTGACGAGTTGTAGTGTTATGTAAAACTGGCTATTAACGGTTATCCGTTGTTTACTTTTTATGTAGTAGGAGTAGTAATTATTTATGCTCTGACTCAGCTTAATCTGGTTTCATTTATTATTCACAAAATGCAAAATGCCAAACATGGATCATGGATGGATACATCTCCCTATAGTGTGTGTTTGGACTTTGGAGTATGTATGTTGTATTTTTTTTGGAATAATTTTATGTTTGTTAGTGTAATTTTTTTAGAAAAATCACTTTACAGGGAGTTTTTATATTATGTTTGTTGCTTTTTTATTAAAAAAAATTTAGAAAAAAATTAAAGTTTTTAAAATGAGAAACTAATTTTAGTATATTTTCTTAAAACATCTGAAATTTAATTAAGAAAATCATGAAATGTCAATTTTATTTTGTGATATATAGCAAATGGACTCAAAATCGTGTGAGAGGACTTAAATCTAAATTGAAACTATTGATCATATTTTGTTTATTGATAGATTTCAAATATTCTTTTAAAAATCAAAAGGTTAAGACAAAAAATTGGGATTGAATCCTCTCCTTTTTATTCCTCATGTTTTTTCCAACCATTAGATTAAGAAAAAGGAGAGAAGACATGAGGAAAAATTGGAGAGGATCCAAATCCCAAAAAATTATATATGTTAACTTGATGTTGGTAAAAAAATAGTTTACATCACGGCCATATTACAAATTGTTGTTAAGATAATGATTAAGAATTTAAAGTAGAAAATTTATTTATTTACTTTTTAGTTATAAAACTAAGTATTGTTCATAAATGCCATACATCAATTAGTTATAGAAGTTTTTTTCCATGGACAAAATAAAGAAGTTTATTTTAATGTTATCTTATCCGAATCGAAATAGAAATTATTTATTATGAAATGCGGTGTTTAGATAGATCTCCAATTTTAAACATTTGTTTATGTGCGTAAATCACTTATTTATAATTTTTTAATAATAGTATTTAGAAAGAGAAAAGTGAAAAAACCAAGAAAAGTGGAAAGAAATAAGATTAGAGAGCATATGATGTATGGGAGAGATATATAGAGAAAGATAGAGCGAGTTTCCCTCTTAAACAACAGGTGTACTCTTGCAAAAGAAAAGGATAAAAGGTACATTAGTGCTCCCTCCAATTTTTTTTTTAATTGTTTAGTTCCGTAAGATTTAACGTTTCTAATAAATTGTTCATTTAGTGTTTTAAGGATACGATTTGTCAATTGTACTATTTATCAATTACTCTTATCTTTTTCAATATAACAAATTATTTGGAAAACTAAAGTTTTTTTTTTAATTTTTTTTTTACATAACATATTAAATATACTATATATTAAATTTATTGGAAAAAGGAAGTGTGTGCAAAAAAAATAAGAATTTATTGGTGAATCAAAAATAGAGTATAATAGAAAAATAAGGTGCAAAAATACACTTTCTTAATTTGTTGTTACTATTCTAAATTAACACTTATTAAAAAAATGAGTATTATTTATTTTATTTAAAAAAAGTATTGTATATTTTTCTTTCCAGTTTGTTTTTCGAAGGTGTAAAAGTAAATAAAAAATGCAAGACGCGTGAATCAGAGACAGAGAGGGGTGATGTAATGACAGTTACATAGGATGATACTCCCACCGGTCCTATATATAAGAAAACTTTTATTTTTTAAATTTATTGTAGATTTGATGTATCTAAACTATATTATTGTCTAAATACATTCAATCTATAATAAATCTAAAAAGTAATATTTTTCTTATATATAAGACTAGAGAGAGTAATAAGGTGTACGACGACGCGGTTTACTGTTGAAATGTTGTAAGTAATTATCATCTTTAAATGAGATTAGATTACACGTGGCTTCTTGGTAAACGTCTGATTAATATTAAATTGAAGAGGTGTAAGGTGTCGGTGGTAATTGGCTGTGGTGCTGCAAGGAGACGCTCCATGCGGCGATATCTTGGATCTAGCACTCTGCCAAACACATAAATGGATAATGAGCTACCTCAGGTGAACCCCACCCCACCTTCACCCTTGCCAAAATTGCATCATCCATTTTACTGTATTCTATGAAATTACTTTTTGAAGTTAATTATTGTGGACTGGCGGTGTAAAGTTCTTTTGCACATACATTCAATGATGTGTTGTCACGTCATTTAATGAATGTTAGACATCACGTATTTTATATTACCATACATGATGTGTCGATATATTATTGGACACATGTTTAAAATAACTTTACACCGATGGTGCATATAAATTAAATTCTTATTTTTTTTTTAGTTTTGGTCCCTATCTTTAGAAAAAGTTCGGCTAAGGAGTATCTCTGAAACATTTTTGAAGTATATCATTCAAAGAAATTTTTCATTGAAAAAGTAAAATATTTTAATTAGCAATATCTGAAGCACAATTCTGCCTACTATGGAATCAAGAATTGTGCTTCACTTATTTTACATAATTTTAAAACAACATTTTTCTTCTTAAATTGACAATAATATATATTTTAAAACAGACAGAGTAAACAATCAAAGCTATATTAAAGGAAAGAGATATATCTATAGACTATAACACTCTAATTAATAAGAGTTTAAGAGAGGCGGAGCATTGGGGGAAGGGGAATAAAGATTTTGAAGATAATCAATGCATTAATTAGTCTCAAGATTATCTAAAAGAGATAAAGCTTCTGCTGAAAGGAACAAAATGAAGATTATGACACTTCCATGTTAACAAAAATAAGAGACCAAAGGTAGATTATGACACTTCAGTTTTAATCATATGTGCAGGGCCGTCTCCGAGTATTTAGAGGTCCTGAGCAAATAATAAAAATGGGCCCCTAATAAAAATATAATTTTTTTTTAAAAAGAACATAATATGTTTAAATTGTAAATATTTTTAATAAAGTAGTCATTCATCCTTGTGACTAAGACTAACAAAAAAGGTCATATTGTAACCAATATCATCAAAATATCTTTTAGCTACTTAAAAAAAGTCTCCATTCTAGCCTTTTTTTTTTTGTTGTTACTATGTTTTTTTTATGCTAGACTTATATTATTATTAGGCATTTTTATTACTACTTAAACCCCCTAAATATAACTACCTAAATAAAAAAATTGAGGCCCCAATTTTTTGGAGGCCCTAGGCTAGGGCCCTCCTTGCCCTTGTCCAAAGACGCCCCTGCATATGTGTGAACAACAGTAAGAGAATTAATCCATTTTCACAATGAGAGAGTTAATTTCAATCATAATTGAAGTAGGGCGATACACACTCTAACACTATAGGGTGCGTTTGATCTGCTAAAAAACAGTGGACTGAAGTGAACAACTTTTTTTGTACCATGTTTGATTCGAAAACTGTTTATGGGACTGGACAAATAGATAGTAAGGGACAGGACAAAAACAAGATTTTTTGTCCCCACTAAACCACAACACAACTTTTTGTCCACAGTATAACTATAAAAAATACGAAAATATCCATTTTATTTTCGAATATAAAAATATTATCTCTCTCCAATGCAGTTTTGTCCTGTCCTGTATTATCTTGTTCTGTCATGTCCAGTACCTATTGTTTTGCAAATCAAACGCACCCTATATGTTTATTGTAACAAACTATACCTTACTAAAGTGAGGTGGAGGAGATGACCTTAAATTTTTGTAATTTTTTTTATTCTTTTAAAATAAACTAGTTTTTTACCCGTGTATCGGCACAGGTCGTGCCTTCGGCGTTTATTATATATCCAGACATTTTGAACTGTGTTTGCATTAGACAAGAATTGACACTCAATTTTAATGATGTGTGCTAGAACATAAAATCCAAGAAATTGAGAAATATAATGTCTAATTAATTTGGATGATAACTCTTGTATAAATACTAATGGTGGCATAAATGTCAAGGTGACATGTCTCACATGATAGAGCAAATTAAAGTATTCTTATTGGTGTTTTTGTGAACGATCTTGGGGCACAACAAAAAGTTGACCAAGGATATTGGAAGTAAAACTGTCATAGTAGTTACAAATGCACTTCCTTAATTCCATGCATTCATTCAATATCAAAAGTAAACAACAGTCAGCTTTCTTTTCTCCTCTTTGTCATGCTTTTCGTTGGATCTGCCCAATCCCCAAATGCTAAGGATCGTGTTTTGGTACTCATCAATTTCGTGAACTGTTTTTTTTTTCTTTTCAAATAGTCTAGTGGTTAGAAACTTCACCTTAAGGTGACGAAATTCTATGTAAATTGGTTGGATGATATATTTTTTTTCTTTCTTTTTGCAATTTTAATTCGATAAAAAATAATTGAGCGGAAAATCATTGACAGATCATTGAGGTTTTTCTACAGATTGCACAAAAATTAGATGAGTTGTCAATTGATTTAGGTAAAAATTTATTTGATAAGATAGGACAATCCTTCAATGGTGAATCTTATGGTCACTCTCATATACTCCATTTGCTTAAAGTGGAAGAAGTCTGAAGCCTCTTATATGTTATTCAGTTGACAACTAACTAACATGATATTCAAGCTTGATTCAAAGAACATGATGGATGACAAAGAATTTAAAGAGGATGACAAATATGAATACGGGCCTATTATTTTAAATTCTAGGAGTATTTTATCTTGTTATTTTCACAACTCTTCGGTAGAGTTTTTAAGGAAGAAAGCTCATGTAGTGGCTCTGATAGGAGTGACTACATATATTGTTATTTTTCAATATTGTGATGATGTTCCGATATGTACTATGAATTTGATTATTAATGAGTTTGCTTAGTTTTGCTTTTGTAAAAAAAAAAAAAGAATTGTTTCGCTGGTTCGTTAATTGGCAACTTAAATTTTTCTAAAAATCAACTTTAATGGTTCTTTGTTCAACGTCCGACTACTTCTTCTAATAACTTCGGATCACATAGTTTACGAAGCGACTAGTATATATATAATGTTTTAAATGTTTGGTCTAATTAACTGCTAAATGTCATGAACCTTTTAAACATGTGGTTATTGATTCGACTGTCGACTCTTATACATATGAAAAATGATTGAAAGAAGAATTCACCTTGTGCGCTCCACAAAATTTTGTCGATAAATATTAATCATCACACTAATAGCATATTAACAAAGAAAAAATAGCGATAAAGATTCTTGATTCTCATTGTCCTCCCAACCAAAAAAAAAAAAAACTTGGTAGGTGGATGCAAGTAAACAAATGAATGAAACTATTAAAATAAAATTGTCGGCAATCCTCCAAATGGATCTAGAATGGAATGGGAATGGTACTTTACTGCTTAGCCAGTCACAATCATGATTGTTGGCAGACATTGACATATTCATTAACTATACTACACTAACTCTTTTGTTTTCTTCGTACTAAGTACTATTGCTACTACTAGTATTTGACACTCACGTCTATGCACGACTACTCTCATTGACCCACAGACAGACCCTGGCTACCCATTTTTCTTAATACCATTCGTCGTGCATAGTAGCTTCATTAGTAGTTAGTACCTCTTCCTACCCAATTATGTAACCATTTTTTTGTTAGCAATTTAATTTGTTCTTCCTTGCTGTTAATCTATTTATATATCCCCAATGGGCTCAATGTGGGGATTGTAGCTTCATTAATTCACAGAATGATTCTTCTGTTGACCCCCATTTGTTAGATGCTATTCATCATGCAACTATATTGAACCCATGGCAATAATTAAAAATGCATAAAGATTACAGATAAGAAACTTAGTTTATTAATAAAATAAATTAAAAAAGTTAACAGAAACATGTTCATTAGAAAGGAAACTATATGCAAATAAAAAGGTCAATATTCAAGCTGTATTTTCTGACTTTCTTTGATTTTATATCCTAGTCCCCACCTTTTGAAATTTTAAAGCAATGATATTTTTTTTGTCAAGTTGTAGAGTGACTAGAATTTTACTCTCAAAGTGAGTAGTGGAGTGTTTAATGTTCGAACCCCGATTCTCGCGACCTACATATATAATGCAATGTCTCTATCAACTGAGTTAAACTCATGAGAACAAACATGAATATTTCTAATGATCAAAATAGGTGGCCAACTTCGAGCGATGAACCATCAAAGTTAAAATTTGTGGAGGTGCTTGCAAATACTTTGACGTTCAAGTCACTATAAGAAGGTGAAATGAGAAATTTTTAGAATAGGAATGTATAGTTTTGTCCTTCTTGTGAAGGCATTTATATAGGGCTTAGAGAGAGTCATTGATCATTGATGGGGTGACAATTATGAACAGCGCCCCATCAGATGATGAGATATTTGGCTGATGATGAGGCATTGATTTGAAGAGTGGTGTTAGGGGATCTGAAGTAGGTTGTTAAACACCCTTTTGCAAGGAGAGGCATTTCAGAAGTGAACTTATTGGATCTTTGTGTTTCTTGGCTGTTTAGGGACGACGAGCATGAATTTTGGTCCAGTTCAGAACAAATATTACAATGAATAAATTGTATTTCATTGATCTAAAACAATGAGTCACTTTGAAAATCAATTTATGTTAGGATTATGTATTTGCTCTTAAAAAATGTGGACATGAAGACAAATTGCTCTTAAAAATTGTGGAAAATAAAGGCAAATTGCATTCATGTTCCCAAACAAATCTTCCACATTTTTTAAGAGAAGTGTGACATACATGAATTGTTTTAGGACAAATTGCCTTCATGTTCCACATTTTTTAAGAGCAATTTACCTTCATGTTTTCCCTTAATATGTGGAAAATTTCCCTAATTTATCTTCTACTTCCCCCCCACCCCCACCCCCTAGACTCGCAAACAAAGCTTAATGGTGATAGAAGCTTGGCCTACTTCAAGCATATGTCAAACGTTTTAGAATGGTAAATACAATAAAGTACATGTCAACTTTATCAAATAAAAAAAAAATAAAGTACATGTCATCAAAAGACTTTTATGTATGTTAAACCAACATACTTAAAGTAAATATGAATATTCAATAACGTTTATTACTATTATATTAAAATTTGTATTTGATTAAATTTTAATGTTATGCTAAACATTATTTTTAGGAGTAATGTTTAAGGAAACCAAAAAAAAAAAACAAAATTTTTAAGTAGAAAAAAGTTTCTTTTTTTTTTGGTTTTCACCACCAGTTTAATCTGGTTCGGGGGTCAGTTCTGACATCAAGAAAAAAGTTTCTTTTAAAATCTCAAAACCTTGACTGCCCTTAATTTCAATATTATATTATCACTTTTATTTTTTTTAAATCTCAAAACCTTGACTGCCCTTAATATGGAGGCATTAATTAGCATTTTTTCAAAAATAAAAAGTATATATATTAAACAGACTAACCCGCCAACTCGTCAAAAAATGGAGCAAACTTGAATTTTTGAACTCGGACTCCTAAGTTGGCCCGCCCCGTCTTTGGACGGGCTTAAACAAAACTGACCTAAACGGGGCAAACTGTCCACTTTGGTACTCCTAAAATTCACTTAAACGCAAAGACAAAAAATGCTAACCGAAAACATTCAAAGAACCATTATTCGAAGAAATTTTTTAAAGAGATTAAAAACAAAATATGATATAATTATAGAGATAAAAAAAAAATTAACCCATATAAATTCACCATACTCAACTTGAATTGAGTCCAAACCAAAAAAACAAAAAGTATACCCTAATGTTTAAACAAAGATCATAATATTTTAAGAGATTATATTTAAAACAAAAATAAAGGAAAATGGTAAGGACTAGTATGCCTAATATGCCTCAGATTATTATGTTTTTCCATAAGTAGTATGCCTCATTTTGTGACATAGCAAGGAAGGACAAATACATAAAAGGGCTTATGCCGAAAGACATATTAATGATCTAAAAATATCTGTGTCAAGGTAAGGAAAGGAAAGAGCAGAAAAGACAAAAATGATGATAATGAGGATATCCAAATAGCAAGGGAATCTTAAAACATCAACCACAAAATCAGATTTTGTGCCCCAAATATCCACAAAGAACTCACTTGACAACAGTCACAAGTAGTCTGATCCTAAGTACTTCCATTGAATTAACTTACTTGCCCCTAAATATCTGATTTTTCTGTTGTAACTGAGAGCTTCAAAGCATGGCTTTTACATCAACTGCTCTACAATACTCATCTACATCATATTTACAATCCTGGGTACCATCTTTAGAAGGTAAGCTTGATCATAATTCATGGTGTGTCAGAGTGAGATCATACAAACCAGCTTCTCAAAGATTACACCAACAGAATTTTGCAAGAGGGCTAACAATCATGAGCGCAGCCACAAAACCAGCGAAATCACCAGGTACTTGTTCTGATTTCTGAGTTACTCTTACTGGATTAAATTGTCAAAGCACTTCAAAGATGTGATAGAACCTTAACTTCACCTTTTTTTGTGGTAATAGCTGAAGAAGAATGGAAGGTTAAGAGAGAATTATTGCTGCAAAAAAGGGTAAAGCTCCACCCCTGTGTCACACATAACTACTATCCTGAATACACAAATAAGCACACATGCCTCTTTAGCATTTATGTTAGAGTGAGCACAGAAATTTCAAGATAATACAAAAGCTTGAAATGTCTGGCGAAGCATAGGAAATTACATTTCATTACCGAGGAACATAAATAACAAACAGCAATGATTTGACAAGGGAATGGGACTGAGACAAAGTAGATAATGAAAACGAGAACATTGAAACAAAGGAAACCAACTAATTTAGTCAAACTAGTGTTACAATACAACTAATAATAACATACACATCAAGTTTTTGTGTAAAATCTAAGGAAATGTGATTTCGGGTTTATATCACACGCAAGTTTATATTTGATATAATGATATTGCAGGTAAAAAGTGTCGAACCAAAGGAAGCTCTGCGCCTTCAAAAAGAAAATAAATTTGTGATTCTTGATGTAAGGCCAGAAGCAGAGTTCAAGGAGGTTAGTGAACAAGTTTTAGAAGCCTTGTTTTCCAACTACAATGTGCCTGCATATTCATGTTGCCTTTTTTCTGTGCCTCTCATGTGCTTCTACTTTTAATTGATGGATCGTGATATATGGGATACTAAGAATAAAACTGATGGATTTGGCTATAATGACTGCAGGCTCATCCACCAGATGCAATTAATGTGCAAGTATACAGGCTTATAAAAGAATGGACAGCCTGGGATATTGCCAGACGCGCTGCATTTGCATTTTTTGGTATTTTCTCTGGCACAGAAGAGAATCCCGAGTTTATCAAGTGTAAGATGGATTTGCCTCACCATACATTTCTTGAATTCTTGCATTTCTCGTTTCTCAAACTAAATATTTTATTCATGCTGGCAGCTGTTGGGGAAAAATTAAATAAAGATGCAAAGATAATTGTAGCTTGCTCAGCAGGGGGAACAATGAAACCAACACAAAATCTGCCACAAGGTCAACAATCTAGGTATTAAATTATCTCTCTCCCTTTCATGTGCCTGCTTTCTTCTCCCTGGTTTTTCAATTTTACTCGTATATGCTGTAAGAATCTATAGTCCAAAACTGTTGCAACAGTTTCTGATAGGACTCCTGGTATATTCTAGAATGAAGTGGAGCCATGGGGGAGAGAATGGAAGTTAGCTAGTGACATGGAGCTAAATTCTAGGAGAGTTTGTTAGAGGAGAATATATCGTAAGTACAGAGTGGGGAAGGGTCATTCAGGTTTATTGTTGAGTATTGATTAGGAGAATCATTTCTCTGGCAGGAGCTTAGGCTCTCTGGTTTATCTTTCATTTTCTGCTGTAATAAGAGTTTTCTGCTCAGTTTTCTTTCAACAATATACATGTACATTGATATAAAATTGCGAGTTCTTTCAATTTATGAGTTAGTATCAGTCCATTTTGTATGCAAACTTTTCCAACTCAAACATTTTGAATGTGATCGCACTTTGCATCCAAAATCAGATTCAGAGGCATTAAAATTTTAGAGGACAAGACAAATGACATTAATATTATTGTAAGCCATCCAACCAAGTTGTTAATTATTTAAAGTAATAACAAGACAAATTAGTTATTCATCAGCTAAAATATACAATGGAACGTGTCATTAACAACTTGGATTGCATGAATCTAAAATCAAAGAAAGTGATATAGTTGAAAGCTGCATGTAGCATACCGCTTTTCATGCGATTATACACACACACACACACACACTCAAATTATTGATCTGCTGCTCTAATGATCGCATTTTTGTAATTCCACGTGTCATTAACAACTTGGATTGCATGAATCTAAAATTAAAGAAAGTGATATAGATGAAAGCTACATGTAGCATACCACTTTTCATGCGATTATATATATATAGACACACACACACATACTCAAATCATTGATCTGCTGTTCTAATGATTGCATTTTTGTAATTCCACAGGTCTCTAATAGCAGCTTACTTGCTGGTTCTAAATGGTTACAACAATGTCTTCCATCTAGAAGGTGGGCTTTACAAGTGGTTTAAAGAGGATCTGCCAAGTGTTTCAGACACAGAGGAGTGAATTTATTACTAACATTGTGTGTGCAGAGAAGCCTGGACGTAGTTTTGACCATAATGAGGATGCTGATAAATGCATACAAAGAACAGAACGGATGAATTGAAATGTAATCATTGAACTGGTGTAGAAATTTAGTATGAGAAAAAATGCCATGTTACATTCTCTAAAGATTAGTTCCATAGCTTAACATGAAAGGGCCTATTTATCAGCATCATGTTATCAATTATCAGCATTTTGCAAATCATCGATGCATGCAAACCATGTTATGGAACCAGAAATGCATGCTGATTCATTTAAAAAGTTTAGCAATCAAGCATTTATGGTTCCATTGCCGTTGATTCCTTATGTCCAAATTCCAATCCAAAAGTAGAAAAACCAAATGCACAGAAAAAGGTATTTGTTTAACCTACCATTGCCTAAGCCTTTAAAGATGCTTTGGCCATCGCTAGAGCGCCTTCATAACTTCGATTTCCTCCAATAAAACCGCTCATGTGCACAAAAGTACAACCTGGGATTCCAGCAACCTCGGATAGCCTGTCATTCTCCAAACCCCTCCAAAGATTTGGTAGTGGTTTTCTGCTCTCAAATCTAGCAGGTGAAATTGCCACTGCCTGTAGTCTCCAATTCTCACTCCTATCATCCTACAAGTAGGAATCGTATATTATTTAAATTTAAATCACAGATCAAATAGGTTTTTTTTTTCTTTTTTCAGTTAAGCAAACAGTAATTTATAATTGAATAGGAACATAAAGAAAATCTTTGAAGTTTCAAGTGAATTTCATTATGATGAACCAGAAAATAAACCAGTGTGCAGTGCACTGTGTAGGATATTTTGGGCGAGGTTTGCTGACAATGATGCATGCTTATATTCAATTTTAAATGGATTGATCAACTCAGTAAAAACATATCTACCTGGTAAAGAACATATTTGATGGAAGGGTTGATTTTCATTTCGTCCTCGAGCTCATGTATGTGAAATTTCCACTGTGGAATAAGTGAGAAATAAAAAAATACTTAAAAGGATATACAAAAGTCAAAACCAAATACTATTATTTTCCCTAGCAAAGATTGTTGTAAACCCCTTGATTGCTATGAAGAGTAAACTATCAACGAGGAAATTACTATTAAAAAATAGCGTCAGTTAATTAAATGGCTTGTGTGCTTACTGGACAAGATCGATTTAATTTTATGATCTCTCCACTAGAATCAATAGTTTCTCTTGCTGCAAGACATTCCATAACAATAGACCGTGCCGGTAACCATGATTTTGCATAATAATTCACATTCTGTAACACAAGAGAAAATAAAAAGATTACTTCTTTTTCTTTTGTTTTGTCAAAAACTAAAATGATCGTTCAGCAGGTAGTGAGAAAAACAAGTATAAACAATTAAGCACATTCAACAACAGAAATCCAATATGCACATTCCAAACAAGTCTCACTCGCCTCTACAAATTCACCACCAGCCAGAGCCATTGCCCGATGAAACGCCTCATTTTCTGCATCAGATGACTGATCCGAATCCATCCAATCCAAATTCAGTCGTTTTATTCTAGATGCCAGGCCTGTGTTGATTACATATTTTGGAGATTGATTCAAGTCATATTGACTCACTCCATTGTCCACAGCATCAACTGCCTTAAAATAGAACAGTATTTTAACAAACAGAAGCAGTTGAACATGAAAATGTGAACGCGTAGCAAAATTGAAATGATATTTTGACAGCTTTTGATGGTTAACACAGTTCAAATATATGGTTAAAGCAGTTGACGGTTAATGAATATAACAAGATGTCGCTCTCGCAACGCATTAATCATCAATTGAACACAATCAACAATGATTTTCAAGTATATATTTGAACATAAACTGTGGTTAATGAATATCATGTATATTTGAACGCATGAAAATCGTGTACTCCGTATATTTTTTTGAACAAAACTTGGATGATGAACATATATCATATATGTGTATATGTAAACAGTTGAAATTTGTGGTTAATCGTGTTCAATTGATGGTTAATCACTTGCAACACCGTATTATATTCATTAACCACAAACTTAACACTTTGGTAACAATCTAATTTGTTGCAGGAATTTGATGTCAAAATTTTGTATCAAAATAACACAACTCATAGTAAAATTAGGTACCTCTACAAAGTTTTTGTATATGGTTGGACACAATTGGTGTACATGAGGATGATCTTCATCAAGACGAAGCACATTTGCAATTATCTCCAATCCAAAATGCTACATTATATAATTAATTAATTAATGATTAGTAAATATTGATTAACGAATTCAGTTGAATTCAATTAATAATAAAGAAACGAAAACAGTTAACGAATGAGAATAGAAGAAAAACCTTGTAGACAAGTCCAGCGCTACTGAGTTTAGTAGCGAAACCGTAACCGAAAACTTGATCGAAATCCTTTTGATGATGATCGTAACGGTGTCGTATCGGGTCATATTTACCTCCAACGTCGACTACGGCATCTAACGATTCGATAAGGTTTGAGTCTCTCGTTCTAACGATGTCGGCGCCGGAGAAGTGTTTTGAAAGGCGAAGCATAAAGCAAGCGAGGGCTTCGTCGCAGTGGAAAGTTCCACTGTGAGTTCCCACACGCTTTGCCGAAGACGTGGAGAAAGACGATGATAGAATGCCGTGAAATGACTTCAAAAACGTTCTGTTCCACATTTTCGCAACTTTGACCATTTTTTGAACTTCTTCTACTGTGTCTTAGCCCTATGAACGGAGAAGAAGATACACACGTTGTATGTTAGCCTTTTTTTTTTTTTTTTTTATAATGTATGTTAGTTTTTTATTACTAGAAAACAAAATTTGATTTTATTATACTTTTTTTTTTTTGACAGTTTGATTTTTTTTTATACTTATATAAGTGAATATTGAAAAGAAAAAAAAACGAAATTAACATAACTTTTTTTCTGTTACAATAGAGAAAATGAAATTAATATAATGCTTATAAACAAACAATAAAGTTATGTTTTTTTTGTTTATGTAAAGCAATATTCTTCAAAGGGAGGAGGATCGAAACTTCCCAATATGCCTCCTAGTAGAAAAACTATAAAGAAGTGCAAAAGAAGCTTAAATCACATACTACTTCTGACTTTAAGTCAAATGAGAAAGCAAAAATGCAAACACCGAAGAAAATTAATTCTCCTACTTCTGATTCTGAGTCAAACGAGGAAGCAAAAATGTAAACACTGAAGAAATCTAATTCTCCTAAAAAAAATCCAGAAGACATCTGAAGTACCTACTCCTGAGCCAAAAGAGTAAACTCAAATTGAAATTGTGAACTGAAAACTATATTTTCTTAGAGAAAAATGCAAAAGATATCTCAAGTACCTATTACTCCTGAGCCAAAAGGGGAAGCACAACTTGAAATTGTGAAACCAAAGATTAGGGGTCTGTTTGATCGTAAAATGTTAGTAATGGACAAAACAGTATATGATAGTACAAGACAGAACAACACAGTACAAATATTTAAGGTATTGAATAAATTTTGTGTTTGTGCGATGTTTGGTGGGCAAAAGGTTATATTGGTACTTTCGACAACTTGTGCAGAGGACAAAAAGTTGTCTCATGGTTCAGTGGGAGACAAAAATTTCAGTTTTTGTCCTGTCCTTGGCCCCCAGTTTGTCCAGTACTAGAATCAGATTTAAAATCAAACACAGTACAACTGAAGTTGTCCTGTCCCTTATTTTTTAGCAGATCAAACGCACCCCTCTTCTCAGTACAACTGAAGTTGTTTTGTCCCTTATTTTTTAGCAGATCAAACGCATCCCTCTTCTCAGAAACAAATGCAAAAAAATTCTGAAGTATCTACTGCTCTTGAGTCGAAAGAGGAAGCACAAGTTGAACCAAGCAAACAAGTCTGAGTCGAAAGAGAAAACACAAGTTGAACCAAACAAACAAGTCTTACAGATATTTCGAAAATAAACAAGCCCCTAAGTTTTTTAGAAAGAGAGCATAATGTTGGACTAAATGACCGGTTACAAAGTTGTTGTGAAGTGCGGAAATGCATTTTGAGTCGTATTAAATATTTTATAAGATTACATTTATGTTTAAATTGTTGGATTATTGCACTTTCATATCGGTTAATGTACTAGATGTGTTTATGTGAATAAGATACACGACGTTGTATGTTAGCTTTTTTAAGAAAAGAAAATTTGATTTTTTTATACTTATATAAGTGAATATTGAAAAAAAAATTATAAAATTAATATAATTATTTTTTGGGTTACAATAAAGAAAAGGGTTAAATATATTTTTGGTCCCTATAGTTTTTTAGAATTTCGGTTTTAGTCCTGAAGTTATTTCTATGAGTGTTTTTAGTCCTTACTTCTAATCAAACTCATGTATACTTTCACATTTTTGAATGATTTTTTGTATTCATATTTATAATATTATAAGAACATCTCCGATAAAAATTTAGAATGTTTTAACATAAGATAAATTATTTATGAATTTTTATCTGCAAAAAACTAAAAATTTCATATTTAATTCGTCTCTTGTTAAAAAAAATTAAACTTTTGTAAGAGGGATTCATATAATGTACTAAACATGACCGTAGAAAAAAAAATTAAAATTTCGAATGATATGCACGAGTTGAATGAAAAGTAGGGACTAAAAACACTAACGGAAAAAACTTCAAAGACTAAAAAGTGCGAAAAAATCTTCAAGGACTAAACATGAAAATTTGGGAAACTATAGGGGCGAAAAACATATTTAACCCTAGAGAAAATGAAATTAATAAAATGTTTATAAACATAATGTTTATAAACAAACAACAAAGTTGTGTTTTTTGTTTATGAAAAGCAATATTCTTCAAAGTGGAAATGATCGAAACTTCCCAATCTACGTCCTTCAAGCAGCCAAGCCCAAAGTCTATGGGTCATTCAAGACCATGCTGACTGACTAAGTATCCCATTAGCCACTCGACTACATGTTCATGTAATTATTATAATGCGCAAACAAATACAGTATTTATCGTGTACATGTGTAATTTTATTAAATTATCAAGCACATATTAGTAATTTCCTATTATTTTGGGGTGGGCCATGTCACGCCACCCATGTCTCTGCCACTTTACACCACCCTAAATGCTTGGAAAAACTATCACACCAATTATCATCTCTAGCTCGAATGAGACCACCACAACCTACCACTAAGGTACCCTTACTAGCATCATATGTATTCAATACTACTCATTCATTAGCGAGTTTCTTTCAAGCAATCAATGTATGAGCTTTATTCAATTGTGAGCTGATCGTTACCGGTGGCGGTACTTGGGTGGGGTTGAGGGTGGTCACAGTCATGCCCACCCCGATTGTTTTTTTTTTATATATAGATAGAGTATTAATTCAAATATATTATCAATTATTTTAAGTAATTAAGTATATATATATAGGGTTAGGATCAAATGACACCAATGAGTCATAATTTATTTGACACCAAATTTCATCCACTCATTTCATTTAATCCAAAGGTTTGAAATTATCACCAAAATAATTAATGTGCACCAATATCACCTAATTAAAAACAAATATTTATCATCATAAATTCATAATAAAATATTCTCTATTTATTTTTTGGTTGATTTTTTTCAATTTTTTATTTGCTCATTAGCATGACAAACCGATATTTTTGTTTATATAATTAAAAAGAATTTAATTGTTGTGCACTGTCGGTGTAATACTTTTTTACACATACATCCAATAATATACCAACACATCATGTATTGTGTTTAAAAACACATGATGTGTCACATTCATTAAATGATGTGACAACACATCATTGGATGCATGTGCAAAAAACTTTTACATTGACGGTGCACAACAATTAAAGTCAATTAAAAATCATGGCAAAATTTTTTTTATGGGTTATATATGTTATGGCCGCTGTATAATTTTTTCTATAATATGGCCGTTGTATAATTTTTATGGACTACTAAAAATCATGGCAATATTTATGTTAGGGCCATTGTGTAATTTTTATAATTAAAAATAATGACAAATACAAATCTTTATAGTTACACATCACAAAATGTGTAATTTTTTTTAAGCAATATATTTTTTAATTTATATTTCTTAAACAATATATTGTTGGAGGTTAATATTTTTTATTTTTTGTCAAAAAATAATATTTTATTTTATTCACACACAAAAAAAGGGTGTTTGTACCAACAAAAATAAGGGAAATCAAATAGGAAATATTTGATTATGAATTTATTATGATAAAGATTTATTCTTAATCAGGTGATATTGGTGTATATTAATTATTTTGATGATTCATATAAACCTTTGGATTAAATGAAATGTGTGGATGAGATTTGGTATCAAATAAATTTGGACACCTTTGTGTCATTTGATCCTACCCCATATAAAGACAACAAAGCCACCATTAATCAAACTCTTATACACTTTCGCATTTTTGAATGAATTTTTGTATTCATGTTTATAATATTATAAGAATATATCCAATAAAAATTTAGAATTTTATAATATAAGATGAATTATTTATGAATTTTTATGTGCAAAAAACTAAAAAATTCATATTTAATTCATCTCTCGTTAAAAATTTTAAAATTTTGTAAGAGAGATTCATATAATATACTAAACATAACCGTGGAAAAAAATTTAAAATTTCGAATGATATGCACGACTTTAAGGAAATGTAGGACTAAAAACATTGACTGGAAAAGCTTTAGGGACTAAAAAGTGCTAAAAAAATATTCAGGGACTAAAAATGAAATTTTGCGAAACTATAGGAACCAATAAAAAAAAATTAGAGATAAGCCACTCCAGACTACTCCAAGACTACCACCAGTTCAAGAACTTAATTCCATTTATGAGCAGGGGTGACAGTTCACACAAATACATGAGTTATGGTTCCTGTCAATACTTGTGTGTTCAGAGCATTACATTTATAAATTTATATATTGACCAATTCAATCACTTGTTTTGCAAGTTTTGGATCCTATAGATATTGAAATTTTGACAAACAAAAGATGACACAACTTCAGTTTCAGTTGAAACATCCAGGAAGAATCTTAAATAATAACAAAAACTAACATAGATTTTGCATCATCAACATGCATTCTTGTTATCACATTGTTCTGTCATGTAATGCTTCCCACTACAACAAAGACATCATTATCTGTTCTAAACATTTGACATCACCAAATGAAGCACATAATATCTAATCAGACAAACAGTCAAACCATTACTAGTCAGATCAAACCAGTATTATAAAGTATAAACCATTACTATTACGAATAATCTGACAAACACTCAAACAATTGATAATCAGACTAATTAAACCAATATCTTTGGTATAATTTATATCACATAACTACTAAAATCTGTCAAACACTGAAACTATTAGTTTAAACCAATATTACTAATCTTGCAAGACATTACTAAATAATGGACAAAGATGTTAACATCTCCCGTCAAGTTCTACCGTCTCTTCCTCTTTTCGGTTTTCTCCCGCCTGTAGGAAGAACAAAGCGTGGACAAAGATGTTATAGACATAGGAAATTCCATAAACTAAAACAACTCATTCTACACATTATGACAATTCTATAGCATGATAAAACTAGAGATTGACAAAAGTTAACATCTGTGGCAGAAAATATTATATAGTCAAGAGGTCAGTATGTGAAGGTTTCAAATTAACTCGGATGGGAATAAATAACTACAGAACCATTCTATTCCAAAACAAAAATTTCTTAATTTCAGTCTCAAACATTATATTCAAAGCATACAGCTCTGAAGGGTCTTATTCCACAATCCAGATATCACTCCCATAATACCGTCTAGGGAATCATATATATACTCTAGATATTTGTAAGAAAACTCCTCCATTTTATTTGCATTGCACGTTTTAGCAAATTATTATTTGAAGACAGTTTTAGACTATGCAGTGGTATGGTATACATATTTCAAGACTAAGTTACAATTTTAACACTTTTAATAATAAATCACTTCACTTCAAACTCAATTTTAACTATTAGTTTTATAGAAGTTCATTCAAAATTATGTTTGACAAGCTGTCACCCAAAAGTATACTAAAACGAATTGTGATAGCAAAATATCCGTATCTACCAAAATTTAATCATCTCTGAATTGAAAGAAAATAAAAATGCTAAAAATGTAACAATACAAAGGACATCAGAGGCTACAGTCAATAAAGTAAAAATGGAGCAGAAAATGTTGTGCCAAAGTTCAAGTTATAGACTTACAGGCAATTACTACATGTTATGATGACTGTCGTACAGGTTAGTGGAGTATGAGAGCTAGTATAGGGAGAAGAACTATGGCGCAGAGAGAGGAATCGGCTTCACAGAACTTTGAATACGCCGGAATGCCGTTCTTACTCTTTCTTTAAGGCCTTCATTTTCACTCTCAACTTCACCACTTTCTTTGTTGAGTTCTGCCACATTGCCATCAACGTTAATTATCAACTTCCCATTTTCTCCAACCTTCACATTTCCAAACAGCGAATTTAGTAGGGCATGCATAACCTTCTCTGTCTTCTTCTGATTCTCTTCCTCAATCTTTATGGCATCTGTTTCAGCCATTACTTTTGGGAGATCACGGCTGATATTTAAAACTAGAGCAACAACTGAATCCGATACCATGTCACTAATGGGGTCTGACGTCCAATGCAATGAGATATGCTTATCAGACTCATGCTTTACTGTTACACGGTCATGAACTACCAATGTTGGAACTCCAGATTCTTCATCGACTGACGTCTCCACACTCTCGTATATCTGTTTGAGTCTATGCTGTATAACACTAAAGGCACCTGAATAAGGGATGGTAATTCTCTGTGTGACGTTTACCGTTGATAGCTGTGAGAAGACATGGAGATCATCTGGTGCCATTATTTGATATGTGAAGCCTTTTTTAACTAGCAAACCACTAACAGTTTCACCCACTAGCGGTGTTTTTTCAGCCAGCTTCCCAATGGTTTTTGCCATTTTCTGTGAATTGAAATACATTTCGACAGATTGACAGTTTTTGGGAGTAAGGATCTTAGTGTTACGATCAGCAAACTGAGTCATGAGCTTCTGTTTGAGCCTTCCCATCTCATTAGCTGCCCCGTGAACAAGAATTATGTTGGGCGGATTGAGCTCTTCCAAGAATGCACTTGTTTGAGCAGAGTCAGCATGAGCAGAAAAGGAAATGTAGTGCACCTGCATGTTGAGAGGTGCAGAGAGTCCATTCATCAGAGTAACTTCCTTTGGTTCATTGAGGATAGTTTTAGCCAGTGTCCCCTCAACAACATACCCAGGTATAACACAAGAATTTTTCTTGTCAGAGCACCACATATCAAATAATTGCCGCGACAACCCACTCTGAAGTCCACCTGGGCTTGCCATCACGACAGACGGTCCTACGTCTTTGAAAATATCAATGCTACTCAAAGCCGATATGTGCTTAAAGACAAATGGATTTGACTTTGCATTCTGAATCCTGTCATTCATTGAAAGAGTGTAAGTCTCATAAACAGTCAAACATTTTTTTGCAAGTGGAGAAGCATAATAGATGGGTATATTATGGAGTTCCGGATGATTTGCCCAATACTCATCAAGGATCAATAGTAGCTCTTGCGCACGACCCAGGGCATATGCCGGAATCAACACACGGCCCCCTTGAGAAATGGTCGAATGAATAACATCAGTAAAGCGTTTTTCTCGGGTGTGCCGAGGCTGATGGTGTTGTACACCATAGGTTGATTCTATAATGCATACATCTGGGGAGAACTGTGGGGTCTCTGCAGCTCGAAGATGTCGGTCTTCCTCGCGTGAATAGTCTCCTGTATACAGCACTCGAACACCTGCAATGTCAACCATGAACATAGCAGCACCAAGGACATGTCCTGCAGTGTAACACCAGAATCTAATACCGTTCACTTCAACTGTTTGATGGAAATCAATAACCTGCAGTCACCAATACTACTACTGTTAACATGTGCATTCAAATTAAGAACCTAAAAACATAATCCATTACTATAACTATTGTTCCAAAAGGAAAATAAAACCCTAAAAAACCATTAACCGGCAGTCACCAATCAGGGTTAACACATACATTCAAGTTTAGAGGCTAAAAAATGAAAAAGAAGGAAAAAAACTAAATCCAATAAATCGAATTATCATAAAGCAGAGCACATGAAGGAATGAGAGAGCAACCTCAATTTTATCCATGGAGCGGTTAATATCTTGTTCATCGTAAAGCATATCATCAATGGAAACCTTACTGACTTTAACATAATCAGATAATAGGAGCTTGTAAATGGCCTTTGTTGCATAGGTCATGAAAACTCGGCCTTTGAAAGTGGTTTTCTCGAGAAAATAAGGAAGTGATGCGGCATGATCCAAATGGAAATGAGTGATTAGAAGTACATCAACTGTTGAAGGATCAATTTCGTCAAAGTAAGGCAGCGCCGCCATGCCGGAATAGCCAGGATGGATACCACAGTCAAACAAAACAGTTTTGCCTTTATAAGACATGTATACACAAGAACGACCAACTTCATTACCAGCACCTAATGGTGTTACTATCAATTGATCTTCATCTTTGTTGCTGCTCACACCATTCAATTCACGTTTCTTTACTGAACTCATTCTGATTCCGCTTCTGATTCAAATTTTGATTCTCTCTTTCACTCACTGCACTACCAGATTGAGTCCAACAATTGAACTGTGCCTCGACTCTACTCTGCAACAAACAAGTAACAACCATGAATTAAGACGGAGGGAGTCGAACCCACAACCTTCTGATCCAAAGTCAGTAAGCATGTAAATGTATATGGTGTCATTTTGTTACCAAACTAAAAGTGTGAAAAGTTAAAAACGAAAATTGAGCGACCACAGTGGGAGTCGAACCCATAACCTTCTGATCCAAAGTCAGACGCACTAATCCACTGCGCTATGTGGTCGCTGTTGCAATACTCTTTTAAGATTAGGAACAGACATGTTTACTTCTTGCATTGCATAAAAACATGAATCAAAATTAATTGAATGTTACAACTAAAATAGTTTCAAACTCAACATAAACTCAATTCATGTAGTCATAATCAAACACGTGAAGAAGAGGAAGATTATCAATTCATGTAGTCATAATCAAACATGGAGTGTAAACATATAAATAACTAAAAGTTTTAGATATAACCATGGAGTGTAAGCGTGTAGTCATACACTGATACACGAGAAGTGTAAACATAAAGAAGATTAAATGACTCAAATTAAATAAAGTTTTGACACCTAATAACATACTCCCTCCGTCCCATAATATAAGCAAAAAAAAAGTCACACTTATTAAGAAAAGTAAAATGTGATAGTTTGAAGTATGACTTTTTGTGTTTTTCTTGAAATAAGTTTCATTGGAAGATGTAAAAAGATTTTTGATTGGTTATTGATTATGGCAAAAGAAGAGAGAGAGTAAATTTTATGAGAATAAGTAAAAGTAAATCTTGGAAATGGTAAAAGTTGATTTTTTTTGCTTATAATTTGGGACAAGAAAAAGTTGTTTTTTTTGCTTATAATATGGGACGGAGGGAGTACTTGAAATTTAAAAAAGTGTAATTAAAATGAGAAACCAGCAGGGATAATACTTGAAATTAAATCATGTTCTCTTGATTGTACTCTTTCATATGGCAAGGAAATATAATTATATAATGTAGAGATATCCGATGGATGCATATAGCATATACCACACATGCGTGTGGGCTTTTAGATTCAGCCCGACATTTGACTCGGGAGAGCTTGTTAATTAGTTACTTTATATTAAGGGTGATTAGAATCTCAATGAGTTAAGAATTAGAAATCTGAAGAATAAAACCATGCAGGACATAACTTTCAATAATTGTATAACCATGTCACTTTAGAAGTCACAAGTATCACAATCAGTGGCGGAGCCAGGATTTTTGTGGAGCCTGGGCAAAATTGAGAGCTTGAAAGAAGAGAGACGAAACATACCAAATACTGGACAAATGTTTCAAACATGAACGAATTCACAATAAAATCCATTTTAACCGACTCAATTTCACAATACTTCATTCTAAATCACATATTAATCAAAGGGTAACCAAAACTCAGTGGCAACATTTCAAAATGTAGATCAAGTAAGGGGCAAAAAACACAAATTGAATAAAGTACCAATCAAAGAGAAAAAATTGTAAAATAAATACCTTGTTAGCATTGAGATTTTGAGGCCAAGCATAAAGAAATTTGTGGAAATAATGAAACATTTGGGTATAGCTCATTGTTTACAATCTCATAAATTCTAGTCTAACAATTAAACTTCAACTTCCTAATTAACATGCATGCTAACTAGACTAGAGTTAATCTACTACTCAGTCCAAGAACTAATTGATAATCAAGCTTGTTCCAATTTCTTTAAGCTCTTAGTTTACTTTCAATTTCTTGATTTCTTAGCCTTTTAGTAACAAATCCACTAGTGAAAATCAGCATGTAAATTCAAAGCCTCAACATATATCATGCTGGCTTCTATTCACGTTGCAACAGGTTCCAACATATCACCAACTTCAGCACCTACTACTTGATTTAAACCTTCTTAGTCGCCACAACCGTCTACATTTAAACAAGCAATAATTTTCAACTCTAGTCTTGTTCTTCATAACAAGAGGAAAGACAAATTGAATTTTCCAAAAACCTAAAACCTAGGGGGGAAGCAAAATTTCATCGACTGAAATTGAAATCAATCAACTCATTCAACCAACAATCAACAAAAAAATCCAAACAAAATGGCAATAACAATCACTCGTTCATCAAAAATCAACAAAAAAGTTCCAAAGAGACAGAGCTTAGGGCAGGGAGAGAGAGACAGGGACGAAGGGAGAGAGAGATAAATGGCTTACCTACAGGCGGCGGCGGTCTCCGAGTGAGACTGAGAGGTGAACGCTGAATGAAGTCGAGAGAGGAGAAACGGATTACGTGAGAGAGAAAGGGAACGCGTTTCTGATTTTTTTTTTTTTTTGCCAAACAAAATGAACTTGCAAGCTGAACACCAAATTGATTTCTCTTTCTCAATGGAAATTGCAAATCTGAGAGCAGAGGATGAGATTCTGATCTGTTGAGTTGAATTTAGGGATTTAGAGTGGGTGGATTAGGGTTTTACATATTTTTACCAACAGTAATGCTATATGGCACAGCACACTGCGTATTAGACGAAATTTAAATTTTATTGCGCTAAAAAAAATGGATTTAATTTATATGGACTGTCAGTGTAAAGTAATTTTACACATGCGTCCAATAATATACCAACATATCATGTATTGTGTTTAAAAACACATGATGTGTCACATTTATTAAATGATGTGGCAACACATCATTGAATGCATGTGTAAAAAAAATTTACACTGACGGTGCACAACAATTAAACTAAAAAAAAATAATGATGTGGGTAAAAAATAAAATATAATTAAACGAGTTTGTAATAATAAGTTAATGATTAAATTATACTCCTTCCGTTTTTTTATAAGTGTCCGTTTAAAATAGTAACAATAAATTTAAAAAGTGTATTTTTACAGCTTATCTTTCTATTATACCCTAATTTTAATTCACCAATAAATTCATATTTTTTTTACACACTTTTTCTTTCAAATAAATTTAATATATTATGTAAAAAAAACAAAATATATTTGATATGTTATGTATCAAAAAATATATTTAGTTTTTCAAATATATAACATGAATTAGTTGTATTGAAAAAGATAAGAGTAATTGACAAATCATAGCCTTAAACACTAAATGGATGGTTAATTAGAAATATTAAATTTGACGAAACTGAACAATTAAAAGAAAAATGAGAGAGTAGTGTTTTATTGATAAAATTACCAGTTAAATTAGTCAATAAACATTAAATAACATAATAATAGTTTGTAATAAAAATATCAATTAAGATAATAAAGGTGTTTTGAACTAGGCCTAAGTCCAACGCGACATAGAGCTCGGTCCACTTAGGCATCGAGCTCTACGTAATTATGCATTGGTAGTGGATTGCATGTTTTTGCTCAATAGTTCAACCCAAAAGACCAGTTCAATAGGTGGCAGAGTCTCATGGCTTAAGTACCACATCGAGCACTTTGATATACTCAATGACCATGGAAGCTTGCACTTTTGTAATGGCTAACACTAGAATGATAGACATTTATTGTCAATAATGATTTTTTAGCCGTTATTCTAACAACCATCAATGTTAAAGATGCAATATTCGTTCTCACAACCAATGTGCGAAGAGACATTTACATGCCACGATCATTCTGATCATGTAAGATCAAAACGTAAAATTGACTTAAAAATGGCAATTTTTTCGTTTGTGAGAACTTATGAATTAACATAAAAACGTATTTACCTTGACAAGCTTATGGATAATACAGAAAATATTATTTTTTGCATAAATTATTTTGTATAAGCTCAAAAATAAGTCAATAGAAATAAATTCAGTCTTAAAATTATAATAGTCAATTTTAAAATTTCAAAAACTGTCAGCTACATTGAATTTGAAATTTATTTTTGTGGTTAAGTAGTCTTGATTAATTAACTAAAAAATAATTATTTGTCAAAAAAAAGTAACTGGTGATTTCAAGTTAATATATAAATGACCATGCTAAATATTGTCTCAGAGCACTTGTTAATCATATTAAAAAAAGTAAATCAAATACAAAAATAATGTTAGAAAAGTAACTTTAACATTTTTAAGGAATTAAATGCACAAATTGAAGATAAAGTTTCTTTATTAGTATGCTTAACTAGTGACTTAAAGGCACGGTTTAACATTTCTCATATATAAATTATGAGGAGGGATCCGTTGACTCCAGGAGTAAGTCTTCATTGACTTACTCCGCTTAATAACTCGATATTATATTTCTTCAATCCAACCGTTGAATTCAAAGATCTCGTTGAGTATATCAACTCCACAAATTTTTGTAGAAATTCAAAAAATGTAGTTATGTATTCAGACTATTGAAATTCAACGGTTTTTTTTTAAAAGTTAGTCGTACATTCAATTGAAGTTATCAGAAAAAGTATCAAACGGTTTTGATTTTTTATAAAAATTTGTGGAGTTGATCTACTCAATGAGATCTTTGAATTCAACGGTTGGATTGAAGAAATATAATGTCGATATCAAGTTATTAAGCGGAGTAAGTCAATGGAGACTTACTCCTGGAGTCAACGGATCCCCCCTCATAAATTATTATTTTGCATTGAATTGAAGTTACCACTTATTACCACTTACCAAAGGAGAGAAAACCGGATGCCTAATTCAATTGACTCCTTTTTTAACAGCAAAATTGAGTAAATTGACTTGCTTGTGAAGTTAGCACGACAAATAGTTCGTGCACTTTAGCATTATTCCTTTACCATAATGGTTTAGAATAACATTTGTAGTAGAGATAGGGGTTTATTTGAAACAAGTGTAGATGACTTTTCCGAGTTGATGTTCGCTAGATACATACTAGTTTGAGCGTCACAAAGGTCGATACAACCCCTTTGTACAATTCAAGTGAAACTTCAAGTTTTATTCTTCGATGTGAGTTTTTATCTTTAGTAAGAGCGCTACTATGGTTTTTGAAACCCTAAACTCTTATGCTTCTGTTTCGACTTGTCATGGTGGAACAAAACTGTGATGTTCATACCACCCACAACACCAACTTTTGTGTGGAAAACCTCGCCCTAAACGATAACGATAATGAGCTTGAGATCGTGCTTGATAATGAAGAAGTACAAACGCACAAATAGTCATTTAATCTGGTGGACAGGTTTCTAACAAGCAACCAATGAGAGTGAACATGATGATGAGTAAGATGGGTGATATTTGGCAACTAGGAAGAGGAATGAATATTGAGGAAGCACATCCAAGATTATTTGTGTGTCGATTCTTTCATTAGTTGGGTGTGCAACACATATCTAAGTAGGGACCATGGTCTTTTGATAATCATACTCCAATATTGAATGTCCTCCCCATGCTGCATATCCACACGATGCCCCCCTTTTAATGTACCCTTTTGGATCCAAATTCATAATTTGTCGGCTGGATTCATGTCATAGAAGGTTGGGAAGAATGTTGGAGATTACATTGGCAAATTTTTAGAGTATGGTGAGAGAATCACAGTCTCTCATGGAGGAAATATATGTTAATTCGTGTTTTAGTGGATGACCGATTAACACTTAAGAAAATAAAGAAGATCAACAAATCAGGAGGAGATAACAAACTTGTTAAATTCAAATATGAGAGACTTATGACTTTTTGCCATGTGTGTGGAATGTTAGTTAGGGCAATCCGAAAATAAGTGTCTAAGTTGTTCAAGGTGACAACAACCACAATTGTGATGGGATGAAGATCAGAGCTGATAGAAGATATGGGAAGAAGACATGACAAGGAGTTGGAATGACTTTGACATAGAGGTGATTCAAATCGGACTGCATTGAATCATGTATTAATGAGCATTCAATCAATATGAAGACAACAATTCTGGCTATGACGATGCTAGCAATGTTAACATTTTTATTTTTTTTATTTTTTTTGAAGAAGCTAAATTAACCCACCTAAATTGGCACCAGAGAGAATCGAATATGAGACTTTAAGAAGGAGCACACTCACATGTCTCAATCCAATACCACCGAACCAACCCAAGTGGGTTAAAATAAGGAAGTGATGTCTCATTCTAAGACACATAAAACCTTAGAATTCGAAGAGCACTTACAATAATATTTACATTTGTCTTCTTCTAAAGACACTAGTGGAACTCAAATCCGAAAACACGATAACCTATTTAAATAGAGTTTATTTAAAAAATATTTAATTGCCCTAAAGTTCTAATGTTATTAATTAAAAGGACCGTTAAATTTGTACACACACAAAAAGAAATTACTTTTAAATCAGTTTATATCCATGTAAAAGAAGTCTAGTCCAATCTAACTGAAACTTGATATAGACTAATTTATAGAATAATGTATTTGGTTTGACATGTCATAAAGATTAAGAGGGAAATTGTGTTATCTATTATAAGATTTTATAAATTGTTTAACATGTTATGTTAGGTTAGGTCTAAAAAAAATTAAAATGTCATATAATTTTACTCTTTTGATTTTTTATATTCTTTTATATGAGATTTACAAATCAATAAAAAAAAATCGATTTTGAAAATAGCAATGAAACAATTATTGGTCGAGTCGCGGTTCGATACACTTTCATTAAGACGTTTCACGGCACTACCCTCAAATTCGGGCAAGGTAGACTAGCAATCATGCAGTCCCCAGAATAAAACAGCTAATTCACTGAATAGCGTTATACTACTGCACTTATAGATTATGGGCAGAAAGACACATTCAATGGTTTAAAAAACCAGTCAAGAAATTGATAACAATATCAATTTTCGTTATGGCAACAACCACTTCTCTGAAATAACAAGGAAAAAATTTATTTTCTGAGAGATGAAGTAAGAACAAAGAGGAAGAGAAAGATTTCAAAAATTAAGAAATCTGAAGCAAAAAATGAAGAGAGATGAAGTTATGAATTTATAGTGCAAAGAGAGGAACTGAGTGGGATGATTTCGTGGGAGCCTCATCGGCCAGCAAATAAAAAACGTGGTTAGCAATTGTAGCAGATTCAGATGAATCCATTTCTGACTTGGTTTGTTGCACATTAAATATGTGCGAGTAACGGCTAGTAGAAGCAAACACACATTTGAAAAATAATGATTATTTTTTTTTCGGTATTAAAAAAATTAATATATCACCAAACACAAGCCCGACCCGATTCGAGCCAAGCCGGCCGGACGGCGGTGCGCATATGTGTGATATACATGGTGTGCGGTCTCTCCCGTTTATAAAACTAGGTACCCCTTGGGACACACCCCAAATAATGACCTACAATATATAAACACTATCCATGTGTGTGTTCCAATCAATGTGAGACTAATTGAGAGCTTTTTTTCAATTCACACATAATTCATCATTTGTGTTCATTTCTCTACCAAATTTTCCACTACAAGTTACACACTTGTTCCAACATATACTCTTAAAATCCTAACAAGCCATGTCATCAATTTCTCATATGTTGACTCAAATGAAACTAATGAAATAGATTTTTGACCCTAAAATGGAATTCAAAGAATAACACGAGTTGTTGAATATGGATATACTAGTATCAAAATTCAAAAAATCAAACAAACAATATGAATTCTAGTTCAATCTACCTAACAACCTAATCATTATTTTTCTGTGTACTACATACATACAACAATGTAATCGTAAATTATCAACAAAATAAAATCTAAAATAAAATCAGCAATAATTGTCAGTAGCAGCTAACAAATAACTGGAAACAACTTTACATTTTTTCTTTAAAAAAATATTAAAATATTCCAATCAGATCCATTTACCCGACCCGACCTTCAATTCGTGGAGCTTCAATCGGACCCGAATGAACCGACTCATCCTTCTCCTTCCTCCTACTTCCCAACCGCAACAGCCCATACAATTTCCTAAACTCCCTCACCGTATGAACACTCTCTCTACATATCACAGCATTCGCATCATTAACCTCTTCGGATCCCCGACCCGATCCACTATGACTCAACCTCTGACCCTGACCATTAGATTGAACCTGCATAGCAGTTATAACGGTTTTCAAAGCCCGGCTCGGTGAATTCCGGTTCGATATCATAATTTCACCAACCTCAGCCGGACTAAGCCGTGCACCGGTTTGAAAAACCTCTTCAACCTGTGGAAAAAGCTTGTGTTCCTTTAACCCTAAATAACTACTCGCTAGAATCTTAAAAGTGGAAAAATCACATAAGGGAAAGTGTATATGAACATCAACTCTTCCAGGTCTTAACACCGCTTGATCAACTTCATCTTTTGTACCATTCATCGTGAAAACCATCACACGTTCTTCACCACAACATGACATGATTCCATCCATGAAATTCAATACACTTGATAAATTTACAGCCGTTGATTTTCCAGCTAATAAACGATCGAGATCTTCGATTAAGATCATTGACTTTGGCGTCGTTTGCATCAATAATGTTTTCCAATCTGAACCGTCCGTTATTTTCGAAACGTCGATATCGTACACGTCATAGCAAAGAAACTTCGCCATCGCTGCTACGAAGCTTGATTTTCCGGTACCGGAAGCACCGTAGAGAAGGTAACTTCTCTTCCAAACACGACCTAATCGGTTATAGTATTGCTTTGATTTTAGAAACTGATCCAGATCTGTTTTCACCTTGTTTTTCAATTCCACATCCATCGCAACCGTTTCGAAGCTCGCCGGATGAGTAAACGGAACCGATCGCCACCTATAAGTCTCGCCGGAGCCGGAATTCATGAACAATTTAATATCCTTCTTCCTCCGCTGTTCAATTTCATCCGCTACTGATAGAATGTGCTGAAAATACTGTTGGAAAACCCTTCGTTTATCTTTCTTTTTCATTCTAAGCACGAGCGCTGAAGCAGAGTCACCAGCGACGGTGTTATTCTTCCAAGAAAGCTTAGCACCTAAGAAAGTATCATGAACGATTTGATTAGCATCAAGATGAATGAAAATATCAGAAGGATTTGGACCAGAAAACAGGTTTGTGAAATCAGAGTCTTGAACGGAAGGAAGTGAATCGAGATAGGTTAGAATTTTCCGGTAAAGCTGATTTTCTCGGAAATTATGATCATAGAGAGGAATTTTAAACGATTGATGAAGATGGAAAAGATTTTCAAACGAAAGCCACCAATGTTTTAAGATATGTAGTGCAGAAGTTTTACGAAAGAAACGAAGGATTAAGAAAGAGATAACAAAGATGAAGAAAATTGAAGAGATAGTCATGGAGGTAACCCAAATCCAAATCATAATTTAGTTAGTTGAGAGAAAATGAATTAATATAAGAATTAATTTATGAATAATGAAAGATAGGGTTAGATTGAAGAATAAAATTGTTCGTGCATGCGTTTGGATTTGGGAATGTGTAAAATGAATGTTGTTGATGCCAAATGTGATGCACTTTGTATATATCAGTATACACTTTGAACAGGTCATCGATTACATAAGGTCAGTGCCGGCAAATTTAATATTCTAAAGAAATTAAATTAAATTTAATAGTACATGTGTTCTTCTTTGGGGTGTTTGATTTGATTTGATTTTCAATATTTTTGACTCTTCGGAAACCTACGGCCTCCTACGATGTATTTTCCATTATTGTTAAAAAATAAATGAGGATGAATATTCTATTTTTTGTTGGGTTTTTATTTTATTTTTGTATTGAATGATGTTGAGTTCTTATGTAGGTTCCTTACATTAAATTATTTGATATAGTGGGAAGTTTGTTAAAATAAAAAAGATACTTCTATAGGTAAGTGAATCTATATCACGGGTTTCCTTTAAATGATGTATTGATGTTAAGTTCATAATAAAATAAAAAAGATGGAGTAATTATGTAACTAACGATCAACCATAATTAGTTGTTTTATTATTACATCTATCTTAGCTAGTATAGTACTTATGTTGAAATGTGCTAAAAAAGTAAAAAATAACTTCTTGTGGGGATATCATTAGGATCAAAGGACATTTTTTTCACAATAATAAATGTATGGTATACTATTTAGGTTTTTGGTTCCTTATATTTATTATTAAAAGGTTTCCTATTTCTATGTTAAAAGTTTCATACAAGTGATTATCTGGTTGATACATATATATGGTATTGAGTTGGAGTGCTGACACATTCGCAAAAAATATAAGGAAAACAAGAAATTTTGTCCATTAGGAATTAAAACACGAAACAATTTTTTTGGGACTAAAAAACAATGTAAAAAAAATTATAAGGTAAAAAGTCAAAATTCATTGATTTTATAGGAACAAAAAATATATTTTCCCCAAAAAATATTTAAAATCAATACATGCGGGTTTGATCTTGGAACACAAGGGACAATGAAAATTAATTCACACATCCCCTATATAACCAAGAGGCACAATAAAGAACAACATAAGTCATGCTATCGCTCCATTCATTTTATATATTCCCTATATATTCCGGTGCAATGAAGAAGATAGCCACATTAGCAATAGCATAAGGGTTTAATGACTTTAATCAAAAGCCTAAAATAATCATAAGAGAATCATAAGTGGTCAATCTAAAATTTAATTTTAACACACATTAAATATTATTTTTAGCTAATATTAAATAGTTTCAACTTTTTCTTTTTACAAAATAGTACATTGGCATGTATATTCTAAGGTTGTTAATAATATAATGGCTTATGTAGTATGTGAGTGACTGGTGTCACAAAACCTAATAATTATTATTTTATTTTTAAAAAAATAAAGTAAGCTCAAACATAAAAAATGACACTCTAATTGACTTTTTAAAATGATATTTGAGTCATTTTGTAAATACAACTTAATTGATAATTGTAAAGATATATGCAAAGGACCGCGAGTACGAATTATAGATTTTCTATTTATCCACATGTGAGTTTACTAGAAAATATTTAAAAAAAAAAAGAGATTAATTGGAGTTGTTTAATTCACCCAAGATTCACATGTAAATTAATTCATTTTAAATACAAATATTATTATCATTTTTTGGCAGAAATATTATCATAATTTTGTTTATGAGTTATGACAAAGTCAAGGAGAAACAAACTTGCATTAATAGATGCAAGTCTTATGTTCCTTTCGCGATGGTGAAGTGATACTTATAAGCTTATGAGTTAATTATTATACTTAAAAAGGAGGTTAAGCTAATCTATTATTATGATCAACATGCATGTAGATATTTTTTTATCATTAAATAGTCTCCGTTAATAAATATATTACTATTAAATTTTAAAAACTGCCCGCATGTTATCATTTGATTGGAGAAGATAATTAAAAGAACAACTTAATCCAAATATCATTCATTCGTTTTGTAGAAAAGTGGCTGGTCAATGATGATTTGCCATCAATTATTGAAACAAATTTTTTTTTTTAATGATTTTATAATATCACAAATATTCATCAACTCGTGTATCACAAAAACCATAATTCCGATTCCTTATTCAACAAAAATATGAAGAATTAAATATAGTCCTAGTTTTACACACACGGTGTGTCCAATGACAAATGGAAAATTCTTATGAAAGAGTAATAGAACACGGAGTCAAAGACTACTTGAAGAGAAAAATATCATTCTCATTTGATTTTGAAGGTTGTCTTGTCTAGTAGCTCTCTAATTTTGAACTAACTCTTTATACATTAGATTTCAACTATCAACTGTCTGCGGCTATGATGACTTAGGGAAGAAAAAAAATACACGATGACATAGTCAATGACATTAATATTTTATGATAGTCAATGTTAAATAATATTACGGCAAAAATACAATGAAAATGAAAATAATAAAGGGAGTAGATATCAGACGTTTAAATGGGTGCAAACATAATTAAAGATAGACTTTCTTTTCTAATCAACAAGCCTAAAGATAGACTAAAATTAAGTATGAAAGTGTTTCCAAGAAAATAGGGTAAAAACACCTATGATAATGTAAATAACTAAATATCACTTGAAAACAATTCAATCAAAGTAAACAAAAAAAAGCATCAACTAATGGATTTGGTGGAAGATCCGATTGGAGAAACATAATAAATTAATAACAACAGTAGTATTGTGGTCCAACGAATTTTAGAGATCTTTGATATTATTTTAAAATTTTAAGTTTAATCTAATTTAAACTTACAAAATTATTTTGTAAAGTGAAGATTGTCCTCCAACTTATAAGTTACGTTATTATAAACATAATTTAATATGAGATTGTTTACACATCACTTCATGCTCAATACTATTGAGTTTGATAAATCTAATCACAGGCGGACCAATGTATCTTGCTCTCATGCATACAAGATTAGAAATTTTAAGTTGAATATAACAACCCTTTCTATGTTATTAATTAGTAAATAGCTTTTATTGCTTCTCAAGTAAAGTCACAACTCAATCTTATAAAATCGAATTGTAAGCTGTAAATTGTTTCCACTTATATATATGGTGCGTTTGATCTGCTAAAAAAATAAGAGACTTGATAAGACAACTTCAACTGTATTGTGTTTGATTTAAAAATTGTTCCTAACATTTGTACTGAGAGCAAGGGACAAGACAATACTGAAATTCTTGTCCCCCTGAAGCCCATGACAACTTTTTATTCTCTGCACAAATTATCTAAAACGATAAGAAGGCATATATGGTAACATTAATTTATGGCCATTAAACTCTTAGAATAATGTGATTTATTGACAAATAAAATGACAAGACATTGAAAACTCACTTGTTTCCTCGGGACACTAGCTAAGAATACTAAAAAAGAAAACAAATGACTAAATTAATGATAAGAGAAGATAACTGTTTACATTTTTTTTTACTAAAACATTGAATGTACAATTTACAAGATAAAATTTCTAAATTGACATCCTTAACTAGTACCTCCAGGGCACTGTTTATCGTTTTTCTTACTCTATAATATTGGTTTTTGATGGATTAATTTGGTCAAAAGACTATTTCTTTTTTCATTGGTCATGAATCATGATGTGTGATCACTATACATTTTTCTATATTGCACTAAATTCGTTTACCTTTCGCGCATTTAGCCAACGGTTTGACACTTTGACAAATGAAAACCGCTGCAACTACCAAAACTGGATTCATTAATTATATATGTTTTCCTATTTTACAATAAGAGAAAATTGCAACTACTAAAACTGGATTTATAAATAAACAAAAAAAAAAACTGGATTTATTGTTTTTTTTTCCGCATCACAATTTATTTTATTTTTTTTCAATTTCTCAATAAGAGAAAAATAGAATATGCACCAACGGTTCACAAATTTTAACTCAACTGACAAAAATGCCAAAATTGTTTGGTCAAACACCATAATAGGGGTTCAAACTTCGATTTTTTCATATTGTGTGAAAACTTATCATTTCATCTGTTTATAAAAAAATAATATACACTAACTATATACATATTATTAATGTATGGCGATTAAATTCTTAGAATAATGTGAATTATGACCCCAGATAAAAAAAAAAATACAATTTTCAAACTCAATTATAGATTAAAGTACCTAACATCATAATATTAAAAAAAATGTACATTCACTGTCAAAAAACTGTACATTCACAAAAGTGTCATTTCTTTATAAAAATACTATTGGGCCAGACAGGCGCGTTCTGTGCCTGCCTGTGCATACCGTCTCTTGACAGAGCAGGATATGGCTCCTTTGGATGTAGCGGCAGGTCTCATTTGGCACACTCAGATTCCTTTGAAGGTGTCCATTCTCGCGTGGCGACTCTTGCGGGATAGGTTACCTACCAAAGCTAATCTGATCTCTAGAGGCATTATACCAGTAGCGGATCATTTTTGTGCTTTCGGGTGTGGAGCGGTGGAGTCGGCTCAACACGTGTTTCTATCCTGTACCTTCTCCGGTTCCCTTTGGTCCCTTATTAGCTCTTGGATTGGTTCTTCTTTGGTGACAACTCAGACGCTTTCCGAGCATTTCGTCCAGTTTACGATTTCAGCAGGTGGTACTCGGGCTCGCCGTTCCTTCATGCAACTCATATGGCTTACTTGCGTGTGGGTCGTGTGGACAGAACGAAACCACAGATTGTTCAGAGGCTCAGCAGATTCTTCACTTCATATGCTGGACAAGATCAAGATGTTTTCCTATAGGTGGCTGAAAGCAACGAGAAGTTCTTTAGCTTTAAACTGCCATAGTTGGTGGTCTAGTCCTATGCTTTGTCTGGGCTTTGTTTAGTTTTTCTGGTGTGGTACTTTGACTCTTTTGTAACCTTATTTTATCTTCCTTGGTACGTCTTGTGCTAGGGAGATATTTCTTGTTTATAATATATATCTCATTTTGGCTTGTTCAAAAAAAACTTATGTCAAAAAAATAAATAAAGACATGCCCCTATGGTGAGTTTGTTAATAAAAGATTTTTGTTGCACAAAAAAAAAGATGTGTCTTATGTTATGATGAATTTTTTAATAAAAGACTTTTGTTTTTTTAAAAAAGAAATTCAAGAATATTGTTGGTATTATGAAAAGTCCACACCAAAAATTTTGTGAATCCTTTTTATATATAGTATATATAGTATAGATATATAGTATAGATGATTTATCAAAAGAAGTTACATAAGAATAAAATAGTTGTTAAAAGTTAAAAGGAATGATTTATTAAGCATAGTGACAAAAATTAATTATCTATGAAACCACAAAATATAGATACTTTTCACTTATGTTTGAGAATGACTAGAGGAATAAGTAATTTTTGTAGAATAATTCATTAGTGATATTTAAATAAATTGTCTTTTTCTCACTTGAAAAACCATTTTCTTATATTAAAAATGCATAGACGGTTCAAGAGCCACTAACTAATTTTAATATTAAGACAGTAATGTAACGTGAACCTTAGTTTTCTTTCATGAAATTAAAAATTATTATCACTATTTTACACTAAAAAACATATAAAAGGGTCAAAATCTTCCTGAGATATTTATAAATAAATAAACAAAAATTTGTGACATAATTTATTAATGGATATTCTAGTGGAACACAATCATTTCCTTGGGCCATATGATATACGAGGAGGAGTAGTAGTATGTCATTAACAATAGTGACAATTTCCATGTTAAGATCAATAATAGCTTAAGTTAGGATAGAGTCACCATCATAAACTTTGTAACCTGAAAAATTAACACATACGATAAAATTATTGTAGCCATAAGAAGATCGAAAAATCCTCATTCACTAGATTTCAGTGTTGATTATAGATTACAGTTTTATCACGCCACATCTAGTACCATATTATTTTTCATTTGTGTTCAAATAATTCAAGATTGGAGATTTTCGACTACAACGGCGATATTTCCAGATAGAATAAGCCAATTCTAATTCATTAACCTTAAATTTGTCAAAAGAAACATGTTACATCTTGACAATGCTCTATCATTCATTCAATACAAATGCATCATTCAGTATTTCATCATCTTTCTATTTTGTTAAAGAAAAATACTATTGTACATTTTTTACTCCAACGTTAAAAGTGGTCAAATATTAATGATGAAGAAACTTAAGAATGTATGCCTCCTAAGTGGTGGTCCTGATGCATTAACTGTAGAAATATGCTTTGAAGGTGGAAAGTTTCAAATTTGTGGTCCTTAATCATAATGAATAAATGTGGTTGGGAAGAGGTAGCAACTTTCAAATGTTGAAGTTAATCATCACATATGCTTGTGGACCAGAAAGACAACAAACACACATGTATGAATTACTAACCCACGTTGTATAAAGTATAACCATGTTGAACCCATTCCAAAGCAAGTTATGTTACTTCCCCTAAGGTCTCAATCATTAATGGATGTTGACAACTTAATAACTCCATAGTCTTGGTGATTAGTAGTAACTTAATCTGTTAAAGGTGTACTACTATAATATAGCAATGCAGATGAACTTTTGGTTATGTTAGTATTGGTAGGACCAAAATTAAGTGTTCTTTTTAGAGTTTGATTTCATATCTTAGTATCTTTTTATCTTTCACAAAGCTTGAACATGGCTTTTTATCTTTTTACCATTGACCTGATTGAAATTTATCTTAATCCCAACATTTACAAGTTGGGATGTATTACAGTTATATAATGTCATAGAATGTTAATGCATTTGACGCCTAAAACAGACAATGTTGACTACAATTATATGTCATTTGACAGCATCATATCGTAGTACAATGTTAAAAGTAAGGTGGAGACTGGAGCGACAAAAATATCTTTGCATTAACGAACGGCATTCATAAATAAAATTTAATAATGATGTTTTACAAGAAGGATCGATGCATCAAATTCTGAACAAAAAGCAAAACCAACATTTGAACGACTATAACCAAAAGAAGGATAATATTACATATTCGAGAACTAGTAGTTTACCAAAGGAAGTAATTGTTGTTGCAATCTGGACTAAGCTAATGACGGTAGAAGAATTGTCTAAAGAAACTCAAAATTTTACGGATCCAGGGGTTCATTCTACATTATTCATTTGCAGCAACAGTTGTCTTCCGTGAAGTTGAAAGGGCCATCTTCAAATCTAACTGTGACAAAGGTCTAGGTTCCTGAAACGTGAAAAATAAATAAAACAGTTCAGTAATTTTCATCTTATGATATATAAAAGACAATAAGACGACTGTACAGTTAACAAAACTTGATATATTAAATCACATCCACATCGTCACAAATTTCTTTCGTTGACCAGAGATGCTTTTCAAGCATACAAATATAACTTTAGTTTCAAATAAAACAGCCGTACACAACAATTATTTGAATCTGAATCCTGATAATGAATTGAAATACATTCTAACCAAGTCAGTCTTAAACAACATATTATTCACGACTAGGAAAATTAAAAAATTAAGGCAGATAAGAAAGCAGAATAGAATGACAAATATACTAACACAAGATTGTTTCCCTTTCTTCTCATCGTCCAATAGTTCTCTGATAGGGAAATACGCAGCCTTCTTGCAAAGATCAAATAGATCTGAACCGGTGTAACCCTTACATAATCCAGCTATATAACTGAAGTCTATGTCACCTTTAACCCTTTCGTCCTTCAAGATAACCTTCAATATCTCAGCCCTCTCTCTTTTGTCTGGATATCCAATTTCAAAAGCTTGAGGAAACCGCCTGAGTATTGCTTCATCAAGTTCTGACGGACGATTAGTTGCTGCAAGCACAATAACCTGAGCATTTTCTACACAAACCAAAAGAAATATATATTGTAATATGTAGTAACAATAATTAAATCTCCATCAAAATTGTCACTTGTCTTGAAAATTTAAACAACAAACCAAAATTAGATGAAAACTAATTTAAATCTTACTGTTGGTGGTGAATCCGTCCCATAAAGCCATGAACTCAGTTTTCATGTTTAACATAGCCTCGTGATCTGATGTACGACGTTGACCCAAAAAACTGTCTACTTCATCAATGAATATGATGGCAGGCTGAAGCTTATCGGCCAAGCTAAATACGGCAGACACTGCAGAACAACAAAATATTAATGCTTGAACAAAGAATATAAAACAAATTGATCACAAAGAATTAGATACAAATTTATGTATGCCAAGTTAGCCTCATTAACTGTTATAATGAAGAATGTGTGTGGCTGAACAGCTTCAACCTTCAAGCCTTCAAACAAGTAACTACATATTTGCTAAACTGCAATTATTAGATAACTTATACAGGGGTGACCATCACTAAGCATATACACTCCTCAAGAAGGATTAGGCAAGGATGAAAAACTTGACCAGCAACAACATACTATAATCTAAGGAAACCCTTTTACTCATCTAAAACTGGAATTGCTTGTCAAATAACTTTATTTCAAAAACCAATAACTTGTTTCAAAAAATAGTATATTCTCCTGGTGATTTTAGTTTTAGCAGCTAGGAAATTTATCAAATGGCCTTAAATATATAGAGGGAGGGGCTTCCCTGCTATTTCAAATTATCTTGGTCGTATGAAAATTCCACCATGGCAGGGTCTAGGGAAAGGATGTAGGCAGCCTTTTAATACTCCTATGGACTATTATTTTCTACATAGATGATTCAAGAAAATTTTAGTTTCATCGTATTAATACTCCAGTTAAGAATATTGGCTAATACTTTCCATTAGTGGCTGTGCCCGAATGTCAAATGTAACATCGTGATGGAGAAAGGTCAAGATAGGGTGGTCAAGCGTAGATGAAGTATCCTGCAATGGCCGAAATTTTTGGGTCATGGGTACTGCAGTCAATTTATGCTGTCAGTACAGTACAACTACTATGCATGGCAGTCATGGAAATCCAAATTATGCAATGTCCAGTCATGCTTCCACCTTCACTTGAGCCGACAGATGCCAGCAGTTAGCAGCCAGGTGCCTACAACAAAGGTACATTAAAATCGTGTTTCAACTCGTAACATCAATCTGTCAATCTTTTACACTGAACAATCTTGATCCCAAACAGAATTGAAACTTGGTGGGATCGTATGAAATTCCCTGGATCGACGTGCTAGCTTGTCAAATTGCTTGGGTAGTAATGAAAAAGAGCAGACGGGAAGTTTTTCTTTAACCTTTGTTTACGATAGTAATGATACAATAGTAATGTTGGATTTCTTCTTCACAGTAGAGACTAAAACTATATTCACAATTACAATAGTCAAAGATGGTTGCCACCCTTTGTACTCTTCTATTTATACTAATAGCACTATAATAACAAATAACAACCTCAACTAATTAATTAGTTAACTACTCTAAAAACTCTTAACTACTTCATCTACTATTCTACTCTAGTTAGCCATTAGTCTATATCCCAACTGTTATAGAAGGGAGAACTACTTAGAGGAGAGTCTTTTCACAGGTTCCAGACATTGAGCAATCTCCGTCCTTTCCATGTAATTCAATAAACCAATCTCAAGGCAAAACAGTTTGCTGAGCATTCAAGATTAAACTTGTATAATTTGTGTTGAGCTAAAATTCCCTTTTAAGAAAAATAAATTATGTTGGAACTTCTCTAATCATATACTAGTATCAATGACAGAAATTACATACAACTGTTACAATAATTGGCATGCCAAACCTCTATATAGACACAAAGATAGCTTCTAATTTACTGAAATAAGAAAATCATAAAATATATAAGAACAAACAAAAATTCAATTTATCATCAAAATATGCTACAGGAAAGTATTGATAAAGATATGACACTTACCAAGCTTTTGGGCATCCCCAAACCATTTGCTCATTAGGTTAGATATCTTCACATTGATGAATACCGCTCCGGACTCCTTGGCAATAGCTTTTGCAACCATAGTTTTCCCAGTGCCAGGAGGTCCATACAACAAGACCCCCTTTTGTGGTCCAAGGAGTTTACCATGCGAGAACAAGTCGGGCTGCTTTAGGGGTAGAATAACAAGCTCATACAAAGCTTGTTTAATAGTTTCCAATCCCCCAATGGAGTCAAATTCCACATTAATGTGATCAGGATTTATAACATCACGGGCTATCACATCCTACACACAATCAAGGACACAAATCAAACATCAAAATAAAATATATGACACTTAACTAGGTCCATTTTTCTTTTTTACAGAAATCTACAAAAACTTTGCACTGATTATAGAAGTAACAACAACGGTTGAGAAATTGGTACCTCGTAAGAATTGGTTTGAATGATGGGACGACCTTGACGCTTTGCAATCTCTTTCTTCTGCTCATGAGCCTTCTTCGATGATTCACGGTTCGGGTCAAGATACCAAAGCCCCGTTGCAAATACACAGTAACACAGCACTGCCTTACCCGCGTACAAAAACAAGTAATGCATCTCTTTGAGCCCTTCCACCGAAAGTTCATTTTGCACACTTATCTTAATCTTAATATATATAATCCTAATCAAGTTTGCAACAATCCTTTACTTGCAGAATTAATCACTACTAGTTCATAGGGAATAGGATTAGTCGACACCGACCACACTCTTCCTCTGCCTCTACCACATAGAAAAAGTTGCATCATTTAGTAGTGGCAATGAAAAAAATTTGCCTTCCCAAACACCATTTATTCATCATCGTATGGCTGGCCAACCAACTACTCCCTCCATAATTTTTGTATTGGAAAATGCTAACAAGTAGGGATGGCAATTAAGCCCAAATCCGTGGGCTCGCCCGAACTCGAACCTGAGTGAACAGGTAAAATCTGAGTTGACTGGGTTCGGGTTTGGGTGCCACCCGATTTCATGGGTAAAGGTTTGGAATCAATCAAACCTGCACCTGAAACCCGAAGCCACATCTGTTTATATTTATTTCACAATTATTAAAGAAAAGTAAAATATGATAATTTCAAGTATATTGATTATGGAGAAAAGAAGAGAGAGTAAATGCAAATAATTTGCATTTAATTTTATGAGAATAAGTAAAAGTAAACCTTGAAAATGATAAAAATTGATTTTTTTTGTTTATAATTTAGGACAAGAAAAAGTAATGTTTTTTTTTTCTTATAATATACTCCTCTGTCCCTTGTTATAAGCCACCCATGATATTTTTCACACATATTAAGAAAACTTGATAATGTAATTAATATGTACTTTTTGGATGTTACAATTACTAAATTGTGCTCAGTGAAAAGATGCATTTGTACTTGATGTTTCGGATTCCAATGTAAAGTAAGGTTATGTTTGAAAAAATATTAATAAATTTGTATAGGAATTTAAAAAGGGGCTTATATTTAGCGACAAATTTTATTTTTGTAAAACCTTGGTACTTTTGTAATTAATTTATTTAAAATATAAAAAATGTTATTTTTTAGGTATAATTTACCTCTTTTTTTTTCCCTTAACAGGCTCTGGGCACTAACACTTTTTCATAAGCATTTAATTAATTAATGTGTACTTTTGTGTATTCCACTTGTTAAGATATCTAAAAGTAAAAATTGAGTTTGTCTAATATGTGCAATATTGCACATGTTAAAGCCACAAAAATAGTAACTTTTTATTGAAAACAATAATTATTGATTAAAAAATTATACATTTAATATAAAATGCACAAATTCAAATATAAATTTACTATTTTAATAAAAAATATAGATTTATTATTTTAAACTTCTTAACATGTAGTACAAATTTGCAGATGATAGAAAAATCCGTAGAAATTTGCAATTAATAACACAAGTTACAAGAAAATATTACTATACATTTGTATTCTTAATAACATGTAGCAACATTTTCCTTCTATATATCCATCCGTTTTTTGTTTTCTTTTACTTTTTTCGGTTTTACATTTTCTCCAAAACACTTCCTTATAGTTAAACAAAGTGACAATCATGGCATACTTTGACATTTCCACTGAACTTGGTTTTTAACCACCTTCACGCTTGAGAGTTTGAAAGGTCGTGGTATCATCTTAGCTCTTCATCTTAACACCTTCTTTTCTACTTTTTTCAACTGCTAAACCGATAGTAGAGTCTATTCAACAGACTATTGTTATTAATAAGCTGTAATTTTCTATTTGATTCGTTTGACAGTGTAATCAGTTTCGCACTATTACTCATACCGCGGTCATGTGGATTTGGTAGTGTATTTCTTGTTGAGTATGATCATGAAGAGGTAAATTTTGATTAGTGTTGTTGGTAGTATGGTGCAATCTTTAGCCTATTGAAAAAAATAGTGATAGTGAAACCTTGAGTATTGATAGTTTCCTAAACTTATTTTTTTGTTAGTACTGTTATTTGTTGTTACAGCTATCTTAATCTGTTAAAGGTATACTACTGTAATATGGCAATGCAGAGGAACTTTTGGTTTTGTTAGTATTGGTAGGACCAAAATTAAGTGTTCTTTTTTAGAGTTTGACTTCATATTTTAGTATCTTTTTATCTTTCACAAAGCTTGAACATGACAAACTATGCGATTCAGCCATAACATTGACCCGATTTAAATTTATCTTAATCCCAACATTTACATGTTAGGATGTAATATAGTTATACAATATCATAGAATGTTGATGCATTTGACGAGAATACCGACTACAATTATGTCATTTGACAGCATCATATGGTACAATATTAAAAGTAGGGTGGAGCGTTAAAAATATCTTTGCATTAACGAACAACATTCATAAATAAAATTTGGCAAATATATAATATTATGTTTTACAAGAAGGATTGATGCATCAAATTCTGAACAAAAAGCAAAACCAACATTTCCACGACTATAAACAATGGATGGATAATATTACATATTCGAGAACTAGTAGTATACCAAAGGGCTATGCTAAATGACAGTAGAAGAATGGTCTAAAGAAACTCAAAATTTTAAGAATCCTGGGGTTCTAATTGGATGTTAATCATGTGGGAACCCATAAGCCTAGAAATTTCCTTGATTGCAGCTTGAACCTCATAATCACCCGACTCGCCAGAAAATGGCTGTCTTGAAGATGATTGTGCGTTCATTCTACTATATTCATTTGCAGCAACCGTCGTCTTCCGCGAAGTAGAAAGGGCCTTCTCCAAATCTAACTGAGACAAAGGTCTAGGTTCCTGAAACGTGACAAATAAATAAAACAGTTCAGTAATTTTCATCTTATGATATATAAAAGACAATAAGATGACTATACAGTTAATATGACTTTATATATGAAATCACATCCACATTGTCACAAATTGCTTTCATTGGCCAGAGATGCTTTTCAAGCATACAAATATAACTTTAGGTCCAGACATCCACAACATTGATTTGAATCTGATATTGAATTGAAATACAGTATAGCCAAGTCAGTCTTAAACAGCATATTATTCACGACTAGGAAAATAAAAAAATTAAGGCAGATGAGAAACTAGAAGAGAATGACAAATATACTAACACAAGATTGTTTCCCTTTCTTCTCATCATCTAGTTTCCCTTTCTTCTCATCATCCAGTAGTTGTCTAATAGGAAAATACGCTGCCTTCTTGCAAAGATCAAACAGATCTGAACCAGTGTAACCCTTACATAATCCAGCTATATAACTGAAGTCTATGTCATCTTCAACCCTCTCGTCCTTTAAGATAACCTTCAATATCTCAGCCCTCTCTCTTTTGTCTGGATATCCAATTTCAAAAGCTTGAGGAAGCCGTCTGAGTATTGCTTCATCGAGTTCTGATGGACGATTAGTTGCTGCAAGCACCATAACTTGAGCATTCTCTACACAAAAATAAAAATAACATAAAGTAGTCTGTAGTAATAATAATTAAATCTTCATCAAAATTGTCACATGTTTTGAAAATTTAAACAAAAAACCAAAATTACATGACAACTATATTTAAATCTTACTGTTGGTGGTGAATCCATCCCATAGAGCCATGAACTCTGTTTTCATGTTTAACATAGCCTCGTGATCTGATGTACGGCGTTGACCCAAAAAACTGTCTACTTCATCAATGAATATGATGGCAGGCTGAAGCTTATCGGCCAAGCTAAATACGGCAGCCACTGCAGAACAGCAAAATATAAGAGATAGACGAAAACAAAGAATAGCGCTTGAACAAAGAACATAAAACAAATTGATCACATAATCAATTAGATACAAATTTCTGTTGTATAATCAATTGGGGTTTGATAAATTAAGTATAATTAGGTATGCCAGGTTGCCCTCGTTAACTGTTATAATGAAGAATGTGTGTGGCTGAACAGCTTCACGATTCAAACAAATAACTACATATTTGCTAAACTGCAATTATTAGATAACCTATACAGGGGTGACCATCACTAAGCATATACACTCCTCAAGAAGGATTAGGCAAGGATGAAAAACTTGACCAGCAACAACATATAATCTAAGGAAACCCTTTTACTCATCTAAAACTGGAATTGCTTGTCATATTTTAACCTTATTTCAAATAGCAGTGCCAACAATAACTCGTTTCAAAAAATAGTATATTCTCCTAGTGATTTTAGTTTTAGCAGCTAGGAAATTTATCAAATGGCCTTAAATATGTAGAGGGAGGGGCTTCCCTTATATTTCAAATTACATTGGTCTTATGAAAATCCCACCATGGCAGGGTCTAGGGAAAGGACGAGGCAGCCTTTTAATACTCCTATGGACTATTATTTTCTATATAGACAATTAAAGAATATTTTAGTTTCACTTTCATCCTTACTCCTAAACCATTTGTTAAGAATATTGGCTAACATTTTCTATTAGTGGTTGTGCCCAAATGTCGAATGTAACATCGTGATGGAGAAAGGTCAAGACAGGGTGGTCAAGCTTTATAGATGAAGTAACCTGCAATGGCCGAACATTTTTGGGTCACGGGTAGTGCAGTCAATTTCATGCGGTCAGTACAGTAGAACTACTATGCATGGCAGTCATGGAAACCCAAATTATGCAATGTCCAGTCATGCCTCCACCTTCACTTGAGCCGACAGACACTAGCAGTCAGCGGCCAGGTGCCTACAACCAAGGTACATTAAAATCGTATTTCAACTCGATAAATCAATCTGACAATTTCCGACACTGAACAATCTTTTCCCAAACAGAATTGAAACTTGGTGGGATCGTGTGAAATTGCTTGGATCAACGTGCTAGCTTGTCAAATCGCTTGGGTGCCGATCTTTCACGATTTCTTTGGTGCAATAAGAAACTGAGCTACACAGGTTGGATTTCCTCTACCTGATTACATAACACAATTTTGTGGGTTGGTTAAAAGTGAAAGCCTAAACAGGATGTCAAGCTTAAATCTACCGGTTAACTGTTCTGGCCTCCTTCAATTGAGTTTGTCAGCTGTTTTTCTCTCTAGCATCTTTGAGTTTCTGCCTGTGCGAGCTGTTTGTGCATCTCTCACTGCTCTTTGTCCGTGTATCTCCCCCCCCCCCCTCCCCCCCCCTCCCGAATACAACAGAAAAGCGTATCTCACAGGAAAGGTTGGATTTTGATGAGGAACATGTGGAGCCTACAAGTGGTTGGTTCAAATATGTTGGGTCTGTTTCTCTCGACCTAGTGAGCCAAACCCAAATTGATCACAGTTACAATATTAATGAAAAAGAGCAGACGGGAAGTTCTGCTTTAACCTTTGTTTACGACACAGTGGGCAGAACCCCAGCAAATGGAACTGAAGGAATATATGCAGCCATTCTCTTATATCATAGGTTCAGGACAGAAGTGTTTCTATGTTCCAACTTTTAGCGGTCACCCCTGAGGGCTAGGTTGATTTTGCGGGGAGGGGGAAGGGGTTATTCTTCAGAACAGCAGTGTTTCTTATGCTGCCATTCTCTTAGCGTTAGGTTTATCATTTAGTTAAAGAGGTGGACATAATTAAGATCTGTAAGCATCGAGAGAATAGAGAAATGACTCGGTTGTTGTTAGGAACCCAATTATTGAATTCCATAGAAATAACAGTTTTATTATGATTAGGAGAGACTAATACTATTCACAATTACAATATTCAAAGATGTACTTTGCCCTTTGTGCTCTCCTATTTAGCCATTATCTACTCTAACAACTCTTAACTACTTTATCTACCCTAGTTAGCCGTTATTCCATATCCTAATTGTTGTAGAAGGGAAAAATACTTCGAGGAGAGTCTTTTCGCAGGTTACATACATTGAGCAATCTCCATGCTTTCCATGTAATTCAATAAACCAATCTCAACTCTCACGGCAAAATAGTTTGCTGAGAATTCAAGATTAAACTTGTATAATTTGTGTTGAACTAGAATTCCCTTTTATGAAAAATAAACTATGTTGGAACTCTCTAATCATATATTATCAATGTAGGCATGACCAACCATACAACTCCACCTGATACCACTATTTAACAATGAGCAAAACAAGATTACAACACATTCAACTCCTAGCCAAAATGACAGAAATTATATACAACTATAACAATAATTGGCATGCCAAACTTGTATATAGATGCAAAAATAGCATCAATAATTTAATGGGTCTTACGAACAAACAAAAATTCAATTTCTGAACTAAGAAAATCATAACATCCATACGAACAAACAAAAATTCAATCTATCATCAAAATATGCTACAGCCGACAGGATAGTTTTAAAGTGCATTATAGAAGTATTGATAAAGATATGACACGCTTACCAAGCTTTTGGGCATCCCCGAACCATTTGCTCATGAGGTTAGATATCTTAACATTAATAAATACCGCTCCGGACTCCTTGGCAATAGCTTTTGCAAGCATAGTTTTTCCAGTGCCAGGAGGTCCATACAACAAGACCCCCTTTTGTGGTCCAAGGAGCTTACCATGCGAAAACAAGTCGGGCCGCTTAAGAGGTAGAATAACAAGCTCATACAAAGCTTGTTTAACAGTTTCCAATCCCCCAATGGAGTCAAATTCCACATTAATGTGGTCAGGATTTATAACATCACAGGCTATCACATCCTACACACAATCAAGGACACAAATCAAACATCAAAATAAAATATGATACTTAACTAGGTCCAATTTTGTTTTTTACATAAATCTACAAAAAAAATTCCTAAACTTGAAAAAAGTAAAATTAGTCACTAAACATAAAAGGTTCAAATTTTGAGACAAAAACATATAACTTTTTCTTCAATCATACATACTAGACGAGTTTAAAAGATGATGCGAAATTTCTTATAAGAATACACGTTAACTAGACCTAAAAATACATTTTTTGTATTGATTATTATAAAAGTAATAATCAAAATTTGGTACCTCATAAGAATTGGTTTGAATGAGGGGGCGACCTAAACGCTTTGCAATTTCTTTCTTCTGTTCAAGAGCCTTCTTCGATGATTCACGGTTCGGGTCAAGATATCGGAGCCCCGTTACCAATACCCAGTAACTCAGCGCTGCCCTAGCGGCGTACAACAACATATCCTGTAGGATCTTCGTGTCTGATAAACCTCCCATATTCTCTCTCTCTCTCTCTCTCTCTCTCTCTCTCTCTCTCTCAACAATCAGAATCTAACCCCCGAAATTCTGGTGAGCGAGAACCGAGCGTTCTGAAAGGTTGAAGAATCGAGAATTCTTGCGGATGACGATAGTGAAGAAATCGTTGGGCCGGGCCGGGCTATGAAGATATATTGGGTTTTAGACGAAGGCTTCATGGAAGTTGTTATTCTCACCCTACGTTTTGTCATCTACACCCTCCTCTGCACACATATTCACCTCCCAAAAGATATTAATTATTTTAACGTTCCAATTTGAGATGAATAACTCTCAATTTTTTTTCTTTTTCGTAAGAGTCAACCCTGTAGCACTATCACTACTCCCATTTCGCAAGTGTTAAGCTATCACAAATGAGTATCTCTAGACTTATAATGAGTGGCGGAACCAGGACCCTAATTTAAGAAGTGCAAATTTTCACTAGTAGAATATTTCCAATATATAAACATGAATACTTTGGTTGGTAAAAAAAAATGAATATTTTGAAAAATATTAAAGAAGTAATGAGGAAAATATCAATCAATATTCAATTAAATATATATAAGACGGTAGAAGCAATGAAGTGATTGTCTCGCGCATAAGTGTAGTTCAGTTGATATTGTGTGATTTTAGTCACTAGATTATTTGACAAAAAAAAATAGCAATGAATTGATTTTTTTGTCAAGTAATTTAGTGACCAGAATTTAATTTTACCCTTTAAAATGAATAGGTGATGAATGTCTAATTCAGACTCGGACTTTTGCACATTACAATATTTTTACCAACTAAATTATGCTCACTTAGACAAAGTAAATTTAAACCAAAGAAAAAAATAAATAAAGTGACTCCTATAAAAAAAATTAAATAACAATTGAAGTGACTTAATAAAATGAAAAACAGTGAGACTTACTTTACTCACTTATAATTTGAGGGTATTTATTCATCGACCAATGAGAAAAAATAACCACGGTGAATTTGCAAATGGTACTCACAACTAACCTTTAATAAACTTTGTGATTTGCATATTTGGGTTTGTATATGACTTTTTCTCATTTGTTGATAGCTAAATACCATCAAATTATGAAGGGGTAGATTAGAAAAAACCAAAATAAAATGATAAAATATGAAATGACTTAAACAAATCAAATAAAATGATAAAACGCAAACTCAAAATATGCGTTCTTGTTATCACTTACTCTCAAGCTTAGTCGCTCCATCGGTGTTGATCACACACCACCTGTATTGACTATTGACTAGCTTTTTCAGTGTATTGTAACCCTGTTTTCGCCTGCATACTTATAAGGCTATAACATGAGATTAGATCCTCTCCTTCACTTTCCTTAATGTCACTCTCTCATTATTATTTTAAAATTTTTTATTGAAGAGGGGGATTGAAATCAAGAGAGAGATAGAGAGGAAGGAGAGAGATGGAGAGGAGAGTGAATGAGAGGATCCACATCCCTATAACATACTGCCAACAAATTGCTGCACCCAGTGGCGGAACTAAAAAAAAACTTGTGGAGGGCTGCTAAAAATTTATAATATAAATTAAAGAGAAAATAAAATATGCACCGATAATATAAAATAATTTTACACTATCATCCAATAACAACTGTTTATTTCGCTAAATCATCAAATTACATCCACTTTAATTGTATTACATGACAAAATATTTGATTTCTATTGGATGTCAGTATAAAATTATTTTATTTCTATTAAACTCTAAATTAAATATAAAACTACATTTCATACAAAAAATTAAGTAATAATAAGCATAAATTAAGTTATGAATTGGGCGTGCATAACCAATTAGAAAATTGGAAATTTTACCCTATACTCCTATATTTATACCTTCAAAAGTTTATACATAAATTTAGAGGGTGTAAGGTAAAACTTTTCAACTCTCTAATTGGTTACTTAAGCCCAATCCAAAATAGATTATCTACTTATACAAACAAAAACAAAACAAAAAACCCTAATTTTTTGACCCAAATTAAAAATATAACATTTAGAGAGATAAATCATCTAATTGCAACACAATTGTACTATTTGTATAAACAATTTCCAACAATGTATCTCTGAATACTACTCCCTCCGGTCTCAAATATAAGTAACAAAACAAAAAAAATTAAAAGTCTTAAATATAAACAAAAGTCTACTTCAATCATTATATTTTATTTCATTATTCCAATTTTACCCTTAAATTAAATATTGATTCAACTAATAAATGCAATGTTATACATTTTCCAAGAAAGGTATAATTGAAAATAAAGTATTTTTTTCGTCAATCAATACACTTAACCTACTTTCTTAAAGGGTGTGTTTTTTTTGAAATTTTGCTTACATCTATTATCTATTAATATGAAAAAGTCACACCTATTTGTCTTTCTCTCTCCTCAAAAATCCTCTCCTCTCAAGCATCCTCTCTTCTCATGCCTTTGGCAATTAATGTTATTATTACAATTAATGACTCTACTAATATTCTACAACAAATAAGTCAAAAATTTAAAATTCAAATGTTTTCAAAATCAATATTAAATGTGGTTATTTCAATTAAATTTATTTGATATTGTTTTCAAAATTCAAATGTAAAAATTAATTGTGAATTGTCATGATTTCTTCCTAACTTGGCTATATAAGGTGGTGGTGATGGAAAAACTTTACTCAATACTAACAATATTTTTTTTATTCTTTTCCTATTACTTTGGCAAAAATCAATTTTTCGTTCTTCTTATTTCTATTGCATAAAGGACGAGGAGAATTGAGTTTTTTTTTTTAAAAAGAAAAAGAAATGCATGATATCTTTTTAAATTTAAATTGAATTTGATTGTTTTATAATGTTATCTATTTATTTGTTGTGTATTCTTTGTTTTCATTATTTTTTTAAATGTTTCAATGTTTGGTTTATTGAATTGTGTTCATGTTGTGGTTATTATTTTATTTCATTAGTATTCATGTTGGTTATTGGTTGGTTTCATTATAGGAATAACCTAATCTTTTAATTTTTCTTTTTATTAGTATTGCTAATACTTTTGCCATTTTTATTATTGATTCGTAGAAGAAAAAAAAACATAACTTTTTCTAAATTCTAATACTTTTCTCATTTTCTATTTTATTTGCTTTGCAAAAGAAGACAAAGGTTTGCAATGATATCTTGAATGAGTTGATTTGATGAAACATAGATACATGTATATATTTTTTTTATGGTACATGTATATTCATGTTATTCTATTTTAATGTCAATATCTTATAATATCAGGGTTGCATTTTTACAGGATTATGCTCTCTTCAAGAACTACTCAACCATATGAGGCCCATTGGTGTAGACGTGAAAAAAAAATTGTATTCTAACTCATTGAACTATTTGTTTTTTTTGCTTGAAAACTTTGTATTTATAATTTATTTTATTTGTACTTTGTTTAAAATGCTTAAAATTAATAAATTTGTTATTTGAATTCAAGATGACATCGCTATACTTTATTTTTAATATGTTGAGAGATTTTGAAGATGACTAAAATTATTAAAGGATCAGAAATTAATATCTTGATGCATTTTTTTTATATTGATCTTGATCAATGCATGCTATTCACTATTTGCTCTGTACTCCCTTCGGTCCTATATATAAGAAACATTTGACTTTTTAGATTCATTGTAGAATTGATATATCTAGACAATAATATAGTCTAAATACATACATTTTACAATGAATCTAAAAAGTGAAATGTTTCTTATATATAGGACTAGAGGGAGTATATATGTTTTACCATTTACTTCATCGTGTATTCAGTGGTGGGAGGAATAAAGTAAGAAATTTCGAATAAGAAAATAATTTTTTATTTTAAATTGTTTCTACCCATCATTAGTTGGTTCATGGATGATTGACGTTGAACTTGATAGGAAGAACTACGATTCGATCCCTACAACCACGATCAAGAGACTTGAACCACATGCCAAAAATGATTTGTATGTCAATTGGTTACTATTTTCAAAATTCTTAAATAATAATTGTTATTGATTACATATTTAAATTTGAAAAGGGAACTATTATTATTATTATTTATTACCATAATATCAATAATGAAGAGCCAAACAAAAACAAATTGTATATGATCCATATCTATATTTAGGTAAAATTACTCTTTCGGTACCGATTTGGTTTTTTATGTTATTTTTGTCATTTTCGATTTTTCATCCATATTTCTATATAATTTTTCATGCTTTAAAATTATAATTTTTTTGGCCATAGCATATATGTATCAACAGAAATTTTTCTAATAGAATATCATTACTGTTTTTCTTGGAGATGGAAAATTCGTCCACTTGGTCGTATCAATTTATAACTATTCCTCAATCAGTTAAAAGAATGAAATTGGTCGATATTATGACAAGAAAAATGGCAAAATGCTCATTTGTATGGATAAAATTGAATGAAAAAATTGAAGAATACTTAACAGTTTTATCTCTTTTTCAAAATGGTTCACAGTGTAATTCTTTTTTTTTCGATAATCCCTTCGTAAGATTTAGCAATCCTCTTAGGACAATACTAGGTAGCATAGATATATATCATAATGTCTATCTTGGGTAAAAATTCTATATCCAGCTATCTATATGTTAAAATGGATTAAAGTTTTCTACATTAACATAAAAAGGGAGGAGAATAATATAAGATTTACCCGTGTTTGGCACGGGTCAGGATCCACATATGGTCCGGAGACTAGACATGTTCTTTTTTAAATAGCATTTTTATTATACACCTTTTTATTTTATTTTTTATAATTATTATACACTTTTTTAATTATAATATATTATATATTAAATTTAATCAAAAGACACAAATATTATGTGTGACTTATTCATATTTAATTATGCATGTTATTTTTTTATTATTTTTCTATTTTATATTTTTAAAGTTAAAATATTAAATTGTTAATTTTTTATGTCATATTTTTCCCGTTCTTAGCACGGGTCTGGAGACTAGTATAATACTAGAGCAGAGGGAGTATTGTTTATGAATTTAAAATAAATACCAACTAACCGACCAAACTAAATAGAATCGTGTTTTTCTTTAAATTTTCACACGTGTTACCAGATCAAACTTTTTTTTTTGAATCAAACTTATATTACAGTACTTGGTAAAATTCTCTTTTGCATATTAACTAGTGTCGCATGCCCGCGCGATGCTTGGTGCAAGTAAAAAAAAATTGTTTATTTTTTAGAGTTATGTATTGATAGAAAGTTTTCATTGCTGTTAGTGATAATTAATATTCGTCGAACAAAATTTTTTCTCTCTAGCGTGCATACCCATAGGATGAACGGTACATATATTTATCAAAGCAAACTCAATATAAGTCTATGTTGTACGGGTACTTCATTTAAGGAAAAGTACCGGTACCGGGTACGTACCTGTACCGGGATACCTAAGACCTATTTGCCTAGGCACAACACGTCCAATTGGGCGACTCGCCCAAGTGAGAGAAGACCCAAAATGACTCGATCACAACAATAATCCATGACTCTTTATGTTCACTCCATCATGGCTCCACTACTCCATAATGAATCAATTGCTCCCTCCATTATCTCATATCAATGCCTATATATACACGCATCTACTCACAACAAGGAAGGTACGATTCAAAATACATACATACAGAAAACATTATCATCATCCTCAAATATACACCCCATGCATCCTTAGTAGAAACAATTGGCGCCCACGGTGGGGCCTCAATAAAACTATTCCTAGGGCCTCAATTTTTTCCTCTATGGCAGACGATCTTGGGAAGCGGATGAGAAAGAAGCAGACGTCCAAATTCGGACAAAATCCATTCCTCAACAAAGAAAGAAAGGCATCTCTGATTCTCACTCCGTCCAAATGCCGTTGCGCTACAAACCCACTATCTTCTCTATGGGGACTCTGCTCTCAGTCCAGACCGTGTTTAGTTTCAAATCTCGCGCGTCCTCTGCAGCACCGCTGTCATGCATCGCTAAGAAAGAAAGCATTATTCATCTGTTTTTCGGTATAGCCGCTGTTGGCCAAGCTCCAGGCGGCAACAATGAAATTGCCACTGCCGCCGTCGGTTGCAGAAAAATCACGGTCGCCGCCGACGGATTCGTGTAGGAATCACTACGTCGTCACCAAGTCTACAAGGAAACCGGTATAATGACAAGGTTTGGAAAAGGATGAAGAACACATTTTACTTGGAACCGACTCTATTCATAATCCCTACAATTTATTATCTTGGTTTATTTAGTGGCGACGTTCATGCCGTTTTACATCAAAAGGTAACACCACATGATTAATGAAAAACCCATATTAATAATATGTGGGTAGACCAAGTTGGTGTTAACTGTTGTGCTGTAATGATATTAAGTGTGATATTCATTGTCACAAATAAATTAAAACATATGAAATATAGCATTGCTAGTGTATATGCCTGTTTTCTGTTTGCTAAAATGTCTGTACAGGCTACTTGCCTACATAGCAAGATGGTTGAGAGAAAGTTAAGGAAAATGACACAGTTGGAGGTCGTTAGATCCAGCCACGTCATCAGACTCGATCACTTACGGTCGATCTACTGTGTGCATATGACAGTGAACCAGAGCTTGAGGCAATATCAGACATGGAACTGCTGCATCTTGTGCTATCGCTGCTGCTTCCAGAGCCTGGCCATATTTCTAACTTGGTGCCATAATAATTAAGCCTCCTTCGGAATGACGCAATCGCCTTCAAAATCATGTAACTGTTTTGTGGAAACCGGAGCAAATGTCGGAACTATGGAGATTTAAGTATGAATTCGATGCAAGGTGGACCACAACATGAGAGGTAAGAAGACATGAGAAGGACAAGTACAATGGTAAGCGCCTCAATTTAGAAAACAAACATATACAGATCATCTACTATAGCTTGAACGATCATAATCCAGGTGATATCAATCCAAACTCCGGTGAATTTCATCGGTTTTATAGTCTTATGTCTTAGACCTCTGTTATATTGTTTCTTGTTTACCACATACTTGTATTATTGAGCAGAAAAACGCGGAATTAATTTCACCATGTTATGATATATATTCTCAGCCCGAAAGTAAGTATAATATTAATTTATCTAGTTTTGTTCAGACAAAGGCTTGATTTCAACTCTGCAGGGCTATAAGTATGAGGATAGTTCGCTATAAAATGTATATTTGTGATTACTACTAGATAGAATTTGCATAATATGCATATCCTTCCTGCAATTACTTTCTATGCTTATGGTCTCTAACTCTCATTATCTTGTCGAACATTATGTATTCTTTGTTTATAATTGAATGACCTGATATATTGCCTTTTCATATTGATTTTTTCCAATCTGTGATCTTTATGTTAGACATTATAATTGCTGATACTGATGCAATGTTGAGTCTGCACAGTTTGTGGACAAAGTACTATTTCATTAAGCTTGAAGTGGTTTAGTCTAGAAATCAATTTGATAAAGCTCTTCTCTGATACAATAAAGTTTAGTCCGGTCACATATAACCACACCTCTAGAAATCAATTTTTAATATTGAACCATGTTATCATTAGTTAGAAGTATATTATGGAATATGTTCAACCCTGGCATAATTAATAATTATTGTTGAAGGAATTCTTAAAGTTTTAGTCCTCAGATTATGTCACAAGGAGAAGAAGAGTGAGACAGGTACACATTAACAAGTTAACTTATTTCAATAAGAGAAGGTCAACTACAACTTCGAAGATTAGATTCGTCATCAATCTTCACATTTGAATTAAAATGATATCGCCGTATTTGCTGTGAATCTAAACTTTATGACTCGCTGAACTGTCACCGACAACTTACCATCTAACATCGTCGTCCCGCCGTCAATTGTTTTTGTTACTAGGCAAATTCCCATCAAGAAAAATTCTGCACCAAAAATTGGAGCATGCTCAAATGATTCATGTCAACGGGTCGACCACAATTAACAGGTTCTAACATTTTATGTTTTCATCGAATGAATGACCGATATTGGTTGTAGTTCAAAAAATATGTGTTTAAGTGACGTTTCTATTGCATACATACGTTTAAATTATGTATATATTGTTTATTCAATTATTATTCCGACTCTAGTTCGAATACTGAATAAGTATTACAAAATTATTTTATGTCCTACTAAAGCATAATTGGAGAGAAATTATTTGGTATCTGTGTTTTTTTATGTTGAAAAAGAGCTTTGAGAGTCAATTTTATTAGGAGATAATTTACTTTTATTTGGCAACTTAGAACCATGTCTTTGAATGTATAAGTGTGATTGTTTCGTTCATTTGATAATCCTTTTATTATTGAATGAACTAATTCTGGAAGTCTCATACTGATATTCAATTAACAGTTATAGTTCGGATGCTTATATATATATCTCTAAAGAGCTTTGACCATGTTCTTCATCTTCATTGGTGAATCGAAGAGAGTCTCGTCACGATCTTCACCTTCATTGGCGACTCGAAGAGAGTCTCATCATAATCTCCATTTTCATTGGCGACTCGTATAGAGTCTCGCCACAATTACCATCTCGATTGGCAGCTCAGAAAAAACATATCAAAATCTTTGCATAAAATAAATGGCCAACCCATATAAAGTATGAATAAATAAACGACAAAAGCGTCATTCAAACAAAAAATATTACTAGCATAAAGATAAATGACATTCATACAAAAAAGACAATACTTTAGATGTTATGATACACTTATATCGCCAACAATGGTTACCATATTAAAAACGAGGTTTATATCGTCATTGCTTATTACTTTGTGTAAATTTAGCAGATACTTCCAATTCTAAATATTAAGATTCAAGTTATTCAAATTATGGTCGTCTCGCCAAAACTTATTGTTGTAAATGTGCTAAATATAAATGTGTTATCCATGATTGTTATCTAAAGCACTGCGCCTCCTCAGAGCCTTGTGCTTGGGGGGCTGTGTACCGGGCGGGATACTTAAGGCCTATTTGCCTAGGCACAACACGTCCAATTGGGCAACTCGCCCAAGTGAGAGAAGGCCCAAAATGACTCGGTCATAACAATAATCCATGACTCCCTATGTTCACTCCACTACTCCATAATGAATCAACTACTCCCTCCATTATCTCATATTAATGTCTATATATAAGCATCTACTCACAACAAGGAAGATAGTTCAAAATACATACATACAGAAAACATTATCATCATCCTCAAATATACACCCCATGTATCCTTAGCAGGAACAGTACCCATACCAGCACCAGTACCGGGTACATATCCGTACCTTAATTTATGTTCATACACATGTATTAATTTTTCTAAAATTGACGTACCCCGTACTGGTACCCGTATCGGGTACCGGTACCGTACCCGCACCTAGGCAGCGCAGATATAAGTCAAAACCAAGATCTTTTAAAAAGCCCCAATGAAAAAGAAGGAATTCTTTGGACATTAACAACATTAATGTCTTTTGATTGATAATGGCATTGCATACAAACATAAAAAGATAACCTTTTTTATCTAGCCACAACAATATATAAGCATGAGGCAAAGTAAATAATATAAAATTAGGATCAATTAAACTTTCTTAAGAGACAATGTGATTATTCATGAAAAAAGTAATCCAATTAATAATTTGAGTAAATTTTATACTTTTAACTTTATATTAAGTAAGAATTAATTTTTGTATATTTTCAGTGTAAAGTTATTTTGCACATGCATCAATAATATATTGACACATCATATAATGTGTAACCCTTTTTTTGGTTGACAAAATCATGTAATGTGTTTTAAAAGACATGTTTTTATTTTTATTATTTTGAATTAGAAAATATGTTTATTAAAATTTAGAAAGATATATTTTAAGGTATAAGAATTTTTAAAATTAAAAGATATAAGCTCAAGGTTTCAAATTATTTTATTAAATTCAATAAAAATACAACTTTAAATGTATTGATGTTAGCACTACCATTTTAGGAAGACACCCTTGCATAACACAACAATATGGGCCAAGCCCAATCTCTCTTCCATTGACCCAGAGCTTGCATACTTCCTTCATTCTCAAACCCTAAAAGATTGAAGTTACGCCGTTTCTTCTCTCTTTCTCCATTAAAAACAAAAAATAGAAAGAAAAAAAACAAAACAGATTTTGTTTACCAAATCAAAACTCCCCGCACGATCAATCTCAATTTCTTTAAAATGCAACGCCACGTCTTTAACTTATACAACGTCGATTGACCACAACATCACATACTTGGGTGTTCAACCACCTCAATTTTAAAAAAACTAAGAAAACTCAAAGGTGAGATCTCCAGAATTAAAGATTTGGAGATGAATAAACCTTTAGTCTTTAAATCATCAGATCTACCACATACTTGAAGACAACATTGTTCCACCGAGTATATGACCACCCCTAATAAAATCGTTCATTGTTGTGTAAAAGATAACATAGTGATGTCTTGCTAACAAAATCTTAAGAAGAGAAGACAAAGTCCTGATTTTCTCAAAAAAATATAAAATAAAAAAAGGGACGTTTTGTTAAAAAAATAAACGAAAATCATAACAAAAAATAGGGTCTACCTACCTAGTGGGGACCACGTTAAATGTGGGCCACTCCCTACAAAAAACTATCACCCAATATTGAACCTCAGCTTTCGTTGTGGATCCTTTGCGGGCTTTTCTCAACCACCATGTAGCCACGTGTCCAATGCAAAGAGGTGAACAGTTCTTCAAATGCCACTCAAGAAATCCTCTATTATAAGGTTGACTTTAATGCAGTTTTGATCCCCCTATTTTGAAAAACTTGAACTTTTGATCCCCCTATTTTAAAAGCCAACTTTTTGATCCCCTATTTTGAAAAACTTGAACTTTTGATCCCCCAACTCAATTTGGTGAAATTTTTGCCGTTGTGTAAAACTTGTTGATGACGTGGCAGTGTCCATGTTGACATGTCATATTCCATGTCATCAAATTTTTTTTTAAACTTCATTAATTTTTTTAAATCAAATATTTTTATTTTTGACAAAAAAGCAAATAATTTTTTGGATACTACATTATTATTATTATATATATTATAATATAACTAAAAATCAATAATCAGTAATAAAAAACAAAGTACGCAGTAATCAAAAATAGAGTAAGAACGCAAAGTTGGTTTCCAAATTGTCATACCCCATTTTTTGACCAATCGCTTTTATGCGCTTTTTACGACGGTTTTTTTTCTTTGTTCATTTCTGACGAAATTTCGGCAGAGAGGTATTTTAAAATACCTCATTTATTTGGTTACTTTTTATTTTCCTTTTATTATTATTATTTTTATTTATTGATTTTATTTTATTATTATTATTTATTTTCGTTTTTATTTATTATTATTAATATATTATTATTTTTTATTTTAATTGTTTATTTGTGTATTTTTTTCCTTTTTGGTGTTTTTGCCAATGTTTTAATAGAAGTCCAGGTGTGTTTTTTTGTCCAGGCCCAAAGGGGCAATTTTGTCCAAATGGGGAAAATTCATCTGCAGAAACCCTAGGTCTCTGACACAGTACAAATAGCACAGTTTCCAAGAAGGGAAAAATCATGAGGATCAGCCGCAACATTTTTTCCAGATCAAAAAAATCACAAACAGAAATCAAAAACAGAAATCAGAAATCATCATCATTGTTCATCATCATCGTTCATCACCATCTCTATTATTCACCAGAAATCAAACCCAGAATTCATCAAAACGAAATCCAAAACAAAACCATAAAACTTTCCGATCAAAACCGCAAAACCCAGAATCAAAAACTCGGGAAATCATCATCATCAAAGTTCAAAACCACGAACCAAATCGTAAACTTCCAAAACAAATCGAAACCAAAATCAAAACAGAAACGAGAAGAAGAAAAAGAAATCGCGATCCAAATCCAAAGAACAAACACGAAAGGTTGTTCATCTCCTTTCTTCGATCCGTTTTCTTCCTTTCTTTCGATCCGGCTTATTTTTGTTTTGTTTGTTTATTCCGAATTCATATTTGTGATCAGGAGATGTTTTTGTATGAGTTTGATGTTTGATTTTTTTTCAAAAAGAGTTAGGTTTAGATTAAAACCGAGAGAGTAGAAAATGGAGAGGTGAGATGAGAGAGTTTGGCAGCGGCGGTGCTGAGGAAGAAGGAGAAGTGAAATATGATTTTAGGGTTTTTCCCTTTTATACCCTTGTTCTTCTGATCCTGTGCGCGTAAGGACGTGCACCTGCGCGCCTTTGGCCATCTGTTGTTAATCATGTGGTTCTGATTTCATTAACCTGTGATCAGATCAGAGCTGTCTGATCAATCAGACGGCTCTGATCTGATTTTCACGTTTTTCTTCATAAACCCCCCTCTGGGCCACGCCCCCCAGCTGGGCTTGTGCCCAGATTTGCTTTTTGCACCCCCTTTTCAGTTTTAATTGATATTTGCACCCCCTTCTGTTTTTATTTTATTTTATTTTTTGCCTATTTATTTATTTATTGCATTGTAAAGACACTAGATTGTATTGTTTATGACTTGATGTAAATTTAAATTAAATTGCATAGCATACTCTTGCATTCATCTCATATTTATTTTTCTCGCAAATACCTTAGAATGTAATTAGGAACAAATGTACACTATAAATGAAAAAATCGCATCTTATGCATATTTATTTATCGCTTTCCGCAAAAACGTTAGCATATTTAATTCCGAGGGAAAAGACGCCGTTTTGATCAAAATATCATTACGGATCGTCTTCGCGCTTATTTTGCCTATTGCGATGTTTGTATCATTTTTCGCGCGCTACTTTTTTTTATTTTTTAACCCAATATTCCAATCAAAATAAATAGTCAATCACTTTATTCTCAAAAATGAGGTCAAAACCTCTTTCAAAAAATAGTCAACACAATTCATTTTCACATATCATCAAGCATAAAAAAATATTTTGTCATCATACAATTTTCAAACTTTGGACTTTAAACCAAATGTTTCTTTTTATCGCGAACTTGGATTTTAAACCAAGTGCCTTGGACTTTAAACCAACGGCGTCTTTTATCGTGAAAACCTTGAATTTTAACCCAAGAGTCTTTTTATCACCAAACTTGGATTTTAAACCAAGTGCCTTGGACTTTAAACCAATGGCTTCTTTTTTCGCTAAAACCTTGGATTTTAACCAAAGTGTCTTTTTTTCTCGCCTAAAACCTTGGACTTTAAACCAAGTGCATTTTCTTCATTCATACATTTTAATCATGCATAAACCTTGGATTTTAAACCAAGTGTCCTTTTATCACTCAAAACCTTTTCTCAACAAACCTTGGATTTTAAACCAAGTGTCCGCGTCTTATTTTCATAATCAAATCTCAATCAATTTAACCATATAGACTTTCTTCACAAATTAACATCAATCAAACTCACATTTTGCCACTTTTGGCTTTTGGTATTTTAAAACCATTTTCAAAACCTTAAAATCAAACAAACAAATTTACTCGTCTTTTTATCCCGAACTACGGTGGTTTGATCCCTCGGGTACGTAGGCATGAGACTTGTCTCTTCAATCAATAAAATCAACAAAAACATTTTTTCTTCATTGTCATCATTTTAAACTTATTTTCTCGATCACTACTTTAATTTCCTACTTATACATTTTTTACAAGCAATTAAAATAAAGCGCATAGATAGAATAAAAACAAGAGGTTCCTATAGAGTACTATAGATACTTAGGGTGCTAATACCTTCCCTTCGTATAACTAACCCCCGAACCTTGTTCTCTAAAAAATAGGGTTTTTTCGAACTTTTTCCCTTTCCCTCGGATAAATTAAAGATCGGTGGTGGAATATTAAATTGTGATTCGAAGTTAATTAATAACTCGCTATCCAAAAATCACCGCGACACAAATCATGGAACCCTAAGAAGAGCAAAATCAGTTATCAGTAAATTAACATCAATCCACTTTGTTCTCTCCCTCTCAATCGTTGATCGACTATGTTTTCTCCGTCCCAATCGGCGCTTGATTCATCATCACGTCGTTGATTCATCATTCATGAACACTTCTTCAACAACGCTCGCGTGAACACTTCTTCAACGGCGCTCGCGTGAACAATTCTTCATCAAGAAAAATTAAGAACTAATTTACTGATTATTGATTTTGCTCTTCTTAGGGTTCCATGATTTGGAAACCAACTTTGCGTTGTCACTCGTTTTTTATTATTGATTATTGATTTTTAGTTTTATATATATATATATATATATATATATATATATATATATATATATATATATATATAATAATGTGTTGGAACAAAATATGTGTTAATACACACCCTTAAGTTTTGATGATAACAAAGTATTAAATGGACAATTGATGTTACTAATGTTTAAATTAAGTACAGGAGAATTCAACGTTTAATCAAGAGCACACTTGATTTAAACTCTGATGAAAACAATGGAAGTCTGAATAATTAGACTCTGAAAGAGTTCAGAAGCTACAATGTGGTCAGAAGCTATACAAAGTTCAGAAGCTCAAAGTAGATCAGAACGTCTGAAGCTGTTCAGGAGCTCAGAGGAGTTCAGAAGCTCAAGGATGTTCAGAAGCCTACAAGAGTTCAGAGGCTGTCTGCTAGTCATGAGTCATTCAGAGGATGAAGACGTTCAGAAGCTGAATTGCGAAGGACTATCAGAGGCCAACCATTCAAAGACCAATCAGACTCCAAGTTATCAAAGGTTCATCAGAAGCAAAGGAATTCCCAGTCATCAAGGGCTGCATCAACTACAACTTATCAAGCCTGATGATTTGTTATAAGGTCAACTAGATTGCAACGATCACAAAGGATGTGATCCCTCTCTCTAGGAGCTAGTTGTACCTTATAACTGTACTATTGGACAAGCAGTAAAGGTGAAGCTTCTCTGCAAAGGAAGACGTGACTTTACTCAACGGATCTTCAAAGACTACAGCTGTCCATTTTACAACGGGAATTTCTCCAACGTCTCAATGTCTTTCTCAACTCATATAAATATGCCAAAGAAAGAATTGATAACTAGCGCTCTTCATTAGAAAATATCTCTCAGAAGAAAGTGATAATTTGTATTGTAATAGATAATATCTCTCAAATGAAGTGAGCATAGAAACTAACTTAAGCCTCTGAAGTTATTATGTTTGTAATAAGTTTAAGCTTACAAGTTAGTAGTAAGTCTTCTGCTTAGTGTAGAAGCAACAAAGTCTTCTGCTTAGTGTAGAAGCACGTAAGTCTCAATCTTAGTGATTAGAGCATGAAGTCTTGAGCCTGAGTGCTTGAGCAAGGAAGCCTCTGATCTTGTGTGATCAGAGCAAGGAAGTCTCTCTGTCTTGTGTGACTTAGAGCAGGAAGTCTCAAGCTTGTGTGCTTGAGCAACTATTGTAATCCTTGTGATTATAGTGAAACTCTATTGGAAACAAGGGGACTGGAGTACTCTCAATTTGTGAGGGGAACCAGTATAAATTGTTGTGTGTTCTTCTCTCTCTTACTCTCTCAATTTACTCCTTCATCATTCATAACGCCATAAGTTAATTGTGTGAATATTCCGCTGTGCTTTAAAGACTCTGAAAAGGTTTAAATATCTTGGAAAGTTTTTAAATATCCAAAACACAATTCAACCCTCCTTCTTGTGTTTTCTCCACGCACCTTCATAATGTAGTATCCAAAAATTATTTGATTGATTATAAAAAAAAATGATTTAAAAAATATTTGATTTTTTGTCAAAAAAATAAATATTGATTTATTATAAAAAAAATAAAAATATTTGATTTAAAAAAAATAATGAATTATCCAAAAAAAATTGATGACATGGAATATGACATGTCAACATGGACACTGCCACATCATCCACAAGTTTGACACATCAGCAAAAATTTGACCAAATTGAATTGAGGGGATCAAAAGTTCAAGTTTTTCAAAATAGGGGGATCAAAAAGTTGGTTTTTAAAATAGGAGGATCAAAAGTTCAAATTTTTCAAAATAGGGGGATCAAAACTGCATTAAAGCCTATAAGGTTTGAGGATATGTTTAGTTCTTATTTTTCATCTCTTAATTTATTTATATATCCCTTCATTTTTTTAAAATTATTTGACAGTATAAAATTAGTTTTAAGTTTTTTTTCATTCAATCAAGTAATTTCCCAAAAAAACAAGTCATCTAAGTAAATAAAAGTCATTTAAGCAAGTAAAATCATATAAAATTTTGATTAAAAACAATTCCGATCACAATTTTAAAAAGTGGTCTAATACGATACGATATCTCTAATTTTAAAAATAATAGTCACTCACAATTCCGCTTACCATTTTTCTATCAAGTGGTCTAATACGATATAATAGCTACCGACAAATAAATAGATTAATAGCGCAAATAAAATGTAACACAAATGGTCTATGTTTAATATAACTCGATTGGCAAGAAAAATGCAGTAAAATATAAGGACCGATGTTCGAACTCTGTACTCACACTTATTTGTTTTTAAAGGTAAAATTTTAACCGTTAAACTACTTCACAATTTTTTTAAAAAATAAATAAGAAATGGAAAATAAATTATCAATTTATTTATTAGTCAAAATAAATTACTCCTTTCGTTTTTTATAAGTGTCCATTTAAAATAGTAACAACAAATTAAGAAAGTGTATTTTTGCACCTTATCTTCCTATTATACCCTAATTTTAATTCACCAATTAATTCATATTTTTTTGCACACACTTTCTCTTTCCAATAAATTTAATATATTATGGACAATATATATATATATATATATATATATATATATATATATATATATATATATATATATATATATATATATATATATATATATATATATATATATATATATAACATTAATTAGTTTTATTGAAAAAATTAAGAGTAATTGACAAATTGTATCCTCAAAACACTAAATAGACAATTAATTAGAAAGGCTAAATCTGACGAAACTGGACAACTAAAAAACAGGGATTAAGGTGACCCTACATTTATGTCGTAGTTCTTTCGACTTTCCCCATCACACCAAAATAGCAAAATAGCCGCTCAAGCCTTCTTTCTAAATCAATGGTGTGTGACAAACATTAGTGGGTCTTTTGTGCTGAGTTGTCGGAGATAGTTGGTGCTATGACTGCTATCCATGTATGACCAAAAGGACGCAATTTGGTAATGCGCATTGCTTTGGCCAATAACATATCAGTCAAAAAGAATCCTAGATTATATTAGTTTCATTGACTCTTCTCATACAGACACTAAATGATTTTAATTTAGAGAAGTTTAACAACCGCATTTCAAGAAAGCATTCAAACAAAACAAGCAATAAAATCCACATTAATACATACTCGGTTCCAACCATGTTAGAGATGTCACAAAGCCAATATTTACTTGTTTCACTAACGTCTGGGAGGTATATATTGCACATTCTTATCGATACAAATAGCCTGCAAATGAGCATAAGCAACAAAATAAATTAAGTGTGAACTGTAAAACAGGATGATACAAAAGAAAGGCAAAAAATTATGTTTTACGTATTGGGCGGCTTAAACAAATTTGTGTATAGCTTTTATTTTGTTATACAAGTTGAGCAAGACACATTCTTCATAATGGAACAAACAATTCATTGCAAAAATAACCTCATTTTAGTTGCCAAACATTATAACCACTTAAGTATTTAATGAATGTCCCAACGCACAAGGCAATGGTGCTACATACACATAACTCAGACTGCAATTTAGAGCTTCCCCAACAGTAATTTGGATTTTAAATTGTCATATATACAACATCTAACATTCTAACTGAAGAAAGGCATAACTTAGGGGAAAATCCAAAAAAATAAAAAAGAACTAATTAAATTATGGTTCTTGAGAGTGGCATAATGACGGGACAATAATAAGTAGACAAAAGTAGAGTTGATAGACGCCATAAAATTCAAGTTTGCAGTGATTGCTGCTATAAAACTCAAAATCCTACCATTCCATCAAGTTAGCAGTCTTCTAATGGCGACACTATGTATATTATACTCTGAATACCAAAGGCGGTGTCTAGACAGCAGCAGCACTTTCCAATCCCCTAAAAAGTATGACTTGAATACCAAAGCTAACTTATATGAACTATCCAATGACAACCTAATCACAAAATAGACAAAGTCCACTCTAGACAGCATACAGCCGGACACCAAACACACAACTAGTTTCATAAAAATATTGAGTTTCATGGAGTTTAAGTTGCCCTTGGGAAGACATTCAAAATCACTCCTTAGTTGAGGAGAGCGAACACTTATTCCAATGGATAGTGCGCAACTAAAACTTTACCATCTTTTTGGTAGGCTGGGGAAAGAGGAAAATGGATAACCCACTATCTTATCTGTGGTCTTATAATTAGCAGAACTATAGTGGCGAATCAACTATTGTGACTGGATACACTAAGCGAACGATTATTTGTCAATCCTATATACTAGAAATGAGACAACTATGTATTAACAAAAGCAAAATCTCTTTTTAAAAACAATAGTAATATTGCTGAATATGTATTACACAACTAGAAAAATACAAACCTGCATATCATCTGGAAGAGTCTCTGAGACAGCAAGAGTGTAAACCCCAGGAACGAATTTTCCTGCAACATATTAAGAAAAACCTAAATTTCCACACCTCAACTGTGTACAAAATTTCAATCTTCTATATAGAAATTAACAAAATTAAAAATCAATAAAACTAAACAGCACTTTGCAGTTCAAAGAGAAAAATGAAAAGAACAAAAAATAGCACAATGATATCTATATAGTATTAAGAAACGCATCAAGCTCACACATATGGAAATTATACCAGGTTCAATCACAATATACACATTTTGAATCAAGCCCAAGCCCAATCTCTTCCTGTGACAACCTTTTTATAAAATATAAAAGGAAAAGCTTCTCTCACACTCATCTTTTTCAAAATTAAAATTTAACTGGTACAGTTTATATTACATTCCTCCTCTCTTCATCTCTTTGCTCTATGCCCATCTCTCACTCCTCTGCTCAATGCCCAACAATCTGAACATAATAGCACAGGCTTTATGCTATTTCTCTCTCTCTGCCACTCATGCTCATCTTCCATATTCCACATGTCATGTCACCTACATCTACAACATAGCTTACTCTAATCCCCCCTCTTCAAAACAAACTAAGAAAATGGTTCTTGAATGGAAATGGCAAATCTTAACAATAGAAGGCTCTATTATAAACAAAAGGAGTTACACAGCAGACGAAGGCAAAACTACTTATGGAGGCTATTTGATTTTCCTTTTCAGTTTGGTTTCACATTTGATGGAATTATATCTTCTCTAGGTGGGAAGCTTAGGTAATATATTTGGATCAAGTGCCCCTAATGCTGCCCAATATATGTTGCAAGCCTTTGGCCCTGCTTTGGAAAATGAGAACATTATTGGACAGCAGTTTTAGATTTGGTATTTTGCAAGATATTGCTTTTACTACAATTTCTTATTAATCTTGGATCAAGATATTGAATGCTTCCCTGGCCATTTTTTTGGCAGCATATTATTGAGTACTTCTAAAAGATTTTGGTGAATTTCAGATGCTTTACGCATTTTTCATTTATAAAGCATTTTTAAGTTTTGAAATACATAAAGTGATGTATTACTAAGACGTAGTGGAGTTTCATATTCTTTTCATCTACACTTGGAATTCTCAACAATTTGTGTCCATATATATGAGTTCAAAATTTTCCTTGAATTCAGAGAGAAGATAGATTTGCAAAATAAAAGATATACACATCATAACACTTGAGTAGGAAATTAACAGTTGAGATTGTAATTTTTTAAAAAAATAAATAAAAAAAATCATAAAGCACTCGCACATATAAAAATAACTTACAAAAATTAGTTATCTCCCTGTGCATTGCACAAAGTGAATTATGTACCAAGTTTGATCATGCTACTCTTCTATATATCAAGGTATTGTAGAGATTAACCATATCCATGTATGTTCAGTAAAGATATAGTGTTTTGCAATATCTTCTATGTCTTTACCTATTGTTGTCATAATTTTTTTATAATGCAAAATAATGAATCCTAATTTTGTATCGACTATGTCTATCTGAAAATTACTATTTCATGTTATATCATGAATGTGGGGACTTGCCGGGTATATGACTAGTTGTATATTACAAAGTAATGCTGTCATCAGAATATTGTAAAGGGAAAGAAGACTGAAAGGTAAGGCAAGACAAAAGTAAAGTAAGTGTAACAGAAGATAAATGAATATACCGATGCGCAACCAACGGGCAGCCCAACTTCGAGTTGGATCCATTACTGAAATGACCCTGAAAATCAAATTGAAAAAGAAAAACATAAAGACATTAATAAATTTCAAAGGTGATTAAGGTTTTGTTGTAAAAAGATATGACAAAGACATACATACCCATTAAAATTGGGGGTAGTGCATTCAACAACACGCTCTTGATCTTCATCCATCTGTAAAAATGGGCAGTTCTCACAGCCTGACTCTCTAAACTGTGAATTGAAAAACATTGATTGTTTTCTATTTAATTAATAAATAAATATATAATAAATAAAATAAGAACGATGAGATAAAAGGAAGGCAAGTAAGACCTGATCGTAGGTTTTGACAAGGCGGCAACGAAGACAAGCCCTCAATTCATGTCCAAAGCTAGTAGGAATTTGAGCAGGTGCATTTGCCATTGTTTTTCAGCTCACACTGTTTGAACTGATAGTTAGATACCAAATAACTACAATTTATTATATGCATTAAAATTTCAATAAATTAAGTTTTAATCATCTTTAAGCAATTTCATGGTTCATGAAAAAGTTAACAAAGGAAGGACAACCATCAACAAAACATTTTATCATTCTTGGTTCCACAACACTAATTTCTCAATACTCTTAGATGTTTTAAAGTGCATACCAGCCACAATCAATAACCCCAAAATTTTCATCAGCATTCACTTTACTCTCGAGCAAATTCAGATTTCTAATTTCCACCCTTTAGACATAAATGTTCTAATTAATTCCCATTCAAACAAAACTGACATGAGAATTGAATTGCACATGACACATCGTTTCTCTCAGTATTTCCAAAACACAATTCATATGCAATGTCAAACTAGCCCTTATCTCTCTTGTGATTCTCTTCTTCATCATTATGTTATTCAGATCATCTACATTCTCATTTTCCCAATAACTCGTCGCATCAAACACCAACCTCTCAATAATCTCAACAGAAGAAGCAACACAAACATAAAAAAGCTACACCATAGCATGCTATTCACTCCCCAATCAAATGCACAAAAAACCCTTAACAAGCAACACGAAGCAAAAAAAGACAATAGGAACAAGCAAATTGAATTCAATAGCAGGAAAAGAAACCTAAAATAGAAGGAGCATTCAAAAATCACAACTAAAAAATCCATGCAAAATACAATTATACAAGGAACATGGATGAAAACCTGAGTTGAAGTGCGGAAATGTAGAAGACAATAGGGTTAGCGAGAATCGATTCGCGAATGATGAAAGCGTTCTCCGATGAGGATGCGGCGACAGTGCTCCGGTAGTGATGGGAGTCAGGAGAATGGGGGTAGGGCTTACAGAACGTCAGCTCGAGACTTCTTCTGATACAGTGTAGCTGTAGACTTCGTTTTTTCGTGATTCTTCCACAGCTGCAACGACGTCGTTTTTTAAGATTTTCTGTTTTTTTTTATAAAAATAATAATACTAGTATACTGTATAACAATAAATTAAAAAACAAAATATTCCGCAACCGGGAGTGGAACCTAGAAATTCAACTTCAGAATTTAACCAGGTGTGCTACTGCGGAAGGTGTTGTTACATCTGCAATCATATATTATTTATAATAACAACATCGCTTTCGTTAGATTATCAAATCAACCTTACCGTGAGTGAATGGAAAATACTAGAATATATAGGCCCCGTTTGAAAATTGGAATAACATATTTTTGAGTTTATGCAAAATAACGTACGTAAATGAATACATCTTTATGTTAATTTATAAATTTTCACTAATAATAACTGTATTTTTATAAGTTATTTTTTCATAATCTACCTTGACAAACTTATAATAATACATAAAAAATTTATTTATTTTCATAAGCTCAAAAATAAGTTACTCCAAACGGGCCCATAGTGCGTTAGCTTATGGAAAAAAATAAAAGAATAGTGATTATATTTAGAGTAAATATTCAGCCAAAGAATATTTAAAGGATGTAGCAGAGCATACTGGAAGCTTTGTTATATCGTGGTCTAACCTAACTCTTTTGTATGGGAGAGCATTTTTGTTGGGTTAATGAATATTATTTACGAAGTGGAAGTGTTACTGAAATTAAGATATCAAAGCTTTTTTTTGGGTCGAAATAGAAATTTTATTCATTCAAAAAGTTAAAATAGTCACACATTACACCATGAGTAGATCACTCACTTCCCACTAAAAGGAAAAAGTACAAAGTACAAAGTCAATGCAAAATCAAATAGATTCAGCCACAAACACTAGACTTGCTCATGATTTGTACATCTACTAAGGTTACCACAAACTCAGCAAACTAAGAATGAACAAAAGTAGAACCATCAGACCGCTACAATGATAACTACCAAACCACAACAACTACCAAAGAAAACATCAAAGATACACAAATTTAGATATAAACTAAAATCTAGAAAAACAATAATATCATCACTAACAACAACACAGACTGAAAATAACTCCAAACCATGATTAGAACACAAAATATTTTGAGTGTATCCTCAAACAACCAAGTTGACAAAACAGAGCATCAACCACAACCAAGAACAGTGGTCACAGGTTCATATATGAGGGTGCATAAAGCTTGGAAAAACCAAAGAAGAAACCAGTACAACAAAACACAAAAACAAACACAACATCTGAAAAGAAAATAACATATCTAGATAAAGTGTCGAGAATCCAAATATTTTGAAAAGGGAAAAGGTGTGTGGTGGTTCACTGCCAACAACGGTGAAGTTGCACATCATGAGTAGCCAAGGGGAGGGAGGCATTTTCAAACGAGACAAAATCACAACTGAGAAGAGAGATCCCTAACTTACCTAGGTGAAGTGGACCTTAGCCGGTGCTAGGAAAGAGAAAACCCCTAAAGTGTTTGAGTGTCGGTAGAGCTCTCTCTAAGACATCAAAGCTAACAATACCAGTATTGTCACACTATAGTACAAAAATACCTTTACAGAAAGGTGTTTAAGTCGGTTGAATTAGCCACCCGACTTAACAAATTACGAGGTGACAATTTTGTAAATATTTGTAACTTTGTAAGGTTGATTGCATGTAAAACCGATTTAACAAAGATTAAATAAAAAATTATAACACATATTAAATTCCTTAAGTCGAATGTATAAAACTGACTTGAGAAATCAACTTGTTAAGTCTGGTGTCGCCGCACCTGGCCTAAGAAGTTTTATTTAATTTAAAAAATTAAATTTCAATGTCTACCAGGAGGGAATCGAACCCAATACATTTAGTAAAAAAAAAACAAATAAATAAGTTTTTTTAACAAAACAAGAAAAGATCTTTAGTCCAAAAAAATCTAAACAAACTTTAGTAAAAAAAATAAAACAAACAAAACATTTTTTTTTAAATAAACAAAGAAAGATCTTTAGTCAAAAAAATTTAAAGAAAGAGGATTTCTCTTCTTTTGCAAACTGCTGGCAACCTTCTTCTTTGGAAACACCTTTCGTCAGCATCGATCTCTTCTTTCTCTACAAACGCCCAAAATTCTTCACCTCTCACCGCAAACTCTTCATTCTCTACCCCAGAAATCCGTTTTAAGTTTCACTTAGAAAACTCAGAAATCCTTCACCGGGATACCCAAAAATCCATCGAATCTTCACACAAAACTACTCGAATCTTTCTCTTAACTGCAAACCCAGAATCATTCGTCACTGGAAACCTTAACTTCATATGTATGTATAATTTGAACCCTAACTTTTTTTTTATGCTATTTCAAATTTTGTATATGTTGTTATTTATGTTGTTGTTATTATTATTATACTTATAATTATAATTATTATTATTATTATTATTATTTTTTATAAAATAAAATATTATATTCTTAACCTCAACAATGCATATTTTAAAATACTGAGAACATCCATAACTTATAACACCGAGAACACAAATTTTTAAGAAAGAGTTTTCTAACCAATTTTCACAAATCAACAACTTTAATAGTCGATAACATCTAGAGTAGGAAAAAAAAACAAATAATTAATTATTATTATTATTATTATTTATGTTGTTGTTGTTATTATTATTATTATTATTATTATTATTATTATTTGGAGTGATACTATCCCTTAATTAGTTTGTAAATTTGTTATGTAATTTGAGTCGAGCAAAATAGTTTGTTTTGAAATATTTGGTTAGCAGATGCATGATTATTGTTTTTTTTTAAACAAAATGTTGTTGGCCTCTTCAGTTGAAGCTTTTTTTTTAAATTAAAATACTACTTCTTAAGTCGGTTAATAGTTTAACCGACTTAAGAAGTCATTTTCTTAAGTCGGGTAAAAATTTGACTTAAGAACTCAAAATTTCTGCTAACCGACTTAACAAGTTAAGGGATTCACATAACCCTAATGCCATATATAATATTCTATTTGTCACTCATCGTGCCTCACACTAGAGATGAATTAATAACCGGTTTGAGTGGGCGGGTGAGGTAATTCAATTATTTGAGATTAAGGTTAAAGAATTTGAGAAGTTAAGGGATGAGGGTTCAAGGGTGTGTTTGATTTGTAAAAGAGTAGGTATTAGACAGAACAAAACAGTACAGGGCAGGACAGAACAAAATAATACCGGACAGGACAAACTGCATTGGAGGGAGATAGAGAGATAATATTTTTTTGGCTTTAATGCAGTTTTGATCCCCCTATTTTAAAAAATTTGAATTTTTTATCCCCCTATTTTAAAAGTGAGCAGTTTTGATCCCCCTATTTTAGTTTTTGTGGAGTTTTAGTCCCCCAATACATTTTGATCAAATTTTTGATGACGTGTCAAGTTCATTATTGACATGGCGGTCTCCATAGTTGACAAACATATTTCACATCATTAATTTTTTTCCTTTAATTCAAATGTTATATTTTAAAAATATTAAAACAATTAAATAATTATTAAACAGTAGACTGAAGCTAAGAAAGAAAAAAACGCAGAAGTAAGAAATCAGAAACTAATCCCCCAAATCGATAAATAGATAGATGGATAGATAGATAAATCACTAAACATATCACAAGAATATCTACGTAATTATTTTTCTTAATTTTGTTGTGCAATAAAACATGTTACTATTACTAAGCGATAGAAGACCATCACATTCAATTTTAAGCTCTTTATCGTCGAAGAAGATCTCTTCATTATAGTTCCATGATTTGGGGGATGAGTTTCTGATTTCTTCTACATTTTTTTCTTCTTCTTAACTTCAGTTTACTATTTAATAATTATTATTGTTAATTATTTATTTAATTATTTAATGGTTTTAATATTTTTAAAATATAATGTTTGAATTAAAGAAAAAAAATTAATGACGTGGAATATGTTTGTCAAATATGGAGACCGCCACATCATTAATGAATTTCACACGTCATCAAAAATTTGATCAAAATGTATTGGGGGACTAAAACTCCACAAAAACTAAAATAGGGGGATCAAAACTGCTCACTTTTAAAATAGGGGGATCAAAAGTTCAAGTTTTTCAAAATAGGGGGACCAAAACTGCATTAAAGCCTATTTTTTTATATTCGAAAATAAAATGGATATTTTCGTATTTTTTATAATTGTACTGTGGACAAAAAGTTGTGTTGTGGTTTAGCGGGGGACAAAAATGCATGTTTTTGTCCTGTCCCTTACTACCTATTTGTCCAGTCCCATAAACAGTTTCTGAATCAAACATGGTACAACAAAAGTTGTCCAATCTAGTCTCTTATTTTTTAGCAGATCAAACACACCCCGGTCTTAGTGAAGAAAAGAATAATGACATTAGCAATTAATTACTAACTTTGATTGTTTAAGAAAAAAAGTTTGATATTGTTAATCCAAAACAACGATTCTTAATTATGACACTGTTGTGAAAAAATACAATACCTTATTATAAAACCTTGGATTCGAAAATTTACATTTAACGAAGAAGCAAAACAGGAAAAGAATTAAAGAAAAATTACATGTCTATTACATTATTTCAATATATAAATTTCAAAGCGCAAATAGAATGTAACACAAATGGTCTCTATTAGCAAAACTCAATTGGTAAGAGAAATACAAGTAAAATATAAGGACCAAAGTTCGAATTCTATAATTGCTTTCAGAATTAGAATTACTTCACCATCAGAATTATAATAGCTTTTAAAATTAGAATTATTTCACAAAATTTTTATTAAAAAAATAAGAATGGAAGATAAATTACTATCAATTACAAAGACAAAAAACACACAATGAAGCAATGATTGAAATAAAAAAGCTAGTAATTGAAAGAAATAGGATAATATCTGAAATTTAGTTATGGATAAAGTGGGAGGAGGCAGGAGAATGACCCGCGTGTGACAAAGTTAAAGTTGATCTTGATCCAAATAGGAAAATGACAACCGTTATTAACCCCTTTCACCATCATTCTTCCATTCATTCATATACACACTACACTACTAGTAGAGTAGATAGAAACACCTTCAATTATTCATATGGCAATGCCAACTCACTTCAACTTCCACACAAACCTTCTTCGCCCTTCTCCTCATTTCTCCTCAAAGACCAAAATACCCTCCACAACATCATTCTTGACAGGAGTAGCAGCCACTTCTCAATTGCTCAAATTCAACTATGCCACCGCAACAACAACCACCAAACGCGGCGGTGCCGGTTCAATCTCCATGTCATGGGACGGTCCACTCTCTTCCGTCAAATTAATCATCCAGGGTAGAAATATGGAGGTATTAATATTATCAACCCATTTCCATTTCATTAGTTTTTTTCTTAAATCAAATAATAATGTTTGTGAGAGTTCAGCTGAGTGATGCTGTGAAGCAACACGTGGAGGATAAAGTGGGAAGAGTAATTCAGAAGCATAGCTACCTAGTCAGGGAAGTTGATGTCAGGTTATCTACTCGCGGAGGAGGAGAGTTTGGCCCTGGACCTAGAACACGTAGATGTGAGGTACATCTCTGCCTCTTACATTGCAGGTTATCTACATCACTAGCTGATTGTATCGGATTGTAACAGACTGAAGCTGATTGTATTGAATGTTGCAACATCTCTTTGAGACACTTCAACAATCATTTATATTGACATGTGGGGAATAACAAACACCATGTGGGTTCAAATTCAATTGATTAGTACTTCATATATCAGAAAAAGAAATGACCTATATTCTGATTTGCACTAGGTGACCCTGTATACAAAGAGACACGGGGTGGTGCGAGCTGAGGAGCATGCAGAAACTACATATGGGAGTATAGATTTGGTGTGCTCGATCATTCAGAGAAAGTTGAGAAAGATCAAGGAAAAAGAAACTGATCATGGTCGCCACATGAAGGGACCCAATAGGTTGAAATATAGCGAGGTCGTATTGCCACTACCCTCGGAGGATGAGGAGGATGAAATTGAAATCTCCCCACAGAAGGATGAAGAAGAAGAAGAACTTATTCAAGAGGTTGGTACCTCTTGTCTTGATACTTATCACATTCATTATGTAGCAAGAAATATTAGGTCGTGACATATTCTAGAAATAGAACTGAAAATTGTTCTGCAAACTGAATAGGAAACCTTCGATTTCTGGTTTAGAAGTAGATTTGCTCTTATGTTATCAAACTGAATATCATTATTTATCAAGAGATGTTGCTTTTCTTATGTTACTTATAATTTGTTTTTCTTACAGGTTGTTCGGACAAAATACTTCGACATGCCTCCCTTAACCGTGTTTGAAGCAATTGACCAACTGGAAATGGTTGCTCATGACTTCTATGCTTTTCGAAATGAAGAAACTGGTGAGTAAATACTCTGTCTTTCGCTTGGCCTTGTTTCTCACACCATTTTATTGTCCCTCCTCTATTCTGTTGCTGTATTGGGAACTAAATGTACTTTGTTTCAGGGGAGATTAATATTGTATACAAAAGAAAAGAAGGAGGTTATGGACTCATTATACCCAAAGGAAACGGCGAAGTAGATAAATTGGAGCCTATAGTGCTTGAACCGGCTAATGAACCCTCTCTGCAAGAATGAAGGCATTCCACGAGATACACATTTTAGTAAGACCACAAGAGCTTGTAAATGATTTAGAGGATAATAATCATAATAATTCCAACTTCTTTGGAGCCATTAGTTGCTAAAAAATTCATATGGAGACTGGTATTTCAAGTGCAAAAAGTTTTAAAGTAGAATGATGTACACTTGGATAACCAGTGATTGTAAAATGAAAGAGATGCACTGCTGAGTGTGCTGCACATATAACTTCCACGATACATATTTTCCTCTAACAATGTCATCTGCTTTCTTTCATCATTAGTTTTGTTCTGCTTTGTGTTTATTGCGTTTCCAGATTACACCTTAAAATTTAAAATCATTTTTCACTTTAGTCCTTTACTTGTGTAGCCAATTTTACTATGTGTTCTGTTGAGTTTATTAGGTAAATATTGGCTTCCAAGAGAAATCCAAGTGATAGGTATACAATAATGCAAGAGTTTTCTAGTTAGAAGTCATGTTGAAGTGTATGGGGTTTGTCTTTAATGTATCTGATTTTAGTGCTATAGCTTTAGGTCTTAAATAAATTTAGACACAAAAATTAAAGTATCTGATACGATGCCAAAGTGGAATGCTCTTATGACAGTTCTAATTTTCGTTGTTGAGTTTCTAATGAGTGGAATGGTTCTGTAAGATAAAGTAATGTTTAGCACATTGTTGCTCATTGTTTCATGATCCACCCCAGTGTTGCTCGTTGTTGAGTTTCTAATGAAAAGCTGTAATTCAAGAATAAACTCACCACCTTCTGCATATTCTCACAGCTTATTCAATAAATTAGACATGCATAGTTATTATTTATCCTTATTGTTTTTTAGTATGGGTGGTCGAGTCTCGAGTGTTTTATCTGCATAGTCTGCTACTGTTTTTTTTTTTTTTTAATACAGTCTGCTACTGTCTTGTTTCTTAAGCCTCAAAAGAAAAACAAAATTAGCCGAGTTCTTGTTTTAGAGAAAAGGTTTGTGTAATCCGTTTTCACCTTCTTTGGGCATCAAGAAGGGCTTATCAAATTGTTTGTTACTTTATGTTTGTTTGCTATTATTTCTATGATAGCATTTTTTCCCTTTCTTTTGCAGCAAGACCCGCGTTCTACAAGTATGTTATTATTATGTTCATCTTGAATGCAATTGCATTGTTTGCTTGCGGGCTTACCGGAAATGGCGCTGGTTTTGCTTTCTGGTTAGATTATTCATTATTCTATAGCTTGACACAATAGTTTTGAACCTTCTTTGGCTTCTTTTTCTTAAGCTTTGTGTTTGCTTTTGCTTGCAGGTTTTATCATGTCACTGTTGTGTGTTACCATGCCTTTTATCTTCCATTGTTGTATATTACATTTCGGGCAGACTTTTTTCAGGTTACAATGCACTTTACTTGATGGCTCGTTTTTGTTCTTTACTATGCAAAATGCAGTATTGTGTGTAGTTTGGACAGCCTGACTGATTGTTCTTGTTTGGATTACAGGAGGAAGATTTTCACATGGAGAATGTGTATTACTCTGAAATGAAAGATGCTGGTTTTTTCGAATGAGATTGGGAGTGATGTGGTATTAACTGTTAGGCTAGATTAATAAGTCCTCAATATACTAATTGCAGGACATATACCTTTCACGAAGTTTGTAAATAAAGTAAATATGTTCGTAGATCGCTTTGTATATCTTTCTCTCTCTCTTTTTTTTTGGAAAAATTACTAATTAATAGACAGTAGCCTCCTTGAGTGTTTGATTGTTTTACCAGACTACAACCACAGCAGGTTACAGATATTAACAGGTCATTTGCGTGGTTATCTTAAATTTTGAAGCCTGTTGATGCAATGAATGAATCATCGAAAAAGAGTAAGGGGCATTTGAACAAACATCTTAATTAGCCTACTTATTGAATCAGGTTTACTATATAGGTTTCTGAATGACCTAACTCAATAAGTATAAATGAAGGGAAAATGTGGTTAGAATTTTTATTTTTGACAATGAGGCTAGACATAATTAATTATGTGTAAGAAGTTAGTAAAACAATTAATTTTGTTTTAATCATTTAACATGAATGGGAAAAGAAAAAGGAAGAGAAACTTGATTTTATACCATGTAGAAAATATACCGCATCACACAATGCATTAGAAAGTAGAAACTGCCTCAACTATTATTATTATTATTATTATTATTATTATTGTCAAATATATGTAGTTAAAATATATTCATCTTATTAAAAAGAATACAGATTCAAAGTTACAAACAACCTTTAACACATTACTTAATTGAGTCAATACAGATTCAAAGTTACAAACAAAGGCAAAAAAACGAAATTAGAAAAACATCAAAATAGAATAATAATAAAAATCAAGACACCAAACTCTTGCTAAATAGAAGTTGTGCATCTCTGTCTGGTATTCAATGGTACAGGCCTCCCATTTTGAAAAGAAATTCTACTACCACATGCTACTTTGATTATATATAGATCCGAAAACCAATCCTTAATTTTCCATTTTAATTTTCCATCAGCTATGATTGCCAACCTCAATTGAGATTGGCTCAAATCATAGCTGAAGGAAGGTGCAACAATGACACCATTTCCAATTAAAACAGTAGATATCATATCAGTTTGAAGTCCCCCTTTGTTGAAGGAAACACAATGGATTCATTTGTTTTTTTTTTTATATTGTAAGTTGCATAAATTTGAAATTGATCAAATTTATGTCAACTTTTTTGTATCGATTTTTGCATTTGATATCTACATGGATTAAATGGTCAAAAAAGGAACCTCATGGGTTCTAAGCTCGTTTGACCTTCTCAAGCTCGTAGGATCGCAAGAACCTAAGATCCGGTGCGAGAACCTGACTACATTGGTAGTACCTTTAAACCTTTAAATGAATCTTCTTAATTCTTACAATCACAGAGTGGGTTTATATTGAAGGGATTGATTATTACTTCCACATTCCACATAAAAAGCTGAAGCTAATTCATGAAACTGTTGGTGGAGGAAAACGTGCCAACCAACCATTATTTCATCCAACATGATAAAAATAGCAGGAAAGAATATTAAACCTCAATGAACTCATACTAACTAATTTTGTTATGAAACAGTTACTTCCAGCTGTTGCTTGCAGTCCAAGTCATTTATCAAGTTATCTTGGCTTCACTTTAATAAAAGCTACAAAATTCCTAATTTTTATTATAAAGAAAAAACAAAGTAGCTTTGATGCAAATGGACTCCATCCTACTATGCAAATAGATTTTAGGTATCAATAATATTATCACGTATCGTTCGTCGAACGTTTTCGTGTCCAGAGAACGCTGACATATCTATTGTATCTATTAACCTCTGATGTCTTGGATCATCAATCAATACAATAACATTAAGATTCGATACTCTGAGTGAATATTAATATACTACAAGAAATTTGTCATTTAGTGACCGATTTAGAGACCAACAAAAATTAGTCACCATAGTGACTATTTAGTGACAAATATTTTACGATAATTGATCAAATATTAATTGGTCTCTAAATCGGTCACAATTATATTTTAGTTACTGATTTAAAGACTGGTTTTTTGTGACTGAAACAACCGTCACTATTAGTGACCGAATTAGAGATCAATTTTCTAAACTCTTATTTGTCTTGCTAAAACGGTCGTTAAATTTATTTTGTGGCCGATTTCGAGACCGATTATGCGTGACCGAAAAAACGGTCGCAATTAGAGACCAATTATACATACAATATTAGTGCTCATGACTATTTTGTTTTAATTTAATACCAAAGCAAATATATGTTCTTACGGCGTGACCATTTTATTTTTGAACCCTACACAAAGAAATTCAACAAAACAATAGCACTTTGAAGTGAAAAAAAAGTGAGATGAGTATAGTGTTTAGACGAAGCATGAAAACGCTTATGTGAACGGTAATGAAAAAGAAGAGATACCCTTTCTCGAAATATGGACAAATGGAAATTTAATCCCTAAGGAAGTACTTTATGAAGCCGCCCGGAATTTGATTGATTTGTTTATTCCTTTTGTACATGCAGAAGAAGAAAACGACATAAAAGAATCAATTTCGATAGTACATTTTGGCTCCGTGGCCAAAAGACGAATGCATTATGTCAACTGTAGCAGTATCAACTACTTGCAAGCACCAACGTTTAGTGCACACATGTGACAACACTTGTACCATTGACACTCAAAGCTTGTACTAACTAGATAAGAAAAATAATTGGTGCTATCCATGTATGACCAAAAGTTAAAAATTCCAATATGATGACCAAAAGGACGCAATTTGGTAATGTACATTGCTTTGGCCAATAACATATCAGTAAAAAAACTTTAGGTTAGGAATAGTATATGATGGCACAATCCAATAAAATACAACACTTATTTAAAGTAACTTTAGGTTTTTTTTCTTCTATTCATTTATGCAAAATTTAGAATTACTTGTTGCCGCTTTACTCTCTTATTGCATTGCCGTTCTTGCTCCTTTTGTCTCTTCATACTCGTTCTTCTTCTTCACCGAATTTTTAGTGTAACTTTTTTTATATTCTATTACTTGAACCAACATCACATATGGTGTGGTTCACATTTTTTTCCGGTTCATTACCTTAAACACATAGTCAAATACTTCGTTGATGATTAGAGTGTTAGTTGTAATTCAAGTGTTGTCAATTGTTACTTGTGAAACAAGCAACATGTTGTTACAAGTCTTTATAGTTTGTTATTGTGTAATTAACTCAATTAGTTAAGGGTTAGTTAGTATTAGTTTGTTAGTTAATAATTAGGGAAGTTTGTTAGAAGTTACAGTTGTAACTTAGGGTGCAAGTAAGCGGCTATATAAGCACTTGTACCTATTATAAGGTCTTCTTTGGATTAGCTTATTTTTGAGCTTATGCAAACAATCATATTTTATGCTATTTATATGTGAATGTAGAATTTTTAAATGTAGAGAATCCAAATACAAGCTAACCAAAGGATAAAAACACGAGAGAATTACAGACCCACATGGCATAAATTATACCCACTCAATTCCAAATTAATTTTATTTTCCAATCATACTTGGACATAATTAAGAATTAATATTCCTTTTCAAAAAATAAGAATTTAGTAAAATAATTGATAAAAGCAATGGAATTGTTTTTTAAAATAAAAAGTAATAGTACATATATACACATCATGTTTTTGTCTTTTGGTACAACAATTACATATTTGTTTAATGTGTGCAAAAATCTTAAATTACCAAAGATATGATAGAATGAAGGGAGTAGTAACCATGCCACACTCACTCCAATGCCAGTTATTTCCCCACATCTATGTTGGCAACTTGATAACTTCATTGTCTTGGTCAATCTTAGCTTACTCTGTTAAAGTTATTAGGCATTTCAGTGTTAGATCCAATTATACCACTCATGCATGGATTAAATCATATAATACAGTAATAAAGATGGACTTTGGATATTACAATTAAGTGCACCAAAAGTGAGTGTTCTTTAAAATTTATATTATCTCTTATTTATATACTTCAGAATGTATAATACAATTGTATGCCTCATTTTTTACTGAATCATATCATGATACAATATTAAAAGTAAGGTGGAATAACAAAAATACATATATTGAACCATATACTAGCTAAGCTTGGTATATGGTTCAATATGCAATAGCCAAGCTAGGTACTTTAATAAACAATGTATATAATATTATAAAAAAAAAAAAATACATGTTCTAGAACTAGTATGACTAAGTTATTGTTGTTAAAGTCAGACTAAGACTAAATGGTAGTACAAGAATGCTGAAGAGAGAATGAAAAATTTAAGGATCTTGGGAATCTGATTGGAGGTTAATCATTTGAGAAATCATAAGCTTAGAGAATTCATTGATTGCAGCTTGAACTTGATAATCACCTGAATCACCGGATGATGACGGTTGGTTCATTCTGCAGTATTCATTTGCAGCAACCGTTGTTTTCCGTGAAGTGGAAAGGGCCTTCTCCAAATCTAACTGCGACAAAGGTCTAGGTTCCTGAAACATGAAAAATTAATAAAAGAGTTCAGTAATTTTCATCTCCAACGTCAGCCGTACAAAGCATGTCATTTCATTATTTTGAGGATGTAAAATTATAGCAGAGAAGAAAGTAAAAGAGTATAGACAGAAATACTAACAGGAGATTGTTTCCCTTTCTTCTCGTAATCCAGCAGTTCTCTAATAGGAAAATAGGCGGCCTTTTTGCAAAGATCAAATAGATCTGATCCGGTGTAACCCTTACATGATCTAGCTATAGAACCGAAGTCTATGTTATCTTCAACCCTCTCATCCTTTAAGATAATCTTCAATATCTCAGCCCTTTCCTTCTGATTTGGCATTCCAATTTCAAAGGATTGAGGAAAACGCCGAAGTATTGCTTCATCAAGTTCTGAAGGACGATTAGTTGCTGCAAGTACCATAACTCGGGCATTCGCTACAAGAAAACCAAAAAGATAAAATATTAAGTAGTCGTTCCTAACTAAATCCTCATAAAAAATGTCACTTATTTTGAAAATGTACACAACAAACGAAAATTACAATACAACTGCTTTAAATCTTACGGTCAGTAGTGAAGCCATCCCATAGAGCCATGAACTCAGTTTTCATGTTTAACAAAGCCTCATGATCTGATTGACGACGCTGACCCAAAAAACTGTCTACTTCATCAATGAATATGATGGCAGGCTGAAGCTTATGAGCCAAGCTAAATACAGCAGTCACTGCCAAAGAACAGCAAAATATTAATGATAGACGAAAACAAAGAACCACATTTAAAACAGAAAACATAAAGCAAATCGATCACACAGAAAATTAGATGCAAGATGCCCTCGTTAAACATTCTAACAAAGAATTTTGCTTATATGCAGATGAACAGCTTCAAGCCTTACACATTTTGCTAATCCACAATAATTAGAGAACCAACAGGGGTGGCCATCACTATACAGATACACTCCTCGGCAAGGAACAAACAAGGATGAAAAACTCAACCAACAATTAACATATAGGGAAACCCTTATACTCATTCTAGAACTGAAATTATTTGTAACAGTTTAACCTTATTTTGAAACCACTTCTGATAATAAATTCTTTAAGAAAATAGTATATTCATGACTGATTTCACTCCTAGCAGCTAGAAAGTTTTGCAAATGGCCATAAATTGACGGAGAGAGCGAGATTCCCTTCTATTTTCAAGTGGTGTTGATATGCTATAAAACTCATTGTCCCAATACAAGGTCAATATCAATCGGAGAACAGCAAACTGCACTTAAACATTGTTTAAAAGAACATCCGCACTCAACAGTATAAAATGATATGTTGGAGTCTGTGTTTTCTTCTAGAAGTCTCCACATGATTCTTTTAATTAATGCATTTTTTCCTGTTATTTATTTTCTTGCTTTCATGATTCTTCCAATTTATTGTAAACTCTATATAAGCAGTCCTTGACTGATGAGCAAAACATAGCAGCATTTGCTTCATATTTTCTTAATGTTAATTTAAAAGAATGCCTACACTCCACAGTATAAATTGGAAGCATATCAAACAAAAAGTAGCTAGTTTTATAGAAGAAAAAGTTAATATTGGCATGGGACATGGATACAACAAAGTAAAAATACAAGGCAACAAATGCTGATAAATATAGACCATGCCTGCAATATTAGTCAAAGAATCAAAACAAGTATATTTGTAGTATGACGATCAAAATCATAATCGCTGTGAATCTTTTTATCCATATGCATTATTTTGGTGATAACGTATAAACATTAATACTGCACATTCACTGGAGATTGAAAACTCCGAAGATTGCACAAAAGTATCATCATCTTAGATATTTATAAAGCTCCATTCATAGAAACGAGAAGTCAATATGATTCATCATGTTGAAATTGACACAGAATGTGTCAAATAAACGCTATCTAATATAGGATTTGCTACCTGATAGAAAGAAGTAGCTTGATACTTACATTGAAACAGAAGAATCGATTCAGCCACTACATGATGACAAAGGTTGTTTTCAACAACCACATCTGAGAAAGATTGACTTGATACTTTTTCGACTAATAAAATATGGCAAACTTTTTTCAGTCCAAGATCATTATTATCTACACATTATGGGATACTAATATAAGATTTTAATTTACTTTTACTTCTTCAAAGCTCTTCATTTTCTTTAGAGGCTAATTTCCCTACATACTATCATATACATGATAAGAATCTTAAATGTATGATATCAGGACTCCTGTTGACTGGTTTTCTGCATAACATTTGTAGTTCCATCCTAGACCGTTTGTTAAGAAGGTTGTCTTATGTTTTTCATTTGTGTCTGTGTCTAGGTATAGGGAGGTCAAGCATAGATGGAGCACCCTGCAATGGCATATTATGCATGGCAGTTTTCTGTTGTCCTAATTATGCACGGCCTTCATGGAAATCCAAGTTATGCCATGTCAAGACGCAATTCATCCCCACCCCCACATAAGTTGTTGGACACTAGCAGTTATTGGGCCACTATCGACAGAGCTGCCATGGGTGGGTGGCTGCAACAGTAAAGCATATCTCTCCCATGAAATATTGGATTTTGATGAAGAATGGAGTTTATATACATTGGAACTGTTTCTTTGACCTAATGGGCCAAGCTGAAATAGGTCATAGTAACGAGATTAATGAAAAAAGAGAATATGGGAAGTTCTGATAGCAACCTACACAATATTAATAAAGAGCCAGGGTGGATAGTGAGTCAAGGTGCACCTCAGCAGCAAAGGATTTGGAAGGTATATTCTAGAAGGGGTAAAGGAGGAATAGCTGAAGGTGAGAACGGTGTGCTGGCATCGAATGACGCAAATGGAAGGTAAATGAATTGTTAGATTTGTATGCAAGAAATAAATAGTAGTGGAATGTTTCTAGGGAGGTACCCAGAGTAGCGGTCATCTAATATGAACGGAAAACAATAGCTTTCCATATGAGTTTACTCTGTGGCAGTTACGATCATTTCCTTTGTAAACCCATTTTACTACACATCAATAATATACAATTTGTTGCTCTTGTGTGTGTTCATTTACTCTGTTATTGTTACCATCTTTTTGGGATCTAACATTGGTTCGACCTACCGGATTCGTGAGGGATCCGTGCATCGGAGAAATGGGTGAATGTCATACAAGAAGCTATCGATGGAACCCGAGGTCGCAGACATGGAACATGAACTTTTACCGCTGAAAGTTCCGGTTCCAGATCTATGACATTGGCCTCCATTTGTACCTTCTTGCGTGACATTCACCCTTATCTCCAAATGCACTTATCCTAAACGAATCTGGCAAGTCAGAGACCAATGTTAGATCCAAAAAATGAATAACAAAGAGTAAATGAATACAGGCAAACAAATTGTATATTATTGATGTATAGTAAAATGAATTTACAAAGGAAATGATCCTAACTGGCACAGAGTAAGTAAACTCATATGGAAAGCTATTGTTTTCCGTTCATATTACAAGATGATCACTACTCTGGATACCTCCCTAGAAAACATTCACTACAATTTATTTCCTGCATAACCCTGGCCCTTTATTAATATTGCGTAGGTAACCCAATTGTGCTCCTCTCCTCCTTAAGGTCTCAGGTTCGATTCTCTCTAGTGCCAATTTAGGTGGGCTATTTGAGCTTCTTCAAAAATAATATTGCGTAGGTTGCTATCAATTCCCCGTCCTTTACCAACTAACCTTTGTTTTAGGACACAGTGAGTTGGCCCAAGCAAATGGAATTGAAGGAATATATGTGGCCCTATTCTTATTATTCCTACAGCAATAGGTTACAAGTTCATGACAACGGTGTTTCTCACGTTCCAGTTTTTAGCTTACAATCTTGAGGGCAAGATTGATTTTGAGGGGTTGGTATTGTAAGGATTCAAAATAAAGGGAAGTTAGAGTGGTTAGGATTAAATAGGATTGTTGGTTAGTTAAGGCAGTTAAGATGCATAATTAGGGGACAGAGGAGAGGGAGATCAATCTGATTTGTGAACATTGAGTGTATAAAGCATCGGCTCTGTCATAGAGAGTTTGCAAACCTATTCTAATTCTTTCTATAAAATGGTTCTATCGTTGCATTTTTTTTCGATCAAATTTTCAATTCTTTTCTAGAGTTCCAAACGTTGCATCACTCCATCCATTCAAGGTAATTCAGTAAACAAATCTCAAGGAAAATTTGGCTATCACACATTCTAAATTCAAGCTTGGAGATGTATATTTTGTGTTAAACTAAAATTCCCTTTAACGCATAAAAAAAATGAACTATCTTGCAACTGTTCCAATCATATCTTACCAATGTAAGCATGACTAGCCTTGCACGTAATACCACGTTAACCAGTTAGTGAAACAAGATTGCAACACATTCAACTCAAAAACAAATTACCAAAGAAATTATATATAACACAGTCACAACAGTTGGAATGCAATGCTTTTATACCGATGGAAAGAAAGCATCATAAATGTGAGGGATCTTTGTGTATATATATACATACATGGGGCTTTTAATGAAAAATATAGGTATTATAATTTACTGAGCTAAGAAAATCATAACATTCATCATATGTACAAACAAAAATTCAAATCACCGTTGAAGCTACATATACTGCATAATATCGTTCTATGGTGCATTAAAGAACTAATCACAAAGATACCACACACTTACCAAGCTTTTGAGCATCTCCGAACCATTTGCTCATCAGGTTGGATATCCTCACATTAATGAAAACTGCTCCTGACTCTTTGGCAATAGCTTTGGCAAGCATGGTTTTCCCAGTGCCAGGGGGTCCATACAACAGGACCCCCTTTTGAGGTCCAAGGAGTTTGCCATACGAAAACAAGTCAGGTCGCTTCAGGGGAAGAATCACAAGCTCAAATAAAGCTTCTTTAATGGTTGCCAGTCCCCCAATGGAGTCAAACTCTACGTCGATGTGGTCAGGATTTATCACATCACAGGCTATTACATCCTGTACACAATAACAAGCACAAATTAAATATTAAAATGAAACGAAAGTTAACATTTAACCAGTTCCAATATTTTTACAGATGTCTACAAAACATCTCCATAAATGAAAGAAAGCCATACAATCAGTATAGTATTTTTTTTTTAACAAACTAATGTGCTTCTTTTCTATGTATAACTGGATAGGATTCTACATTTGAATCAAAGTTATCAATTTTAGGAAATCATAACGTTGAGAGAGTATTACATTGAAATTGGATAAGAAATTCCCTTAGAGTGTGTTTATAAGTGGAAGACATTCATCGCCTTACAAGTCAGTTTTGTAAGACCCGTTCAGCCACCACTACCGGACCACTCAAGTCACACTCCAGATGTCCTGTCCTGGGCATAACGGGGTGTATTGAGAGAGTCTCATATTGGATGACATATGATGTATAAGCGGAAAGAATTCTCACCTTACAAGTCATTTTGAATTAGGCTTGACCCAAATTTTAAGACATAACATGAGAGACGAATTCAACATGAATTCATAAATTTCTAACTATATGACACATCCTTACAAGTTGCTATTGTAGGTGGTTGAGTTAGGCCCAACCCATTTTCAAGATAATATCAAAGCTTATCTAAGATGCCTTGGGCCACCCGTTATCAGGCCACTCAGGTAGGCATCCCGACCCTCACCATACACGCTAATTTTGTATGATTGAGTTAGGCCCAACAGTTAACTACGCCTATAAATCCCTCATTACATTGGTTATAGAACTAACATCATAAAAAAATGAGTACTTGACAATTATATTGAAGGTAAAAGCTACTAAAAATGAAAATTTAGTTAAAAAAAGTTGCAAACTTTGTACCTCATAAGCATTTGTATTAATAAGGGGACGACCTAAACGCTTTGAAATCTCTTTCTTATGTTCAAGAGCCTTCTTCGACGATTCACGGTTCGGGTCTAAGTATTGCAACCCGGTTACCAATACCAAGCAACTCAACGCAGCGCTTGCAGCGTATAACAAAATATCTTGAAGGAACTTCGTATCTGATGAACCCTTCATTGTAATATTATTATTTATTTGTTATTCAACAAACAAATTTTCAAATTATGATGATAAAGATTTGGGTTTGGGTTTGATTAGAGACAGAATTTTGTGTTGGTTTGTTTTTCGATTTTGTACTTTGTTTATCGCCGACAGAAATTCTGTCTGGTTTTACGGAAGAAAATAGGTTCCTGGAAGTTGTAAAAAGAGAATCCCTCAATGTTTTGAATTGTGGATGACGACGATTCAGATTGTTTTTGGGCTGGGCTGGGTCTAGAGCTTTACTATTTGTGCCCACTAGAATCCTCATGCGCCCCTGAAATTACTAAAATAACTTATCACATTCTAGGATGCGAGCACTATTCGCACCCTATTTTGTAAGTGGAAGTCTTATCTGATTCAAACCCAACGTCAGTGTCCCATGAATGAAAATATTATAAAAAAAAAAGTTTGGCATTCTAGTATGCAAACAACGTTTGCACTCTAGGATGTGAACTGTCTTTGCATTATAAGATCCGACCTCCTTTTTTCATAATATTTTCATTTATGGGAGGCGCAGACGTTGAACTTGAGTCAAATAAAATTGTCACTCGCAAAATAGGGTGTGAATTGAAAAATAGTTCGCTATTTAGAGTACGAACTTAGTTTACATTTTAACTACTGAGCCTTATAAAAATGTGGCCACTATTTTTTTTTTTTTGGTATTCACCACCAGTTTAATCTGGTTCGGGGGTCAGTCCTGGTATCAAGTGGTTTCAGCCCTCTCCCGATCGCAGTTGCGGGGGATCGAACCATGGTCCTCCCTACCAAGTTCAGCGCCAATCACCACTGAGTCAACTAACGATTGGTAAATGTGGCCACTATTTATTACCCAACCAAAGGAATTTGTTTTTTGGGATTTTAAAAGTTACAATCTAGACACGAAAATTGTTTTTTTCGCCCCTACCATTTGCTCCCAGGCCCCCCTGCATGACCCATTTGCCCTTTGAAGCATTCGGTAAGACGTTACCAAATCAAAGAAATTTCGGTACCTAGTTACCGAACTCATGTCACGTTACATTGTTGGCGTGGTTTATAACAGAAATATACGTGTTCGGTAACTTTCTACCGAAAACATGTATTTTTTTAAAAAATTAACAGTTTCGGTAGCTACGGGCTGAACACGCTTAATTTCGGTAGGCAGCTACCGAAACTGGTCTATATAGGGTCTAGCTGACAGACTTGTACTTTCATTACCTCTTCAACACACAATCACAATGTTTGCGATCTAAGGCGTACTTTTGCGTTTCAGAAGCAAGAAATCGACGTTTATACATCCATAGAGGGTTCCTACACTGATTGGTTGCCATACAACAGGTAATAAGAGTTTTAATCCGTTTATTTTTCGAATTTGCTTGGTTTTGCTGTCAATAGATTTTCTGGTAAATCGCTACCGAAATGACCATTTTTCGGTAGGTAGCTACCGAAATGTACCCTTTCGGTACGTAGCTACCGAAATAGTGTATAACTTGCTTTTTTTGTGTTTGGTTAATAGCGTAGGTTTTTTGTAATGGCTGAACCTCCTACTATTGAATTGAAACCAAACATTGATGAACCCGACATACCTGTCGTCGTTCAACCCAATGCTCTCGTCGTTCAACCCAATGTTGTGGAACCCGATGACGAACAATCTAATGTTGTTGTTGACACCGGCAAATATTTTGTAAATTGTGAAAAGATGAAGGTGCGAGATGTCATGATTGATTGGTGTAAACGACGGGCTCTGATCGCTGGATTTTCTATTGTGATTTGGAAATCAGACAATGGGGCTTATAATAGGAAAAAGTTTTTTATATTGGGATGTGAAAGAGGTGGTGTTTACAAAGAAAGGAAAAAGAAATCAAAGAAAGAAGACACAGCTACGAGGAAAACATTGTGTCCGTTCAGGCTGCGAGGTTATTATTTGGCATCAGAACAATGGAGTCTAAGTGTTGTGTGTGGTGAACATAACCATGAGATGTCAAAAACATTAGAAGGTCATCTTCTTGTTGGACGCTTAAAACCGGAGGAGAAGGAGTGTGTACGCGAGTTGACTAAGAATTTGGTGGCGCCGAAGAACATTATGACGATGTTGAAAGGGCGAAATCCAGATAGCAAGACAAATATGAAGCAAATATACAATGCGCGCCAGAGGTTTAAAACAGATGTTAGGGGTGAACTCTCTGAATTGCAACATCTCTTGAAGTGTTGTGAAACTCACAAATATTTTCACAAGTGTAGAACAATTGGTGACTCCACAACTATACAAGACATTTTTTGGGCACATCCTGAGAGTATTAAATTGTTTAACACTTTCCCGACTGTTTTGATGATGAATTCAATGTACAAAACAAACAAGTATAAAATGCCTTTATTTGAGATAGTCGGTGTAACGTCAACTGAGGAATCGTACAATGTTGGATTTGCCTATATCGCGAATGAAAAAGAAGATAATTTTGTATAGGCTCTTGAGACATGTAAGAGTCTTTTGATAAGTAAGGAGACCTTTCCGAAGGTCATTGTCACCGATAGGGATAAGTCATTGATGAATGCTGTTGCAAAGTTTTTTCCAAATTCAACTGCTTTAGTGTGTCGGGTTCATGTTTATAAAAATGTGAAAGCTAAGTTTAAGGCCCTTTGCAAAGCAAAAGACGAAAAGATGTTTCAGTTACTTAAGACACTCAAACTTCAATGGAATTCAATTGTAGATTCGACTTCAGAAGAGTCATATACGACTGCAGTTGTTGATTTCAGGAAAGTGTTTGAAAATTTTCCAAATTTTGTCAAATATGTTGAAACTACAGTCCTTGATCCGGTGAAGGAAAAATTTGTGAGTGGATGGACAGACAGTGTTATGCACATTGGGAACACTACCACCAACAGAGTTGAGTCACAACATGGTGCGCTAAAACAATATTTGACGGATTGTAAGGGTGATTTGGTCAAGGGTTGGGAGGCAATAAATCAAATGGTCCCAAACCAGCTGACTAAGATAAAGACGTCATTTGGACAGAGTACTACTGCTGTTGAACATTATTTTAAAAATCATTTTTTGTACATTAAGTTGGTGTATAACATCTCTCGACAGGCCTTACACTTTATTCGCGGTGAAGAAATTCGATCACGCGATTGCGGGAGGAATCGAAAAAAGTGTGGTTGTGTGATAAAGAAAACATATGGGTTACCGTGTGCTTGTTTAATAGCTTTGAAGATTGAAAAAAAGCTACCTATTAGACTAGATGAGGTTAACACTCATTGGAAGAGATTACAGATTGATGAAACTGTTGATGGTGAAGTTGACTGCTTGCAAGAGTTTAATGTAATTCAGGTAACAGACATAATTATACACTTTATATTTTAGACCAGAACATTGACTTTCAGGTTTAAGTATTTAAATAAATATTTTTGTTTGTTTTAAGAACGGTTGAAATCATCAGATCATAGTATGAAGCTACAAATCAGGGATCAATTGCGTCTGATAGCTTATCCAGAAATTACATCATTGACTCCACCGATCAAGCAGGTAGATACAAAAGGGGCCAAAAAGCGGGGAAAGTCAGCTAAATGCAATAGTTCAACCACCAGATCTCCATCTTATTGGGAGTACATTGATGAACAATTTCCTGACTCTCAATTAAATACATGGAGTATATGCCACTCTTCATGCATTCATATATAGAGGATATTATTGATGTTAAGGGTGACGGTCATTATGGATTTCGCGTTGCTGCAGAGTGTTTTAATAAGGGTGAAGAAAATCAAGGATTGGTTCGGGCTAAACTAATTAGAAAGTTAACCATGTTTAGGAAAGAGTACGAAGCAATATATGGTACTAAGGAACGATTTGAATACATTCTCAATGGTTTGTACCCTCCAAAAGTTATGCCTAAGAGTGGAATTGCGCTAGTAGAGAATTGGTTTACATTTCCAGATATGGGGCATATCCTTGCAACCGCCTACAACCGCGTTGTAGTTGAATTGACTACTCATCGTATTGGTCAATCTGAAACCTTTTTTCCAATCCGCGGTCGTCCACCATTGGATCCATCTTCACGGATTATTTGTGTTGGTATGGTTCCAAATCATTGTGTGTATGTAAAATTGAAGTCAGGGTGTCCACTGCCTCCAAGTTGCAAGGAATGGAAAACTCATCGGGCGCCAGAGGCTGAGACTTGGGAGGATACCTTTTTGGATCGGATGAGTGAGTTTGACGAACTGATGAAGAATGAAAAAGGTGACATGGAGTTGGAGACGAATAAAGATGATCCCATTATTGTGGACTAAGTTTGTAACCGACACTTTATGTGGTTGTAATGTAACCGACACTTTTTGTGGTTGAAATGTAACCGACACTTTTTGTGGATGTAATCAAGCATCAAATTATATAAATATATGGATGCGTATTCAGATAAATCACAACTCAGTTTCAATTTATTTACTAGTTTTTTCAATTTTCAATTCTTAACTATGTCATCCTCACGTGGTTCTGGTGGTTCTCGCAATCCGGTAGAAACATATCAGTTTTCTGTCCAGTTTCAGGGTAACAAAGAGTTGTTCACCCTTGCATTGGATACCAGTCTAACAACTGTTGAATCAATCAAAAATAGAATTGAAATCATGTATCATTATGCACAAGGCAAACAACTGAAAATTGCGAAACTTGGGTATGCAGAAATGTGGGTCGATCTGGCAGCTGACTGTTCAAGCAATTCATTTGAAGATGCACCAAAGAAATACGGGTGGAAACAATTGAAAGATGATGATGATGTGCGTTCCATGTTTAATCAAATTTTAATTGATCCAAAAGGGGGACGTTTGTATGCTATGTTAAATTAAGCTTATTTTATGTCTTCCGATGTTTTATGTTATGTCTTTAATTTCAGTGTAATGTGTTTAATTCATGATGTTTCATGTTTCATTGTAACGTGTTAATTAAGGATGTTCCGTGTTTCATTGTAAAGTGTTTCGTGTTTTATTGTAATGTGATTGAAAATTGGACAGGAATTAATATCCGAACTTGTGTTTCGGCGTGGATTTGGTAAATCCATGTGAAAATTACATGTTTAAAGCCTTGTCGCACAGATTAAACATGAGTTCGGTAGCATTGTACCAAAATAAGTGAAATTTGATTCTGGAATTCACTTATTTCGGCACAAAGCTACCGAACCAGTGTCCTATGTCAACAGAACATGCGTTCGGTAGCAATCTACCGAAATAAGTGAAATTTGATTCTGGAATTCACTTATTTCGGCACAAAGCTACCGAACCAGTGTCCTATGTCAACAGAACATGAGTTCGGTAGTAAGCTACCGAAATAAGTGAAATTTGATTCTGGAATTCACTTGTTTCGGCACAATGCTATCGAAAGCATGTCGTATGTAAAACAGAACATGAGTTCGGTAGATAGCTACCGAAATATGTGAATTTTGATTCTGGAATTCACTAATTTCGGCACAAAGCTACCGAAATAAGTGAAATTTGATTCTGGAATCACTTATTTCGGCACAATGCTACCGAAACCATGTATTAGCTGTTCGACAAAATTTGTAACATTGACGTTCACATGGATTTACGAAATCCACGCCGAAACACAAGTTCGGATATATTAACCTGTCCAATTTACAATCACATTACACATGTTCACACATCAATTGCAATATTAAAACAGTCAAAATCACAACAATCTCCAAAATCACAACATTAAAACAGTCAAAATCAATATCTAAAATTACATAATCATCGCAACACTTTGTGCGTACCAAAATACATATCTCCAAAATAACACATCAATTGTTTTAATACATACCAAACTAAAATAACATTAAAACTAAACTAAACTAATCTTCACCAGATTTCTTCTTCTTCTTCTTCTTCTTCTTCTTCTTCTTCTTCTTCTTCTTCTTCTTCTTCTTCTTCTTCTTCTTCTTGCTTCCTTCACCAGAATCTCGCTTCCTCTTTACTGGCAACGAATACGTCGCCACAGGCTCCAAATCCCTAACCACTTTCTTCAGCAATTCCCTAGCTTCTTCCAGAGTCAACTCACCATCAAGCTTTCCATTCACCTCCTCTATCACCGTCCTACATATCTTAAACACGTCTTGTTTGTCAGCCGTGATGACAATTTAGCAAGTGTACTAAAGTCTTCGTTAAGTAATAAAATTTATCGATCCACAGGGATTGTTTTAAACTTGACAAAACAATTGAATTATATCTAGCAACTAAAAGCAATAAAAGGGGGTTTGTTTGTTTGGATTTGTTGCCTAAATAAAAGATTTAGACAAAATATTTAGAAAAGATTCAAATAAAATATTTGAATTGAATTAGGGTTTTGTAGAGAGAAATAAGCGATTGGACCTTTTGGTTCATCTAGTCCTAATTCATCTCGGTGATTCCATGTTTATTAACGAACTACAACTTTAGTTTCACGATCGATTAAATTAATTAACTATGCCCAATGTCCTGGTAACATAGTCCTCTCCCTTGATCATGAATCTCAAATCTCTAAGGTGATTTATGATCAAGTGAGGGATTCGCGCTTTAATCTTTGATCTCAATTAGTAAACCAAAATCTCTTAAGTGAAAACCAATTTTACAATAATTCCTAGATCAATAATCTATTCCTATTCTCATAGTAAAACAAATCATAAACATCATCACATAAGTCGTCACATATGTAAAGCATTAAGCACAAGGAAAAATTGATGAAACTAACTTCGTAATTAATTAATAAACATAAAAGAAATCACATGGTTCGAGACAATTCGGGACTAGAATCCCCTAAGGCCAATCATAAGGATTTAGCCGGACATAGCTAAACACAAATTAACAAGTTTAAAGATGAAAGAAAGCATTACAAAGAGCTCTGAGTTTCTTCCAAAAGTCTTATGTTTCTCGCCGTAAAATTTTGTCCCCTGAAACTCTTGCTTGAGTCTCTTTATATAGAGATGCAGCTCCTGTTGATTTACTTCAGTTTTTCTTCGATCTTGATAGGAATTAGTTTTTTTAAACAAAATTTGTTTTAAAACTAAATATTTTCCAATCATATCTAACACACTGATTTGTTAACAAACTAATTCTTTTTTTAAATCTTTTCTTGTGTTTTCAGCAGCCTTGTACTTGACGTAACTTCCACTTATTATTGTGCAAAAACATAATAAAAACGTACTAAAAACCTTGTAATTAGGTCTTGAAATAAGTAAAACTATAGTAATGACGTGGAGTCATCACAACCCCAAACTTGAACTTTTCCTTGTCCTCAAGGAATATCTTCATCCATCGGAAAACCTGGCACTATCATCAACAATCTTATTGAAAGCATCAAAGTCAATCAAGTTAGATACCCACAATTATCATTTCAATGATCATCCCTATCAAGAATTTACTCGCATATAGATTTATAACGAAAAATGAAGAACTTTTCACAAATATTGACCAAGCTTTAATCACTTCACTCCCTCACATTCTCTCCTATTTAAAGATGGTTTAAATTTCACTCAATCAACACAAACATAGCCATTCTACCATAGGCTTGCAAACATTCTAGAAATCAATCAACATGCATAAGAATTCACACCTTTAGAGGACTTGAGGGTTATAACGGGGCTAAGGTTTTTAGGGTGGATGTTTTTGGAAGGTAAGCAGAAAAACTTGGAGTTTAAAAGATCACCTGTTTCAAAAAATTGGATTATTCAAACATTTTCCCCCTTAATTTCAAGCATTGTTATACTAGAGAACTTATTTATCAATCAATTTTACTTTCTTTTTTTTTTTTTTTTTTTGTGTACACCATTTTGTTCATTCATTTTTTCCTTTTTGTAGTTCTCTAGTACCCCACCCCAAACTTAATCGGTTGCAAATACCAAAAGCAACCCCAAACTTAATGATGAGCATCAAATCAAAAGTAAAGTGATCTAACTCCAAGAAAATCATCTTTTTTTTGTTTCTTTTTATAATTTCAAACTTGGGTTATCAAATAAAGAACATTTTTCTTTCGGCTCAAATGGGGTTTAACGAAGGATATAATATACGTAAAGGTGGCTTCAAAAAGGCTCAAGGTACAAACAACATGCCTCGGTGTGTAACTCATAGCAATCAATCAATTAAAAGAACAAAAGCAAGTTCTAGAGAATTAGCTAAGTTGTGGAATCTCTCATGACAAGAAAATTTATGTGTTTGGGCTTAAATTCGCACGGCTTTGCCGGATTATCGAGTGGTCAATGTTTGAGAAATTTCCTCAACTTTTCTAATTACAATCAAATATGAAAAACAATCAATTAAGGGGGTCACAAATTCATGTATCATGATGCTAACCTATCTGACTTATAATAACATTCAAATAAAATCATTCCGATAGTGCGCAAGTTTTCAAATAGCCAAAACATTCACCAAAGACAAAATTAAATTCAAGTAAAAGGAAGTGAGACTAACCTTGGGTTGCCTCCCAATCAGCGCTCGTTTAACGTCAATAGCTTGACGGTCCGTAACCTCGGGGTCACACGCTTCTTTAACGTCATTAGCTAGACGTAAGAAGATTGTTAGGGCGTCTTATATGAGAGGTGGAATATATCAACCGTCTTCTTCCTCTTGATTGTTAGGACTCCCATGAACTTGAGGAAGAGAGGATGTTGCTTCCATATCCTCTTCAGTATGGCCATAGCGAACAAAGCACATATCATATCTATGACTTTATCGATCTCTGATTTTTCTTTGGCTTTGTTGCTCGGATGTTCTTTGTATTGGAGATCTTGCTCTAGAAACTTCATTGGTTGAAACTGGGATGTCACATAGAGATCCATGTTCTTCACTTTGAATGGTTCTCTCATGCCATCTTCCTTATCTTTAAATTCTTCTTGTTCCATAATGGCATGTTGTTTCATCTTTATCTCAACCAATTGTCTTTCCACATCATATGCCTTCTCAACTAAATTATCACATCGAGCTTCAAATTTATCAAAAGAAGCTTGATTGGTATTAAAGAATTCGTCCAAAATATTTTGGAGTTGAGAATCAAAATTAGGCATGAACTTGTCTTGATCTTCAATCTTTATTGGTTGAGACTCACTCTTCCCATATATATCTTCCTTCTGCATGTTTGACGTTTCTCTTATAGCTTCTTCTTTCTCTATAACGTCATGCTGGTTAATTCCTACCTCAACCAATAGTTTCTCTAGATCTTCCTCTTTATCTTCTTTTTCATGGTGTACTTCTTCCTCACTTGTTGGGGTTTCAGCTATTTCTTCTACCACTTTATCAGCATCAGAGTGTTCACTTTTGTTGCTTCTTGAATCCAGTTCAATCTGGGTTGTAGCTGATTCAATTGACTCACCGTTTTGGGCTTCAAAATCCTCTTCAGAGATTTCTTCAACGAATTCAATCCAGTTTTCCACGAACGATGGGTATCTTCTTGGTCTATTGATGAATTCACTGAAAAGTTCAAAGGCTTCTTCTATGGGTCTATTATTGTCTTGGCTAAGTTCGATGATAGTTTTAAGAATCTTAGACCGTTTATCTAGGTCCCATTGCACTGCCATTGCTTATGAAACTAAAATAAACTGATTAGTAGTAAAGCACAATGAAAACGATAAAGATTATGAGAATTTTTTTTTTTTTTTTTGAAATAATAACAAAAGCTGCTACTAATAAAAATATAATCTAACAAGAAAAAAAAAATCAAATAGAATCTACTAAATAAACAAAATATAACTAAGATCCTAAATTAACTCTAACAATAGTATTTTTTTTTTATATAAAAAAAAACAAGAAAATAAAAAAAACTAAATATGGTTCAATCGGATTGTCAATTAAATCAACAATCCCTGGCAACGGCGCCAAAAACTTGATGACAATTTAGCAAGTGTACTAAAGTCTTCGTTAAGTAATAAAATTTATCGATCCACAGGGATTGTTTTAAACTTGACAAAACAATTGAATTATATCTAGCAACTAAAAGCAATAAAAGGAGGGTTTGTTTGTTTGGATTTGTTGCCTAAATAAAAGATTTAGACAAAATATTTAGAAAAGATTCAAATAAAATATTTGAATTGAATTAGGGTTTTGTAGAGAGAAATAAGCGATTGGACCTTTTGGTTCATCTAGTCCTAATTCATCTCGGTGATTCCATGTTTATTAATGAACTACAACTTTAGTTTCACGATCGATTAAATTAATTAACTATGCCCAATGTCTTGGTAACATAGTCCCCTCCCTTGATCATGAATCCCAAATCTCTAAGGTGATTTATGATCAAGTGAGGGATTCGCGCTTTAATCTTTGATCTCAATTAGTAAACCAAAATCTCTTAAGTGAAAACCAATTTTACAATAATTCCTAGATCAATAATCTATTCCTATTCTCATAGTAAAACAAATCATAAACATCATCACATAAGTCGTCACATATGTAAAGCATTAAGCACAAGGAGAAATTGATGAAACTAACTTCGTAATTAATTAATAAACATAAAAGAAATCACATGGTTCGAGACAATTCGGGACTAGAATCCCCTAAGGCCAATTCGCTTTAATCTTCTTGTGTTTTCAGCAGCCTTGTACTTGACGTAACTTCCACTTATTATTGTGCAAAAACATAATAAAAACGTACTAAAAACCTTGTAATTAGGTCTTGAAATAAGTAAAACTATAGTAATGACGTGGACTCATCAAGCCGCATTGTCCTCCTCAATCAATACTTCCAGATTTGCAGGTCTTGCCGGATTCCCTTCAATTAGTGGCCATAACTTCGGATGCGAAACACGATAAAACCATGCAATGTATCCTGGTACGGTTTCAAACCCATTTTTTGCTCTTGGCCCTCTCATTTCTTCGGTGACATAGTTCTCAGCCATGTAGTTAGCAAATGCTTCACCAATTGTAAACCGATTCAGACCAGCTTTTGCAGATTCATCAGGGTGTCGGGGAATAGACTGGACATGTCCAAATTGCCTTAGGACACGCTCAGGCAAATAAGGACATATCATAGCACTTCCACACATAATCCAGCCATTGTACCAACAGATATCTTCAAACGGCCGAATATGTCGGTGATCCTCATACGGTCTAAACGTGACTTCGTCCACTTCCATCCTATCCAATGTCGTCCTATGCTCATCCGGATATTTATAACCTTTCATAGGCAAATATTTAGCGCAAATTGGATCCCGGTGCCTATACTTTGGACTAGCCCCTCCCCCTCCGAACCTTGTGAAATGCTCATAAATCCACGCCTAAAAACAACAAATTAACAATAAATAAACCTTTTGAAATGCACAAAATGATTTAACAACTGCATAGATAAGATAATGAAATCATTTTAAATAAATTAAATTTATATACCTGAAACATACAGTTGTACCCTCCATGGTTTCCACATCTCGGCTTAGTTGCCTTCTCCAAGTAATTATACAAATATGCCAGCCCAGAAGCACCCCAGTTCCATGTGTTTACCAAGCTTAGGTCTTGCAAATATGTCAGGAATATGACATCCACATACTGCATACTTTTGTTGGTGAAAATGGTTCCACCAATCAAGTAGAGCAAGAATGCTCGTATGGTGCAATCCCTATAATTTTGCATAACTTCCTCCTCTTCCTCTTCCGCTTCAGCCTTCAACGCTCGCCTCAAATTGGCGGCGTATATCTTCTCCAGCATCGGAAACCCGATATGTGCTCCTTTCATTTTCTTGAACTCTGCCCTACACTTAGCTCTAGGGAAGTTCAGATACTCTCGGCACATATCTTCACCTTCTTCCGTTGTGCACGAAGTTCCAAGGTGGTTGAGCATTTTACCGGTGATGGGAATATGTAGCAAGCACGAAACATCATCCAGAGTTATCGTTACTTCACCAATCGGCAGATGGAAAGTACCGGTCTCTGGTTGCCATCGCTCGGTAAAGGCCGTCAACAATCCCCAGTCAAGATTATTGTAATTGGTCTTCAAAAGTGGTTGGAGTCCACTAGCCTTAACAACATCCCAAAACCAATCCAGCTCCGACTTCGGCAATGTAAATTCATTAATCTTCTTTCCGTTGTTCATGCACCTCAAATACCTCGATTTACACTGCACAAATTCAATGAAAATCAGAAATTAAGAAATAATCACAAGTTTAACAAATTCAATACAAATTAATTAAAATACGAATTTACCTCTCCTCTCCACAATGACGCGGCAACATGCTTTCCAAAACCCGGCAACAACGACAAGTCCGTTGGACCACCAGGGTAACTTGAAACTTTGCCTTCACCGGCACGTGGTGGGTTTCTTCCTTGTGTTGTTCTTGTATTTTTTTTCCGTTCTTTTTTTTGTGGTGGTGGTGATTGCGGTTCTCCTTGTGCTTCTACTTCTTGCTCTTGCTCTTCCTCATCCTCTTCATCTCCAAAATCAAAAAAATCACTCAAATCGTCTTCATCTTCTTGCTCTTCCAATCCCGGTTCAGTTTCAACTTCCATTTGTTCTTCATTTTCATCATCAGGCTCCTCCTCTTGAGCTTGAGCCGATCCAGCAACTACAACAGTTTTTCCCTTAGACCCACTTGGAATTTTATCGACATTCAAGCGTTCTCTACGGGCAGAGCCATGTGCTTTGCTTACCCTACCAGCTCTCGTTCGTCCTACTTCATCCGTCATTCCTATAACAAAATACATAACATTTTATCAAAACATCATAACAGTTGGAGCACATCATAACAATCAACATCATCCAGGCATTTTATCAAGAAATCCAGCATATAACAATCAACATCATCCAGACATTTTATCAAGAAATCCAGCATTTTATCAAGAAAATTTTTCATTCAGGCATTTTATCAAACAGTTGGAGCACATTAACCTAAATAGAAATCCAAACCCTATACATTAATTAAATTAACATTCCAATTTCGTGGAATCAACATATTAATCATAACATGATACAAATATAATCAAGAACCCAGTCAAAAGCAAGTAAATGAGATAGGTTATTTGAAATACTTACTTGTTCAAGTGAATCAATAAAAACCACGAATTTGGTATCCTCTAATCTGCGATTTCTAGTGATGGATGAGTTGTTGCGAACGAAATAAACCTTGTTGTTGTTGTTGACCTTCGAATTTGCGATTAAAACCCTATAATCGCTCTTGGACCCTCTCAAATTTTTTTTTGCATAAACTGATGAAGGTTTGTGAAACCCCCTACTATATTACTAGAGTTCGGTAACTACGTACCGAAATCCCGCGTGTTCAGCACGAAGCTACCGAAACCACGCGTGTTTGGTAGTTTTCTACCGAAAGCACGCGTGTTTGGTATCTTTCTACCGAACCTATATATTTTTTAAATTTTTGCATCAAACTTGCTGTCTGACAGCGTATTTGTGGCCACTTAACATCACTTCGGTATCTACGTACCGAAATAAATCTACTATGGTAAAAAGGTACCGAAATGCCCTGGGACTAAACTGAGGGTATTTTGGGATTTTAGGGGGGCCTGGGAGCAATGTTAGGGGCGAAAAAAGCAATTTTCTCTAGACACGGAATGTGTAAGCCTGCTTTCTCTAAATGCAGTTTACACAAGTCTCAAAGTTAATGAAATCTAAAGTGTCAAATAGTCCATTATTCACCGGTCTTTTTAATTATCTGAAATTCCGAATAAAGATATGTCCTAATTTCTAATGCCACACAATCGATGAATCTTTATTTATAACACATTGTTTATAGGTCGGAGAGCGTAAAACTACTTGAAATATATTTGTTACCAGCGATACATTCATATAATTTTATTTTGTTTCACTTTAGATAAAAAAAATCATTCATGTTTATCATTTAAAACTAATAATTTGAGGGATAGTTCTGTAACTTTCATTTAAAATATTCCTTAATTTGCACTCATTTTGCTAATTAACACCCACTTTATTTTAAAAATGGACACATGACTTAACATGGAATACTTGATTTATCGGACAGAGGAAGTTGCTTGAAAGGCACATGATTTTCTCACTTCGATTAATTATTTTCTTTAATTAATTAAATGACATTGACTAACTACCCTTCTATTTATAACATGTTTGAGTAGTGGTAATTGATTTTTTGGTCCAAAGAAAAGGTGCACCTTATTAACTTAGACCTTCATGTTTTTAGGTAGGTTTAGATTAGCAAACTCCACATATATATATAAAATAAAAAAGGTTTGTTTACTCTTTACTCAAGTTATCAATAAAAACAAAGCAACATTTCATTGATACATTCTTCTTTTTTTTTCTGAATTTTTTATCCAATTCGAAATTATGGTGTGTGTAGCTTTAATACGATTAATAATCTATAATGTTTTAATATTTTGTTAATGTATTGTATTCTTTTTAAGTTTCAAAGGAATTTATTACATTCGAAGGAAATTTGTGTAACTGGATATATTGAAATAAGAAATGAAGGGGAGGGTGAATATTCTTATATTAAGGTTCTCTTTGGTAAGGCGCCAAAACGAGCTAATAGTTTAGAGCTTTTAACTTATAAGCTAAAAGCTCTGTTTGGTAACGGTCTTTTCGTTACGAGCTTATAGCTTATTTTGACTAGCTTATAGCTTATTTTCAAACGCTATTTCAATTAGCTTATAGCTTTTTGTTTTTTCTTCCAATTTTAATCTTATTATTTTAACTAAAACCCGATTTTATTATTAATTAATAATGTCCTTTTATGTCATTTTACATCTATAAGCTATTGAACCACTAATTTTACCAAACACTTCAATTAGCTTATCAGCTATAAGCTATAAGCTATCAGCTATCAGCTATCAGCTATAAGCTATAAACTATCAGCTAGCTTATCAGCTATAAGCTATTTTTACTAAACAGAGCCTAAGAAGTATCCTTTGAATAAAATTAGGTGTAGTGGAAAAGTTATTCTTTTTCTTTTTGTTTGTACCACATTTATATAATGCAATTGAAGTGCATATTATATTGTAAATTATATTGTAAACTACAAGTTTACAAATTTTCTAGAAGTCATCGCCAAATATAGCTTTTGAGCAATTAATACAGAAGAGTTTTTACGTCTTAGATATATTGTATTTATCAGGGGGAGAAGTAAATGTGTTATGCACTCTTGTTCTCTTCACTATGATTTTGTCCCAATAAATTCTTTTGTTAAGGTTTTTAACGAGGCATTACACACAATGTTGTACTATTTTTGCTTTACTAAGATATTTTTTCCAATGAGGTTTTCTCTAGTAAGGTTTTAATGAGGCGTATTCAATTCAATGGAAAATTTTATGAATATTTTAGTGGATGTTCATTAAGCATCGACCCATTTCATTGGGTCATTATATTGTCTTATAAATAGGACTTATATTGGAAAACAAATTTAATGCGGTCGCTGGTTAATGCAGTCACGTGCGATCGTTGGCTGTAAATCGTTTGATCAATATCAGATGGTTCAGATCTTAAGATAATTTTTAATTTTTATTTAAAATAAAATTTAAAATTGAAATTTGAACTGTCCAATTAAAATCGAACGATCTTAACACGCCGACTGCATGACTGCACGGATTTTTGACTTTATTGAATCTGAATCCCTTATATTGTCATATAAACACACACCTTAACAAATATAATACAAATTCTATTATTTCTCTCTTCTCTTTTTCTTTCCTTCATCTCTATTGTTTTACATTCCAAGCGCTGTTTAAAATTAGTTTTATAACACATCCGATACTTCTTTATTGTATCGTTTGTAATTTTCACATTCTTTAACACACTTGTCAACTGTTTTGATGTACGATTCAAAAAATAAAATAAAAAATAAAAAGTTTTTGATGTAACTATTATTAGCAATAAGACATAATCAAAGGTAGTAAGGTAGTTACGTCAAGCAATATCATCATAGACTTTTTTCTCACTAAAAGTTATTCGATATTAAAATAAAAAAGTTATTATATTTTCTTCAAATGATCTGCTAATGACTTTAAGTGGCCTATCAATAGTTTTAAGAGCAATTTTAATTATCTTCTCATCTTGGTAATGATTTAATAGTATTATTAATAAGCTAGGTGTTGTTTGGTTGAGCAATTAGCCAATTACTATATTGAGGGTGTGTTTGTTTTGAGATAAAAAAAAAATACTGATAATTTTAATAGTGTTTGTTATGTACGTATTATTATTTTTCTTGAATTATTTATTAAAAAAAATAATTGTTAACCTTTACTCAAAAACCTTTACTATGAGATTAAACATGATATGTCTTAAATATTATCACATACTCGAGGAAGCAGATTTCCTGCTGTTACAGTAGGATGCTGTAACAAATGTGGGTTGTCCGATCTAGATCGTGTGGCTATGATCATTTCTATTAATTTTATAAATGAATTAATCTGATCCGTCCGATTTGATAATCAACAGATGAGATGGAATACAGCGTGAAGCTGCGTGGTTTTGTTACAGCAACAAATTCTGGTCCCATACTCTGAGACATGACTCAATTTGCACTTATTGTTACAACTTAGACATGAGTCTCAAAACAGGTGTACAACAAGTGCAACTTTTCAAAGATGAGCTCTAATTTTGGATGTCCCTTCTAGCTAGTAACTTTAGCAAAAATTGGATCAGGTCCTCTCCAAATCGGAAAATCAGTACTACTTGGAGGTTCAACATAAATATTGTCTCATGTTGGCATTGCAAGATTTCCACAGTTATACATGCCAAGCAATCTGAATCCAAAACTTTTGAAAATAGGGTTTATTGTAATCTTTCAAGTTCCAAAAATTAGGTCAAGTTCACCTTTTTTCAGAACTTCAAATCTTTTACCACTAAACAAGATTGAAATTTTTCAAAATCTTGATAAATTTGTAAGTAATTTAACGAATGCGTAAGATTATTTTATACCTTGCAACATCCAAATTAAACTTGAATGAGTCTTCAAATTATTTTTTATCTTAAATGATCAAAATGGTTTTGGAGTTAGAATCCTTTGCACGAAAGAAATATATATAGCCCTGACCGAGAGCCCTTGACACTTTGCCCTCACATTGATGAGTATCCGAATAATAACATGGATATTATCATTGACATGAAAAGTCAACCATTTCAATGTAGATCATTATAAAATTATGGATTTCTATGACCGTTAAATAGGAACACGCGGTACTAAAGCAACTGACTCAATGGACCCAGCAAAACACATTTTGGACCATAGGAGTCGAGAATATATATATATATTTTTTAATAAATAGACGAAATGACAAAATCATTATAAACTCACACACATAAGTGGAGGTTCAAATCTCCAGTTATAACGTCCGACCTAACAATTTCGATATTTTTATATAATTATCCCTAATTATAATGAACTTGATTAATTTTAGTTTTTATGGGTAAAAAAAAACTTAATTGGTTAGGTTAGGTTAGGTTAGCCTAACACAGGAGTAAAGTAACTACTACTTGTTTGACCAAACAAATAAAAAAAAGTAACGACTACTTGAAGACAAGAAGCAGCGAAGAAATATCGGGGTAAAGCTGAAAACGACCGCGACAATAAATCATTAGCAAACTATGAAAGGGTATTAGATTAGTATTATAAATTAAAATGTTACATCTATTTTTTTCTCAGTTAAAAAAAAATGTTGCAGATGAAAATCCATGATCCGTCAATGTTTTTGTTTCCACAACGTAAGTGCAATAATTTCAATGGTTCTTTCTAACCAAGTCCAAGAGAGCTCCTCTTTGTCGCATTTTAATTATAGAAATGTAATTTTGTCACTCTATCGGTTACTCGCGTACTTTAAGTCATTTCTAACTAACGTTATAAACTTAGGGTATTTTTGGGTGTCCACAACTTAGTAGCAGACGAGATATTTTAGTGAATTTGCAGAGCGCGTGACAGAATGACTAGGATGACAAAAGTAAACCTCTTAATTTTAATTGCTTGATTCGTTGATGTGAACCATGGGCCATGCCTCATGTTGCTTCACTGTTACGCACGTCAATGATATTGTTTTGGGTAAGAAAGGAGTGAACCAAATATGAACGGTGATTGATGAGCACATACATACATATTCCAGAATCCAACACAATGGTGTAGTGGGGTCCACCACACAATTTCTTCTTAGGTTTTGGTTTGAGTAGTTGACCTTTCATCTTCTTCCACTTCAATGAATGAAAGGAAGGAGTGTGTGCCTCTCTCACGCCAATCAATTTAATTCCACCCCCATGTTTATGCCACACGCCTCTCCCCAATCCAACAATTCAACATGATGATCATATAAATCATAAATGGTAGTAGATGGAAATTTAATACCACATGGTTCAAAATATTTATACAAAATTTTGATACTACCAATTTAGATAGAAAGTAGAGTTGGTTGAAGCGTTGGATATGTAGAATCAGAGTTCGAATCATAGTACTTTCATTTATCCATCTTAAAGTGAAATTTTAGCAATCAGACTAGTTGACAAAAAAAATTTGAAAGTGAGTCCAACTCAACTATATAAAATCGACTCCTAAAAATTATCTCTACTTAACAAGAAAAAAAGAATCTTGTCTATATGTGTATTAGTCAACTTTTGAGTATTTTTGATTTGGCAATTATTTTCAGCCCAACAAATATATGTCCATCATATTATGCTTTATCTGTATGTAAAGTGGGTTGTTATTAAAGTTGTTGTAGTACAATTAACTTGAAATTTTTAAGAAACATCTTTGTTAATGTACTTATTACCTTGTACTACATTACTACAAGCTTAGGTGAAAGAGAGTGGACTTGTTTATTTTCCCTGTTATAAATTAACTTCAAATTAGACAACCTTAATCTCTTCTCAAACCACTGTGAAGAAATTCAAGCATCCTTGTCCTTTGTCACAAAGATTCATTTCAACTCTCTAGTCTCTACCGTCAAAACAATAACTGAACAAGGTAACATATTTATTTATTTATTTATTAGATGAGGTTTTATTCTGATTTTATACATTGCGTGTCACAAATTTTCTAAAAAAAAAACTTTGAAGAATTGGATTCTAATTCCATTGTTATGCTTCTGAAAATAATAATAAATTCTGACACAACCGCACACCTCTCTATACATTTTTACAATAATTTAATACTTCTCTTTATTGCAATGTTTTTTAAATACTACTCCTAGATCAAGAGAGTTTTATTAGTTTAAGTTTTAGCTATCATCATTGAATATTAATTCTTTTTCCCTTTATTGGTTAAGTTATAGTGGAAGAATCTGTGAATCCAATGGGAACTACAAATAACCAAGAAGAAAGAGAGATTGAAGAGGGTTCAGTGGCTATGGATGAGGAGTTGAATAGAATAACACCATGGAGGAAACAGATAACAGTTAGAGGATTAATAGCTAGTTTTTTTATTGGAATAATTTACAGTGTGATTGTTATGAAACTCAATCTTACAACTGGATTAGTTCCTAATCTCAATGTTTCTGCTGCTCTACTTGGTTTTGTGTTTATTCGAATTTGGACTAAGATTCTTGCAAAAGCTAAGATTGTTTCAACTCCATTCACTAGACAGGAGAATACCGTCATTCAGACTTGTGCCGTTGCTTGCTATAGCATCGCTGTAGGAGGTTAGTCAGCATATTTTCTTTTCTGCAATTTCTTCGATAAACCACTAATTAAGTGCTTATAGTTATAGCTTAACCGGTTATCATATAAGTGTTTATGTATAAGTTTTTTTTTTGGTCAAGTAGTCTAATGGCTAGAAACTCACCTTTTAAGGTAAGTATAAGTGGGACTGGGAGATCTCGAGTTCGAACCCTGACCCTGCATATAAAATGCAATACCCTTACCAATTGAGCTGTGCTCATAGGGACATGTTTATGTATAAGTTATTTCTATAATAAATGATAAAATAAAGTCAAACTCTTTTCACATATGCTACAAGCTATTTGCATAAGTTATCCTGGAGAGCTCATGAAAATAAGCTGAAAACAGCTTACTAAAAGTCTTAAAATTCAAGCAGGTCGTTGTGCAACGTAAAGTTTATGTGTTTGTTTGTGATTTGTTGAAGTGAACTTGTATAATAATTTGTAGGTGGTTTTGGGTCTTATCTTTTGGGGTTGAATAGGAGGACTTATGAGCAAGCTGGGGTTGATACACCAGGGAATACTCCTGGTAGTACTAAGGAGCCTGCAATTGGTTGGATGACAGCTTTTCTATTTGTCACCAGTTTTGTTGGACTTTTAGCTTTGGTCCCCATTCGAAAGGTAGTAGTATTTCGGTATAGTATTCAATTGAACGATTTTCATGATTTTGTTCGCACTTGATTCATTTAATGCAATTGCGTATTCAAATGTTGCTGAAGTGTTAGCTCAAATCCCCTCGGGGGGGATTTGTATAAAACTCATTAGTGATTCTATTTGACTTGAATGGTGTTGATTGTGAATTTTGCGTTGTTTAACAGATTATGATAATAGACTACAAATTAACTTATCCAAGTGGAACTGCTACTGCTGTTCTTATTAATGGATTTCATACTCCTAAAGGAGATGTGATGGCCAAGTATGAACCTGTTTTGTCTTTTCTTTTTAAATTTTTTTTGGAGTGCTTTAGCTCAAACTAGCTCAACTTGTTTCGCAGGAAGCAGGTTCATGGATTTGTGAAATTTTTCGCTGCGAGCTTTATCTGGGCCTTCTTTCAGTGGTTTTTTACCGGTGGAGATAATTGTGGATTTGTTCAGTTTCCTACTTTTGGATTGCAAGCATGGAGAAACTCGTGTGTGATCCTTTGTTTTTTGTTCTACTAGTAAAAGTTCTCGACTATGAAATAATTATTATCCAATTGTCACTGATTAAAACGCTATAATTTTGCAGATTTTACTTCGATTTCAGCATGACTTATGTTGGAGCAGGAATGATTTGTTCTCATCTTGTTAATTTATCGTTACTTCTCGGGGCTGTTGTTTCATGGGGCATCATGTGGCCGTTAATCAAGGGACTAAAAGGAGAATGGTTCCCTGCAAGTATACCTGAAAGTAGCATGAAGAGTCTCAACGGTTATAAGGTTTAAGTTTAGCTAGAATTAATTAGAGGACTTTTAACAAATCTATATATTATTTGCTTTTAGACCTTATCAGATTTTATCTCTTGCTCCAGGTTTTTATTTCCATTGCTTTGATTCTTGGTGATGGATTTTACAATTTTCTCAAAGTTCTCTATTTCACTGCCACAAATATCCATGCCAACATGAAAAAGAAGAATCTTAATAATACATGTAAGTAAATGATCGCTTATAAATTTTCTCAAAGTTCTCTTATTTGTCTGCAAAATCTAATATTTCTTTGTCCTTGCAGTTTCCGATAACCAGAATCAATTGCCTCTTGATGATCTCAGACGAAACGAAATGTTTGCAAGAGAAAACATTCCTATTTGGTTGGCATGTACAGGGTACATATTTTTCTCCGTCATCTCTATCGTCGTAATCCCATTGATGTTCCCTCAATTGAAGTGGTATTTTGTTCTGTTTGCGTATATTTTTGCACCCTCACTTGGTTTCTGCAATGCTTATGGTGCTGGATTAACCGATATGAACATGGCCTATAACTATGGGAAAGTGGCTCTCTTTGTGCTTGCAGCCTTGGCAGGAAAAAGTGACGGTGTAGTTGCTGGTCTTGTAGGGTGTGGTTTGATTAAATCTATTGTTTCAATTTCATCTGATTTGATGCATGATTTGAAAACCGGTCATCTCACCTTGACTTCACCTCGTTCGATGCTTGTAAGCCAAGCAATCGGTACAGCAATAGGTTGTGTTGTTGCTCCTATCACATTCTTCCTTTTTTACAAGGCATTTGATGTTGGTAATCCAGATGGTGTCTACAAGGCTCCATATGCTATCATATATCGAAACATGGCAATTTTGGGCGTGGAAGGTTTTTCTGCACTTCCAGATCATTGCTTGCAACTATGTTGCGGATTTTTTGTATTTGCGATAGTGGCTAATTTGGTGAGAGATCTTGGCCCAAAAAAAGTTGGCAAATGGATTCCACTTCCAATGGCTATGGCTGTGCCGTTTCTAGTTGGTGGTTACTTTGCCATTGATATGTGTATGGGAAGTTTGATTGTGTTTGCATGGCATGTGCTAAACAAAAACGAAGCTGGTTTGATGGTTCCTGCAGTTGCTTCTGGTTTGATTTGTGGAGATGGATTATGGATTCTTCCTTCATCCATTCTTGCTTTGTTAAAGGTTCGTCCTCCTATCTGCATGAGCTTCTTTCCAACCAAGTAGAAAGTTCGAATTTAGATTTGTTGCAGTAACTGCATCACACAGTTATCTATTTCAACCGTCCAATCTCAAATTAACAGTCATATTCATTTTAAACTGATTATGTTACTGTGAAATTTGAACCGCCCAATCTCATATTAATGACCGAGGTTGTAACTGCGTCTTCTATTTACTGCAGCAGATCCTGGTCTAAAGCTCACAATTAATATAATCACTTATAGAGATTAGAGGAATTAGATGTAGTTATGATCATGATGTCATAGGAGGCTTGCTTATTAGTTATTATATGTATAAATGTGCCGGCTCTGGTATACAGATTGATATGTAAATCCAGCTCATATAGCACAAGAATAATGTGTAAAAAAATTTAGCAGAAATACTGTAACAAATTTTGATATATTTGAATAGGGTAACTGATTTAATCTATATTGTTTTCTTTCTCTATCATGATAAAACCGTACCAAACATGCGCTATTTTCTTTTTATCTATATCATCGATTAAAGTATCTTATAATATATAGAGGAGATTGCTGTTAATTTGATTCCTTGATTCAAAAATAATTAGGATAAATTGCTTGTAGTGTAGACTCATACAATAATTCTTGAGGTTATACTTTGGTTCATAGTTCCAGCATATGTTATTAAAATTGTGTCACATAAATAATAATTGGGGTGTATTAATTATGTTATATTAATGCTAAAGAAGTAAAGATAATAATTGGTCATATAAATATTGTCTTGGTAACAGGTTAGAACAGATGCGTGTATGTAAGAAGCTAACTTGCTCATGGAGGAAAAATTTATAGCTTTTCTGTGCTAAACGTCACCACAGTTTACTCCTCTGCATTGTGCAAGAGGGCGAGGCTGGTGGTCTGTTGGCAGCATTGGAGTTGGTGAGAGATCAAGGGCTGCACGATGTGAAGTTTGAGACTGAATCAAAGTGATTAGTTGATGATGCTTTTACAGCTATGTTTGGTGTAACATTTGATCTTCTCGAATATTATTGAAGGAAGGATATCGGTGGAAATTTAGTAGAGATGAGTGGAAAGTGGAAGCGGGTTGGATCAAACTGTGGAATCTCCCTATTTCTTCGAAGGTTAAGCATTTTATGTGGCACCTTGGAAGGAATTGTTTACCTGATAGACAAAGATTGGCCAGTAAGGAATTGATTGCCACTCTAATCGTGTAGTATGCAATCTTATATCGAGTACAATTGGCACTTGTTTCTATGCTGTGAGGATGGTGTTAATTGTTGGAAGAAACAGCGCTTATGGCCTCATCATGAGAAGCTCGTGGAGAAAGCAGAAGGATTTAGCGAAGTATTAATTCGCATATGGCAACAGCTGAACCAATCACAAATGGTTAATTTTGCCATGACATATTGGAGTACATGGAAAAAGAGGAACCTAAAATTGTGGGAAGATAAAGATGAGACTGTCGAACAGGTATTGTATTACGCACAGGGGCTGATGGCAGAATGGCAGTCCTCTAGACACGCTCACCACTCTGCAGATCCGGAACAGTAACAAGCAGTCACACAATGGCAGCCTCATCCTAGTGGATTTATCAAATGCAACATTGATGTCGCGACGTTCACAACTGAGGAATACTTACGCAAGATACAACAGGTCAATTTTTGGGAGCAATGCCAGATGTTTATCACCACGCCAGCAGCTGTAAGTGAAGCATTGAGTTTTCTACAAGGCCTCAAATGGATTCAATCTCTAGGATACGATAATGTGATTTTTGAATTTGATTGTAAAATGGTAGCTGATGATGTACACACTAATAAGTTGAATCCCTCGGAGGAGCATGGCTCGATTATACAAGAGTGTTAAACATTCCTTCATAGTCATAAACTCATGATAGCTATGAAGTTGTGTTAATTAGGCCTCAAATAAATGAAAGCATACATCCTCTTGCACAAGCAGTTTTACTTTATTCTTTTGATGTAATTCTCAATTGTATTAGTACTATTATTTTTAATGAAAATACAAGTTGGTTTGTGTTAAAAAAAAGGGAAAAAAACTTTTCAATCCAACAAGTTGATGTGATTGAATGACTGTGATTGAATTAATACATATACAATCTACATTATCAGGATTAATCACTGTGTGTAACATTGTGATATTACTGCAGCAGCAAATTTGGATCCGGGGTCTAACGACCACCAGTGGTTTGACTTTGTTTGCTTTGGCTAGCCCATTGTTTTTGTGGTAGTCAAAGACTTTTATTTTCTTGACTAGTTTTTTTTATATATCTTTTCTTGACTAGTTTGCATTGTGAACTAGAGCTCACCTCACTATTAAGGGGCACTTTTGTATTTTCCTCATCAAATATACATTACACTTCTTATAAAGTGTTTTGATGTAATGTATATTTGATGAGGAAAATACAAAAATTCCCCTTGATGTTGTAGAGATGTCCCTCCTTTGATGATTAAATAACATTTCTCAACAATAAATACATCAAACTTATGGAGGCATTGTAAGGTTCTAAAACTTACGACAAATATGTAACTGTGTGATTTCATCAAATCCTGAAGAACATCGTAATGTGCATCCGCTACGTCTTATTGTTTTGTCTATCCATATGTAGTGTAGAACATGACTAATGAATTTTTTTTCCAAGATAATTATATACTAGCTACCACTTTTGAAACGGTTGAAAAAGTTAACAACACAAGCACGGGCTCCATACTAGTTATTTTTAATTAAAGGTTGCATATATCTTTTGGGAGTGTGTATATGCATATAAATTTGAGCATTTAATTTTAAGTTATAGAAGAATATATATAGTATCTGCACCAAAAAAAAGTAGAGGGAATATATGACTAGTTATAGAGGGAATATATGTATTGTAGCCTTTTTGCAGTGTCTAGGTGCACAAAAGTTCAGTGATATATTATTTTGGTTATTAAGTTTACGTTATCTATACTATATATGAGTTTGGGTGACTTTTTCAAAATAACAATATTACACTTCACTAGTACATAAAGAGGATACATGAGTTTCCAAAATCGCCCTTAACTTCTACTTAAAATAACACAATAGTAACCGTACAATTTACGTTCCCCACTAACTATCTATCTTTTTAGGCGCGTAAGTTAGACACGGGCGGAACGCGCCTGCCTGGCCCGCTAGTTTGATAATAAAATATATACTCTCACTCTCCGTGAGCTTAATTAGCTCAGTTGGTAGAGACATCGCACTATGTGCAGGAGCCCGAATTTTTCAGCCACTAGGCTACTTGACCAAAATAAAATATATAGCGTCAAAAAAATAATAATAAAAGTTAAGACAAATGCTTTAAGCCCATAAATATTAAGTTTTTAATAGAATTTTTATGGAGATGTGTAAAGTCAACGCATTAAAAATTGTACTGTTTAACTTTTTAACTAAAAAATTTCTTTAAATAAAATGCTTAAAGAATGCCCCGAAGGCACTCGTTAGCAAGACCCAAAAGATAATACTATCGCTTTTGTAAAAAAAAATATAATATTGCTTGAAATTCAGATCTTATTATGAGATTCAAAGTTCATGTGAATGAAAGGGCGTATGCCTTTTACTAAGTTATTCAATTCAATGGATCTTGTTCAACATGGCAATCTTCGAGTTGAATTCAAAGTGTATCTGCATCACGTAAGTAAAAGTAAAACATATTCAAGAGAATCAATATATGAGTATGATGTGACGGCATTATTCAATTATTTTTCTTTGCATACAATTACACAAACTAATTTTTGCTTAAAAAAATTATAATTATTAATTTGTTTGAAAAATTATTTATTCCAGACATATTTTTTGTATTAGGAATTTTTCTATGCATCTAATAATTCAAATATTAATTTTAATATGTAAGAAACATTTCATGCACAAAATTCTTTTGCACGGGTACAAAAATTTGAATTTATGTTTTTATTTTCTATTATCAATGTAATTTTATACTATTGCTGTAAAAAAAAAATTAATTCTATACTATTATGAACTATTTTATGTGTATATTAAATTTTTTATTTTGAATTTAAATTTATGAAGGGGACACATCTAATTTAAAATGAATATATATAAAATTATTTTGGTAATTATACATTAAAAGTAATTTTGATCTAAATTCTCCAAACAATATGAATCGATAAGAATTACTTTTATATTAATGTATTTAATATAAATAAATTTACATAAATTAACTTCCAAAACCATTTATTTTTTTGTAGATAGACGAAATGATAAGTCTACCAAAATCAATTATTAACTCAAAATTAAGGCCCCGTTTGTTTTGGATTATTTTAAAATAGATTTTGTAGTGTTAGAAAATTTTGTATAAAAAAAAATTACAAAGAAATTTTTGATAAAAGCTTCAAATGAAAATTTTGTTTGAATAATTATTCTTAAAATGTTATTTTAGGTATTTCATCATTTTATTGAAAAAAATTTGGATATCAAAATTTCAAAAAATCACTTAATTTTGATGTTATTTCAAATAGATTTTCATAAAAATCATTTTTGAAATACAACTTTTTGAAAAAATTGCGATTTTGACTATGTTTTGAACTTCAATAATGTACGTTTATGTCATATGATGTCAAAATTAATGTTTCAATTTAGAAAAAACGAATACAAAAAAACTTATAATATTTTGAAAAACGGTTTTACAAAATCTATTTTCAAAATTACAAAAAAAAATCCATTTTTTTAAAGATGAAACAAACAAGCCCTAGTTCTCACTTCACATAACCAAAATTACCCTAAACATAAATAAATTTACATAAATTCACTTTTTAACAAACTGAATTACTAACTCAAAATTAATTCTCACTTCACATAATCAAAATCACCCTAAGCGTACATAATTTTTTTTTATATAAATTAACTTTTTACCAAAATTAATTGTTAACTCAACATTGATTAAATAACAGGAAAAAGAAACTCAAAATTTATTCTCACTTCACAGAATTAAACTCATCCTAAACATAGATAAGTTTACATAAATTCACATTTTATCAAACTCAATTAACTCAAAATCAATTCTCATTTCACAAAACCAAAATCACCCTAGTCACGAATGAATAATGAATATACCCAAATTCACTTTTTTACCAAAATCAATTAACTCAAATCAATTCTCAAATTTCACAAAACCAAAATCATCTTCAAGTGTTTTTTCTTTTTTAAGTAAATATTTTTTTACTTTTTTAGATACATTGAAAAATTGATGTATTTAGACTATATTATAAATCAAATACATTCACTTTTCAATGTATCTAAAAAGTCAAATTGTCTTATATTAAGAAACAGATATGCAGTAGTAAAATAATTTTTATATGGAAATATTATTAGTATTTCTCTAAGGGCATTTATGTAATATGAATAAAGTAAGAGGTTGATTTTAAAGTAGAAAATTTTCTCGTGGGGGGTTTATAAACAGGCACATGGCTAGTTTCCATCACCAACCACAGATTGAAGAGATTTTGACACAATCACAGTTCATTTCTCACTTAGAATCTACCAACAATCGGAAAGTGGTAAGTAACACTTATTAACCCTTAACAAAACCCTTTTCATCGATTCATTTCTAACAATTTTTCATTCTTTTGGTGATGATTTCATCATGTGATGCATGCTTGTTCCTTTTTCTTGATTCTTTAGTTTAGAATTAGATCCTCTTTTTTCATGATTCAACAAAAATTAATTCATGGGTTTGACTTTAATTTTTCTGGGTCTTTGATTTTGTGGCAGTGAAAGAAAAAAAAATGGCTTCAGATCCAAAGCTTCATACTTTTGATGAGGTGTCAAAGCACAACAAGACCAAAGATTGCTGGCTTATTCTTTCTGGAAAGGTTTGTTTTTTATTGGAAAAATTTAATTTTTTTTCATGAACTATTTATTAATTATTCATTGAAGTTATCGACACTGATATAAGTCCAACAAAATTATGATTTTGATGTTTATAATAATAAAAAAAATAAGATTTTGTGATTTTGGTACTGATTATTTTGGTTGAAGATTAAGTTTGAGCTTTTGTGGCTCTTGCATGTCTTGTTTTTATTGGATCTTGTGCATTGGTTATTGCTTTTGAACAATTTTATCTGTTCTTAGATTCATAGTTTTAATTATGCTATGTGTGGATCAGTGTGCTTGACAAATTATGGTTTCTGTACTAGTAAAAAGATTACATTTTTTAGGGTGTTTTTTTTTTTGCATCTTATTGTGTATATTACATGTTTGAGTTTGACTGAATAATAATTGTGATTCAATATATTGACCTTTCAACTTTATATGATATATACTATGGAGTAAAGCTGCCATCCTACATGACACGTTTTGTTTGTCGACCCCCTAAAGTTAGGATCTTATTGTAGTATTTCAAATTCAATCAAATATGAGCGGTTCTATATATGCTGCAATTTAAACGTTGCTTCTTACTAATGGATGGTTAAGTAATAAAATGGATCATCCTGTTACTGTTACCTAGTACCATGACACTAACGATTCTGCGTGTAAGAGAGTTGTAGAGTAGAATATACCGACTGGTTGACAAATGACGTGTTTAACTTGCATGCCTGTAGCATGTCTTCGGTATTGGACACCTGAATTGATTTGAAAAAGGTTTTAAGAATAGCACCCTATACCCAACGTTCAATTCAGAATATTCCCTATCGTCCATGTTTTAATTAAATGAAACGCAAACAACAAAATCTTGAATATTAAAATAGAGTTATGCAAAGGTGGATTCACATAAAAGTCAAACGAAGGCCATATGAAAAGAGGAATTTCCTACCTAGTGGTCCTCCCAAAACTTGAGATAGGGACTGTTACCTACCCTTAAAGGAAACCAACCAAAGACATAAATGTGTCACAATGATACGAATTCGATGACATACTGTAGATAACCAGTTCCAAAGGGAAAATTGTTACAAAAGAAAATGCCATGGCTACTTAGCTACTGAAGCATTGGTTTTAGACACCAAATTACCATTACCAAAACCTCCCTCTTTCTTTGGTTTGCAACAAAAACCTCTCTTTAGGCATCATTGTAGGTAGATTATAAAAAAAAGCTCTAGCATAAAAGTTCTCTTAAGAATGTACACATGTGTAACTACCTATCATCATTGTTTGAATTTGCTATTTTGTTATTAGTGTATATCATTGATTAATAACTTATTGTCTCAGTCTCAGAAGTTGATCATCCTTTACGTGCCTTACAGTACTATTTGGGAATCAGCTTTGGTCATATTAGCTTAGCTGGTCATCCTTTATATACCCGGGTCGTCCTTGTGATGCACTTTAATGCTACCTGAATGGTCACCATTGGGCCCAAGACAAATTATTATACTATATAGTTTTAATATGTGATAATTTGAATTTGAATTTATGTCTTTTAACAAAATTTTGTTCTTCAACCATTTTAGGTGTATGATGTCACCCCTTTTATGGAGGATCATCCTGGAGGTGACGAGGTTCTGTTGTCTGCAACAGGTATGCTTATATCATCCTAAGAGTATTACTAAAAGCACCGAGGATAAATTATATTGATTATACTGTACTGCATGGATTACAGGGAAGGATGCAACCAATGATTTTGAAGATGTAGGACACAGTGATTCTGCTAGAGAAATGATGGACAAATACTACATTGGTGAGATTGATCCATCAACTGTGCCACTAAAGCGCTCCTACGTTCCACCTCAGCAATCTCAGTACAACCCCGACAAGACTTCGGAATTTGTGATCAAGATTTTGCAGTTCTTGGTGCCACTCCTGATATTGGGATTGGCCTTTGTTGTCCGGAACTACACCAAGAAAGAAGAGTAGTTTTCTTCTTTATCACATTGCACCCTTGTGAGGGGTCTGTTAGCTATTTATAGAGGGTCATTTAAAGGACAGTGTTTAGTTTCTTCTTGGTGTCTTGAGCATTGAAACTGAATTATAATGTTTTACAACTTTCTTTGATAATGGTACTGGTGTCATTGTGGCTGAGGAACATAATAATATGTTGGATGGTGAATTCGTATCTCTTCATTTAGCATCTTTGTTTCATTAATATTTTCTGAAGCCTGTCTTTTTAAGAATCACTCTAGCTCTGATTCATTGAGATTTTGTAAGGCCCTTATTTTCATCTTGTTTATGGACGCGCGATTTGCAAGATACTATGGTACAATTGTGTCACACCTGGTGTGAACTGTGTTTGATTACAGTCCTAAGGTCCAGAGGCTCCTCTCTTTGCTCGAGTGATATATAATTCACTCCCCCTGGCTATTATACCGGGTGGTAAAATAAGAGGTAAAAAGTACATCTAATATGGACCATTATTATAGTGGTCTATATTATTGAATGGTTAGATATCGAGGTTCTATCTATGATACCTTGGTGTGTACCGGAGGAGCACCTCATTATTTACACATACTATGCAAACCATTAAAAACATTACCATTCATTATCGGTTTCCACCATTATAGCAGTCTATAGCAATCTTCAGATGAATCTACGAGACATCCCACCGGATAGTAGACTAGAAAAATGCATACTAGATTTGATTCAATTTTCTCAAGAGGAGTTGATATTTTTAAAAATGCATGCTAGAAAAGTGTGGCTACTCGTGAGTGTTGCATGACTAGTTGCAAGGTTACTTTTGCGTAGATAGTAAAGGTGGAATTACAAAACGAGGAGTCTTCACAACAGTGCTCTTGGAGGATATATGAGTTGGTCAACAGCCAGGTTGGTTTTTCGGTAGAGGAAGGTGGCTCGATGATGAGGGCCTAAGGGAGACGAGATGGTAATGCAATCTAGTGTAGAGAAACTATGATAAGATCCTACAAACCAGCCTATACAATCTAACTGTCAAGATTGAAAGAAAAAAGAACAATGTCTATCATAAGTCACATATTATGGCAGTCCATATAGGATAAGATTACGCGATAATTCTTGTTCAGGGCATAATTCAGCTCATCATGAGAAATTTCCTGCAGCTCAGCTCAGGTTGATTCTCATTGTTATTCATCAGTAATTTAAAGCATAATATGATCTATATGATGGCTTGAACAGAAAAAGAAACACCCTGTTGGTTTATGACCAAAGGATAAGCACAATTTCTTTCAAAATGAAGAAAATAGTTTCAAAGACGAAAGGAAATCCTTCAGATTGAATAAGTTGGATAAATGACTTTTTTTTGTTGGAAAACAATAGTTAGTTTCTTTTTTTGAGTAAATAAACAATAGTAAGTTTATTATCTAAGAGTATTGAAATATCTCATTTTTAGGCTCTATCACCATCAAATAAAGGCATTATGTGAGCCGCTCTTACTATAATATACAAGTATTTTATTTAAAAAAACATGTTATTAAGAAAATGTATAATTGTTTGAATATGCATTATTTTAAATAACATAAAATAGTATGGAAGGTGTTTGAATGAAAATGACATTTCAATGCTATATATATATATATGTGTGGTAATAAAAAAATAAGCTTAACGAAACCTTGATAATCAATAGACTAAAATTGATTTTTATTTTTGTTCACAAATTTTAACTCAACTGATAGATATCCCGACATTGTTAGTGTCGGACCTTGATAATCCACTTTGTGTATGGGAGAGTTTTCAATAAAGTAACACTAAAAAATAGAAATTGATTTTTTGTAGTTCATTTTATTTTTTAGCTTGAGTTTATTCATGCAACTTTTTAAAGTTTTAAATAAGTCATTTATCTTTATTCTATATATCAATGTAGTTCGTTTAACTTAAATTATGTTTGAAAAAGTCACATTGGTACAATTTTGCAAAATATGAAACCAGTTGTAAATGAAACGTAACAATTAAGCAACCAAACTCAAATGAAAAAATTAAGATAAAAGACAAGAAAGCATTTTAGCTTAACTAATCGATTCTTTTTTTGGGTCAAAGAAAAATATATTGAAGTAGCTAAAAATATCAACAAGCTACTAAGAGAATCAAATACAAATTTTAAGATTTGAGAGGAGATTGTCTTCTGTAAAAGTTGTATTCACCATTTATTTTTATTTGGAGTTGTTTCTAACTTAAACATCTATCATATCATAGCTACTTTGGCTAGCTATTAAAGAAATTGACAGAACCAAAAAAACACCAATAAGCAAAGAAGCAACAAAAGAAAACAAAATAAATACTAAAAAATAGACACTAAAGATCAAAAACTTAGAAATCCAAAGCATACAAAGTAAACACTAAAAATAGCATCCACACAACCAAAAAACCAAGAGATTGCAGAAGCCACAACTTGAACAGATATTTTAAAAATTGGACTGGGAATTGAATCTAAAATCGGTCCAGAAAAGCTTACAAAATCGGTAGTCCGAAGATTCGAGAAAACTGGAGCTGATCGATGAAAAATAGAAAAATCAGTGAATGGGTCCTGATTTTACATGACTAGCCAATCCATCTTTATTCTTTAGTAAAGAGACAAGTCTTGGATCCGGGGCCGGCTCCGACAATTTGGAGGCCCGACTCGAATATAAAAAATGGGTCCATAGTAAAGAAACTTAAATTTTTTAAAAGAATCATTCTTGATACACAAACATCGTAGTCTACCACTAATTTATTGATTCACAATATATAACTACTAACGCATGAGAACCTCTAACTTTATAGGCCTTAAAATTCAAAATTCCCTCAAAATTTAGAGGCTTGATGTGGTCGCACATGCCACACATGCTACAGGGCTGCTCCTGCTTAGATCCAAAAGGTCCTGGGTTCAAGCCATGCTAGTACTCTTAAAAGTTTGATTTGTATATTCATTGTAGAATTGATGCATTTAGACTCATCTAGACTATAAATTTAAAGGAAAATTTTTCTTATATATAAAACCGAAGAGAAGATTTATAGAACAAAACTCTGAATTTCATGTGTCTCAATAAATACACTTGCACCAATTTTAAATAGTCGTAATTAATGCTTGTACATTCAATACACACGTTTTTTCAACAATCAATCAATAAAAACATTAAATTTTATCTACTCATGGTTAATGAACAACTATAACTAATTTATATGCAAGCATTAAAAACATTAAATTGTTTTTCAACTCAATTTAATGCAACTCATGGTTAAAAACATTAAATTGTTTTCAAATAGTATCTCTGTGTTTTTTGCGACTTATATCTTTATATGCAATATAATTTTTGTATTTAATTTAAATATTATAATTTTTTTTGGTGGTCCTCTCAAACTATTTTTTCTAATTCCGCCACTACCGGCAAGAACTCATTTTTTTTGGTGAATAATGCATTTTGCTTGAGGCTTGATGTGTTCACTAAGTGGAATGCTACATACATGATACTGATACTTGAAAGTGTCATTAGACATCAACATGTTACTAGCCTACTAGGTGCAATGTTACACCACGGATACATGTCTAAAATCTCGTATTTGTGTTGAATGTATTTTGTATGGATATTTATTTAATTGATGTGTTAAATACTAGTGTTTTACCAAGTTTATGATGGCAAGTGGTTCATTTGATGGATGTTTATTTACGTGGTATGTGTTTTGCATTTATTTGTACGACTCAATGAGCATTATGTTATGAACATATTCATATATTTTCAAATATCGCTCTTTATTTTTCGGCTTTTGAACTCTTCAATTTTAGATGACAAATGGTAATATTGAAAAGTGGTTTTGACCGACCCGTTGACCAACATATTTGGAACCCATACGGCAACCGGACCGGGCCAGATCAATCTGATCCATTTATTTATGCACACTGGCCCGCTGGGTCTAACCTGCCCCCTCTGATCTTTCGTTGTGTTAAAAGTGATCACCTATACTTTTGGCCTGTTGTGTTAAAAGCTCAAACCAAAGCTTTTGGCCGGTTGTGTGAGCTACGCATCCAAATTATGTGGCTGTTGGTTTATACCCTAGAGCAATTCAATATATACCTAAGATAAGATATAGTATCAACTAAAGTAAACTCAGTCAGCATCTTAAAGGAGTCAAAGGATTCATGAGTTCATCAGATCCAGTCAAAAAGGACAACATTTGTAATTGTCGAGGAAATCTTAGTCTCTTCTACTAAAGGTTACATGCACCTACCCACCTGCTTTAGGCAAAGGTGCTCCGAAACGTGTATCAAATCATAATTGAAATTGAAAGGAAGAACAGGATGGAGCCAAAAGAAAGGAAATAAACATGCCATGTAAACCTAACTAACTTCATTTCCCACAATGGCCAGCACTATCGAAACTAAAGATTGTAAATAAGCCGTGGCAAGTTTCAGCAAGCAGCAAGATTCATTTTAACAAACCCAGCATTTGCAGTGCTTATTGTCAGACGCAGAGGAGATATCTAGCAGCCTGAAACTATAGATCTTTTGGGGACAATATAATAAAGTAGTTTACGTGTCAACTGCAGTCATTGGAATGATGCCTCTATTTTCATTTTATCATGAAGGGTGACCACCAAGTTATGGGCATCATCCAGGAGCTTCCAAACATCAAGGCGTCCTGCCATACCATTGCATTCCTTAAGGATATCGTCCATGCTGCTATACTTCTCAAGGATCAATTTCCTTCTCTGTAACACTGAGGCTGCGATTGCAAAAAGTAATAAATCGTCTGTTGGTGGAGCACGCTGCCTAATTCTGCTCCAGGCTGATTTCCCAATACCTGCTCGGATTGCTGCTTGATCTGCCCACATTACTTCCCAAAGGCACAGAGTTTGTTCAAATGTCAACTCCCGTCTGAACAATACAACCACCATCCTGTACACAAAAAAACAATCCTCGGCCTGAAGCTTCTGCAAATGCCGAAACAGGTGGGAATCCTTAAACTTGATTATTTTTGCAACTATATCGAGTTGCCTTCTAATACCGACCTCATCGAGCCTGAAATTCTGCCTAGCCTTCTTCATAAATCCAACAAAACACCAGAATGCCTCGTGATCTTCTGATATAACACTAATTATAGGAGATAACAGGTCACTCATACCCTGGCAGTAGCCAATTTCAGGGTCGTATAGAGCATATGCTTCAAGAATAGCAACTAATCTAGCAGCGTGAAAGATTCTGCCAGCATCTAGGTGACCATAATCCTTCAAGCCAACAGCCTCAGCAGATCGATGTGCCCTACTTTCTGCTACAACAGCTTGAGATGGAGAGTATGGCATCCATTCTGAATTAGCACGTACTGCATCAAGTCGGATGATCCGTTGCCATGTGGCAAAGTCTTCACTACTTCGTAGTTTTGACGAACCATTCATTTGTGAGGGAGAAGAATTATCCTTAGAAGGTGTCTTGCCATTGTTCTCTTCCAGGCCGTCATCAGAAGGAAATGCCTGAAATACCTCAGGACTTTCTGAGGAATCTGAATCAGTGGAATCTGTATCGAGAGCAGAGGCATCAGCATTGCTGCTGTTGGGAGCATCGTCTCCTTCCAACAGGGTAACGGATGGATCATCTGAATATTCAAAATCTGGGCTCTGTTCCCCACTGGAAAGGGATTCTCTGGCACTTGCTGCGTCTTCGGAACTAGGAGAACCAGAATCTTGAATAAAACTCACACCATCTCCATCATAGTTGATTTCACCTATTTCAATCAACTTAAATCTCCCACTGTTGGAATTTAGAAGTTGCCGGCATTGTCTGCGGAGTTTCTCATACTTCTTTCTGTGTTTAAAGATTTAGGATAAAAGCAACAGTATGTTAAACTGAACAAAAGGAAAAAAGAAAGTAAAAACAAATAAAGTTTTAAAGACCGGAGAAAGATGATGAATCAAGTATGGATTGCATATAAACTTGTATGCTTACCTATTTTGAGTTCGTGTAACATCTCTTTCTTCTTTGGTAGTGTCCAAATCATATCTGTTTAAATGAAAGTGTAATCAGTAACCAGATAAATGTTTGTCTAAATAAATGAAAATAGAAAGAAACCAAAATTGGGGGATAAATTCAAATAACACAAAATATAACAAATGACAAAGTAACCAATATTCATCCTAATGCATAACATGATGAAACAAATTGAGATTCACCAAATATATAAAGATCATTTAGAAGTGAAACTTGAAAAAATGCTTACACTCCAAGTAGGAAAGGCCAAACTTCAGCTCTTATACAAGGATCAACACCCTGCATCAGACATTCATAACATAATCAATATCAAAATGAAACACCAAAAACAACAGTGAATTGAAATCTAAACAGATAAATCAGTAAACTCACTCCACTGCGAACTCTTTTCAGGAATTTAATTCCACCATCGCGAATTTTCCCATCATGCGTAAACAAGCTTTTCCACTGTTGAGGAGAAAGGACGCGTTTTCTTTTTCGGCGTGACCATGGTGATTTAAGACGACCCCTGAAATTGTCACAAAGAATTGTCCATTACTACTACTGCTTAAATGTAAATAAGTTTTAGAACAGAGAATAGGCAGAAAACAATCATTCAACAGTTAGAAATCTATGTGCATTATAATTCTATTAGACTGTCACAGATTTCATACATTTATCATTACACTATTGTTTATGGATTCCAGAGTAAAAGGTTTCTATGCAAAACTATCTTATTTCCATAATGCATGAAAATGTTTAAATGCATTCAGTTCTCGAATTCCTCAACTTACACAGACAATATTTTAATATGCCTCTATAAACAAACGTATGTATGAAAACAAACTATGGGTGCGTTTGGATTGAGATGCATCAACACATCTCAAACATAACACATCCAGAAAATATCTAGACCAATAAAGTCTAAAGAATTGAAATGCTTGATGCAACATGTTAATTGACAAGTTACACCTACGATATATTTCCTTAAATCAAGTTAGAAGCCAGATACTTGATTAGTTCCAGAAAAAACATTTTTTCACTTAAATATGCGTTAAGCATAGATCTACCTAATCAAATCTAGAAGGAAGATATAAGCAAAATACCAAACCAAAGGAAGGGTATTGGTAATCGATCAATATCACAATCAAGTTACATTTTCCATAAACATGGTGATTGATTTATTCATGAACAACTAGATTTGACATGACTCAATAGAAATTAGAATCAGTGGATAAAAAGTCCAAAACAATAGGAAAGGAACTTGAGATTGAAGAAATCTATTAAACACAAAAGGACAGAAAAATGCATCACATAAACCAAAATAGTGAGATCTGTCTCCTTCTAATTATCTCGTCCTTTTCATTTTCAACCCTTCTTCTACTTTCACAGAAAAATCAAAAATTGCTTTTTTAATTTTAAAATCATTTCAATTTCACAAATTAACCATTCTACACACTCAAAATTAGAAACAAAATTAGAAACAAAACACGTTGCAAATTAACCTAAACTGACACAGATAGCAAGATCGGTGATAATCAAAATTGGAGATCTGAAACGAAATTAACAGAACAAAGTAATAAAAATCTTAGAGCTGAAAAAAACAAAATCAGAGAGAAGAAGAACTAACCGATCAGAGGATGAACAAGAAGCTGGTGAGGAAGAAGTAACAACGAATAGAACCGAACGTAAATGGATCCACGATGAAGACGATGTTGATGATGATGAAGAAGGAGAGGAATTTGAAGACGAAGAAGATGAATTGTTACTTCGTCTAAGAGGATTCATCTATAATCACACTTTGTTTTTTCGTTTTAGTTTGTTGCTTTTTTAGTGTAACAAAATCGAAATCGAAAACAATTTCATCTATGTCTGAGTGAGGAATTGAGCTAGGGTTTTTGCGATTGTGAAGATGCTTTTCTCTAATTCGTTCATTTGAAGAGTATTCGGTTTTTACCTACTTGCACCATAGAAGAAGAGGACGACGAAAGCGATGCCGGCAAAAGCCGTGAAGAGCACCGCTGTAGTTGAAGGAGCGGTGGTAACCGCTGTCATGAAGGAGAGTTTGTTGCCGCCGCCACCACCGGAGAGAAACGGAGTGTCGTTGTTGGCGTTGAAGTTAGTGGATAGGAACATGGAGGAGAAAGGAGTTGAAATTACTTGAATACCCTTGCCACGATTGTTCTTGTTCTTATGATGATTTCACAAACGTGATTCTGTGAGAAGTGAAAGCGAAAAACAAAGGCGTGTTTGTTTTGTTTTGTTTCGTTTTTTTGATAGAGAAGCCACTTATTTTGTACTATAGCTTTGTCTTTTTTATCTCTTTGAAGAACGTCACTGTGAAGAGAGAGAGAGAGAGAGAGAGAGAGAGAGAGAGAGAGAGAGATGCAAATGAAAGAATCTCCTTTCCTTATGTCTGTTTGTTGGGAGAGGTTGTTTGTTTGGGCTTTTTTTTTTTTACTTTGTAGTAAAGGGGAGAAGGACTGCAATAATGGCTAAAACGGTGCCGTTTTAATCTTTTTCTAATCACGTCAAACTTCAAACTAAACTATTTAATTTTTTTTTAATTAAAGTAAACTAACTATTCAATGAAGATGGGGTTTTTTTAGTCAAAAAAAAAAATGAAGAGATGGTTTTGTTTTTTTAATTAATTAAATAAATTATTATTACTTAACTTAATTTGTTTAAGAAGACTATGACTGTATCTCTCGCTGCTCTACTCACTACTTGCCTTGTTTGGGCTTTATTACAAAAATTGGGTTCTAATGATGGGGTCAATAGCTTTATATTACGCGCTTAAAGCGTTAAATACACGCGTCACATGCTTATTCTCCTCACTCCATGTATACTATTAAGACTGCCTTAAATTATACTATATATAAAAAAAAATTAAAAAAAATCATTATATGTTCATGAAAATAAATGGAATATATATTAATCAAATAATCTCGTCAGCACAAGATGTGCCGAAAAGACTTCAAAAAGTTACAAAATGTCAAAAAATGATCGGCAACATGAGAACTAATTGATGCTCAATCAAGTACACGAGCTCGACAACCAAATATGGTAATTGAAACTAGATTAAGGTTCATAGACTTCAACCACCAGTAAGAATAAAGTTTGTCTTTGTCCAATAGTTTATGTAGGGAGCACTCTGAGTTTCTGAAAAGTCGTTGATTTCTTTCATTCCACACAACTCACACATACACAAGTCATATGAGTTGCAAAAAAGAATGGCGTGCACAAAGACCACTAGAGGAATAGGTAAACTGAATAAAATGATCCGATAAATGCTGAGAATCCATTGACGAGAAATCAATCCATGATTGAATTGACGACCAAAGGGATCCAAAAAATCTACAAGAGAGGAAAAGGTGTTGAGCTGATTAAACATCGCCGCAACCGGATACACAGAACTGAGCTTCTGAAGTGATTCCTCCTCGAGCTACCGATTAACTTTTGTGGGCAACCTGTCTCGCAAGAGTCTCCAAGCGAAAATAGAAACCTTCAAGGGAACTTATTTGTGCGATATAAGATCTTCAGCCGCATCCAAAGCAATAGGTTGCTGAGTAGTCAATAGCTAATATGCACCACTAATTGAGTAGTCTCGAACAGGATTAGGCCGCCACTGCCACCAATCAATATAATGGGCCTACAAAGAGAAATTATGAAGTAAAGTCTGACACTCTCTCGACATCTCCTCCTCCCACAATTGTATCCGCCAAACCCACACATCCCTTCCAGCTTCCCACCCTAAAGAAAACATCTCTGCTATTGTACTTGACTTATTCTCTGACAAGTCAAATAAGTGCCTAAATCTCTCCCTCAAGTAAATCCCACCCAACAAAGGATCGGTCTAAAAATAAGTATTCAAATTGCCCCCACCTTTTTCGAGACACTCTCCCCCTAGGTCTCAAGTACCTTCACGGATTCTCACCATCTCCCTCCACCAAGATGACCCCCCTTTTCCCTCCCTCACGCAAACATCCTTACTCATCCCCATATCGGGCCGCCAAAACCCTGTACCATAGACCCCCTATATCAATTAGCATCTTCCAACACCACTTTTCTAGAAGAGCAACATTAAACTGCCTCACCCCCATCCCTACATACTCCTTAGGAAGACAGATAGTTTTCCATTTAATCTAAGAGGTTTTTCTAGTATCCTCCCCCTCCCCCCCTAAAAAAATTTAATTAAAAGAGATTCAATAGAAGAGATAATATCTGGTGGAGTTTTGAAGAAGGAAAGAGCATAGACATGCAGAGAAGTTATAACAAACTTTAGAAGAATCAGTCGATCACAAAAAGAATGAAAATGGCTCTTCCATCCAGACAATCGATTTTTTATGTGTGTCACTATGGATCCCAAAAACCCAAACATATAGGATTACCACCAATAGAAAGGTCTAGATAAAGAAAAGGCACATTTTCCGCTCTGCAACGCAGAACAGCCGCAACCTAACAACATGATTTTTATTCAAGATTGTGATATCGTCCTTAGTCAACAATTTTCTATTCATCTATCATACTTGAAAGATTCACGTTATTTACATCTCTATGGTTGAAATGTTAACCATATTTTCTTACATAAAAAAGGTATAAAAAAAGACGCAGTTCATATGATTAGCTAGTGTACTAAAAGTAAAATCTGAAACTTATGATATATTATTGGGGAAATATATTTATGGGTCCTCCAAGTTTAATATTTATAATAAATTGATCGTTTTAGTTTTTAAAGTTTTAAATTGATCCTTTAAATTTTGTAATAGTTTACGAAAATGACTATTCAACAACTGCAATATGCCTACTAACAACATTTAATCATTTGGATCATTACCAACGGTTGGAAGTATCAAAGTACCACAGTATCTCTTTAAAAAAATATTCATCGAGTTCAATGAATGGTCTATATTTTAGAAAATTTTGTTCACAACTTTCAAGACACATATAGTTATATTCTCTCATCTAACGTCCATAAAAGCATTTATAACAGTCACGTAAGCCTACAATGTCATATCACTCGACAAATGGGCGCATGATCATTTTTGTAACGAATGATCATTAAAAGGGTAACAATATAATTTATTATAAAGTTAAATGATTAATTTAAAACTTAAAAATTTAAAAGAATATATTTATTAATTACAAACATTAACTTAAAAAGACTCATGAATATATTTGACTTATATTATATTCTTTGCTTCTCATCTCATTTTTTTTTAACTTTACTTCTCATCTCTATATTGTAATTTATCTAATATTTACTCAATTACATTTTATATATACTTTTTCGCTTATATTTAGACAATAAATTATGTGTTTTTAATATTTGTCATGATATTTTAAATACACTTTCTTCCATTTGTCAACGAAGACTTTTTTTTTTTTGACTAAATTTGTCAACGAAGACTTATATCCACAAAATATGCACCATGGCATGAAAATTTATGACAATTTTCAAATATGTTGGTTAGAAAACAATTAGAACTACTAAAAAGAAAAATGTGGCAAAAAATTACCTAAAACAACAAAATCAGTTCAAATCTGATTCTTCATGTACACCAATTAGTTCTAGAAAGAAGAAGAAAAAAAATACTCACCATACCATTAAGTACGGCAAATAGTACTTTATAATTTTCTTAAGGGGAAGCAATAAATGCCTCCATCTACCTATTTAAAAAAAAACTTTTAATTTTAGTGGATGTGATTGAAAATTTGATACTCATTGAATGAATATGTTACTAGAGATTAGAGAAGATTCGAACTTATTTTACAAACATGAAACAAGAGAAATGAATATCATGTAATACTCATTTTTATTTTAGGCTCCAATATGGTGATATTATTTTGATTTTCATATATTACTAATAAGTGGTTACTATAGTATTATGTAATATTTATCCAACTCATATACAAGGTCATTCCCAAGTATTTAGAGGTCCTAGGCAAATAATAAAAATTGGTTCCTAATAAAAATATAATTTTTTAAAAAAAGAACATAATATATTTAAATTGTAAATATTTTCAATAAAGTAATCATTCATCCTTCTGACTAACAAAAAAATGTCATATTTGTAACTAATATTATCAAATTACATTGTAGCTACTTAAAAAAAAATCTTCCTTCTAACCTTTTTTTTTTTAGTTGTTACTATGTTTTATCTTTGCTAAACTTATATTATTATTGGGTTTTCTTATTACTACTTAAACCCCCTAATTAATATAACTATCTAAATAAAAAAAATTAGGCCCCTATTTTTTAGAGGCCCTAGGCTAGGGCCCTCCCTGCCCTTGCCCAAAGACGGGCCTGCTCATATATATATTTTACTTTAATTATATAAAATTATATAACTCTTACGCAATTCATACTAAATAAACCAATATTATATACAAAAAAAAAAAAAAAAATATTAAATTAATGACATGATATCTTAAATAATGTATTTGAATATTTTTTCTATACTCACTTTACCATGTTATAGTTGCTCCAATGAAAAAAATAAATAAAAGAATAAATGATTAGTCTATAAAACTTGGTTAGATATGGATATTGGAAATACTATGAAGCATGGTTTATAATTTGGAGTTGCGTAATTCAAATTTAGTCATCTTATTAGCCTCATCAGATTTAGAAACTTGATTGCAAATTTAATTACTTCAAACATCAAAGAAAGTCTCACATCTAGCTAGACTTTCTCTCTTACCTCTTCCCTCTCAACAAAAAATCAATCCATTGGTATTGAGTTGAAAAATTGTTCTCGTTACACGGCCTCATTTGATCCCTTCTATAATTAAGTGAGTGAAGTGACGCTATGTTGAGATTTAAGTTTGTAATTGTTTTGATTAGTTAGTAATCAGTTTTGGTAAGCTAGCTTAGATAACTTGTTTTACAAGGCAAGCTAAGTTTGATTTGTTTGTAAGCGCCAAAACTGATTCATTGCATACACACTGTATCCTTGCCTATATAAAGGCATTGCTAGTTCAATAATAAGTGTGAAGCACACTCCTTTCCTAACAATTGGTATCAGTTACCGGTTAGATCCTTTGCTTCTCTCTCTTTGTCAATAACCGCAGTTAGTTACAAAGTTTGTTAGCATTCAGTTACGATCTCACGTTCAGTTTCGTTCCTTGAAGCTTCCATGGCGACATCGAGCAATTTCGCACCACCCTCTATTCCCAAATTTGATGGATACTATGATCATTGGGCCATGCTTATGGAGAATTTGTTGATATCCAAGGAGTATTGGAGTCTCATCGAGCATGGAATCATCACTGCTCCAGAAGGAGCAACTCAAGAACAATTGAAAGCAGTGGAAGAAAGCAAATTGAAGGATCTCAAGGCCAAGAATTATCTGTTTCAAGCCATTGATCGATCAATCCTTGAAACAATTCTCTCAAGAAACACGGCCAAAGAGATTTGGGATTCAATGCGCCAAAAGTACCAAGGTTCCACGAAGGTTAAGAGAGCTCAATTGCAAGCTCTGAGGAAAGAATATGAAGGCTTGAACATGAAGATAGGAGAATCAGTGGATGAGTTCTTTGCACGAACCCTCACCATCGCGAACAAAATGACAGCACATGGGGAAAATCTCACACAAGGTGATATTGTTGAGAAAATCTTGCGTTCTTTAACATCAAGGTTCAACTATGTGACTTGCTCCATAGAAGAATCACATGATGTGACTACTATGTCTGTAGATGAATTGCAGAGCAGCTTAATTGTGCATGAAAAACGTATGAAAGGCCAACAAGAACAAGAAGAGCAAGCTCTCAAGGTATCTTATGGTGGAAGGAATGCAAGAGGTCGTGGTGGTGGAAGGGGAAGAACACGAGGTGGTGGAAGAAATGGAAGTGGTGCTAAATTCAACAAAGAGAATGTTGAATGTTTTAAGTGCCACAAGTTAGGGCATTTCCAATCTGAATGTCCAAGCTGGGAAGAAGAAAATGCAAACTATGCCCAATTTGATGAAGGGGAAGAAATCTTGCTTATGGCTCAAGAAACCAAAGAAGTCAAGTCACAAGAATCACATAGTGAAATATGGTTTCTAGATTCAGGTTGCAGCAATCATATGATTGGTAACAAAGAATGACTATTTGATTTTGATGCTAGCTTCAAGGATTCAGTCAAATTGGGAGATGATTCAAAAATGGCTGTCATGGGGAAAGGAAACCTAAAGCTACACATTGAAGGTTATACTCAGGTTTTTACTAATGTCTATTACTTGCCTGGTTTGAAGAACAATTTATTGAGTATAGGGCAATTGCAAGAGAAAAATCTCACTGTCATATTTAGAAATGGCACTTGCAAAGTCTTTCATGAAGAAATTGGTTTAATCATGTCCACACACATGTCACTTAATAGAATGTATGTCATTAGAGCTCCTGTCATTGTTCCAAAATGCTTAAAGGTTGTTCATTGCAATGAAAGTCAAGTATGGCATCAGAGATATGGACATCTTAGTTACAAAGGATTAGGAGCGTTGGCTAATAAGAAAATGGTGTTGGGATTACCATGTGTGACAGAACCTACAGAAAAATGTAGCAACTGTATGAAGGGTAAACAACACAGGGAAGTGGTGGCTAAGAAAAGCTCATGGAGAGCTAGTGCTAAGCTGGAGTTAATACATTCAGACATATGTGGACCAATCACTCCTGAATCAAATGGAAAAAGAAGATATTTCATTACTTTCATTGATGATATGAGTAGAAAGACATGGGTGTATTTTCTTAATGAAAAATCAGAGGCACTAGTCACTTTCCAAAAATTCAAAATCATGGTGGAAAATGCTACTCAGCATAAGATTCAATGCTTGAGGACAGATAGAGGAGGTGAGTATACTTCCACAACCTTTAATGAATTTTGTGATTCACATGGAATAAGAAGACAACTCACAACTGCTTATACTCCCCAACAAAATGGAGTCTCTGAAAGGAAGAATAGAACTATTCTTAATATGGTTAGGTTAATGTTGGATGATAAGAAAATACCCAAATTTTTTTGGCCTGAAGCAGTCAACTGGTCTGTTCATATCTTAAACAGATGCCCTACCTTTGCTGTTAAAGATATGACTCCAGAAGAAGCTTGGAGTGGAAACAAACCCTCTGTAAGTCATTTCAAAGTATTTGGCTGTATTGGTTATGTCCATGTACCTGATAACTTGAGAAAGAAACTAGATGACAAGAGCTATGTGTGCATATACTTAGGCATAAGTGAAGAATCAAAGGCATATAAATTGTATGATCCTACAAAAGCAAAAATTGTAGTGAGTAAGGATGTGAAATTTGATGAAGTCAGTCAATGGGATTGGGAGAACAAGAGAATTGACACTGCAAAGACTGTGAGTGCTGAAAATCACATTGACACTGAAACTTGCTCTTCAAGCAAACTCAGTGAAAATGGTGATGACTTCGAAAATCATATCAGTGATGATCATGATGAAAATATAAATGAGGTTATAGTGCCTGATTCTGAAGATAGCAGTGATGAAGCTGAAGAAATTCAATTAGGCAAGAGAATTCCAAAGAAGCCAGGCTATCTTGAAGACTATGTGACCAATGAAGCTAGTACTGATGAAGAAGCTCTCCAAAACCTTGCAATATTCACACCTGGTGATGATCCAATCACTTATGATGAAGCCTCTAAGCATAGTGTTTGGAGAAAAACTATGGATTCTGAGATAGCTTCCATAGAAAGTAATAACACTTGGGAATTGACAGTATTACCACCTGGAGCAAGAAAAATTGGAGTAAAATGGATATACAAAACTAATTATAATGAGCAAGGGAAGATTGAGAAACATAAAGCAAGACTTGTAGCTAAGGGTTATTCACAACAATTTGGCATTGACTACAATGAGGTGTTTGCACCTGTTGCAAGATGGGACACTATAAGAACCATATTGGTAATTGCAGCAGTTAGAAACTGGTATGTCTTTCAACTTGATGTCAAAAGTGACTTTCTACATGGTGAGTTAGATGAGGAGGTATATGTGGAGCAACCTCTAGGGTACCAAAAGGGCAAGAAGGACATGGTTTATAGACTGAGAAAGTCCCTATATGGCTTGAGACAAGCACCTAGAGCATGGTACAGTAAGATAGAGGCTTATTTTTGTCAAGAAGGATTTGAAAAATGTCCTCATGAGCACACACTCCTTGTAAAACACAGTGGAAGAGATAAAATCATCATAGTGAGTTTATATGTAGATGATCTGATTTTTACAGGGAATGATCAAGGTCTGTTTGATGAATTCAAAAACTCAATGGAAAGCAATTTTGCCATGAATGACTTAGGCAAAATGAGATATTTCTTAGGCATTGAAGTGGTACAAAATGAAAATGGCATTTTCATTTGTCAACATAAATATGCTTGTGACATGCTTCAAAGATTTGGTATGAATGAATGCAATAGTGTAAGCAATCCCCTTGTGCCAGGCTGCAAATTGCAAAAGGATGAGACTGGTAAAGCTAGTGATCCAACACACTATAAACAGATGGTGGGTTGTCTGATGTATTTGTTAGCTACTAGACCTGATATGGCCTTCTCAGTGTGCCTAGTAGCTAGATTTATGGAAAGACCTACTGAAATTCATGTGGCTGCAGTGAAGAGAATTTTAAGATACTTGAAAGGTACTACAAGTCTTGGTCTATGGTATGCAAGAAGTGAAGAATGCAAGCTAACTGGGTGGTCAGACTCAGACTATGCTGGAGATTTGGATGACAGGAAAAGCACATCAGGGTATGTGTTTATGATTGGAAATAAAGTTGTGCCATGGTCCTCAAAGAAGCAGCCAATTGTGACACTATCCACTACAGAGGCTGAATTCATAGCTGCAGCAAACTGTGCTTATCAGGGTGTGTGGTTATCTAGGATCCTTGGTCAGATAGATATGAATTTGAAAGAATGTATAACAATTCACTATGATAATAGCTCCTCAATCATGCTTTCCAGAAATCCTGTAATGCATGGCAGAAGTAAACACATTGATGTGATGTTCCATTTTTTAAGAGATCTTTCCAAGGATGGGATTGTTCAGTTGGTACATTGCTCATCCTTTGAGCAGATAGCAGATATCATGACAAAGGCTCTTAGCCTCGAGCATTTCTGCAGACATAGGGATAAGCTTGGACTGTGCAAGCTGGAAGATGTAAATTGATCTTGATGAAGTTCAATTTAAGGGAAGATTTGTTGAGATTTAAGTTTGTAATTGTTTTGATTAGTTAGTAATCAATTTTGGTAAGCTAGCTTAGATAACTTGTTTTGCAAGGCAAGCTAAGTTTGATTTGTTTGTAAGCGCCAAAACTGATTCATTGCATACACATTGTATCCTTGCCTATATAAAGGCATTGCTAGTTCAATAATAAGTGTGAAGCACACTCCTTTCCTAACACGCTATACAAAGTTAAGAAACTTTGAATTTGAACCCTCTACGATATAAATATGATATTGTTTCTCTAGAAACCGTTGAGTTTGGACTAGGATTGAGTGCAGTTTTTTTTTATAAGCAGGATTGAGTGCAGTTAAAATGTCATTGCAGCAAATATCATTTGTCGTCCGATCAAGATCAGATAGTCCGAATTTAAGCACAACATTTTCAAAATTATTAAATAAAAATAAGATCGTTTTATTTTTTAAACCGTCCGATGTTGATCAAAAGATTAGAAATACGATGACGCATGATTGCACAGAAAAAAAAATTGCATCTAATCCATTTCTGTTGAATTTAAGAAGGAATAAAAACCTGTAATTATAATTCTGTCTCTAATTTAATTGATTTCTACACATACAATATGATATTGCAGTTGTAAAGGATCAAAACGCTCGGCTAAAAATACACTGAAGAAGGTAATGGATTAAGTAGTGCATAGTTAAGTGATGCTAATTAAGTTATTAACCACTTTCATAAGTTGTTATGCCCAGACACAAAAGTAAGTTATTTTTTGAAAGAAGACACAAAAGTAGATTATATGGGCAATACTATAACAATCTTACCCAAACATCACATATATATTCAGTCAAAGGGCACCGACTTGTTTAGTAATCTACCGAATCTCATGTGACTTTTGGTAACATGTTAGAGATGGTAATCGTTTGGTGGAAAAAATTAACAATAGAGTATTTGAAATTTTTTCTATTTTTAATACAGCATGGTTCTACCAGCAATGCAAATGGCCTCGATATTTTTAATTAGTTATCAAAATTATATTTGCCTTGGTTTTGAACTATACCAAAGTTATATTATACTTGTTTTTTTTTTTTTTTTAACAAAATCACTTATACTATATATGCTACTTATTATTCTTAAGAAAAAATTGTAGATAGTTATCAAAAGAAAAATAGAAATTGACACATTTTTTTTATAATACGAAAATGACAAATTTGATACTATTTGTGATTAACAACTAAATAACCGGTGGAATTTTATAAAAAAAAATTAAATACATTTTTGGTCCTATAAATATCTCAAATTTTGTTTTTAATTTGTATAAATTTTTTTAGTAATTTTTGATCTTAAGATATTTCCTATCATGATTATTGGTCCATACTTTTTAGTCAACTTATGTCTACTATTTGATTTATTTTTTTAGCTGGTCATGTTTAATACATTGTAAGAATATCTCTGGCAAATTTTTTTTTTACAAGGGATAAATTAAATATGATTTTTTTTAGCTTTTTGCACATAAATTTGGGGGTCAAAATTGCACAATTGAAATGCGGGGGCCAAAATTACTCGCAAAATATGGAAGTTAAAACTACATTTAGGCTCTTTTCGGTAAAAATAGTGGTTAGGTGATAAGCTAGTTTATAGCTGATAGCTTATAGTTGATAAGTTAATTGAAGTGTTTGATAAAATCAACGGTTTAACTAGCTGATAATGTAAAATTACCGGAAAGGACATTCTTAAATCATAAAAAAAAATAATATTAAATTAATATTTAAAACACTTAAAATCTAATAATTTAAATTTATTAATTTAATATATCTTTTTTATCTTATTAGGAAATTAATTTTTATTCATTGAAATTTCATTTTAAATTTCATTTTTTTTATTTCAGTTTTTATAATTTATAAAAAAAAACTAAATGTAGCAATAAAATGTTTTCAACACAAATAAATCTTTTTAATATATTCATTTTTTATTTATTAATTTAGACTATAAAATTACTAAAACTAACATACATACTTTAAATATAAATATGGAGAAGTGAGAACTTAGAGTTGGAATGTTACTCCCTGCAATATATCTTCTCATATCTACCAAATAATAACACTTACTGAACAACACACTCACTTTTCTATTATTGAATTATGATTAAAATTCAATTATATATGATTGGAAAAATAAGGTCTCGTTATGCGAATCTCATAGTAGCATATGCCAAATAAAATTTCATTGATAAAATAGTGTATTGAAAAAAAATGTTTTGAAGAATATATTACTATCCAGTAGTTTTTATAGAAAATAATATGTTGGTTTTTTCTTTTGATTGAAAAAATAGTATATTGTTATGGGTTTTTTTATGTGATATATTGTTATTGATTTACATTTTAAAAAACACAATTAATTTAATTGTTATAAAATCATCGGGATAATGAAATGTGCATATGGCGTTGAATATGGATCCTCGCTGCATATGCGACCCAACATTATAAATCTCTTATGCTCCTTCATTAGGTCGAATTGGACTCTGATATTATTGTTGTACCGTAAAGAAGAGTTTCATGAGATTAAATCATCACATTGAGTTAAAAGCAACTACACAAATGAAGTTGAACGCTACATCTTGAGCTAGAATCTTAAAGTGTTGAGTAGTTTTCTCATTTAAATGTTGTGCAAAATCAACTTTTTTTTTATCTAATTAAGACTTTAATTCATATTTGATATATCTCAACAATATTAAATAAACTCTTTCATATGTACGTAGAAAACTAGTATCAATTAAAGTATGTATGTCAACTATAATAAAAATTGAGAAATCCACTATTATGTCTTTTTGAATTTTTCACTTTTTTTAAGAAAATGATTAACCGTGTTGATTTCAATAATAAAATAATTTGTTTACCAAAATATCCTTCTTATTAATGATAGTTACCCGAATAATTTAGTGAATTGAAATGCAATAAATAAAAAGTATTTTATTGAAAAACATCTTCATTTTTATTCTGATCGTTGTTCTAAGATTATTTTGACGGATATCATATAAGAATTAATTAAATCTAACATAAAAGAGGATGTTATCTTCACAACCTCTAGATTATTTTATGGGACAATTCTAAATTGTGGATATTTGAGAATTGAGAGTATATTGATAGAGTATTCTTGTGGGCTCCATGGTTTTCAAAGTTTATTGCTTACCATCAATTGCCTTGCCACTTTGAGATCCGACAAATAAGCTATTATAAATTCGCCCAAAAGATATGTTTGTTGCTCTCCATATCTAGCATACATACTGTCTACAATTCCACATATACAATGAAATGAAAAGCCTTTTGTTTGTTTAATTTGTAGGCCACATAACTCTCCAGGCTCCAACATTGTCATGATGAAGATTGAAGAGGCACCTTTAAAAAACTTCATGCATTATCCTCCGAATCAGATTAAATAGTTCAGTAAACCGGATCTAATGATGAAAAAGAAAAAGAGAGAGAAAAATCCAACTCTTTTTTGAAATTATCAGTTACATCTTCCTCCGTCTCAAGATAATTGATCTAGTTGATCACTGTCACGTTTGTCAATGTTCAATTTTAATTGTTAATATTTTAAGTTATATTTTATTAAAAATTATATATTTTGAAAATACTCATCGAGACAAATCAAATAACATCTCATATGATAATATTTGCATATATATATTAGTAGAAAAATGCAGTCAAAGCAGATCATATGAATAGTATTCAAAGTCAAAAATAGGTCAGTTATTTTGGGACGGATGGAGTATCAGCGAGCTCTGCATGAAAAACAATAACAATATTTAAATTTTGAACAAATGAACCCACAACAAAAATATTGTTATCTTATCATATATATACTCTTACATCGAGTTCATGACTTTCGATGTGAAACTCAAAGTTAAATTTATGAAGCCCAATTTGTATATAAAAAATCGGTAATAAATAACCTCTTTATTCAGACAATATAGAGTAAAACAAAAAACATAAAATCATAAGAATCACAAATTCACACCTTATTGAAAGATAGATCTATAACAGAAAAAGTATTGGAGATAGATCACCATAAAAGGCTATTAATATAGTAGTTACATTGTAGTTAAAATACAATCTCAATTGTATAGTGAAGTTAATTACATTGTAGTTGGAGAGACATGATCAAAAACTTGATATCATAATTAAAATCAAAATCACAAACCTAAACATGATTAAATGTCAACCATAGAGTAACCAAAAACATATTAATTGGGTGATTGATATGCCCACTAGATAGATCTTTTTATTGAAAAATGAGATGAGAAGAGAAAAAGGGATGAATCTTATGAGGCCCATATGTTTTCACCTTTTGAATTTGTCCATGTTTTATAGGTCCTTTTCATCATCTAACACAATGATGAAAGAGGTTCCAAAGAATAAACAAAGAGTCTAAAGTGGTTCTGATTGTTTTCTGTAGGATAATGACAACACTACCATGCCAAGGTTGTGTCTTAAGTATCGCTGTTATCCTATATTTATTGCCTTAATTATGTAAAGTGTGATTGAGATTAAAACTCTAATGATGAAGTGATTTGTTTGGGTTTTTAAGCAACTCAAAGAGTAGTACTAGATTAATTTGGACTTTAGTCAATGATGCAAGGTAAAAACATTTAGATTCTAAGAACATTTTTTAAGAAGAATTCTTCAAGACACATCTTATTTAGATATGTACTGGTACATCTGTTGAGGTGGTTAATTCTAATATATTCACAAATAATGTTTATTAATTTTTCTATATTACACAATATTTGTGAATCTGTTAGAATTACACACTATTCTTCAAGTGGTTAATGAATTTTTCCTAGAATGAATTGTTCTAGAGAACCAAGTTTGATTTTTTTTGAAAATAATTATTGATCGGAATTTTCTAACTTTAGATTATCAGGATCCTTTTCCCTGAGAATTAGAGGATTGATAAAAATAAAAATAGGAATCTTATATTAAAATTCAAACAACTATAAATCAATTTCTTTGACAACTAAATTACATGAGACAAAAAGCTCCAGACATTTTTTGCTTTTGTTTCTTTTTTGTTTTTTTTGTTTTTTTTGTTTTAGACGAAGTAGTAATCCACTGAAATTAAATTCACATATAATTGTGAGATTCCGGGTTCAAACCCGGGTTATGACATTCGGTCTAACAATTTCGGCATTTTACGATTTGCTTTTGTTTTAATAACCTATCAATATTTAGAAAAAGGGTACTATTATATACAAAAGGATTCAGTATTTATCAAAAAAAGAAAAAAGGATTCAGTCAAATACTAGTACTCCTTTACTTTTTTTTCGAAGCATCAAATACTCCTTTAGCATGCACTAAAAATGACATTATTCTGAAATGGGGTTTTTGGGTGAAGAGAAGAGGAGAGAGGGACAAAAAGAAGACAAACTACCACATTAAGCAAAACATTGTCATGTTGGACTAACCAGTAACCATCCAATTTGCTTGCAAATTGCAATAGGAAAAAAAATAATAATATTCGTTTGAGAAATTGGGTGCATAGGTTTGTGATTAAAGGTGTTCAGATTCAGAAACCAATGGCATGTAAAACCACAAAAGACACATAAAACGTTGTGTGAAAAGTTCATTAAAGAAAAATGTTGAAGAGTGTTCTTAAAACAATCCTTAAAAAAATCAATATAGAAAATTTTGAGTTGAAAAATAATATATTCTACTCTTTAATGTTTAAAAGCTATAATTTCTTTAGTAATTTTATTTTTATCATTTCTAATACAAATTTTTATTTTATTTTTTTAACTAGTGTCCTTAATTAGAAACACTTGTTAGTTAGCATAATCTTTAATTAAAATTAAAATATGAAACGCAAGGTGAAGAGAACATTGTTTGCATCCCCCAAAATTGCGGTCCCCATGTGCTCAGAGGACGTTTCTTGCTTCTATGTTCATCCATTTTATAAGTTGCAACTTGTTTTTATGAAGATATATATTATATACATATACTAATACTAGTATTCTTGGAGTGGATTTTAAGTCTAAAGGAGTTTTGAGTAAAAAAAGAGTTTAAAGAAGCATGTGTGCTTTCAAGGTTTTATCCTGCAATGATAATGATGAAAGTTAAAAACAAGTATCATGGGGTGGTTGGTTTGAGACATCATTTACGGATGTTTAGATGGTGAAAGAAAATATAATGGCTAAAAATGTGATAAAAATAAAGATTAAAAAAATGATGAAAACATTAAACATGTAATGTTTGATGAAAGGAAATACAAGAAAGAAACATGTAAACTTTTTCCACTAATTGGTTGAATAGAAGATATAAACAAAAGAATAGTTAAACCATTCTAAAGTATGTCCTTGAAATTTTAAAATAAGATGAAACCTATTTTTTTTATAAGCTAAGATGAAACCTATTGATTTGTCTTGAAATCAAGACTTGTTTAAATTGCAGCAAACTCCTCAGCATTTAAACCAACCAGAAAGTTTTACATGAATGCAAGTAATTGGGCATAAAATTTAGGCGCATCTACACAAATCAAAAAAATTAAAAGAAAAATAAATTTGTCACATCAATTAATATCATTTTAATATTTTTACTTGTTGTGAATTATTTGAACTTGTGCCCATAAGTATTTCTCTTAGAGCAATCTAACAAAGGAGGTGTTGTAACTAGTGGTATATTTTAGGGTGCTTATTTTCTCACTCTTTAAGTCACTTTGAAAATATACTTGAAGAATATTGTTTTTCTTCCCCTTAAAAATGTACTTCCAAACAAAAACATCGTCTGAAAACATGCTTTCGAAAATTAGTGTCATTTGGGGATAGAAAAAGAATCTCATATTTTGGTTAGTAGAGGAGAAATGACATAATTTAACTAAGGAGGTGTGTTGGATTTCCTCCCCTCTCCATTAAATCTTCCTTTCTCATCCTTCAATTGAATAAAAAAGTTCCTAAATTAGCACTCAACGATAATTGTTCAAACAAGGGTGGAACAATGACATTCATTCCACTAAAAGAAGAACTGCACATTGCACTTTCTTCACTTTATCCTCTTATTGCTACAAAGACCTGTCTCCACTCTAAACTATCAATGAGTTATGGAGATTCAGTAACAGTTAAGTTTCTTCTATTACACAGACTCATTATTGCAAAAATAAATACAGCAGCACAACACATAGATTAACTGGCTCAGCTTTAGGATCTACAGCTTTGATGCTGCACCTTTGTCTAAGAACCATTTCAACTCCCCTTCAGGTGAAACCAAGGCAGCAGGAAGCTTATCAGAAGTTCCAGATCCGCGTAGTGCGGAGTGAACTGCATCTGCTTTACCAGTACCAGTCACAACAAGTGCAATGTACGCAGATGAATTGATAACGGGAAAGGTAAATGTTATTCTTTCTGGTGGTGGTTTTGGCGAGTCGTTAATGGAGGCAACCCATTTTTTATTCTCATGCACAAGAGGGTGCCCTGGGAACAAAGAAGCTACATGCCCATCAGGGCCCATGCCAAGCAACATGAGATCAAATTTTGGAAATCCACTGATTGATGATGAAGCTATCACATTGCTATTGACCAAGTGTTTGACACGTGTCTCGTAATCATCAGCTGCTCCCTCAGCTGAAAGGGTGTCATTGATCGCATAAACGTTGCCGGGTGGAATGGGCACCTGCCAATAAAATCATGTTGTGAGTACCAATAGGTTAGAATGACCGAAAAGTATTCTAATGAAGACTATGTAGGGAGCCAGCATGCATACTCTGGGTAATGCAGTCATTTTAAAGAAGACTATTACATAAATAAAATATGTTCCCTCTACCTCATATTAAGTGTTGTTTAAGATTATGCACACATTTAAAAATATTCATTGAATATGTTGGTTTTCATGATAAAAATGTACTTTATTGACTAAAATATCCTTATTAATAAAGCATCTATCAAAGTAGTTATGTTGGTTGATATACAATAAATAAGGATATCAGTGGAAAAAGATAATTAATATTTCATTGATATTTTATAATGACAAATAATATTAAACAAACAATATTTCAAACAAGACATTTAATGGGAGTAGCATATAACTTGATACAGACATGGTGACAGCAATTCATTTCCCCGATGGCCTCATTGTATAGGAATGAACGATATACTCTACACTTGTCAGCGGATTTGGATTCTCTAAAGTGAGTAAAGTGAAAAATGAGACTGTATATGTACAATGTCGTCTACCTTTGATTTGTCAATTAATGGTTGCTATTACTCACTTTACACTCTAAAGTGAATTGTTAATTTTCGAGGAGCTGGATTCCTTGTCAATATAATACCCTCTTATCCAACAAGGGGATTCATTCACCTGATCATCTACACATAATAGCCTCTCCCCTCCCTGAAATATGTGTACTTGTCCATTCACTTCACTACTTAATAGATGTTCTTTTTTTCATTTTGAACAGTGTTTTATGCTTAATCCGGAATAAAAACCTGTCTGAAGAATAAGTAATTCATGAATGACTATTCATTTATCTTTGAATATAAACAGTGTTATGATACTCTAGAATTTTTTTTATTTTGGTTTGCAATAACATTCTAACACCCTTCTAGATTGATATTGATCTCTCTGAATAAGAGCAATAGTTACGTCACACCCCACAAGTGGAGTCTGCCATGGCTCAAACCTTCATCCTCTGAAGGACTTAGCACTGCTCCAGCATCTCATGGGTCACTTGAATAAGAACATGCCCATATAATAGACATTTCTGTCCAATACCAGTATGAGGTTCTAATTGATAATTTCAAAAAAAGACATCATTTTGTGCGCTAAATTGAGGTCTCTTTTCTTGATTCTTCCTAACAAATACTTCAGTGTTGGTTTTATGTATTTTTAATGAAGTTTAAGGTTCGCTGTACAAAGTATTCACTTCATATTTTTGTTCAATAGGTGATATAATTGATGAAAGAAGCAAGGTGCTGGTGCTTCAGCATTCACAGAAGTAAAGAACAAACTTTAGATTCCTTTATGTATGCCCAGTGCTTAAGTATTAGGAAGCCAATTTGTGATCATTGTCTGCACAAAATGATATTTGCTTCGCAGTGCCCAGCGCTTGAGCACGATCAATTTTTAAATTTCGTTAACTGTATTTGTGATTATAAATAGAAGAAAGAAAGGATAAGAAAGCACACTTTGCATATGTGGGGCACCTGAAGTACACCTTCTCGGCTTGATTGGGGAAGCTTGAAGGATCAGCCTGCCGACTCTTCATCAATGGACTTCCTCACTTCTTCATCATTTTCTCTTTTCATATCTTTGCCAAGATTTTCAATTCCAATTAAATCCCTTGTTAGAGTGTTGTAGTTCACTTTGGATTATGTAATGAATGCTTCATTTGTTAATCTATCTCTTTCACTTAAAATTTGATAAGTGTTCCTTCTTTCTTAATGGTTCTTTAGTGTAGCTAGCTATGGATTGATTATGGAATTATAGTTGAGTTAGAAAAATTGACGATAAGGTGGATCTAAGAGGTTCACTTATATTGATTATACGATATCTACAAATATAGTATTTGGTAGTTTGATTTGGTTTTGTTGAAGTCCTGTTGTTTTGATTATTCCCTTTCCTTATAAAAAATAACTAAAGAATTGGTGACTTCATTTGATTAAAAGAGAATCAATTAAGCAAGGAATTGATGGTTAAAAGGTGGGACTGAAAGAAGTACCAAAGGCCAATTATCTCTTGTTTTGGGGCAGGAAAAGCATGAAAGAAGCTTAGTAAGAAGTAAACAATGAAAGCAAGTCTTTCAGTATATCCACTTAGCAATGGAAAGATTTAGAGGACTCAACCTTCAAATCTGAAGCTAGAGATTTGATCAGCATTCAGCTAGGGTTCATACCAAGGATACAATTTTTTTGTGAAATCTTTAAAAAGAATAAACCAAACTATTAAGTTGCATTATTTTTTTTTTTTTTTTCTGTTTTTAATTACAGTGTAATAAATTTACTTTTCGATTTAATTCAATAAAAACTCCTTCAATAAACAACCCAAATTTAATATCATTCACCGTCTCTTAATTTAGTGAATTAGTGATCAGTAACTTTCCAGAGGTTTCAGTTATCCCATTTCTTAGTGGTTGTCAGCTACGATTGTGTGGTTGGAAGCTGTCAGGTGAAGTCTTGGCGGTGGTGGCATAGCCTTGTTGCAAATCAGGTTCAAGTGGTAGGGAGTGATCTTTCGGGGTGTATTTTTGTGAATTGTTGATCCAACTGTGAGGCACAATTTAGCAGTGGATTGTTTTCTGGAGTTTTGTTCGCGTCTCGGTTGAATCTCAAAATTTGTGTCTATATAGCTTTTCTTAGAAGGTTTTGATTTATATCATTCTCTTTGATTGTCCGTTGCTCGACTGTGACATGGGCTGAGATCCTGAGATGGCTGGTTGTGTAATCCTATTTTGTCTCTGTGTTTCATTCAAGTTCAAGTTAATTTGGGTAGAGTAGTGTTAGGATATAGAATGAAGGGAAATTAAAGTAGTTAGTTAGTTAGTTATCTTAGTTAGTTGGGTTTGTTTGTTAGTTGTCTGTCAGTTTGTTTTCTGTTTTGGGTCAGTTGTTATTGATCCTTTTCCCTATCCTTGTGTATAAGAATTCAATAAATATAGACTTCCATTCCCTTAGAAAGGAGCTTATGAAAAATATTGTTTTGACTGGTTACAAACCAGTGTAAGGATAGTATCTTCTCTGGTGTATCTTTATCTTTTTCTTATCAATATTGATATTTTTTTGGAATCCAATTCATGGGTTCCTGACAATTGATCCGACCTACCGTCACAATGGTAAGTGCCACAGAAAACCGTTTGAAATTTTGAATGCTCTGGAAAATTGGACAAACGATCAAGACGTATCCAAGAACGGAAGGCAGATACGGGGCAATTGAAGGCAGATACAGGACTATTGATGGAAGGTGTAAATGAATTGCGAACTGGTTTCAAGAAGTTGATACAAGAATTCAAGAAAATAGCAATTCCTAAGGGTGATAAGCCTATCAAGAACAAGACATCATCAGAAAACTCCTCTGGAGGTGAAAATTCTGATGATGAAATTCCTCGTCCTGTCACTGTGGCTGAAGGTTCTGTCAAGAACGGAAAATCAATCGAACTATAGAAGTTATGTCCGTCAAGAGCCTTGAGACTGGCTGAGAAAAAGAAAGCGGTGACAATGAAGAATCATGAAGAAAGGGGAGAGGAAAGAATGGTTAACGGTAAACAAAAAGTAGTGGTAGATGAGAAAGAAAGCAGACACCAAATCCTGTGCAAGGGTTTTTGTTCCTTGAAGATGGCAGCCAACCTGGTGCCATTGCCGAAGTCGTCAGGTCAGAAAGTAAATGCAAAAACAACCAGGTTCGTAATTGCAGGAGAAGTGTCCACACAGGAACTGCCGCTGAAGGTTTGTCACTAGTCATGGTTCCTGCCCCATCACCAAAACCCCCAGACACTGATTCATGGGTTGTGTTAGGACCTCATAGGAGGTGTTAGAGAAAGTCTCTACTACTATTATCATTAAATTATCTTATCAATAAAATATTATTATTTATCTATTATCTCTTATTTTTATTATTATTCTTTGTTTGATTTCGGGGTTTCCTATCAGGCTGTGACTCCTGCAGCGCTGCCGCCGCCAAAACCTCCAGACTACAACATAGGCACGGCTGGGGCTTTAAGATCAAAACAATGGAAATCCAAAATTCATAGTCTGTTCACAGTCATAACAATGGATTCTTTCAGAGAAGGTTCATCTAGTGAAGAAATAAATGTGTTTCAGAAAAAGGTCACTGCCGCTACTGCCATAGACTTGCAGCTTCTTTTCTTTCATTTTCTACGTCACAGTCACATTCCCCTTATTTATCTCAGGGGCTAGAGCTTTTCCAAAGAGGAGAGCAACAGTCTAAGCAGTATCGACACTTGACATTGAATGTGTGTCTAATGCCGGATAGGTTAGGTATCAGTCTCACACTGATCCATGTAGTCACACTCAATCACTTATGTTTTCTCAAATTATTATTGGTATCTATATCTCTATGTCAACTTCAGATATTCCTATCTCTCTATTAGTGTTACATAGATTGATACTACTTTTTTCGCAAAATTTCTGACCATAACACATCCAAAAATAAATCTTTGAATACTCGGGAAAAAAAAATACCTTGGATAGAAAACCATCAAAAGCAAGCTTACAGTTACTATCTGGATTATCTTTAGGTACAACTCTCTCATCCACCCAAAACACGTGCCATTTAGCCCATTCAATAGAATCAACATAAGGAGGATCCAACAGTTTCCTAAAGTGATAACAACACAAATCAGATTTTAATTAATCATCAACAATAATATTAATCTAATTAAATTCAATTAATGAAAAGGGAAAGATGATGAAACTAACTGGAGATAGTTGATCAAAGAACCACCAGACAAGCAAACAGTGAAAGCGCCTCTTTGGTGAGTGAATTTATTGGAGAGATCAGCGGTGTATTTTGCGAGAGAAGCAGCAATCTCCTTTTTCTCGAAGATTTCTACTTGTGCAGCAGCAGCAGAAGCCATTGAAGAAGAATTCACCGTCTTGCAAATGAATCTGAGGTTGTTTGGTTTGGCGTTGAATCTGAGGGATTGAAAAGAGATTCGAGTGGAAGGTAGATGAAAGTTTGGGTTTGAAAGGGAAAGCGATGATGATGATGATGATGGGATTCGCAAATGTAACGCAGAGTGAGTGTAAGTGTAGGCCATGTCAATGTCTAAGAGTGAAGTGAAGTGTGTTGGATTTGAAACTGGATTCGCTCGTGCGCTATTATCAGACGGTGGATTAATCCAACGGCTAATAGAAAAACTGTAGCAGGAGAGGATCAGGTTGCCTATTTTAATCAATCACTTGGCGTCGGCGATACACCCAACCAAACGGTGCTTTCAAAATTCAAACAAACAATAAACCGTTAAGAAATTAAGGATTTTAAGTATTCCTTAAGTGATATTTAAGTATTTAATAGAAAGATATAAGTTATTAATCTAATTATAATACTACAAATATATATTAAGGAAATAGAGAGAATGGAGAAGTTGGATAATGTACTTATCACTTATGAGATTGCATTTTTACATGAACCAAAGTGTGGTATTTATACTACTAAAATGGTGGATAAAATAATCCACTATCACTATTGTAAGTTGACATTTACATTGATAATTTACATTTACTATTTTAAGTTGACAATTTAGATAGATATTTCAATATGATTTGGCACAGACAGGTCCCTTTGAAGGTGTTTATTCTTGCTTGGAGATTGTTACGTGACAGGTTGCCAACTAGAGAAAATTTGGCAAGTCGAGGAATTATCACTTCAGATATTCAGTCTTGTGTTGCTGGTTGCGCGGACATGGAATCAGCACAACACTTGTTTATTTCCTGCGGAACCTTTGGCTCTCTTTGGTCAGTTAGGTCTTGGCTTGGAGTGCACTCAGTGGATCCTCATAGTGTGGCAGATCACTTTCTTCAGTTTTCCTTCTCGGCAGGTGGCCTCAGAGCGCGTTTTTTGCAGCTCATATGGCTCCTTTGTGTTTGGGTAATTTGGAATGAAAGAAATCATAGGTTATTTAGACACTCTTAGCAGTCAGTTTCCCAAATGTTGGACAAGGTTAAAATTCTTTCCAACAGGTGGTTGAAGACTTCTAATAGTAATCTAGTTGGTGGACGAGTCTGATTACTTGCTTGGGCCTAATGTAACTTTGGTTTTCATGATGTATTTCAGCTAGTTGACTTTGTATACTTTTGTAGTCTTGTTCGGCACACCTTGTGCTAGCATGACTATTTACTTGGTTAATATATCTCTTTTTTGCGTGTTAAAAAAAAATTGAAATGTAAATATATTTAACTATTTTTTAAAATACTTATTTCACATTTTGCGAGTGTGACCAAATACAAATTATTTGGTCACATGACCAAATAAATGGAGTGATTGACATTTGAATTTTGACTCTTATATATGTAAAGTACGATATTTTCAACTGGACTAAGTTTATAAAGACGATTGAAATGTCGTATACAATTTTAATGTCTATAAACAATCATAATTGTTTAAAAAAAATCTTATAAGAACATAAAAAACAAACTTAAGAAAGTCTATTTATGGTGAATGGAAAGATTTTTTAGTGTCCACACACACATCAAAGTCAAGCTACCAGCTAAATATTGAGTGATTCAAATATCTATTATTTATGTTTCGATATGTTGGCGATTTTTATCAATCTATTAAATATACACAATTTATACTTTAGAGTTTTAATTTAATGATAAAAATACAAGTCTCAAATCGAGATGTTGTTTCTATCATAAACTTAAATATGATCCCTTGATTGATGTGATTGAGAATGAACACTTAGTATGGAATGATGATGTGAATTGTCATTAGTGTAAAAAGTAGATATAAATTGATGCAAAAATTGACAGTAGCATAGCACAAGAGGGCTAGAATTGTATTTGGAAAGTGCATCCTCCTCCCATGACAAAAACACTTATTATGGCGTATTTGTAGAGGGTGTCCACCAACCCAAACACGGCTAAATGAAAGGTGTGTACAGTGCCCATTAATTTGTCCACTTTGTGATCATATAATTGAGTTTGTCGAACAACAAATGAAAATGTACTCAATAATTTTTATTTCATTTTTTGAAAACTTGGTATCCGGCACATTAACTGACTAATAAGACCTAATCAATTAAACCAAACACCAAACAAACCAAATTGAAATAAAAATAAATCGAACTAAATCAAATCAAACTGAATCGAACCAAAATCAAACCAAACCAAATCAAATGAGGAGAACAAAACCATGCCAATAGAGAAACAAGTCAATAAAGATGAGGAAACAAACAAATAAAATAACCAACTGAGTGAATAAATAGAACATCTGAAATACAACTTGTTTACAATATGTCTCAATCAGAGTCTCGGGATGCCGATCCTGACATATTGAAATGGTTCAAACTTTTAACAAATGAGGCTAACATGACATGTGGCCGAGTGACAATAAATCTTTCGAACAACTCTATAATATCAAATATTTGTGAATTAGTCTTATGCGAGTGTACGTAACTAGAAACAAAGTAGATGGATCAACAACAACAATATTGGATGATTGAGCCGTATAATTTTTCATAATTGATTTTAATAATTTTGGACGTTGTACTTTTCAATTATTTTTCTTCTTACAAAAGAGTTTAAAGGACACGTACTATCAATGTAAATTTATTTTACACCGACAATCAAAATAAATAGTTTAATCTTCCATGACACATTAAAAAAGTGGAGTGATGTAACGGAAAACATGGTTGTGATTGATTGATAGTGTAAAATTATATTACAGTGTCGGTGCATATTCTTTCTTCTCGTTACAAAATACACATTTATCATTATCAAGTCCAACCATCCCTTGAAGTTTTCTTTCACGAGTAGCAAAATCGGACGAGTTTTGAAATTTATTTTTCTAAAGTTGGAAAAGAGTAGCACTTGAGTTTGATTTATTCTCTCAATAATTCGTTAACTATTGAATCAAACACTAAAAAGATAAATACAATGCAAAATAGCTCCAAGAATCCCACAAAATTACGAAGATTTTCTATTATGTGTTGTAGGAAAAAAAAATAAAAATAAAAATAAAATAAAAACAAATACATCCTTTATGTGCAATGCATAAACTAATCCGCAGTTCCGCATGATTACAAATATTTTTCATATGCACCGACAATAAATTGAATTTAGAGTCAGATGATCAAATGACTAAAATATATCCCACTTTTTTGTTTAATGGAAAAAAATAGGTACCACCTGAATCACACTATTAAAATTTTATTTTCTTATAAAAAAACAAAATAAAAGTTTAGTTATATTTAGTGGATAGTAAAAGATTAATTTAAAAAAATTGAATTCTTCGGTAAAGTATGTACAATATATCTCTTGATGTAAACAATTCTAATAGATTCATAAATAGTGTTATTAATTTTTTCTATGTTTTTTGTTGATAGATGAAATTATAAAGCCATTGAAAATCCACCCATACAAAGTGAATTGACCGAGGTTCGAACCCCGATCATGAAATCTAACCCTAGCAATTTTAGTATTTCTCAGTTGAACTAGAATTTCTGGACTTTTTCTATATTACACATTATTGCGGTGCAATCAAAATGACTCAGCTTAAAAAAAATCATTTTCCATTATATAAAGAGGGTTAACAGGGTTTTATCCCCCTGCAAGGTTGGCGAGTTTTGGATTACCCCCTGCATTTTTTTTTAGGATTATCCCATGTAAAATTTAGATTCCATCAATTTGCCCTCTGTCTGCACAACTAGGCATGTGACATGGATACAATCTTGACGTGACATGACATGTGGTGATTATTTTATTTTTTTTAATTTGCCACGTATAAAAAAATATATATTTATTTTTTAAAAAAAAAAAATCAAAAAATGATTTCAAAATATAATAAAAATTGATTTAAATTTTTTTTTTGACATTTTTTTCCTTTCAACTTTCTAATTTTTTTAAAATAAATTTTTATTATTTCTTATTTCAATTTTCTGATTTTAAAAAAAAGTGTCAAAAAAATATTTATTTGTTTAAATCATTTTATTATTATTTTTGTAATAAAAAAAACTATTTATTTTTTAAATCAATTTTTTTTATTTCTTATTTCAATTTTCTGATTTTTTTTTTTTTAAAAATGTTTCTTTTTTTTTCGATAATTTTTTTATTTTTATTTTCTGTTTTTTTAAATAATTTTTAAATTTTATTTCAATTTTTATTTTTAAAAAACAAATATATTTTTTTTACACGTGACAAATTAAAAAAAAAAGTAAAATAATCGGCACGTGTCATGCCACATCACATGCCTAGTTGTGCAAGCAAAGGGCAAATTGATAGAATCTGAATTTTACAGGGGGTTATCCTAACAAAAAAATTTGTAAGGAGTAATTCAAAACTCGCCAACTTTGCAGGGGTAAAACCATATTAAACCCTATAAAAAATCATTTTCTTTTATAAAAAACCATTTTCACAAAAATAAAATTAATTAAGTAATGGGCTACGAAACAGAAAGCCTGAAAAACCCTAATATGTTATGACCTCATATATATACGTGCATTAGAAAGACGGCAGAAACTTTGGCAGCAGCTTGAGAAGAAGATGCAGATCTTCGTGAAAACCCTAACCGGCAAGACCATCACCCTTGAGGTCGAATCAAGTGACACTATCGATAATGTCAAAGCTAAGATTCAGGACAAAGAAGGTTTCACTTCAACTCCAATAATCAGATCCATTCTTTATCGTTTTCTATTTTTTGTTTTTGTTTAACTCATCTCGTTGTTTTCATTTTTCAGGAATTCCTCCGGATCAGCAGAGATTGATCTTCGCCGGAAAACAGTTGGAAGATGGTCGCACTCTTGCTGACTATAACATCCAGAAAGGTTTGGAATATTCAATTTTGGATTAATTGTTGTCAATTTTTTTTAGGTGGAATTAGGTTAATTTCCGAATTTCATGTTTTTGTTGAATTTGTATTAGAAATTGTGGCAATAGCTGTGTATTTTTTTTATTAATGAAAAAATGATTAGAAAGTGTGATTCTTATGAGATCTGTTTTGAATTTTACAGAGTCAACTTTGCATCTTGTTTTGAGGCTTCGTGGTGGTATTATTGAGCCGTCTTTGATGGCATTGGCCAGGAAATACAACCAGGATAAGACTATTTGCCGCAAGTAAGTTTTACATAATCGGGCTCCTATGTTATTGGTATTGGACTGTGAAGTGTTAGTATTTGCAATTTTGTTAAATCCAGACGAAGTAATTGAATGTACTTCACATGTTTTCGATAGCTAATGGATGTGGTGTAGGCAATGCATGTAGTACTATGCTACCGGTCTTTAGGACCATGTGTTGCAACCTCAGCTTTTAATCATGCATTTATTATTGTAGTCTTACATGCTTAAACTTCTACTCTGGGATCCTAATACTTATGTTTAAAAAATTAAATTGTGTGGAAATTCGACACCCAATAGTCTAATTGAGGGACTGTGTTAGTGAGTACTGATTATGCAAAACCTCATCTAGTATTTTGCTGTAAATAGATGGTACCTTTAGGTTTTCTTCAGTGAGGCATGCACTTTTAGGTTCTTCTCTCCTTGATGTGATTAATGGTACCTTTTCTATTTTGCTGTAAATAGATTTAGTCTAAGACCAAGAATATTTTCAAAACACCAAATGTACTTACCACATCATCCTTCAAATAATTGTCCATCTGTCTTAGAACTTGTCAAATAGGAGAGATTATTTCATTTACAAATCTATCTATTCTTGTATAAACCTTGATTTATTCGAGATTTGAAGACTTAAGAATTCAATTCAGTATAGTGTAGTACCTTCAATATTTTTGCCAATGTATGAACTCCAATGACTAATGATTTTTAAACCATATATTCTCATTTGCAAAAAAGAAATAGTAATTGCCAAGGGTGCATGTTGGAAGATGCATCCCTTGGCAATTACTCTTCTTTTTTATTGCAAATGAGAATATGTGGCTTAAAATTCATTACTGAATTGAATTCTCAAGTCTTAAACTCAAATAAATCAAGGTTTATTAGAAAACCTCCATCTTACCTGATACTATAGGTCTACATAGCTACACCGTATCTACATTGATGGGTATATTAATACCAAGTCTTAACTGTTGTGCTTACAAATCATTTTGCTCTGCAGGTGCTATGCACGTCTACACCCTCGTGCTGTTAACTGCAGGAAAAAGAAGTGTGGACACAGCAACCAGGTACATGATTTTAACTATGTTATTGTTTGTACTTGTCTTATAGCATTGATTTCACATGCTGTAATTATTACTTAGTCATCATGGATTATGTTTTTGTATTGCAGTTGAGGCCAAAGAAGAAGATCAAGTAATCTGTTCTGATTGCAGGAAGGAAATTTTTGTTGTCATGGATTACCGGAGAATGTGTTTTGATAATTAGTTTCTTAGTGTTATATTAAACCTGAAACCTGTTGGAAGTTGAACTGGCAGTTATAGTCTATGATTTTGTGTTGGGTTTGAGACAGGTTGATATCAATTATGTTACCGTTACATGTGATGACATGTTTTTGTTGCTTTTTTTTTTAAAAAAAATTGTCTTGTGATTTTCTTGCTCATCTTTGTGGTAGAAACTAGAAAGGGCTCTAGATAAATATTGTTATTTGAGTTGGTATGCAAATATTGGGCTAGTTGTTCTAGTTTTTTTAAAAAAATTATTTAATAAGTATATCATCTTTTTGTTGAAACAAATTCAACCAATATTTTTTTTTAAGGGCATTGCCAACAAAAATTGTGGTGTAGGCAATGCATTTACTCTTGTGGCAAGTGTGCTCTTGAGTAAATGCATGTTTGCCAAGTTTCTCTAATGCATGAGTGCCCTCTTTGGTTTTGTGACAAGTGTGTTCCATGAAGATATATATATACACACACACCCATCAAGTCATTTCCTAACAAACTTTCCTCCTTCTCTCTCAAACTTTCCTCCTTCTCTCTCAATCTCTCTCACCAGTTTCACACCACCACCACCATTATAATTCTTACATCGATCAAGTCATTTCCTCAACAAACCTTCCTCATTCTCTCTCAAACTTTCCTCCTCCTCTCTCAATCTCTCTCGCCAATTTCACACCAAGCTATCAACACAAGAGTTTCAAGGCAGGAAACTCTAAGACATAGTGCAAATGTTTTGTGTTGGTAGCAAGTTTGTCATTAACAATATGATTATGGTTATTATTGACACTCATACCTAGATTCTTCTATATCTATTTCTAAATTCCTAAACCAAGCAACTAACATGAGAATTTCAAAAGAAAGGATTAGACTTTGCATCAACTATCTTAAAAATTAAGAGTATATCTACTATGATAGAAGTGTAACAACAAATACATCCGGAAAAAAAATAAGAATATTAATTTACTCATAGACCTCTATATAAAATTTAAAACTCACAACTAAATCTTCTATGAACTTCAAGCAAAATGTGACTAAGCAGTTTCTCTAAGCCATTCATGTTTGGTTAAAATGAAATTTGGATATATTCTCTAAGCCATATCCATGTCTAGATCCTTCAATATCTATTTATAAACTCCTAAAAAAATCAACTAACATAAGAATTTCAAGAGAAAATATTAGACCTTACGACAACAAAATTTTGACATTTGTGGACTTTTTTTTTAACTTACTGCAAAAAAACATCATTAATAGGCACATCAAAGTACAAGGAGTATATTGAAGACCAAAGTGTACACACTGGAATAAGAAAAAAACAGAAGGCTTAAAATGCATCAACACAAAGATGAGAAATAATAGCATTCTAAGTCACATGTCTGGTAACAAAAAAAAATAGCAAAGAAAACTACCTAAAACAATTACCCACATTCATCAAATGAATATCAGTACCGAGAGGAAATTTATGGACTAAAATAGCAAAGTTTAATAACAGATCCATCCCACACAAAGTAAAAATGTTAATTTACTCATGGACATCAAGAGAATTTAAAACTTACATAGTATCAACGTCATGGTTGCTCTAATTAGAATATGTTTAACTTCTCTGATCTTTAAGCAGAATGTAACTCAGCAATTTCTCTAAGCCATTTCTCTAAGCTATTCAAGCACAATTAATGATGATTTTTTTTTTGAATGGCAAAATATTATTAGCACAACCACAACCCATGGCAAAGGCATACCAAGGAGGGTGAAAAAGATACAAACATAGAAAGCTTCAGGAGACAAACCCAAAGCTGTCCAGCATAACGACTGAAACAAAAAACACAGGGCAGAAAAGTGGAAGTGTCGCCATTAGCCACTTTAATTTTTCTTTCTTTCGTTTTATAGCCTGAAAATGGGTTCTTCTTTTTTGAGTAAATCAATATCATAGAAACCTTAATAACAACAACATTGTCATACCCCATTTTTTGACCGATCGCTTTTACACGTTTTTTAAGACGGATTTTTTGTGTTCGTTTCAAACGAAATTTCGGCAGAGAGGTATTTTAAAATACCTCATTTTTTGTTCATTTATTATTTATCTTATTTATTATTATTATTATTATTATTCTTTTTTTTTCGTTTTTTATTATTTTTATTATATTATTCAGTTTTTTATTTATTTGTTTTTTATTTCTTTTTATTCCTTTTTTATTTTTAATTAATTAAAAGAAGGGGTCCAAAGTCAACTTCCCATTTCACACGCAAGGGACATACTTTCTGCAGAAAACAGTGTCCTTTGTTGTCCAAATTCAGATTTTGGTTCCCTAAAACAATATTTTGTCCAGAAATTCAACATGTCTTTGGGTATATATCAGAAGCAAAAAATCAGAACTGGGGGGGAAGAAAATTCATCAGCCGCAGAGCTCAACAGAACACAAACAGAGAAAGAAAATTTTCATTTCGTTTTCTGAATCAATATTACAAACAGAAACAAAAAAAAAGCCAAAACAAAATAATCATAACATCACAAAGTCATCATCTGTCCATAATCATCAAACCACAAACCTTCAAAGTCCAGAACCGAAAATCAAACCCAAAACTTAGAAACTCAAATCGAAACCACAAATCACAAATCAAATCCAGAATCCAAACTTAATCAAAACCCTCAACACCAAACGAAATCGAACAGAAAACGAAAGAGAAGAGGAGAATCGGAACTGAATAAAAAAAAATACTAAGGTCGAACTCTTTTTCTTTGTTCTTCTTTTTTTTTCCGATCTAGAATTTTCGAATTTGATTTAGGAATTTTGGAACTTGGATTCGGGTTTAGGGTTTGATTTTGTATATATTTGGTTTTGAAACATTTTTGAAACTTGGGGTTTTTGGTGGTCAAAAATGGAGTTTGAGAGAATTTGAGAGGAAGAAGAACAGTAGCAGCGGCGGCGAGGAAGAAGAGAAGGATTTGAGAAAAAATGTGATTTTTTAGGGTTTGGGGGTATTTATACCCCCAACCCGATCCGGTGTGCGCGTGTCTATCGCAGCACACCGTGCACCCTCGCTTCTCAGCCACTGATCTCTATCAGATAGCTTAGATCTTTTCCTTTTAAATTTAGATCAGGGCCGTCTGATCTATCAGACGGCCAGGATTAATCCTGGCATTTTTTTGTTTGTTTACACGCAGATGGGCTTTAAGGGTTGGGCTTTACTGTTTTGCTGCTATCAGCACCCCCTGTTTATTTCGTTTTAATGTTCACACCCCCCTGTTTTAATTTTATTTTATTTTTTTTAGCTTATGAGATAAGTGCTTTTGGCATAAGCTATTTTAGCTATTATTTCAGCCAATCAAGCATGATGTTGAAGGCTTATTTATTTTTCTATTTATTTGATATTTAGATATTGATAATATTATTTCATGTTTTTATTTTGTTAATTAATTTTATTTTTAGCTTATGAGATAAGTGCTTTTGGCATAGCTATTTTAGCTATTTTTTTTAGCCTTGTAAAACATGATGTCGAGGCTTGTTTTCATCTTTTAGTTTCGTATTTATTTATTTATTTTATTTATCCATGCATATCATATTATTTCATTATATCCATTTATTTATCATTTTTTATCTTTATTTTTGTAATATCGTTATTATCACAATATTGAGTATTTATCGCTTATTAATTGCCGTTTATTTTTGTTTTTGAATTTAGGATGTAAATAGGCCAAGTGTAAACTCTAAATAAAAGTGCATAGCATACCCCCCCTCTCTTGCATCATTTCATATTTATTTTCTTGCAAAGATTTTAGAGTGTGATTAGGCCAATGTACTCATAATTGAAAAATTGCATCTCATGCATATTTATTTTTTATCGCATTCCGTCCATATGCGTAATTTTAAATTCCGAGGGAAAAGACACCGTTTTGATCAAAATATCATTACGGATTGTCTTCGCGCTTAATTTGCTTATTGCGACGTTATTATTCTTTTAGTGCTACCTTTTTTATTTGGAACCCAACATTCCATTTCAAAAATAATTAATCACTTTATTCTCAAAAATGAGGTCAAAACCTCTTTCAAAATATCAACACAATTTCTTTTCAACATCATCAAGCATCAAAATATTTTGTCATCATAACATTTTCAAACTTTGGACTTTAAACCAAACGTTTATTTTTATCGCGAAAACCTTGGATTTTAACCCAAGAGTTCTTTTTCATCACAAAACTTGGATTTTAAACCAAATGCCTTGGACTTTAAACCAATGGCGTCTTTTATCGTAAAAACCTTGGATTTTAACCCAAGAGTCTTTTTATCGCAAAACTTGGATTTTAAACCAAGTGGGATTGGATTTTAACCCAATTGCTCTTTTATCGTGAAAACCTTGGATTTTAACCCAAGTGCTCTTTTTATCACCAAACTTGGATTTCAAACCAAGTGTTCTTTTTCTCGCGAAAAACCTTGGAATTCAAACCAAGTGTTCTTTTTCTTGCAAAACATTGGAATTCAAACCAAGTGTTCTTTTTCTCGCGAAAAACTTGGAATTCAAACCAAGTGTTCTTTTATCGCAAAAACCTTGGAATTCAAACCAAGTGTCTTTTTATCACTCAAATCATTTTTATCAATAAACCTTGGATTTTAAACCAAGTGTCCGCGTCTTATTTCTTAACCAAACTTCAATCAATTTAACCATATAGACCTTCTTCACAAATTAACATCAATCAAACTCACATTTTGCCACCTTTGGCTTTTGGTTTTTTTAAAACCATTTTCAAAACCTTAAAAACAAACAAACAAATTTACTCGCAATTTTTACCCCGAACTACGGTGGTTTGATCCCTCGGGTACGTAGGCATGAGACTTGTCTCTCCAATCAATAAAATCAACAAAAACATTTTTCTTCTTTTTCATCACTTTAAGCATTTTCTTATCACTACTTTAATTTCCCACTTATACATTTTTACAAGCAAATAAAATAAAGCGCATAGATAGAATAAAAACAAGAGGTTCCTATAGAGTACTATAGATACTTAGGGTGCTAATACCTTCCCTTCGTATAACTAACCCCCGAACCTTGTTCTCTAAAAAATAGGGTTTTTTTCGAACTTTTTCCCTTTCCGTCGGATAAATTAAAGATCGTTGGTGGAATATTAAATTGTGATTTGAAGTTAATTAATAACTCGACATCCAAAAATCACCGCGACAAACATCATCCATCAAAACCCATAGAAACCTTCAACAAACCAGAACAAACATCAAAGAAAAAACAGAAAAGAAAGGAGAAGAAGAGAACAAAAATAGAAAAGACATGAAAAGTGTAGTATGAATAGAATAGAAAAAAAAATCCTCCGAGAAAGCAAAAGGCACACATACAGTGAAAATCATCCAAAAAATATTCAGATTTAGAAACCCTATTTTTTTCCTGCAGTTGTATTTGATTAGTTTTTGTGAGTTTATGATTATGGGGTTTACAGATTTAGATCTAAAGGTTTAGGGTTTGAATTTTTTTGTTGGGGCTTGGGTTTGTTTTTAGTTCCGGATCTGGGTTTGAAAGGGGAGGAGAAGATTTGAAAAAGAGGAAAAAAAAATTAAAAAAAAGTTACGGCGGTCGCCGTGCCGGATTCTGGTGCTCACGGTTGCAGCCCACCAGAGGGGATGAAAATTCATCCCTGTTCTTCATCTTGAAGAACATAAAGAAAGAGAGGCGTGAGAGAGAGTGAGGAGATGAGAGAGAAAGAAGTGAAGAAAATGAGTGATTTGAGAATCTAGGGGTATTTATACCCCAAGGGATCCGGTGCGACGCGCGTCCACCGTGATCTCTTGCTCTATTGCACGTATGATCAATCGGATGTCCCGGATGTGTATTGATGAATCAAATCAGGGATGTCTGATGAATCAGACGACCCTGATAAAAAGAGGCACTTGCCACCTGCAGCCCCTGACACGCGCCAGATTTTGTCCAAAAAGAGGGGCATTATGGATTTTTTTTATTTTTAAAGGAGGGGTATTGTGGAAAAAAAAATTAAGTGTCATTTGAAAAAAAATCTCAGAAAAATCACATCATCATCTTTTCCAAATCAAACTAAAAAATTGAGATGCCATTATAAAAATATAAAATATAAACATATCTAAAGAAATCTCCTTCTTTAAAACTATATTTAATCATCCTAAGAGACATTTATTAGATAGGATAAGAGTGGTCTTGAACTTTTGATTGTGGGGTTGGTTCATCTACTTTACGGTTTTACCTCTTCCTCGATCAAAATCATTTGTTCATTGTTTGTTCAAAGAATTGACATTATCCGATATTATTTTTTTTATATTGTCCAACACTAGGTGCATGAAAGGATAAAACTTACATGCATTGCTTTAGGTGCATTTCTTACTTTTCCACCCACAAAGAGGTAGTTTTTTAAATTAAAAAACAGTTTTATTTATTTTTTTAAAATTATCTTAACTTTATTTGATCGTTGATGTCAACTATTTTGTTTGTTATCTTAATAAAGTTTTCTTTTTAATCCATTGATATTCATCCTCTAGAACCATGTTAAATTTTTGTATGTCACGGGTCTTTGAACGCTCCACTATAAAATTTGATATGACCGATCCTTCCAACAATAGGGTGGCTCACTTTTGTATTGTACATAGTTTGTTTGCTCTTTTGGATGTAACGATTATGTAATGTACTTATTGATCCTATTATCAATGATTATATGAATTATTTTTAATTTCATCATCTTAACGTACGACTCACAAGAAAATTTGACCAACTTAGTTTATATTATTTGAGATGCACACCTAAACATGAGAAAATTAAATTAAGTGTGCTCTTAGGCAAAAAGTTATGAATCCCTCTATCAGTATTTGAATCCCTCTATCAGTATTTGGAGGCTGAAGTATTGTAAACTTCTTTATAAGTAGCGCGTAAAAATTATGAATCTCTCTATCAATACTCGGATGTCGAAGTATCACCAAAAAAATTATAAACCTTTCTATAATCTCTCTTCTATACAATGAGATCGAAGTATCACGCAAAGATTATAAACCTTCTTATAAACGACGCATAAAAATTATAAACTTCTCTATCAATATTCGAGTTTAACCTAGAGAAAAGAAATAATTAATACAAGTGTGATTGAAGCTGGTATGTTTAGCTACTAAAAATTGAATAAAAAAAATATATAAAAATAAACGAAATTATGATCAAATGTATGTTTTCAGTTGCATGGTCAAACTGGGTTAACTAAACATGTGTTATTTTAGAGCAAGAAGTTTTTGCAAAATATGTTTAAGAAACATACGTATAACATATTTAAACATTAATTCTATAAATTAACAAAAGCTACCACATATGTGATACTAAAAATCCTTGCGTGTATCATCCAGACACATATCACACAACCAACAAACAATAGTTGTTACATAGAATCTAAAACAACAATTACACAAAATTATGATTTTGGAATACAAAGACTTAATCGAGTTTGGTGCTTAATTGTATCAAAGCATTATAATTATTAAACCCTTATGAAAATAGATAATTAGTATGCTTCAATTATGACAAAAAATTATTAGCTTCTATCTAGCACTTATTTTTATAGTACATTTAAGAAGAAAAATTCTACTTTTGATAAAATTCCATTCTGAAGACAACAAAAATTGTCTTCCCATTTGTTCTAACAATTTATTGCAAACGTGTTTAGCGAGCACATGCAGCTCAATAATAATGATAGGTGCTTAAAATTAATCTCGGAAAAAGTGATCAACTTCTCCTAGGCCTTAAAAATTGTGCTTTAATAACAGGTTTTGAATTTTTAATGTAATTGCTAAAGCTACAGGTTTAATAGAGATGTTTGAAGTATATATGGGGAGTGTGGTTCACTTTTGTGTTGTACTTATTATTAAGATTTGGTTTTTAAGTTTGTTTGTTCTTCTCTATGATTGATTTCTCAGAAAACTATTTAGCCCGTTTAATTTAACATGATCGGCAACAACCATAATTGACAACAACCATAATTGGCAGATAAATGACGGTCCACCGAACTCGTGCAACGCACGGGGGAGCCGACTAGTTAATCTAAAGGGTGATCATGATCACCCCCCATGAAACCCTAATTCTCTCTCGGCCAATAATGTTGAGCCACGTGTCTCCAGTCTATGATCACCACCTCAATGAAATTATGTGATAGTAATGGACAAGTGTTATGCTTTAATTGAACTCTTCTTATATGAATTAAGCACATAGGATTGGCACACAGTTTTGGCACCACTTTATTATCACTTTCTTTGACATGCATTGGCCACTATGTTCTATATAAACTCTCATTTTCCATCAACCATGCACCATGTTTCCTTTTAATTCCTTCATCTCTCCATCTCATTGTTCTTTCTAATTCCTCACCACTTTTGAACCATATTTTGGTTTCCAATCTTCCATCCTTCGTCGCCCGACCACACCCAAACAACCATTTCTTTCTCATCTATTTTTTTTCATGCTATTTTTTAAGACTATGCGTGCTTTTTTCATTAGCGAGCACCTTAATATGGTTGTTGTTGTTGTTGACACTAATATGTTGTGGATGTAGGCAACAATATTCTCCGCCACATCCATGTCTAGATCCTGCTATATCTATTTCTAAATTCCTAAAAAAATCAACTTAACACAAGAATTTCAAGAGAAAAGATTGGACCTTGCAACAATAGAATTTTGACATTTATTGACTTTTTTTATAACCTACTGCAAAAAATATTATTAATGAGCGCATCAAAGTTTAAAGAGTACATTGAAGGCCAAAGTGTACACAAGAGACAAAAATTATACACTGGAACAAAAAACCAAAAGGCTTAAAATGCCTCAACACAAAGATGAGAAATAATAGCATTCTAAGTCACATGTCTGACCAAAAACAAATAGCAAAGCAAACTACCTAAAGCAATTACCACATAATATCAGCACCAGGAGGAAATTTATAGACTAAAATGGCAAAGTGTAACAATAGATACATCCACACAAAATAAAAATGTTAATTTACTCATGGACATGAAGAAAAATTTAAAACTTACAGTATCAACTTCATGGTTGCTCATAGGTTACATTCTTCTAATTAGAATATGTTAAGCTTCTTTGATCTTCAAGCAGAATGTAACTAAGCAATTTCTCTAAGCTATTCAAGCACAATTTTGTTGAAGCATCATAGAATTTTAATTTAATTTGTTTTGAATCTGATTTTGTTTTGCATTGTGATGATGATGTCGAGAATCTGATGGTGGTGGAAGTTGAAGAAATACTTCACTTGGGAAGGATAAAATTTCTGTAACAATTTTTATTGTAGTAACAATATTTGAGTTTAAAATTGATAAATAAGGGTTTAAAAGGGGATCTGGGTAATTTCTGAATTTTTTGGGATTTTTTTAGGGATTGCGGCCGACGCGGTACTAGTGCCACCGCCGAAACATGAACTGGACGGCGGTTGGTGGCTGCCGGATAATGGATATGATGAACACCGGTTGGTGTTCTTGAAGCTTTGGAGGAGTGAGAGAAGAGAGAAGTGAGAGCTTTAGAGAGAAGGAGTGAGAGAAGAGAGAGAAAGAAAAAGGAAAAATGAGAGAAATTCATGGAGGAGGGGGTATTCATATCATCTGTAATCATATGTGTGCATCCTCACCATAATCTCTTCATCACAGCCGCTGATCTTCATCAGACGGTGCAACTTCTCCTCCTTTCCTGATCCAACTTGGATCGCCTGATCAATCAGACGATCACGCTACACCCCCTATTTTTTGTTTTGTTAGATATTTGAATTGGCCTCTTTTTGCTAAAACAAATATACAAGTAAGATGCTGAACCAAATGTTTCAACATGTGGAACAACACCTGTGTAGGCTGAATGTGCGCCAGCTAGCGCTTTAAATTTGTATGCAATCTTTCGAAGATTTGCTTGAAGAATTGTTTCGTGCTAACTTGTACACCAAGGTGCACGTGGTTTATTGATCTTCAAAAGGCAGCTGTATTAGGTTACTTGGTTCTCAAGACTATTATAAAATATTAAGGAATCAAGAAGATTTGATTTTAAAATATATCAAGTGAAGATTGTTGTAGAGAATATAAAAGATTTATTTCAAATAAATCTTTATGCTCCAAGAAGATTGTTACTAAAAATATATTTATGAACAACAAATATATTTTTGGAAGAAATGTTTGGTGCGAATATATTTATGGAAGAAATATTTGTGGAAAATATATTTGCCTTGTGTGCTGGAATTTCTCAATATAACAGCTGTGTTTGAAGGCCCAAATCCAGTTGGGTATAGGTTATAAATAGAAGCTTTGTAACCTAGTTTCGAAACAAGTCCAAAAATGTAGAAATCTAAGGGATTTGTCGTGTAGCCACTCTCTAGGAGAGTCGGTGTAAAAGTGAACCACTCAGGTTGTGAGTTGGTCACTACTGTCATTGGAGGAAGCTTGTAAGCAACTCCAAGTTGTGTGTTTAACCGAAGCCATTATGCAGCAAAGATATAGTCTTTAGGTTTTGTGTAATTGTGAGCCTTTCTTGTGGATTCTATAACACAAGCTAAGGACAGAATTTGGTCTATGTGTTAATTGTAAGGTTACTCCTAAGCTGTGAAGTACGGAGGCAACTGTATGTGCCTTACTCGAAGCTTTTAAGCAAGAGTAACCAGTGTCGCGTATTATATTCCAACATCATATACAACATTGTATGAAACAACACTTGGAGTGTTGTCATTAAAATCCTTGCTGGTAGTAAGGTTGTAGGAAGTGAGATGGGATCTCATATCTAGGAGTTTCTAGGTAGAAGTGTCATTGGGTAGGGATTAAGTGAGGAGTTGTAAACGGGGGAGTTTAGCTCTGAATTAAGACTACTAATAGTGGATTTCCTTCTTGGCTTGGATGCCCCCAGAGTAGGAGAGTTGCTCCGAACTGGGTTAACAATTTCAGTGTGTTGTTTATATTTTTCAGTATATGTTTTTAATGTTATATGCCCTGACGTGTTGTTCTTGATAGATCAGATGTTTCGACATCCTATAGAACATCTGGTTCTTCTATACCAGAATTTCATGTTTGATTCATGCGTTTTTGGGCCACCTCGCTGGGTTGGGCCCTTTTTCTGTTATCTACAGTCCTTTATTTTAAGTCTGCACCCCTCTGTTTTTATTTATTTATTTATTATTATTTCCTATTTTGTTTAGAAAATATTAATATTATTCCTTTTCTCTCAATTTTCTCTATTGAAAATTTTGCTCTCACCTTTTAAACGATCTTCAATGTGATTTTGGGTTTTCATTGTATGCTCATCTTTTTGTAACTAGCATTTCTTCTTCTTTATCCTTTAGATTCTTCATATTGATGAAGCAATCACATAGAACAATAATAACCAAGTAAATTTTAGTGGTTTAAAAAGAGTTATAAAATTAGTTAAAATAGACAATGGATTCTTATGATTTTTGTTTTGGTATCATATTATGATTTTTGTTAATTGTTGTATTGATTGTGTGCAGGGTGCTTGCTATGAAGCCTTAAGCAATTTTCAAATTGGAGATATGCATTAGTTTTATAGGAATTTTGTCTGCCAAAACACAAATTGTGGTGGCTTGCTGTTGTTGAGAAAGTGTGAGGAATGAGAGATGCTATAGTTTTTTTTTTTTGCTGGTGTTGATCATGCTGGTGTATTGACCAGTTTATTGAGTTGGTTTTTAAGTTTATTTACTCTTTTGGATGTATCGATTATACAATGTACTTCTTGATCTTATTTCTCATTGATTATATGAATGATTTTTAATTTTATCATCTTAACGTACTACTCATGAGAAAATTAAATTAAGTGTACTCTTAGACAAAAATTAAATTGTATACATGTCACGGGTCTTGAAAGCTTCACTATAAAATTCCGTGTGATGCTTCACTTGATTCGTTTTATTATTGCGGACACAAGGCTTCTTATCAAGCCGAACATCACTTCATGTTATAAGCATTTCATCTAGGCCTTTATTACTTCACTCTATCGTTATTATTTTGTTTGTATAATTTGGACTGTCATTTCACTTCTTCAAACTATCGTTCGGTTATTTAATCATTGTGTTCAAATTGCTATATCTCAATACTGGTCTTTCAGTTTCAATGACGTAGAGTTAGAAAGTTTATAATCAATTTTGTATGCTCTTTTATTTTGTTTGATTTCTCAAATAACTACTTAGCCCGTTTAATCCCGTTTAATTTAACATGATCGACAATAACCATAATTGACAACAACCATGATTGACATATAAATGACGTTTCGTCGAGACCGTGCAACGCACGGGCAGTCGACTAATAATAGTAATAACAAGGTCAACTTTAGGGTGCACAACGGTTTTGATTGTGTACAAATACATGATTTCGCCATTGGATCAATAAAGTTTACCTAATTTAAATAATATATGACGATATTTATTGTGTATAATAGACCAAACTTATAATAAATGAGTTTTAAATAATTTTGATTATTTTTTTATTATGTTCTTCTTTTTGAATGAATTATTATGTTCTTATAAACATCATTTTTTTTTTTTGATAAACAATAGAAACATTTCTTATGTGTCCTTTTCTTTGAAGAAGTTTGAAGAAGTTCGAATAAGTGAAATTGTCCTAGCCAAATTGGCACCAGATTAGCCAAATTGGCACCAGATAGAACTGTATATAAACACCATTTTTTAAAAAGACAAAAAATGGTCCATGGCTGAGAGGAAATGGTGATCGGTGGGTGACCTCACCTCAAGTGGAATGTGTGTATGATTTATTTGTTAAAGACTTGCTCCTTGAGAATTATAAAGCTTGGGATATAGCTAAGATTCGTAATTTGTTTTTAGGACCGGTGGTGGAAGAGATTATTGCAACTCCTCTTATTAGTTCGGTTAAAGAGGACAAAGTAATTTGGGAGGAGGAAAGAAACGGGTGCTATTCTGTTAAATCCGGTTACAACCTAGCCATGAGATGTATTTTTCGCAGTGATAGACACCATGTGGAGGGTAATTGGAATGATATTTGGAAAGCTCAATCTCCTCACAAAACGCGTCACTTACTTTGGAGGTTGTGTAGGGGGTGTCTCCCGACACGCGTTCGATTGGCACAACATTATGTAGACTGTGAACTAAGTTGTCCCATGTGCGATGATGAGGTAGAGGATGATATTCATGTGTTTTTTGGATGTGTCACAGCCCGTGAGTGTTGGATGGCTACAGGGCTGTCACAGTTACTAGAGAATCCGGCGTACCAGAATGGGACAGCCACAGACAGGGTATTTGGAATGTGTAGAAACGAGGACAATGCAATGCTAGGAAGGGTATCATCTTTATTTTGGTGCATTTGGCATAACCGAAACGACAGGATCTGGAATGACAATGTTCAGTCCCCGAGCCAGGTTGGAAGAATGGCCTTCGCTGTCTGGAATGAGTGGTTTACCGTCCATCAGCTGCGGCGTCATAATATTGCTCCTGTTGCGGATCCTAGGCTAGTTCGGTGGGAGAAACCAGGTGTGAGATGGATAAAATGTAATGTTGATGCTGCGTTTGTAGCTAGGTCCAGTATTACTTCTATGGGTCTTTGTTTTCGCGACACCAATGGTCAATTTGTGGCTGACTTGACTCAATGGCAGCAATCTGTTTTTTCCATAGTGGAAGGCGAAGCATGGGCACTATTACATGCTATGAAAGAGGCTATACATCGTGGATTTGGGCGAGTTCAATTTGAAAGTGACTCGAAATTGTTGGTTGACGCTATCCATTCGAGAAGATCGGACAATTCAGAATTTAATTTAATTGTTAATGACATTATTCTGTTTATGTCATCTTATGTAAACTTTGAGGTTAAGTTTATTAGGAGGCAAGCGAATTCGGTTGCTCATACTCTTGCTAGGGCGGCCAATTCTTGGGCTAGTTTCCATAGATTTGAGATTATTTCCCTCTGTATTGAACATTTAATAGTTAATGAAATGCAATAAGTTTGTTTGTTTCAAAAAAAAAAAGACAAAAAAATCAATTTTTTTAAATCTACTATAAAATGAGATCTGTAATTTTTCAGATGCTTTAAAATTCAGGTTTTGTTCGTTGGAAGGCAAACTAATTTGGCTGTCCGTTTTTTTTTTTTTTTTATCATCAGCTATCCGTTTTCTATTTAGGATGTTTACATCTTTCAGCTGGTCACCGCATCTTTTATGATGTTACCGCATACTCTACTCGCTGTCTCAAAATATAAGTAAAAGTTGGTCAATAAAATTGAATGTATTTGTCTATTTGGTTCTAATCTTTAACCAAATACATCAAATTTCTTTAACTTATTTTTGCTTATATTTTGAAACGGATGGACTAACTTATTATGGAAGTTATGAAATAAGGTTATTTATGGAGAAATAGTTATCCTAATTTTAAACACTTTTATGGACTTAAATTTTTGGTGCACGAACTAAGGAAAACAAATGGAAAATAAATGTTGGGAATTCACTTTATATTTCTATTTTTTTTGCCGTCCGTGCTGCACTAATTTCAACCGCTAGATTTATGTTTTGTGTACCTTATTATTTTAGCCATGTACAAGCAAAATATTGTTAAATTAAAAGATCTATGTTTTTAATTTTTTTATAATATTTTGTTCTTTTTTATGTGGAATTAGGTTAATTTCTGAATTTCATGTTTTGTTGTATTTGTATTGGAAATTGTGGTAATAGCTGATTACTTTGTTTAAAAAATGATTAGAAAGTGTGATTCTTATAAGATCTGTTTTGAATTTCACAGAGTCAACCTTGCATCTTTGTTTAAAAAAGAAGCTCTACCACATAACTTGCTATGAATAATTTATAATTCTAAGGGATGCAAAATAATCTGAATGTTTTTAAAAAAGACTACCGGGTCTTTAGGGACTATATGTTTTGCAACCTCAGCTTCTAACTATGTATTTATTAATGTTATGCTTACATACTTAAACTTATAAAAAGAACAATCTAGTGCCATAAAATTGTTGCTACTCTGGGATCCATATACTTATTATGCATGTAGATGTCATGTTTTGGATAGATAGTTTGATGATTGGTGTATTAAAGGTAATGCATGTAGTATAGTCTAATGTGACAAAAGAGAAGCACTTCATGTACTGACACGATGATAGTCTGAACTGCCACTCCATAAGTTTTTGTTTGCAAAAAAAAAAAAAGAAAGAATAGTCTGAACTGCCACTCCATAAGGTGCATGTTAGAAGATACATATTAGAAAATCTCCATCTTACTATGGTGGCATTTAGGATGCACAAATGGTTAAATTTGTGTATCATACCAAAATGTAACCATAGCCATTGATTTATAAAACACAATTTCAATGGCAAAGATTCTACATAAGTAACATGTAGTAAGATGTAGGGGATTTTTTTGTTTCATTAAAGTTGTCAGTTTTTTATGGGAGAAGAAAGCAAGGTACTTTGTTTCTATTACGGGATTTTGAGTTGTTATATTTTTGTTTTTGTTGATTTTAATTGTTGTATAATAATAAGGTTTTTATATCGAATGTAACTTTGAACGTGTTAAAAAGTTTAAAATATTAAGTTTGTATTTTTCAAATAAAAAAAAATTTGTATTAAAATTTGTGCATTTTATATAAACGTATAATTTTTTAATAAATAATTATTGTTTTTCAATAAAAAAATTTATTACTTTTAGTTATTTTAATACGTGTAATATTGCACATGTTAGACAAACCATAATAATAACGTGTGTTCAATTATATATTTTTGATTCACCTAAATTTTTTACTTTGAATGTGTTTTGATGGAGGAATGTTTTGAGGTAAAAAGAATGTTTTGAGAGAATTCAAATTATTTTGTCAAAATTTCCTTATTTGGATGATTAATTTAAAAAAATAATTCAAAATGATGAGAATTTATGAAATATTTTATCCAAGTTAAATTTAAGAAATTTCAAATAATACTATAAGAAGCTAGGAATTAAAAATTCCTTCCTCACATATGTTTCAAATTTTTATAATTGACCGCTATAATATTTTTTTTTAGGCTTAATTGCAATTTCAGTCCTCCTATTTTGATAAATTTTGGATTTTGGTCCCCTTATTTTTAAATAAGCAATTTTGGTCCCCCTATTTTAACAAATTATGGATTTTGGTCCTCCTATTTTAAAATAAGCAATTTTAATCCCCCTATGTTATTAATTTTTGAAATTAGATTCATCATTTTTCTCTTAAAGTGATGTGGCATCTATCCTCAAAATAACCTTTGTTGTCGGCATAACCATCTTTCATGAACCCACTTTTTTATTGTATCACATGTAGCCAAAGCCATACTTGCAATCCAACAGTGCACCACCATTTTCTGCCGTCATGGCTATTCACTTAGTATTCATTTACATAAAAAATCTAAGAATTCAGGGTTTCCTATTGATGGATATGCACTGTTTTTACTGGAGAAAGCGGTGATTTCAACATAAACATGGAGTGGAGGACCAATTTGAATGCATTGATTGTATCTGTTTAGAATTGTTTTATAAAGAAAATGTAAAATAAAACAAAAACAAAGAGAAAAAGGGTGAAGAATGGTTTGTTTTGCACATTCGTATGTTTTTGTCGAAAGGTACTTTCGTACCAATAAGCATTTTCCTTGTTAATAATATTATAATAATTATTATTATATTATTATTAAAAAAAATAATACTAGTATAATCATAATACAATTATAAAAAAATAATAATACTTATTTTATTACATTATTTTTATGTGTCATGGATTAATTTTTTAAATTGATGAATGCTACATCATATTAAAATGTGCAACATCACCTTAAGAGAAAAAAGATTGGCCTAATTTCAAAAATTTACAAAATTGGGGGACCAAAATTGCTTATTTAAAAATAGGGGGACCAAAATCCAAAATTTGTTAAAATAGAGGGATTAAAATTACTTATTTAAAAATAGGAGGACCAAAATCCAAAATTTGTTAAAATAGGAGGACTGAAATTGCAATTAAGCCTTTTTTTTAAATTGTAAATTGACCCTTAAATTTTTTCAAAAATTGCAAAATGGTTTCTAAAATGTTTCAAATTTTTCCTTTAAATTTTTGAAAATTGCAAATTGGTCTCTATTTTTTAAAGTTTAAAACAAAACTTTTCAAATTTATAAAAGTTACCCAAAATATTCACAATGAAATTTCCTACTATTCTATCTAAACATGCGCATTTAAAAATGAATGTAATTCAAATATAGTCATTTCAATTGCTTAAAATTTCAAAATCCTCTAAAATTTCTAGTTATTCCATCGAAACACACCCTTAGAAATGAAAACAATATTTTAGTTCATGAAAAGCAATATTTACAAAACTAAAACTAATGCGTCAAAGTCACATGTTTGATCTAGTGGTAACAATTTTGAATAGTATGCATGAGATTTTTTCACTCATTAATCCACAATCTTTGCCCAACTACAATAGCCCTCTAAACACTAGAGCTCCGCCATATTGTATACCTTGTCACGAGAAAAAGACATAAAGTATACTTTTAAGGCAAAAAATGCAACAAATGTGAAAATATGGGGACTAAAAAGTTCAATTTTTAAATAGAGAGACATATTTTCATGAATTTGATAAAATATGGTGACAAAAAGTACAATTAAACCAATTATTTATTTTTTTTACAAACAAGATTACATTTTTTCTTTTCCATACAGTTAATTATAATTTTTTGTGAATTTAAAGTAGGAGCAAGACTAAGTCACAATGGATGTAGTGCTCGTGAACTTAGTTCAGTTGGTAGGGATATCACACTATATATGCATAAGTTAAAGTTTGAAGCCTAGACATTCCACTTATTCACATTTAAGGTGAAAATTTAGTTGATAATTAAGCTACTAGATCCAAAGCAAAAAAAAGTGGGAGCAATTCTTGAGTGGACACAAGTATTTAATCACTACATTTGGTTGCACACATACATATTTAATCAAAAGTAAAAAAAAATTAAATAATATATATTTTTTAAATAATAAAATATATTTTTTTGGTACATAATATTTTTATTTGAGTGTGTGTTATTAAATGATAAGTGTAAATAATTCTTCCATATAAATATTTTTTCAAAGTAGAGCCATGAACTGTTCCCAAAACAAATCACCGGATCCATCACATCACAGTTGCGTACACCTACGTTTTTGTCAAAAAACAATTCCATACTTCTCATAGTAACTTAGCCTTCTTGAATCATAGCCATTGAATTTCTAAGTTGTAAATTAATGGCTATTATTACATGGGAGATTCTATGGTGAAGTCGTACTTTTGACTTCTTTGGTGAAGTCGTTTTAATTGACCAATAGAATACCGGCTTATGCCACATCAACGCAAGTCCATGGTGAGTCCTATGAAACTTTTACTTATTGTGCATAAGTCCTTTTACTAGTTAAAATTATTTTAATAATTAAAACTTATTTTATTAATTTGGATTTAAATCATATTTTCAGAAATAAATTATCATCACAAACTCACCATCATCCATCATCACCACCAACCAAAATCAAGAAATCATCACCATTTTATCATCCTTCCTAATCTCCACTTCCCCAAAACCTAGAAACAAATATTCATGTCCCAAAACTAATTGTGACTTCATCAACTCCTCAAAATTTCTTCAACCCCATTAAAGAACTACAAGAAGAAGATGAAGATTCTTAATAACAACAACAAAGTGGGTTTGATTTTTCTGGATTTTGCATCAAGCTTGTTTTTGAGTTTGTTAAAGCGCGTGTTTGTTCATCAACCCAAAATTCCGGGTACCCGGGTCGGGTTTGCGACCCGTTTTTAAAATCACGACCCAACTTCTGCAAAACCCTAAAAAACAGTACTTTTTTTTTTTCCTTTGCGGTCGCATTAAATGAAAGAAAAAGAAAAAAAAACTGTTCATTAAGACAATTAATTACTATTTGAAACATTTCCCATATAGACTCAAAAATGCCATAATTTGTGTAATTTGACCAAGTAAAAATTAATTTTTAATATTTATATTCTCATTCTTACCTTTTTTGTTTTTTTACCTATTATTGTTAATGTCTTGGACACCGATTAATTTTCTTTTCAACCTAAATTTGGCAATACTAATTACTCAACAAGATAAAAAAAAAATTCAATGATATAAATTTTAAAAATATATGTCGGACTATTAAATTATATTTTGAAAGATGCTATTACAATCCTAATAACTTAAAATATTTTAAAAAGTAAAATAAAAAGTGAGTTAACAAAAAAAAAACTTTATTTCGTAGTATAATCCACAATCAAAGACTAGAGTTAATAGTGTTTCGGTTGAACCGGAGTATAATTCTCAGTCAAAAATTATGGTTAATAGTGCTTTAGTTGAAACAGAGTATAATTTTAAGTCAAATTAAATGTTATTTTTAAATTTTACTTTATTTATATAATTTTTAATAGTATTAATAATAGTGCTTCAGTTGAACCTGAATATAATTCTTATTCAGAGACTAGGGCTAATAGTTATTTGTTGAATTGAAGTATTACTCTCGGACAAAGTTTAAGTTAATAGTGTTTTAATTGAACTGGATTATAATCTTAAGTCAAATTATACTTTATTTTTAAGCAGTAACTTAATTTTTATTTTTATTTCGTGGCTGTTCAAAAATAAAAAATAAATCTTCAAATGTATCAAACTGGAATCGAACCTATGACGTGGTTGCAATTTTGAAAAACATATCAGCCACTACGACCCTTGAAAAACTCATGCTATAGTTGGGGCATAATTTTAAATCAAATTATATTTACTAAATTATATTTTATTTTAAAATTTTAATTTATTTATATAATTTCTAAGTCATTAACTTCAACCGAAGTATAGCATTAGTCAAAGACTAGGTTTAATAGTGCTAAGTTGAATCGAGTATAATTCCCAGTTAAAGACTAAAATTAATAGTAGTTTAGTTGAACAAGGTATTACCGTAAGTCAAATTATATATCTCATATTGACGTTTAATTCAGAATAATTAAATTGCACAAAACATATCTACCAAAAAAAAATTGCATAAAACATTAAGCAATTAATTTTAATCCATATAATTACATAATTAAAATGACAAATATAATTTTGTCAAAGAACAAATAGATAAATATAATGTAGAATGCTTAACTTATAAAGAGAATGCTCATAGCCAAATGGTTGAAAGATGTTTGTGAGGTCTACAGGTCATGGGTTCAAACCCCCTTTTCCCAATTATTTTCATTTTCAGTATTTTGAAGGCTGTGTCAAAATATAATTCACAAAATTAAAATTTTCAAAAACTTGAAAACACAACAGCAGCAGTTACTCAAACATCGACAACATTTTATTTGTGGCATGTTCTTTCTTATAGCACTATCTATTCATTGATCTCATTCAATAGTGGTACTATTGGAATTTAAATGTGAGTGGTTGGTTGCACATCAGATAAAAATGGACTAAATGAACCATATATAAAAGAAGCAGTCAATATACTCAATGGCTTAAACTACCACTGAGATCTAGTGCAAGTGGTTGGCGCACAGTGTGAGTGTGAATGCTGTAAATCTCGGATTATCGAGTATAATTCGAACTGATAAAAAGGCACACCTTCAGGCTTTGAATGTACTATTTAGTTGCCTCAAACTAATTGATGGAAACCCAAAACTACCAAACAGTGAAAAATAGCAAATACAAGTAAGTAAAGAAGAATTGTGTTTATTAATGATGAAAATTGAGAATTACAGAGAAGGAAAATGATTTCCTATAACTGACCAGAGCTAAGCTCCTTATGGAAAGCTAGAGCTTTCCATCCATAACAAACAAATAATTCTCAAAAGATAATCCTCTCCACCTCTCTTCACTTCCTTATATAACGGAAAGGATACACAATTCACACACCTCCCTCCTCCAGCTGTTCTAACAGAATTATGTCACATTTCCACCTTTGCCCCTTCTAGAATAAATCCTCCAAATCTTGGGCCCATTGGACCTGTGGTAAATGATTGCCTCATCACTATCTTGAGTCACGTGGTTTCTATCAACACCCCCTCCTAAAACATCAATCTTGTCCGTAAGATTGAAAAATGGAAACTGACTTTTCATGAGACTCACTTCTTCCCACGTAGCATCTTCTTCTGCCTTACCATGCCACTGAACCAACCATTGTTGAATTTCTTCACCATGTGTCTTGATCATTCTTTCAGCCAACACCCTCTCAGGTTGGAGTAAACCTGATACTTCTCCTTCTAAGTTCTCTGGAAGAGATTCTTCCTCTGAATAGTCTCATATTGCTTTCTTCAATAACGAAACATGGAACACAGGATGTACTTTCGAGCCCTCAGGGAGTTTCAATTTATATGCCACTGCTCCTACTCTTTCAATTATAGGATATGGCCCATAAAACCTCGCTGCCAGTTTGGCATGAATACGAGTGACCACGGATTGTTGACGATGAGCTCTTAATTTGACAAAAACCCATTCACCTATTTCGAACGATTTCTCCTTCCTGTTCGCATCAGCTTGGGTTTTCATACGACTCTGTGCCTTCAATAATTGAACCTTCAACTGCCTTAGAGCCTCATCACGATCCTGCAACTCTTTCTGAACTGCTTCTACACGAGTTTCTCCTAATCCCCAACGCACCAACAGAGGCGGTTTCTTTCCATAGACAATCTCAAAAGGCGTTTGCTGAGTTGCAGAATGATATGTGGTATTAAACCAATATTCGGCCCAAGGAACCCAAGTAACCCATTCCTTAGGCTGATCTGCTCCAAAGCATCGCAAGTAAGTTTCAAGGCATCGATTCACAACCTCCGTCTGCCCATCCGTTTCAGGATGGTAAGCCGAACTAAACTTCAAATGTGTACCCTGCAATCTGAAAATTTCTCTCCAGAAATGACTCATAAAAACTGGGTCACGATCACTAACAATTGAAATGGGGATACCATGTAATTGAACTATCTCCTTGATGAAAATTTCAGCTAAACTCTTGGCTGTATAAGGATGTTTCAAAGGAACAAAGTGACATTATTTTGACAAACGATCTACCACTACCATCACCGCTTCAAACCCTCTTGATTTGAGTAGTCCGGTTATGAAATCCATGGATAACCCTTCCCAAATACCTTCAGGAATGGGCAGAGGTTGAAGAAGACCTCCAGGTGACGTAGCTAAATACTTATGCCTTTGACAAGTATCACAATTTCTCACAAATTCCTGCACAGCACTCTTCATACCAGGCCAATAAATGTTTGCAGCAATTCTTCTATATGTCCTTAAAAATCCAGAATGACCACCTTGTGGAGTCATGTGAAACTCTTGCAACATTCTAGGAATTAAAGTGGATTGACCTGACAACACAAGTCTACCTTTGTATAATAGCGTATTCTGATTAAGGCTGAACTCAGAATGCAACCCACGGTCATGTTTGAGATCCTCAACAATTTTGCTCAACTTCTAATCTTTCATCACTTCTTCATCTATTTGTTGGCTTTCATTCCAATAAGAAAACGTCACTATATTGCTCAACTCACCTCCTTCATGTACTCTTGATAAAGCATCAACACCTTTATTTAACGAACCGGGTTTATACCTTATTTCAAAGTCATAGCCCAAAAGTTTAGCCACCCAATTTTGCTGCTCTCCATTAATTATTTTCTGCTGCAACAACTCTTTTAAACTTCTCTGGTCCGTGGATACTACAAATCTTCTCCCCAATAAATATGGATGCCAATGTTGGATAGCTAATACACAAGCCATTAACTCCTTCTCATATGCTGATTTAATCAAATTTCGTGGTCCTAGAGCCTTGCTGAAGTAGGCAATAGGATTCTTACCCTGTATCAGAATAGCTCCTAAGCCACTACCTGAAGCGTCACATTCAATGACAAACTCTTTGTCGAAATCTGGTAACGCTAGGACTGGTGCTTCAATTAACCTTGTTTTTAATTCTTCAAAAGCTACTTGTGCCTCCTTCCCCCATTTAAAAGCATCTTTTTTTGTTAATTCCGTCAAGGGTTTGGCTATCTTACCGTAATTGCGAATAAATTTTATGTAGTATCCGGTAAGACCTAGGAACCCTCTTACTCCTTTCACATTTTTGTACTTATTTGGATCCACAGATACTCCTTCTTTGGAAATCAAATGACCAAGATACTCTACAGTATGTTGTCCAAATTGACACTTTTTAAAATTTGCTCTCAGACCATGTTGTTGTAAACATTTAAGAACTTGCTCCAACTGAACCATATGTGACTCCCAATCTGAGGCATACACTAAAATATCATCAAAGAAAACCAACACTCCTTTTCTCAACATACCTTTAAAAACTTCATTCATCAAACCTTGGAAGGTAGAGGGTGCGTTCATTAGCCCAAAAGGCATAACTAAGAACTCGTAATGCCCTTCATGTGTCCGGAATGCCGTTTTATGTTCATCACCGGCCTTGATACGCACTTGATGATAACCAGACTTGAGATCTAATTTTGAGAAGTATTTAGCACCATATAATTCATCAAGTAACTCCTCTATCACAGGTATGGGAAATTTATCAGGAATTGTAACCTTGTTAAGCGCTCTATAATCCACGCACATACGCCAAGATTGGTCCTTCTTTTTAACTAATATAACCGGACTGGAATAAGCACTAGAACTATGTCGTATAATTCCAGCAGCAAGCATCTCTCTAACTTGCCTTTCAATTTCATTTTTATGAAGATGAGGGTAACGGTACGGTCTTACGTTGACCGGACCTTCTCCTTCCTTGATGTTAATCGAATGTTCCCTACCTCTTTTAGGAGGTAAGCCAATCACTTCAGTGAACACTCCACTGTAACTATCCAACAAGGTCTGCAACTCCTCTTGTTGAATGTTAGTTAGCCTCTGTTTCACTTCCTTTTTTCTACCCATTGGCTCAAAGGATCTCAACATTCTTTCATTAACCACTTTCTTCCTTTTTATTATGCTCTGCAAAGCTTCTTCATTATCTCCCTTACTGCCCAATCCTTGCAATGTAACCCATCTTTGATTGCTCCAAAAACTCATAGTTTGTTTGGTCCAATTGACAATGGTGTCTCCAAGAGTTTTCAACCACTCAATTCCCAAAACCATATCTGGCCCCCCTAAATCGAACAAATGAGGAGAACAATTTATCTTAAAATCTCCCAAAGTTTCTTCTATCTCCTTACAGCGCCCTGATGTATTGGTTTGAAAACCATCTCCCAACCTAATCTTCATACTCGATTCATTGTTCACTTCCCAGCCCAATCTATACACTAACTTTTTATCAATAAAGTTATGTGTGGCTCCACTATCTACTAAAATCAATACCGGTACTTCATGGATCCTTCCTTGGAGCATCATAGTTTGAGGTTTCATTTTTGCTTGTTCATTGAGATTCATGAAACTCATAACACTAATCTCTCCTTCTACTACCTCCTCATCTTCATCGACCTCCACCGCCATAATTTGTTCCCTACCTGACTCTTCATCTCCTTCTTCTACTATTAACACCCTTAATTGTTTATCAGGGAATTGGTGCATTGGGTGAAATGGCCCACCACACTTAAAGCAAAGACCCTTTTGTTTCCTCTCAAGCAATTCTGGATAAGTGAGGTGAGAAAACCCTCTATCTCTTGCTCCACTTTTTCTATTTTCATTTTGGACTGGTCTATCACGTTTGGGCCCAATACCTCCTTTATCACTAACATTTGGCCCACGTTCATGACTCTCCTTAACCATAACCCAATCTGAATTTCCGGTTCGGCCCGATCCATTACTACCAGCTTTGAATCTGTACCCACTGGATCTAGACCCTCGTGAATATCCAGATCCAACATCACCTTTGACCTCCCTTTCCACCATTCTGGCAACTTGCAGAAGCTTAACACGTGACATGTTTCCTAATACAGCCAGACTTCGTACCTTACCCCTAATTTTTCCTCTCAGACCATGGAGAAAGTACCCCTGATATTGCTTGTCAGGTAATTTAGGGATTTGTGCCGTCAGATATTCAAAGTCAGTAATATATTCCTCAACCGTTCCCTTTTGACGCAACGCTGTGAGTTGCTCATACACATCTCCCTCTCCAATTCCTCCATAGCGTTCCAGTAACGCCTCTTTTAATCCTTCCCATGTCATGTCAGTGTTAGATCCTCATCCACAAGTGAATTGAAGAAATGGATGGTAGATCCATCCATACATACCTGAGCCAAACTGACTTTGATTTCCGGCGATGCTGCCTGCACTCGAAAATATATCTCCGCTCGAGATATCCAACCGGCAGGATCTTTACCATCAAACGAAGGTAGTTCCACCTTACGAACAGAGTGACGAAACTCAGTTGTCACATTGCTTCGAATCGGACCAGAACTTCCTTCTCTGGTCATCTCTTTCATCGTTCCCGGGGACTTAACGGCAACTTCGTTCACCTTCTGGATCTGAACACTGGGTTCGCCGATCTGAAGCGATTTTCCCAGAGATTTCTCCAACATCGTCATGATGGCAGAGGGCATGTCCTTCACGGCGTTCTCCACCGCGGTAAGAGAAGAACGAACGATAGCTAACTCGTTCTCCAGCGATTCAACCTTAGCTTCCATTGTTTTCAACGTAACTTTCTGTTTCGGCATTCACTGATCCCTCAACGGAATCCGGTAGGTCGGACCAATTTGATGGAAACCCAAAACTACCAAACAGTGAAAAATAACAAATACAAGTAAGTAAAGAAGAATTGTGTTTATTAATGATGAAAATTGAGAATTACAGAGAAGGAAAATGATTTCCTATAACTGACCAGAGCTAAGCTCCTTATGGAAAGCTAGAGCTTTCCATCCATAACAAACAAATAATTCTCAAAAGATAATCCTCTCCACCTCTCTTCACTTCCTTATATAACGGAAAGGATACACAATTCACACACCTCCCTCCTCCAGCTGTTATAACAGAATTATGTCACATTTTCACCTTTGCCCCTTCTAGAATAAACCCTCCAAATCTTGGGCCCATTGGACCTGTGGTAAATGATTGCCTCATCACTATCTTGAGTCACGTGGTTTCTATCACTAATTGACAGTCAAGAGACATGAATGAGAATATTAGTACAAGAGATCGAAGAAAGATGGTCGAAGCCTGCAGGGCCTACCTTTGCAAAAGTAGATGGAACTGTAAGTATGGGCTTTGATTAATGTGAAAACTACAGATTTTGGTAGTTGGAGTGTTCTAGTCAAATAAATGCAAGGAAAATAAAATCTACAAAAATGGATAGAACATTTATAGCGCTATCTATTCATCGATCCCACTCAGTCGTGATATTGTTGGAATTTAAGTGCGACTGATTAGTCCTACATCATATTAAACTGAACTGAATGAAGGATATTTAAGATTACCTGTGACATGGTTTTGCGCCTTTTATTTGCAATCTCTCTCAGTGAACTCAATAAAGGATCCAGTCCTGGAAGTATTTGCTTAAATAGCAATCCCCTGTGATTTGCAATTAATAACAAAGGTACAGTGAAAAAAAAGCTAATAGTGCATTATTAGGCTACAATGTTAACCACTAAACAGCGTTGTAAAATCTCTGCATAAATGTCAACACACCTTGGCCCGGTTGGAAGTTTGGACGGCGAGTATTTCCCGGTAAGCATTCCCAGTCCGAGAGGACTATAAGCAATCCCAAAGAGCTAGAGGACTAGAGGACTTATCATACATTGCCACTAAACCATCCCAAAGAGCTAATTCTTGGAAAGGAGCATAATTTGCAGTTGACCAATGTAGTTGTCCTATCCCAATCTGCATCCTATCTAGTGATGCCCTGAAAGTTTATTTCATTCAAGTTCAATGGCATAAGAAAATATTTCTGATATAAGATTCCATAGGAAGTTCAGGAAGAACTTGATCATTCAGGCAGAATAGGAACATATCAACAGAAAAATTCTACCTGCAAGCGTTAACGAACTGCCCTGGTGTGAGACGCCATGGATAGGCAGCAAACTTTGTAGCAATCACAATTTCACGCGGATTCCCCTTTTTCTCTGAAAAGTAAACACAGAATTTGGTGAAAACAAGAGGAAATCAAAGAATTCAGTACAATGTGTTTTATGTTTTTGAATTAACTTATTCAAGCTTATCTATCACTATCAGACCAACATAAGTAATTGTGAGGTTGTTTGAAGAGCTAAGGAAACAGTTTATGATATCCATGTAGCTATTTTGAGCTTATTTCCATAAACTCTCCAGGATAGCTTACGAAAACAACTTATAACTTCTATAAAAGTAATTTGACGTTATTTTATCTTCCGACATACAAATATCCTATACATATGCAATGATACGCTAAACATTTATACTATGTTCACTTAATTAAGCTATTTATCCAAACAGGGTCTAAGACATTGACATGTATATCTCACACTCTATTTCTCTTTCCCTACACTTGAAGTGCTATATCTCAATAGTAAAAGCTTAGCCTTGTAAATTCAAGGTGCCGAGTTCGAATGCCATCAAGGAAAAGGCATATACATGTCATCTAGGCTTTAGAAGAAAAATTCAATTTATACCCAATTAAATGAAAGTGAGAAAGGTCCATGTGAGCTTAACTTAGTTGGTGGGGACATCACATTATATATATATGAGCCGGGGTTCGAACCCCAACACTCCACTTATTCACATTTAAGATGGAGTTTCTAGCTACTAGGCTACTTGACCAAAAAAATGAAAGTGAGAAAGGAAAAGTGTGAGATGAATGAACCTCGAATAAACTTCCCAAGAAGTTTCTCACTCTGGCCATTAAACCTTCCAGTACCATGAGAATCAGCAGTGTCAAAAAGATTAACACCATTATCAACAACAGCCATATTGAAGACTTGTTGAGGGTCATCATCCATTGATTCCTGATACCCCCAAAGAAGTTGATTTCCCCATGCCCATGTTCCAAAACCCATAGGAGATACACTCAAAGGACCCATCTTCACCTAGAACAAACATCAAACATTACATATGCATAACATTGAATTTGAAAGGAAAAAAGAGAGTACCTTTTGATTGGTTGGCCATAGGGAAGGGAATTTGAAAGGAAAAGATGGTAAGGAATTGTTGCAGCATGCTGAGAGTGCCATTGTTACCAATAACGTAATCCAAATTCAGTTTTGGCAGTTAATTCATTGTGTGGTTGTAACTTGTAACTAACTATTGAAAAAAGAAAAAAAAAAAATAAAACGTTGACAGCTGTGGGATTTGAACCCACGCCCTTTCGGACCAGAGCCTAAATCTGGCGCCTTAGACCACTCGGCCAAACTGTCTTTGTTGAATACATTCTCTGAAATAATATAGATATAATATAACGTCTTTTCTATGATTTATGTGAAATAACATTATTTAGCAATAATAATTGTAAAAAGAAATACACACGACACGAGTGTGATATTTTTTCGTATGTATATGAAACCTGTCACATATCACAATCAACAATTTTTTTTGGTTAGGAATAAGTTAAAGTTGTTTTTTTTCTCTTCTTAAAATGCATTTGAATTAATTTATTTTTGAGTTTATTAAAAACACCTTATGCAAATAAATAAGATTTTGTGTTAATTTATAAGTTCTTATTAATGAAAATTATATTTTTAAATACTATTTTTTGACAAACTTATAATAATACAAAAATTTATTTATTTGTATAAACTAAAAAAACAAAGTTAATCCAAATGGTCCAAAATTATTCTATTTCATAAAAATAATTTAAGGAGTAATACAAAATGAAAAAAATGTCAAAGAAGTATGTTATTTGAATATAAAAAAATGAAAATCATTATAAAAAAAAAAATGAAAACGTATTTGACAACCAGAGTCGGCTCAAGATAAAATGAGGCCTAAAGCGAATTTCAAAGTGAAGCAAAAAATACTTGCTTAAATTTTTGAGGAGTTACAACGTTGTTGTCTCATTTTCATAATTTGTTTTCTCCGAGGCCTATATGTTATTTTTTCCTCATTTCCTCAGTAACTTAACTTTTTCCTTTTGGGGGGTCTAAAACCCTTGCTTAGGTTGCTTTACCCTTAAGCCGACGCTCTTCACAACTTACACTTGACAACAAATTTTATTGTCCAATCATTTCTCAATGTGAAATAGTTAAAGTGTGAACCACCATTTTTACTTATATGTATGGGATGTGGATTTCCCGCTGTTTACCATAGTTTTTTCGTTGGTCAAGTAACTTAGTGACTACAAATTTCACCTTAAAGGTGAATAAGTGGAAGTATCTCGGGTTTGAACCCGGGCTCCTGCACATATAGTGCGATGTCCTTATCAACCGAGCTAAGCTCACGAGACTGTTTACCATAGTTTTTATAATACCATTAAATATAGATCGATCGATCCAGATTAAATATACAATTAAATGATCTTATTCGTTTATTTAGATCAAACGGGTCACATAAAATCTATTTCCATCTGTATGCGAGCAAATTTAACCACATTCCACAAAATGTGAATAACTCTAAATAATGGATAAACAATGATCAATAATGAATCTAAATTTCGATAAAAACAAGGGACACTATAATAAAGATGAGATGGATAGCTCAATTAGTTAAATTAGTTGGAGGTTTAAGATTCAAGTTTTGGCAAGGTGTAAAAAAATTAACACAACAATTTTGCCATTAAAAAAAAACTATAGTAAGGTTTTTAAATTGTGCCTGACACATCATTGTTGAAGTACAAAAGTAACTACGTTTTTATCGTCTCCACAGGGATTGGTGCGATATCGATGCCGTTCAACAATTAATATAATTTGAAGTAAACGGTTTTGAAGAGTTTGTTTACAAAAACTTGCGAAAACATAAAAGGTAAGAATATAAGATCAAGTTGACAGAGAGACTAAATTGCTGGGATTAGACTCAATTGACTCATTCATACATATTTCCTCGATCAGTTATATAGATTCTAGATACTTACCAATATTATCACGTATTTACTCTTCGAACGTTTCCGTCCCCAGATAACGTCGAGAAATCTATTATACCAATTAAACCTCTGATCCCTCGCTTTGACCTCGCTGTAGTTTGCTTTGAACTTTTCTTCAACTAAAAATCATTCTCTAAACTTAAAACCTTCAAAAATACTTGGGATTAGTCAAAGTGGCACACATTGATCACTTAAACATAACAAAATTAGTATTTACATAATAATGGGGAATTCTATAAGTTAATTTGCAAAATAAAGTTAATAAGTGCCTTAAATATATATGTAAAATTACCACTTTTTGGCACTTATCAATTCTCCCCAATTTAGAACTTTGTTTGTCCTCAAACAAAAGTCAAAACCGAACTTTCAAAACATGGTTCAAACATCATTAGTGCATAATTCATTCAAGCTTAGCAATTAATCAAAAACATTTGGTTTCGATCATTTCAAGTTTGCATGATTCATTTATTGCAAGTTCAAAATCAAACATTCATCATCATCAAAGAATCAAAGCATGAATGTGAAATAGTCTCAAAACTCAAATAAGATTTCAAGCTTTCCAAATCAACAAGATAACCAACTAGAATCACAATTCTCACAAGTGTTTCAACTCAAGGGTGTAGTGTTTCTCTCAATCCAAACAATGTGTTCACAACAAATCAATTCAAACATACATCTTAACATAATCACAAAATATGCTATCAATCATGGATCACTAAGGTCTTTTTTAAGTTTGTAATGGGGCTAGGGTACAAGAAATCATTGTTTTTCTTTGGATTCAAAAAGCCTTAAGATAAGAGAGCATATTTCTTGAGTATTTTCATTACATAAGCTATTCACCCTCTTTATTTTCCCCATTCTTTACTTTTGGTGATTCTTTTGTTTTGACACAATTTCTATTCATTTCCTTTTCTTTTGTAACACATTTTCTTTGATTTTCAATTGTGTGTCAAATTACTTTCAATATTTTTCTTTTTCTTTTTCAATCATCATCTTCAACCTAACCTCTTTCTCCCCAACTTGTTTTCAACCCTACGTAAACTCAATGCTCAATCATCTTAAGACAAGGGTTAAGTCATTGTTTTTCTATATTTTTTTGTTCAAGGGTTCAAATTCAAGCAAAATTTCAAAACTTTTGGCTCAAGGGGGATAGCAAAGGATCACACAATTCACAAGGTAGGTTATTTTGGCTTAAGTAGTTACCACTCAAAAAGAAACAAGGCCTTGATAATTTCATGACTTCAAACACATCAAGTAATAGCAAGATTCACTACAGAGTTTTTGAATGACATTAAATGTTCTGGACTTCCATTACATAAGTTGAGATTGAAGCCAAATGTACCTGTTATGCTTATGAGGAACATTAATCAGGCACGTGGAGTATGCAATGGAACTAGGTTGTTGGTCAATGATTTGGGGAAAACTTTTATAGGTACAACTGTCCTAACCAGAACAAGCATCTGGGAAAAAATATGCATATCACGCATGGGTTTGGTTCCCACTGATCCAGGGCTTCCATTTAAATTTGAGAGGAGACAATTTCCTTTGGCTCTTTGCTTTGCTATGACGATTAATAAAAGCCAAGGACAGTCCTTATCTCATGTAGGCATTTATCTCCCGAAACCAGTATTCACACACGGTCAGTTGTACGTTGCATTGTCTAGAGTGAAGTCACGAAGTGGACTGAAGTTATTAATATTAGATGAAGAAGGCAAAGCTCGCTCAACAACTACAAATGTTGTGTATCGTGAAATATTTCAAGGCCTTTAGATTTTTCATCAGGTTTATTCTGTTTTTCAAATTTTGTACTAATTAATGAATTTTCATATTTATTTGTCTATCTTCTACAATCAGAAAATTAATGTGCTACATGGAATTTCATTTTATTTAACAAAAGGTTAAGAATAAGTAATATAAAAAAATATTGGTGAAAAACTTACTTGGATAGTATATGAAAACATATCCTTTTGCTTTCATAAAGAATAAAATGGTGGACGCACAATCCTTTTGTTTCTTCTACCCTTTTTTAACCCGTGCTACATGACTTCACCCCCTTTGATTTACAATGTCACGTTGTTTACATCAATGTGGAAGAAACAACCTCTTATTTTGATCTCTATGTCAAGTCCAAACAGTTGGACCTGTACCATAGAGAGAAAAAGTGCATATATATCAGAAAAATATTTAGGAAACACTATCAAAATAATTAGAGACAAATGTTTATGAAATATTAGATGCAAATTAAAGACAAATTGGTCAAAATGACTTGAATTTTTTTCAACTTACTTAGTTGGTAGATCTGAGATATTGCCTTCAAAACAACACAACTATCTACCTCAATTGCTCCAAGTTAGAATACTGTGCATCTTATTGCAATCTAATTTCTTTAATTTTTAGATTTTAATCCAATCCAAAAATGGAAGATAAAGCATCCTTCTTCTTCAAACAACTCAACACTCCATATTTACCACTGCCTGAAAGTGTATGGTTGATTATGTTAGATCAATTTCTCATTGTGATTTTGGGGCTGCTTTAGTTACTATAAAAAATTGTGATTTTGGGGATGAGCTTGAAATGTTATTGTTTGCAGGTGGTAGGGAACAACCAATTGGAATTGGAATGATAACAAAAGCCACTCAATAGCCACCCACTATCACGTGTCTTTTATTTATATTATTATTATTATTATTACTAGACTCCAACCCGTGCGTTGCACGGGTTTTGTGGAGAGTTAGATATACGATTTAAATTGTTGCAATTAAAATTGCAAGTAAAAAAATAAAATGAAATCAAATTATATAAATATAGGAAAATTGAAAATAGTCGCTACAAATGGAACTACAATATATATTTAAAATAATTAAATCAATACTAAAATTATATGAAAAAATGCAAAAATTAGGCAAATAACTTACTATTATAAATGAAGTCAATATTATAAATGAATCCAGTTGATAGAGAAAAGTAATCGTTCACATCATTCAAAATAAACAGTAATGATATCATTACATAATAATCATTGCACAAAAATTTCCCATTAAAATTGAGATGAGATCGTCTTTATTCAGACTATAACGATTCAAAATAAACAGTAATGTTATCATTACATAATAATCATTGCACAAAAGTTTCCCATTAAAATTGAGAAATATTATTTTGTACATCAAGTGCAATGAACTTCAATGTTGATCCAATAGAAAAAAGCTTGAATAGCATATCTACATCAACACGAAATTTTATCCAATACTTTTGTAGGTACCTACATCAACAACTTGCATAAGATTATAACAGTCAAGGAATTGCAATGATTTAAAGAGTCCGTTACACTATATATGAGAAAATTGTATCATTTTTGGGAGAAAGGTTTATGAAGCATTTTACTTATAATGCGCACACACACGCATATGGAGCAAAAATGCAAGGGTAACAAAAACTTGAAATAGAACGATAAAATCCTATATAACCATATATACACCGATCATAGGTGATAATGGACTCTCCAGGGAAGATAGAGAATAAGATATTAATGAATATTGTACAAAAGAAGAATGTCATTTAACCTTTTTTGACATTTACCCTTGTCCTTATAAATTATAGTTAATTTTGAATAATAGAACGGTTCAAAGGAAGGATATAATTTTCCACGACAACGATGAACGTTGACCAAATTCACAAACTTATTCTAATAAATCACAAACGAATTTAAGTTCTCAATGTTAGACACCAATTTTTCAGATAGTCACAACCTCATGTCAGAAGTTACAATTGAAAACCTTAGTTTACTAAAAAGTTACTAATTTACCAAAAAAGTATACACCCATTTTAAACTAAATGTAAGTTTTAACACTAAAATGAATCAAATACCAAAGACAATGAATAGAAGAAAAAAGTATGTTCCCTCAATAAATTGAAGAAAGAAAATTTGTCAAAAAAAGCAAAGTGATAAAACCATGATCTCTCTTTTTTCACAGCTTGCTTCTCCGACAATTAGGTCACCGGATCACCGCACTACCTAAAATCTGCAAAGTAGTATAAGAACACATCAAAGTAATTCAAATGCATTGAAACAATTTGCAAAACCTAACTACATAATGGTTAGGTGAAGAGAAATTAGCTCATTGAAATTCAACAATCTCAAATCAAAATTAATATCCCGGAAACCATGAAAACTTTAACTAATCAAAGTAGTTTTTTAAAGCATTATTTAAAACCAAAAAAACACAAACTAAATGAGTACCAAGTGGATTTTCTCAACAACAAAAAAATGCAAAATCATAAACAAAAAACATAGTGAGAGAAAAAATACTTTGAGTAAAATCTGAAAAATACAAAAACATAAGAGTAAGAGAAAATGGGCTTACTTTGGATGACCTTCTTGGTGGTCGGTTCGCTTTCCAAAAAGCCATGAAGGGCTTTGTAGAATAAAACTTGTTTGGGAGAGGCATTTAATATTTGATAAAGAAGAGAGACAGAGAGGAAGTATGGAGATTGAGATTGAAGAGGAAGTATGAGAAACTGAGAATGGAGTTCTGGTGTGTTGTATAGCGCGTATGCATGGATACATGTTTCTTTGTTGTTTAAAGTTTCATGCCGGACAAAGCCTTGTAAATTTTAGTACTTCTTATGCATTAAATCAACCTAGAAAATAGGTAAAAATATTTCTATCATGAATCCCAATTTTATAGTGTTTACCGTTTTTTTTTTCTTTCATTAAAGTCAATCCGTTTTTTTATTGACGGACTAAAAAACCGTAATTAAGGCATTTAATCTCTCGTGAGAGTATTAATTAAAGAAAGTAGCAGATTGATTTCAAATAATAAACTTAATTCTAACATATTATTGAAAATAATATGTCAATAGCAAAGCCATTAAATATTTTTTTTTATAAGATAAAACCATTAAATAAATTTGATGTAGCCTTAAAAAGAAAAATAGGGAATGCATCCGTCGTATGATACTTTACAAATAGCAATATCAACGAATGTTAATTAAAACAATGTTGAAGCCTTGCTAGCAAAAAAAAGAAAATGTTTAAGCCTTGTCATTTGTTGATATTAAAAAAAGCCTTGTCATTTGTTGTTACAGTGAGAGAATTAATCCATTTGTTCCCTATTTCTAAGGGAATCAGATTTATTTTTTAATGATAGCAGTGAGAGAATTAAGTGATTTATTTCCTATTTATAAGGGAACATAGGGAAAGTAAATTTTTTTTATATAAATTGTGATTAAAAATAGGGAATGTAATTTGATAATGAACATTTGGTGAAAATTAATTTCATGAATATATGAATATTTATTTTAATATACTTCCTAATTATATAAAACAATTTATACTCATAAATTAAATATGCTCTTGACACAACCAAGGAGTCCTTCAATGATCATGTAATATAAAAAATAAAGTAACAAAAAATCATCAAACAAAAGACTTAAGATTTGGGAAACTGTTTACGTGGAAAAGTGGTAAACAACCGCTAGTTTGAGTATTTTACACTCGCGAGACCAACTAGAAATCTCAGAACAATTTTGTGTTTAGTTGTTTTAGAAAAGTTTTGGTTTTAATCAAGAAATGATGAACACTCTTGAGTTTTTTAAACTTGTGAAAAAGATGGAGTAAACTAACTGTTTGAATCGCCTCAAACAATCAAGTTTTAATGCAAGAGCGTAAAACATAAACTTAAAAACTTGCAGAAACAATAAATTGCATTGAATCGTAAATGGCAAATACAATAAAGATGGTTCACAATACATACATCGTTCTCTTGAATTCCGTTAGTTCTAAATGCGAGTACTTGGAATTTTTGAGAAGCAGTTCGTATGAAAATATTGCGACCATTGTTTCTTCAACAAAAAGGCTATATATACTCCTAGACTAAGGTAACTGCCTCGGATGATCTGGACGGCTCCAAACGCTTTCTCGCTACCCACGATCTCCACTTCTTTCGCGCGCTACCTTCAAATCGAAATATTGGGCTTGTGTGTTGGGCTGAATTTTGGAAGCCCAATGAAACAACCTCCCTTCACTTCGATGTCCAACACGCTCGAACTCTACAGCCTTTGCCTTCGATAGAACCTTCGAAGCTGCGAACAAACATTTAGCCATTGACCCACTTCGATGCACTCGAATGTCAGCATGAAATGACATTTTTGTTTAAGTAATTACTATTCTTAAACATTTTGGTACATATGTATTTATTGGACCGTCAAAAATAAACATGTACCAAATTTACGCCCAACAAATTGCCCCCCAAAAATGCCACTTCGATAGAGCCATTCGAATTAGAAGTTGGCGTTTTTGAAAAGACACCCTATACGCATCAGTTACACGTTTCCCAATGACGGCGCTGACGTCATGATGTGATTATGACTGCTCTCAACAGTCATCTCTTTTCCCGCAACCATCATAACCTATTTTCTAGCGGGATAGGTACTTGATCATTTTTAAAAAATAATAAACAAACGAATATTATTTTAATTTTGATTTATTTAAATCAAGAGATCTGAACCTATAAATAGCATTCATCCCTTCCAAGCTCACATTTTTACATCCTTATCTTTTCTGTAAACGGTATTAAGAGCGATTCTTCTTCTGTTCTCCACTAAAAAGGTCACAAATCCCTCATTATTCTCTATACCTTAGTTATTTGAAGAGTTTTTTTTAAAAAAATATTACCCAAACCTTTTTAGCGATCCGTTCCAGAAACAGCAACCCTAAAACCATTTTTTAAAAAGCTTACAACTTCATCAATGGCGGATAGTCCACTAACTAGTGAAGAGTTACCCATCGCTGGGAAATGGTGGAGAGATGAGTTGAAGGGATGTGAATCTACACAAGTCCTGGAACCTTCACGACGTAACAAAGAAATTTGGGAAAAACGGGTCATATTCCCTTATTCTCTTGACAACAAAACGTTCGCTTTTGGAGGACCCAAACCTCACGAGAATAACAGAAACAAGGAGACCATCTCTTTCTTCCCTTCGTATTCCAACTGCAACCCTAGGACCTTTGTTACCGGGGCCTATAACTTTAGTTACCTTAAGCCTCCAAACAAAATCTTTCGATCTGCCCCAACCATTGTCGAAGGTTATATTGCATGGTTGGATCGAGTACAACAAGACTTTGGAAAGATTTTGGTATCTTCGACTTTATCCAGCTTTCGAGACTGGGTCTTAAGTACCAACAAGAAATGATTATAGCTGCTCTCCATTTCTTTGAGTCATCGACCAACACTTTCCAATTCGAATGTGGGATGATGACTCCCACCCTTTTCGACGTCGCTGCCATTACTGGTCTTCCTCCCACTGGAGATACCTATGATCCCACCCTTGCTGGGAGCAAAATCGAACCAAATATCCGTGCCAAGTCTTACACTAGATACATCGAAGAGCAGAATCAATTCAAAGGTGAAGTTAGTGACGAAGAGCATGTTGCATTCCTCGTTTTATGGTTGTCTCAACACGTCTTCTGCACTCGATCTCTCCAAGTAGCCAAGATGTTTTTGCCTATGGCCATTCAGCTGCATGAAGGACAACAATTTGGTTTTGGAAAGTTAATCTTGGGCTGTCTTTATGAAAATATGCGTAGTGTTTGTGAAAACATCAAGCAGACTGGTGATGGTTCTACTTTCTTAGGAAGTGGTCCATTTTGGCTTCTTCAACTTTGGCTAAATGCCACTTTCCGAGTAGAGATGGATTTATTCCTCCCTGATTTACACAACGAAGAAGTTGCCAAGCGCCAAATCGAAGGGGTTCGATTGGCTAGATTGATAGATTGATCCCTCGAACTAGAGGTCTGACCTCTCAACAGCTTTTCCTCCAACACTTCGAGGCCTTTCTGGGGTTTAAGGAATTCAAAGCGCGTTTTGCCCCTTTCGCTGATAGGCAAATTGGGCCTTCATGGTTTATTCACCCATTTCCTCCATTACCAGAGTCTGAAGAGTACCAAAATGCCGTCTGGTCCGCTTTTTTGACCCCTACCGTCATTTCTTGTCGATTCGGTTTGAAGTCGACTGAATTCGGACTAGTGGGTTATTTCCCAAACTTTGTCTCCAGACAATTTGGCCTAACTCAACTTCTACCTAAAACCATTTACCTCCATGAACGAGACATGTGTCTAGGGTATTATGGCATGACAGAGCCCCAATTTTATGCTCTTTTGAAGAAATTTGAAGGATTGGAGTATGAACTGACCCCTTTCCATTTCGAGCTATCCCATGCCCATACCGTCGACTTCTCCAGATGGTGGAACTTGCACTATGAAAGCAGATGGTGGATGTAGTGGTGCTTCGATCAGCAATAGAGGCTGGGTTCAATGCCCAAGCCATTCGCAAAATCAAATCCACTTTGGATGCTAGAGGTATTCCTTGAATTTGTTATGCAACTTTCAAATTTGCATAACGCATTCTTACTCACTTCGTTTTATAGGGAGTAGGTCTAAAGCTGAATCGAACTCTTTAGCAAAGCCTCCTTTCCCTCTAGTCAAGACTGAACCAGGGGTGAGTTTTCGAAAACTAAGCTCTACACCTTCGCAGGCTCCATATTTTCTCTAACACATGAATTCTATGCCCTTTTATAGGCCACAACCAGGAAAAGAGCTGCCACAGCAGAAGCTGGTGGCCCTTCTAAGAAGGCCAGACCTGGGGAAATCGTGGTCATCGATGACGATGTCGTGGTATGTCTCCACTTTAGCACATTTGGCACTTAGCAGCATTTTGAATTCTTTTAACGTATGTTTCATTTGCTTTTAAGGTCGAAGTTGAGGAAAAACAGTCGACCCCAGCGCCTAAGGCTAGCAACGAGAATCCTCAACCAGAGTCAGAGCTTCGACGTAAGAGGAAACATGAGCAACCAGAGCCCATTTTGGAAGAGACCCACACTACTCCTTCAGAGAAAGGAGAGAAGAAGGAGAAAAAGAAGAAAGATAAAGATTCAAAGGGCAAGAAAAGCCCTCCAAAAGATATAGTGCCTACCGGTAATATTTCGATACCGGAACAGGTCTCACCTGCAGGTGAAGAACAGACTGAGAAGAAGAGGAGAAAGAAAAAGAAGAAGGACAAGAAGTCCCATTCTCAGTCTGACCCATCAGTCACAAATACCTCGAAACTAAACCCCGACGTGAACGAAGAATCGAAGAACCAAGAAACTAGTGTCGATTCCGATTCAACACCAAGGAAAACTTCTGCTTCCCATAACCCTAAAAACACAGATTTGGGCCAGGTAGTCACACAATTTATTTGTTCTTTCGAACTTTGCCTTACACTTTTCTTAGCCTTATTCAATTTGTTCTTTGGCTGCAGGGTGGACCTTCCTCAACTGTCTTGGTCCCAGAGATCTCTCCTGACTCTATTGTTAAGACCGTCGTCGACGAGTTAAAACAACAACTAGAGCATACAGGGGAAAGAGAACTGTCTCCCATGACCAAGGTTGTCAAAGACATAGGGGTCCCAACTCAAGATGCCGTGTCAAATCTTAATGAGACCTCCCCTCCTAGTGCATCTCCTGAAGTCGAACTAACTGCTGAAGCTGAATCCTCAAAAGCTGGAGGGATCAAAGACCTTGACAACCCACTTCGAGATACCGTGACAACCATTCCAGAACGAACCACGCCTAAAAATTCGAATGAGTTTAACCCCGAAGTTGTGGGCACCCCTTCAAAGACCAAGGCACTTGCTTCTAGTGGAGTCGAAAAGGAAATCACTGAGAATGTCGACACCCAGGCTTCGAAGGATGACAATATAGATGGTGACACAGCCCATACTCAAGTGAATTCTCCTGTCGAAGATACCATCGCAGCTCAAACCAATCCTGATCCTCCTTTGACTAAAGGGCCAATGATGGAATCTCCTCGACCTTCGAGAGAAGACAATGCTGAAGTCATCAAGGTTGCAGAAAATGTTGAGGAAGAGATGTCAGATAAGGGAGAACATTCGTCCACAAAAGACCATCATCCATCTAAGTCAGGGAATGAGGATGAGGGGTATGAGGCTACTGATGACTTTTTGAACTCTAGTGCTGGATATGCACGTACTGCCAGGACTGGAGATTCGATTGAGGATGATGGCACCTCTGTTTCAAAGCCTACTTCAGATTTCTTCCTTCCATCTCATGTCTTGCAGAGTGTTAAGGATTTAGCCCCAGAAGAGGCTTTGGACACACTCCTTAAAACTTATGGTAGTGAAGTTCCCATTGCTGAGGAGGATAAACAGAAACTCGAGGACGAGCGAAAAGGTTTGGAGCTACATTTCCAGAAGACCATTATCGAAGGGGATATGCTGAGCTATGTTGACCAACAGTCTGCTGTGTACTTCAATCTCAAGTCCCTCTTCACCACACTCCAATGTCTCCCCATTTCTGAAGCTCTTTCATTTCAAATCACCCAAGTTGAGAACCTCTTGGAGTAGTATGCTAGAAGTCTCCACCATTTCAACAGGCTGACTATTGACCTGAACAAACAGATTGAGACTCGTGCCAAGCATTTCGACTTGGCCTCACAAGGGAATACAGAGGTTAATGCACTAAAGGCTGCATCTGCCAGTGTTTTTCTGCAAATATCTGCTTGTGAAGACAACATCGCTCGCTGGAAGTCTGAGATCAGAGAACTAGAGTGCAAAATTGGCCAAGAAGAAGAAAAGAAGAAGCAACTCGAAGCACAAGCTGTCGAAGTTCCCAAAGCAACCATTGAAGAGAAAGCGAAGACCAGGGATTCACCATTATAGCGAAGCGCTTCGAGCTGGTGTCGAAATGGATCGCCTTGTCGGGGAGAAGAATGTTGTGCAAAGGAAACTAGCACATATCAAAAGCCTCTATGACCAATTTCGACAAGCTCATATTTGATTTTGTAATTTAATTCGTTTATGTTTCGATCCATTTTGAACAATGTTTGGGTTGTATGCTTTTACATGTTTGCACATTTTGTTGGCAATTTTGACACTACCATTTGGATTGTCAAATCTGAACCTATTTTCAAAACGTTGGCTCTTAACTTTTATAATTTCTCTTCGTTTATTATTTAGCACTCGAATCCATCATTCATGTCTTTTCTCTATTTAACGGGTAAGGATAAGTTCCAACTAAATTTGAATTTAATTGGATTTCATCTCTTGGACTCTGTAACGTAACATCCTTTTTGGGATCAACGGCAGATAAACCGTTTTTATCCCCCTAGATTCGTGCAACTGAAAAGAGCCTTGGAAAATTGTGCTTTGACTCTTTTTCCAAAGCAGTCAAACCGCCCAAACAATAACTCCTTTGCGAGAAACAAGGAGATTGCCAGCTGTATTCCATGCACTTTTTCCCTATAAAAAGAGATGCTGCCTTCGTATTCTCTCATCAACCAAACTCTTCTCCCAAACGTTTCCCTTCCCCACTTGTTCATCATGAAGAAAAACCCTAGAGGTACTGTTTCCTCTAAGAGGGAAAACAAACCTTCATCTGCTTCTACCCACAAGAAAACCCAACCTTCTTCCCCAAAATCCAAAACAACAGTTCGCCCTAAGAGGCCTCCAACAAGATCCCAACGCCATGTCCCAACTCAAGAGGATTCCGGCTCTGATGAGATTGATTCAGACTACGCTGAATTCTTGAAGACCTACGTAGATAAGGATAGATTTTCTGATTCGGACCAAGAAGTTTCCCTCATAACCGTTGAAGGTTCCAGTAATCCTGCGCATGTGAAAGAGAAGGAGCCTGAAGCCAGTTCTTCGAAGACGAAGTAGGCGGCGGTTTCGCTTACTACCCAGGAGGAGGTGGTCCCTAACGGGTGAACTTCTCTGCCCGTTGTGAGAAGTTGCATCCTGTTCATGGGGAACTGCTCAAACAGTTCGGGGAAGAAATTCCTCCAACTAGACTCCTGTGTTTATTTTTAGGCTTCCATGTCTTTTCCTTTCTCTTCTCTTTTTATTTCTTTTTCCTTTTTAGAATAAAGAACTAGGTATTTGTTAGGAAATAAAGCCATATTTGGTTAGGCATTTGTTAGAGAATAAAAACCATATTTGGTTAGACATTTGTTAGAGAATAAAAACCATATTTGGTTACCTTGTAACTTGTTATCTTGGAATGAAATTTGGAATAATTTGGTTTTACTTCTTTTATGCCTTATTTTCCTTTGAATTTTAATTTATTCTTGACTTATTCGAACCTCTTGCAACGCTGGTTTGTATTTTTTCAAATATTTACCATTCATGTTTACACTTCGTTGCTCAGGAGTTAATTCTTGGATCTCATAAGCTCCGTTCGAAAGGATTTGTGAAACTTTGAATGGCCCTTCCCAATTTGGGGACCATTTCCCTAGGACCCTATCTCTTCGATCCATAGGTAGAATCACCTTCCAAACCAAGTCTCCTAAATTAAAGGTTTTGGACTTTACCTTTTTATTATAAGCTTTAGCCACCCTTTCCTTTTGCCTAATTAGCACATCCAAAGCTTGTATTCTCTCTTCATCCAGATCCACCAATTCATCCATCATTAAATTCCAATACTGATCAGTGGGCAACTCCATTTGTCTTTGAACCCTTACTGACTGTAACATGACTTCGACGGGCAATACAACATCATGACCATAAGTCAGTCGAAATGGGGTAGAATTAGTTGATTCTTTGGGCGAATTTCTACAAGCCCATAAAACTTGGTTTAGAGTTTTGTGCCAATTCCTTGGCTTTTGGGCAATATGTTTCTTGATCAGCCCAATAACGATTTTATTAGCCGCTTCGACTTGTCCATTCGCTTGCGCATAATATGGCGTCGAAGTGAGTAGCTTAAAACCTGTCTGTTCAGCGAAATCCTGCATTTTTCGCCCAACAAATACTGTCCCTTGGTCAGTAGTGATGGTTTCAGGAAGACCAAACCGATATATTATGTGATCTTGGATAAAAGTAATAACAGTCTGCTGATCCACATTTGGCAGAGAGATCGCTTCGATCCATTTAGTGAAATAATCAATACCAACCAGAATGTATCGTTGATTCTTAGAGGACGCGGGCTTTATTTCGCCAATTAGGTCTAACGCCCATCCTCGAAATGGCCAGGGCTTAACAATCGAATGCAATTCACTGGCAGGAACATGTTGAATGCCTGCGTGTTTTTGACACTCTTGGCAACCCTTAGCATATTCTATGCAATCTTTCAGCATTGAAGGCCAATACAAGCCTTGTCGAAACAAAAGTCATTTCATTTTGTGCCCGACTTGATGAGCACCACAAGAACCACTATGTACATTGGAAATAGCCAAGTATGCCTCGCTTTCGTTGAGACATTTCAATAACACTCCTTCAGGAGTTTTCTTAAACAATTCATTCCCAATGATAGTGTAACTCAAAGCCCTATATTTGACTTTTCTATTTGTGCCCCCTGTTGGATCCTTTAAATAGTCAACTATGGGTTTTCTCCAATCACTATCAGCTAAGTTGTCAACGGCAAAAATTTCAGCTTCAAAACTGTCCAATTGCTCAGATTCAAACTTTAAAAAATTTGAAATTTTTTCACCATTATCTTCGTCATCTGCCCCCAAATGTTTTGGCATTGACAATTCTTTAGAGTCTGGCTCATTCGAAATCAATTTGTCTTTAATTTCTATTAACTCTGTAAAGGTTTCTCTTGTTATTCTGTACCCAGAAGCAATTTGAGCCAAATCATTTGCTTCTTGGTTTTCGATTCGAGGTATATGCTGAATATCATAAGAAACAAATTGTTTCAGCAAAGAAAATGCAATGACAAAATATTTTAACAAATGTTCTTGAATACATTTATATTCTTTCGTCAATCTCACAGAGTGGTACACACTATCAGGATCCACATGTTCATGATCAAAGGCTGCATCTTGCTCACCACATATTCTTTCGTCAATCGAAGCCAAATGTTTGTCAAAACTCTTAAGTGTTACAGTATTAGCATCAATCATGTAAGCACTTTGGTCAGCCTCAACATATTCCACTAGACCATCTTCCCTCCAAACAATCAATTTCTGGTGCATGGTTGAAGGCACAACTCCTACTCCATGTATCCATTCTCTGCCCAACAACATGTTGTAGTTAGGCCTTGCAGCAATCACCATAAACAGTGTCTTTCGAACTGTACTACCCACACAAACCGCCAATTGGATTGCCCCCAGCGAATGGCCAGTTTTGCCTTCATAATTTGCCAGAACAACATTATGAGTGTGCAGGTCTGTTTCATATAATCCTAACCTTTTCAGCATAAAATGAGGCATAATATTAACTACAGCCCCTCCATCGACCAGGATTCTGTTCACCCCAAATTCATTCACCTTGGCTCGAATGAACAGAGCTTTCAGATGGTTCTTCATACTCAAATCTGGCTTTTCGAAGATAGCATTCTGATCTTCGACACAGCCATTTTCCATCACATAGTAACAAACGGGTTTATGAACAGTCATTTCCTCAGCAACGACATCCTCCTCCACCTCATTTACTTCAGTATTCATATCATACTCTATGGGCAAGATGGATATGACGTTGACCAAAACCTCAAAATCAGGTCCTTCATCCAATAAATCATCATCGTCCATGAGGTCTTCTTCATCCTCAGGGTTTTTTAGCTCAACAACTTTTCCCTTCTCAGGTATGGGAGAAAGTCTTTCTTTCGCTGGCCTTCTGGTCGCTTCGACCTTCTCAGCAATAATAACATTGCCCCCAGCCTCAGTTTTCTTGACTTCAAGTTTCTTCTTTCTCTGAAACCTGCGTCATTCAGTTCGAGTCATAGGGTTCTTACCTTTGTAATTATTCCTGTACCCGTATTTGTTAACTTCAGGCATGACTTTAAGCTCTTGAGGTGCAGCAATGGTATTAGAATCCCTGTTCCCAGCAATAATCTTCACATTCACATTGCTCGAGCTGCCCTTTTCCATCGACTGTTTATTGACAGCCACATATTGTCCACTCACCCATTGATTCACAGGGGCTCTGTGGGATGGTTTAAAAGTAGCCTGAGAACCAAGTCTTTGGAAAATGGAAGGGGACCTTGAAGCAGCATTTTCCCAATCCACTCTCTTGTGTGGCCATCCCCTCTGATTTGGTTTAGGATTCAGCCATTTTCTTTTGTTCTCAGCATACAGAACCACATTTTGGAGGCCATTCATGGCCTCTTTGTCACACACTACGCTGCATCTAGGACACAACATGACTTCAGCATTGTTCAGCTTACATTTAGTTAGGAAATCCACCAACTCTTCTTCAGCCTTTGGGTAGACTTCCTGTACCTTCTTTTCATATTCCTTTTCAGGAACAGCCTTGATCAGAGCAGGATCCACCACATCAACCATGTTACAGTCATAAACTTCAACATAGTTAGCATCAACCTTTGACAGTGGATCAGTATCGACCTTCATTTGAGGCTTAGTTTTTTCAGCAAACTTCAGCATTCCTTCATTCAATGCTTTTTGCACCAAATCCCTGAAAAGAACACATTGGTAAGTTCGGTGACCCAAATAATTATGAAATTTGCAATAACCTCGTTTCTTTCTTTGTTCGATTGGTGGTATTTTCAAATCTTTTGGCACAACTATTTGACCATCAGCCACCAATAGATCAAAGATCTCATCACATTTAGTAATATCGAAGGTATAAGTTTTAGTAACAAATTTATCATTCTTTGGTTCGACTGGATTTCGACCATTCGAAGGCCTTAGCAATTTGCATGTATAAGGAGGCCCCGACTTTAACTCACCCACGTTTACCTCTCTTTCATCATGATCAGAATACTCCTCATCCTCCTCATTGTCACTATCATAGGCGTCCTAGAAATTAACCGCTTTCTTTTTTTGAAATTTAAAATTTCTCGCCTTTTCAGCTCTAAGTGTTTCGAGCTGTCGAACTCTATCAGCTAATTGTGACATGTCTCGAAGATGTTGAGTGTCTAGCTTCTTCCTAATCGAATAGTCTAGGCCACCAGCAGCCATTTTGACTAGTTCATGCTCAGGCACCTGTGTAAAACACCTAGCCTTAAGCAATCGAAACCGATTTAAATAATCATCAATAGACTCTTGTGTCTTACGTTTGACACTGGCCAACTCCTTAAGACTTATCTTAGTTTGGCCCATATAGAACTGCTCATGGAACAATTTCTCTAATTGCACCCAATTATGGATCGAGTTAGGTGGTAAAGTTGTAAACCACGTGAAGGCATTCTTGGTTAGAGAATTAGGGAAATATTTCATCCTCAAGTTCTCATTGTTTGCCAAATTACCAGACTCAGCTAAAAACCTGGCGATATGTTCGACGGTTGATTCACTAGTATCACCAGCAAATTTAGTGTACTTAGGAACTTTCCAGCCCCTGGGTAGTTCTGTTTGCAACACATACTCTGACAAGGCAGACACAAAATTTGGCCTTCGAGATCCTACATTGAGGCCATTCTGAGTCAAAATAGTCTCGACCAAATTTGCTAAGTTGTTATGCCCGGATAAATTTTGGTTCTGGACATTTCGAACCACCTCATCAGCATCTTGGTTTCGATTAACCATTATTACCGGGGGGGTTGGTTAATCTCTGCCTGGTATTGGGGTTCCTCATAAGCTACATAAGCTTGCCTCTGTTGAGCAGGTTGCTCTTGAGCCACAAACTGGGGCCCTTGGTTGTGAGGCGTGACTGACCCTGCGGGCATTATCACTTGCTGGACTGGATACTGTATCCTAGGTTGGACAGGTGGGCGTGGCGTGCCGAAAAAATCAGCGATTCGACCCATTTGGTGAGCCAGCAATTGGTAGCTCTCATTATATTTTGGATTAACGGATTGAAAACCGTACCCATCTGGTGGGTTAGCATGTTAACAATCTCATGGTTACTCTCATCCATTTGTTGTCTTAAAGACATTACTGTGGCATTGGATAATGGTTGAGCAGTAGTTCTAGGAGATGTATATCTCTCTGGTTCGAAGAATGGGAATGTCGAAAACCCTAAAGTAGGAGTTGGAACAGGTCCATACAAAGGGTTCGTAACACCAGGACCGAATGGAAAAGGCTTCGTTGCCTTATAACTCACATGTGTCGAGGCTGAAGGTACAAAAGTCATTTGGACCGTGGGGTTTACCTCTGACCAACTCGACATTACAGGACTCGACACTGTCGAACTTACAGACATGCTAAATGTGCTAACATTAACTGCAGAACTACAAAGCCCTCTACTGATACTTTCGTCTACACTCCCTTCACCGCTGGATGAGGTCGAACTAGAACTCTGACTGTTAGTAGAGTTATAAATTTGAGTGGTTCTAACCATATCTACTGATCCGTAGTTACAAATCGACGAAAAATCAGAACAACAATTTTAAAACGCAACACAAAACCGTCCCACTGGGCGTGCCAATTTGTTTACGTGGAAAAGTGGTAAACAACCGCTAGTTTGAGTATTTTACACTCGCGAGACCAACTAGAAATCTCAGAACAATTTTGTGTTTAGTTGTTTTAGAAAAGTTTTGGTTTTAATCAAGAAATGATGAACACTCTTGAGTTTTTTAAACTTGTGAAAAAGATGGAGTAAACTAACTGTTTGAATCGCCTCAAACAATCAAGTTTTAATGCAAGAGCGTAAAACATAAACTTAAAAACTTGCAGAAACAATAAATTGCATTGAATCGTAAATGGAAAATACAATAAAGGTGGTTCACAATACATACATCGTTCTCTTGAATTCCGTTAGTTCTAAATGCGAGTACTTGGAATTTTTGAGAAGCAGTTCGTATGAAAATATTGCGAACATTGTTTCTTCAACAAAAAGGCTATATATACTCCTAGACTAAGGTAACTGCCTCGGATGATCTGGACGGCTCCAAACGCTTTCTCGCTACCCACGATCTCCACTTCTTTCGCGCGCTACCTTCAAATCGAAATATTGGGCTTGTGTGTTGGGCTGAATTTCGGAAGCCCAATGAAACAACCTCCCTTCACTTCGATGTCCAACACGCTCGAACTCTACAGCCTTTGCCTTCGACAGAACCTTCGAAGCTGCGAACAAACATTTAGCCATTGACCCACTTCGATGCACTCGAATGTCAGCATGAAATGACATTTTTGTTTAAGTAATTACTATTCTTAAACATTTTGGTTCATATGTATTTATTGGACCGTAAAAAATAAACATGTACCAAATTTACGCCCAACAGAAACATATTTTAAAATTTCGAATATATAACAGGAGTACATAAACAATATTTAATACATTGTTTTTTAAACACCAAAATATAAAAAGGTGTACATGGCGGATGTATCAAAGGTGACCTCAACCACATCCACATCCATAGAATCAAGCAATGATGATAGATGTTGCTGCACATTCAAAGAAACCATTATAAGTATTAATGTTGATCACAAAAAATTAATTAAAACATAAATATTTCAAATCACCGAAAAAGATACAAAAGAGAACATTAGACCAACACTCACATGATTTTGTTTGAAGAGAGACACCCACATAGATGAAGTCGCCAAAGCATAATAGTGTTTAACTGCATAGTTGGAAGGTTGAAATTGATGAAGCATCTTATTTTGGAGGTTGCACCAAAATAAAAATTATGAAATTAAAATGATATTAATAAAAACAAAAATACATAGTGGAAGAGTTAGAGGAAAATAGAAAATCTTCCATATCCATATAGTCACCATTGCTATTATATATGTTTGCAGATTTCATGTAGAAGAGGAGAGTTTGCAAAAGGAAGGAGAAAGAAAGAAAAGGCCAAGGAAAAAGAAAGAAAGAAAAGAAAGAAGAAAAAAATGCAGGAGGAAGAAGAAAAAAATGCAGAGAAACAATAGAGAGAAGACAAATGCATGAGGAAGAAAAATATGACAATTTATATAGAGAGGAGATGAGAAAGGAGAATGAAAGGTTTTTCTATGCTAACAAAAAAGAAGAAGATTTTCACGTGTTTTGAGAGATGAGAAAGGAAAATGAAAGGTTTGAGGCAAAAAATATGACTTTTACGTGTTTTGAGGGAGGCTATATTATAGGAGTAGGTTAATGGAGGCAATTAGGGTTGGGGGAGTGATTATGGTGAGGCTGATTTTAAATTCAATCAGATTTTTTTTTTTGTAATGCTAATTTTAAAGGAGGGAAAAAGGGAGGGAATTAGGGAGAAGGGTTAGGGTTAAGTGGTTGCAAATCCAAAACCCTAATTCTCCTTTTATAGTAATAAAGATTATGTATCTTTTATCGATAAAAACCAATAAATATTTATAGGTAAAACTAATCCTTTCCTTTATATATTAACTAGACTCCAACCCGTGTGTTGCACGGGTGTTGTGGCTTGTCAGATATACGATTTAAATTGTTATAATAAAAATTGCAAGTAAAAAATAAATAAAATAAAATCAAAATATAAATATAGTGAAAATGAATATTATATATAGATTGAGTTCCAAGAATCAAACCGTTAACCACTTGTTTAAAGGATTCAAAAAATTTATCACTTGAACTCATTTATTATTAGTAAAATTATTAGTACATTTTTTCTATGTGTGCTAATACTACATAATAATACAGATAAAAGTTGAATATAGAAAAATAAACGTCTATAAAAAAAATTAAAGTTGAATATTATTTTTTTCTGTCATTGACTTCCCAGATATAACTTTATTAAATTACAGTCTTGCGGTAAAGATGGTACAGAAAAAATCAATACTACCTACATAATAAGAGATATAATCTCATTCTTCAACTCTTGACATATTTAATAGGAATGAAATTATACTACCCTCAAAGATAAAGTAGCATAACTAAAGAAAGTACACAATATGGAGCTCTTTAAACCTAAATGGAAGAAAAAAATAGAGATAATTTGCTCCAACCGTTGAGATCTACATCTTCATGGGCCACTGTGATCCCAATAATCTCCTACAAATTAGAAAAGTTCAAAATAATTAGAAACAAAAATGAGTAATCAAAATGAAATTAGATCAAATATAGCTCTTGAGTTGTACAACTACCTAAAGTAGCGTCTTGAATATGAAATTAGATGAACAACCACTTGTCATCTCATTAACATATTTCCAAATTATTCTAGTCTCCACTATTCCACATTTTTTAGAAGTCAAAACACAGTTCCAAATCATTCAACTATCTAAGTTGAGGAAAAATTAGCTAGAAGAGTTCTCTATGATTGCAAGACTTTTCAATTCCATTGTTAAAATTGCAAAATATTTCTTACCCACGTAAAAATATACAATAAGTCACAATTTCAGAAAAATATTCTGCAATTTTAGCAATGTAAGTGATGATGTGATAAGAAATAAGTTTCAGCTAGGAGAGCACATTCTTGTGGCTAAAGTAAACTAAACTTATAATAGCAAAGTGAGATATTTCAGAAAAACCTGTAGTTGTTGATGTCTTCACCCTCTTCTGAGTTCTCATTATATGAGTAACAAAAGTTCAAAACTTCAAATGCAGAATTTTATAGTCACACAAATTCATCTCCCTACCATTTCTATTTTCATTTATCCAAATCCTTAAGCCAACCAACACTTAAAATGACCAATCCAAATTATGCATAGTTTTATAGTCTAATAATCCACAATTTTGCATACCAAATAAGACAGAGATAAAATAAATGGAAAAAGAAGATAATGATATTGATCACAACCTATTGCAATTGCTCCAATTATTAAGATCTTCATAGGCCATTGTGATCAGAATAAACTCCTACAAAATAGAAAAGCTCAAAATAATTAGAAACAAAATGAGTAATTAAAATGAAATTAGATGGACAACTACTTGTCATCTCATTAAAACCATGGTTTTTTCAATCTGCCCACATTAAAACTATTGGATTGGATTTTGAAATACTTATTTGTTTAACATCACAAATCACTAAACAAAAAGAAATGAAAAAAAAAACGAAATAAAAATCAAATAAATCAAAACATAAAACAGATTGAAGAAGTTGAAGAGTTCTTAATTTCTTAGGGTTATAAATGACATAACAAAGAAACTAACATCAACTATAACACTCAAAACACACATGAGACCAAAACTTCATATAGAAAAACAACAAACAAACATCAAACCAACACTTCATATAGAAAAACAAATAATCATTAATGGGTATTTTGAAGCATCCAATATAAGCACTAATTATCTCATGTTGTCAAGCATATCTCAACCTGCGATGAAAAGGAAAGAACAAGAACAATCATGTGATGATAGTCCCAAGCTAGCAAATATACATTATTATTATTATTGTTATGACAGTTATATTGATGGATTCAAGAAACCAAAAAATAAAGCTACACATAAAAAAAAACTACAGAATCACAAAAATAGTCAAAAACACCTAATTTGAAACATAAATGGAGACAAAAGTTTCTTTACCGGTCAAAAAATCAGAGACAATTTTAAAACAAAAAAAACTGAATAGAAAACCCTAAGAGGAATTAGAAAATGTGAAATCAAAACCCCTAAAATATTATTGTAACTATAAATACCTTGAAAAATACAGCATATCAATTGGCACCATATGCATGCCATCTTCGTATCAAACTCTCATCTTACTTCTATCTCTTTTTTTAGGAGGTAACACGACTTCCTATATAAAACATGAACACAAATTGACAAAGAAAATATCTTATTTTACATTTGGAAGAAAATATTACTTGAAGATGAGCCCTAATTTTTCTTTCATAAAAAATCTCTGTTCTTGCATCTCCTTCCATAAAGCCATGACAGAAAATATTCAAAAGGGATTAGGAAAGTACTCAAAAAGAAAAAGAAAGGATCCAAAAATATTCAAAAGACAAAAGAAAATAGACTCTCCTCCTACCTTCGGTTGCTTCTTCTTCCATGTAGTTTTCCCGTCTCCGAGATCAAATCAGATTAAAGAACATAAAGATTTGCAGAAAAACCATACTGCAATCCAAACAATAGTCAATATAAACCACAATAAGTCATAAATAAAATACAATTTAGATAACATAAAAGACCAAAACACAATGAACAACAAAGAAAATTAATATTGAAAAACACTCACTTACAATCATAGAAACTCAAACTCTCCTCAACTATTCATATTACCCAAACCTTTTTCCTAAAAACAATCACATAAAATATTGTAGATCATTAATCATTATAGTCTACTATATAGTCAAAAAAACCCAAAAAATGGAAAAGAAAATACATCTGCAAGACAAAGAAAGATAGATGATTTCTATTATTACCTCTTCCATGTCTTGATTATAGACCTCTATTTTGATTTTAAACAAATCAAACCCCAATTTATTTTTTTTTACTAAACCCCAATTTAAAACCTATAAAATCAGAAATGTTAAAAATCCCAATATAAAAAATAGATAAAAAATACCTGATAAATATATGCTTGTTGTTCATCCTTTGCATGAAGTGGATCAAGAATTGAAGGAGAAGTAGTAGTGGTGGTGGTTTGGAGAGAAGATGAATAGAAAACGTGATGTTGCTAGTGAAATAGAGAGAGAAAGTGTTGTTGTTTGAGAGAAACAGAGAGAGATAGAGAGATAGGCAATTTTATTGGAGAAAGAATTAGGCATGAGAGAGAATAAGAGAGTAATTGGCCAAATTTTTAGGGAATAGAGTTGTATTGAGCCAACAAAATAATTAAAGGATTTTTGTATCAACACAGGACATGTTAATTAAATGGCACCTAAACCTAATTTTTTAAACTACCGTTTTTTTAATAATAAGGTACTATTAGATTGTGTTATGCAGGTGGGGCCGGAAAATAGGAATCATGATTTTTTTTTTTGAGACTAAAGTGATTAGGAGGGAAATTAGTGAGGTGGGATTAGGGTCAATTAGAGGGGAGAGGAGATGAGAAAGAAGACTGAAAGTTTCTTGATGTTGAGGAGGCAAAGAATTCATTCTACGTGTTTCTATGAAGACTATAGTATAGGGTGGCTAATGAGGCTATATTATAGAGGTGAAATTAGGGTTTTGGAGATGTGGTTATGAGTGGGGTCAATAGTAATTAGGAGGGAAAATGGAGGGAATTAAGGAGAAGATTAAGGTTAAGTGGTTGCAAATCCAAACCCTTATTCTCCCTTTATAGTAATTTATAGTAATAAAGATAAAGATAAAGATAAAGATGACTGTCATTAATACTCTAATTTTTATTTTTCGATTATTATTATTATTATAAACTATTATTGTTCAATAATTCTGAATGATAATAAATTTTTTGAAAATGATATATTAATACTATCCTTTCCTTTTTTTATTCATGCATTGTAGAAATTAATTTAAATTAAAAAACTTACACTTAATCATTTGTGTCGTTTGCTAAAAAAATAACTATGTATATACTTAACAAAAATAATATATAGTATATGATTCTTTAATTTTCATAATCATTTATTATTTGCATTCATGAACTTTTTTAAATTAAAAAATTATATATTTTTTTCAAACAACAAAAAATAAATAGTTTAAAGACGTAATGTAAGTCCTTTAAAAAATTTTAAACAACAAAAAGGATTATAATTTTCTATCTAATTTTTTTTTTGGTTGAAGGCATTTTAAAAAATAAAAATTATTTTAAAAATATAAAAATTAAAACGAAATAAATTGGTGTATACTTTTTATAAACATCCATCACGTGAAACAACACATTTAGTACTATTTTAATTTATTAGTTTAGATTTTTCTTGAATTCTTTATTTTTCTATTAAAAAATGAATTTTAATTAATTAAAATACACACACACACACACACATATATATATATATATATAAAATAAAAAATAATAAAAAAAGTCACTAATATTGTCATTTAATCAAAAACATATGGACAAAACTTATATGCATTTCCATACATGCATTTCTTACTTTTCCTCACACAAAAAGGTAGTTTTTTTTATTAAAAAGTAATTTTCTTTTATTTTTTCAAAATGAAAAAACACAATAACCACCTCTTTGTGAGTGGAAAAGTTAGAAATGCATGTATGGAAATGCATGTAAGTTTTGCCCAAAACATATTCCTTTATTATTGAGAATAAAAATGCACTTAAAATCTGGTCATATTAATGCTATTAATTACAAATATTTTTCATTATGAATTGATTGTATACTTTTTACTATAAATATTGTTTTTGCTTTCAACCTTCTTCACTCACAATATTCTTTACACATTTTTGCTATTTCTGTTTATTTACTCCTTTGTAATTCATATTTGTTTCTTCGACTTTTTCTTTATTCTTCTTTTATCTTTTGATGATTCCCTCTTTTACTTTTTCAGGAATGAGATCGTAATGAAAGCTATGGAGAGAAGATTTTTAATTGTTTTTTCAATCTCAAAAACACTTTGAGATGTGTCACGGGGTCAGAAACAACAATTGTTGATGAATGATTTTGTAATGAAATACTTTTCACTATTTTTCCAATTTATGATAGTTTGTTCCTCTTATTCTCTTTTATGATAGTTTATTTTGATTCATTCTCACTATTTCCTTTAATTTGTCATTTTCCTCAGTTTTGCATGTTTATTCTGTTTTTATTTCTTGCTTTAATTAATTGTTGCATATTTGCAAGTTTTGCAGATTTCATACTATTTGTAACGTGTTTCTAAAATATTGGCATCAAATTTATTTTTGAATTTGTAATCGTGAGTTTTAGTTTCGTTTGTGAATGTATTTAGAAAAGTTCGTGTGTTCTCAAGTGATTTTATTTTCATATACTAGACATGTACTATTTACATTTTTGTTTATTCTCATAATTCAAATTTCCAATCAGTCATAATTCAAATGATATATATATGTCAAGTTGTCAACTAAAAAAAAAATTGGATCTGTACTGTAAAAATATTGGACCTATAAATATATTGAATCGGTACATTATTGTCTAATATATTACAAAAAAAAGTATATCATTATTTATGATATATTTACGATGAATGGAGAATCCAAATTTTTATACACGGGGTGGAAGTTCTCTAGATTATATTAGTGGCTAGACTCAATGTATAGAGAAATGGAGAATCTAAGTTTTGAATTTCGGTCGTCTAATAATGTCAAAATTTTCCAATTGAGTTATATTCTTAGACTACGTACGGGGATGAAAATTTTACGAGTATATATATGAATGAATGTTTAATATAAACTACATGTAAGTTGTAAAATTTCAAAAGTTTAATTTTGAACGTAGAAAAATAAAATTTCAAGATTTCTTCCTTTGATCATTGGTTAAGGTGTATAGAAATTAATATATACTTTCAATTTTTTGGTGGAAGTATTTCTCATAGAAACTGTAATATTAAACAAAAAGAAATTGTATACATCTTCAAAAATAGGATAATCATATGTACATTAAAATTTATTATTAATTTTTTTACATTTGATTATAATTTATTAGTATTAATATACTATAAACAAATTGATATCATAATATAAAATAATTTATATTTTTATAAGTAAAAACTAACCCGTGCATCGCCACGGGTAACTTATACTAGTATTAGAATGGTTCAAACTTTTAACAAACGAGGCTAACATGACATGTGGCTGAGTGACCATAAATCTTTCGAACAACTCTATAATATCAAATATTTGTGAATTAGTCTTATGCGTGTGTACGTAACTAGAACCAAAGTAGATGAAGCAACAACAACAATATTGGATGATTGAGCCGTATAATTTTTCATAATTAATTTTAATAACTTGTTCAAAAAATAATTGATTTTAATAATTTTGGACATTGTACTTTTTAATTATTTTTCTTCTTACAAAAGAGTTTAAATTTAATGACAAAAATACAAGTCTTAGATCGAGATGTCGTTTCTATCGTAAACTTAAATATGATCCCTTGATTGATGTGGTTGAGAATGATCAATTAGTATGAAATGATGATGTGAATTGTCATTATAGTGTAAAAAGTGGATATAAATTGAAGCAACAATTGACAGTAGCATAGCACAAGAGGACTATAATTGTATTTGAAAAGTGCATCCTCCTCCCAAGACAGAACACTTATTATGGCGTATTTGCAGAGGGTGTCCACCAACCCAAACACGGCTATCAGTGTAAATTTATTTTACACCGACAATCAATAGAAATAGTTTAATCTTCCATGAAACATTAAGATAGTGAAGTGATGTAACGGAAAACATGATTGTGATTGATTGATAGTGTAAAATTATATTACAATGTCGGTGCATATTCCTTCTTCTCCTTACAAAATACACATTTATCATTACCAAGTCCAACCATCCCTTGAAGTTTTCTTTCGCGAGTAGAAAAATCAAACGAGTTGGGAAAAGAGTAGCACTTGAGTTTGATTTATTCTCTCAATAATTCGTTAACTATTTAATCAAACACTGAAAAGATAAATACAATGCAAAATAGCTCTAAGAATCCCACAAAGTTACGAAGATTTTCTATTATGTGTTGTAGGAAAATAAAATAAATAAAATAAATAAAATATATATATTTATTTTTACAAATATTTTTCATATACACCGACAATAAAGAATTTAGAGTCAGATGATTAAATGACTAAAATATGTCCCACTTTTTTGTTTAATGGAAAAAATAGGTACCACCTGAATCACACTATTAAAATTTTATTTTCTTATAAAAAACAAAATAAAAGTTTAGTTATATTCGGTGGATACAAAAAGATTAATTTAAAAAAATTGAATTCTTCGGTAAAGTATGTACAATATATCTCTTTGATGTAAACAATTCTAATAGATTCATAAATAGTGTTTATTAATTTTTCTACTTTTTTTATAGACGGAATTACAAAGCCATTGACAACTCACCCACACAAAGTGGAGTGACCGAGATTCGAACCCCGATCATGCAATCTAACACTAACAATTTTATTATTTCTAGTGATTGAGAATTTTAGTATTTCTACTGGTTGAGTTAGGATTTGTGGACTTTTTCTATATCAAACATTATTGCGGGGCTATCAAAATGACTCAGTTTTAAAAAAAATCATTTTCTATTATACCATTTGCATTTGACACATTTGGTTTCCTAACACCAGATGTTGTGAATATTTTGCAAAGAATTCAAAAAGTCATGCATAACAATGTAGTGTCTCATAAGTCTGTAGATGTAGTATTTAAGAGAATTGATTTTGCCATTCAAAAAGGGTTAGCGGCGCATCTTATTGCCCGTTTGCCTTCTATCCAAGTGTAATTATCTTATCTTTTATATATAAAAAGTAACACCATTTATCAATTATATAAAGAATCATTTTCTTTTATAAAAAACCATTTTCACAAAAATAAAATTAATTAAGTAATGGGCTACGAAACAGAAAGCCTGAAAAACCCTAATATGTTATGACCTCATATATATACGTGCATTAGAAAGACGGCAGAAACTTTGGCAGCAGCTTGAGAAGAAGATGCAGATCTTCGTGAAAACCCTAACCGGCAAGACCATCACCCTTGAGGTCGAATCAAGTGACACTATCGATAATGTCAAAGCTAAGATTCAGGACAAAGAAGGTTTCACTTCAACTCCAATAATCAGATCCATTCTTTATCGTTTTCTATTTTTTGTTTTTGTTTAACTCATCTCGTTGTTTTCATTTTTCAGGAATTCCTCCGGATCAGCAGAGATTGATCTTCGCCGGAAAACAGTTGGAAGATGGTCGCACTCTTGCTGACTATAACATCCAGAAAGGTTTGGAATATTCAATTTTGGATTAATTGTTGTCAATTTTTTTTAGGTGGAATTAGGTTAATTTCCGAATTTCATGTTTTTGTTGAATTTGTATTAGAAATTGTGGCAATAGCTGTGTATTTTTTTTATTAATGAAAAAATGATTAGAAAGTGTGATTCTTATGAGATCTGTTTTGAATTTTACAGAGTCAACTTTGCATCTTGTTTTGAGGCTTCGTGGTGGTATTATTGAGCCGTCTTTGATGGCATTGGCCAGGAAATACAACCAGGATAAGACTATTTGCCGCAAGTAAGTTTTACATAATCGGGCTCCTATGTTATTGGTATTGGACTGTGAAGTGTTAGTATTTGCAATTTTGTTAAATCCAGACGAAGTAATTGAATGTACTTCACATGTTTTCGATAGCTAATGGATGTGGTGTAGGCAATGCATGTAGTACTATGCTACCGGTCTTTAGGACCATGTGTTGCAACCTCAGCTTTTAATCATGCATTTATTATTGTAGTCTTACATGCTTAAACTTCTACTCTGGGATCCTAATACTTATGTTTAAAAAATTAAATTGTGTGGAAATTCGACACCCAATAGTCTAATTGAGGGACTGTGTTAGTGAGTACTGATTATGCAAAACCTCATCTAGTATTTTGCTGTAAATAGATGGTACCTTTAGGTTTTCTTCAGTGAGGCATGCACTTTTAGGTTCTTCTCTCCTTGATGTGATTAATGGTACCTTTTCTATTTTGCTGTAAATAGATTTAGTCTAAGACCAAGAATATTTTCAAAACACCAAATGTACTTACCACATCATCCTTCAAATAATTGTCCATCTGTCTTAGAACTTGTCAAATAGGAGAGATTATTTCATTTACAAATCTATCTATTCTTGTATAAACCTTGATTTATTCGAGATTTGAAGACTTAAGAATTCAATTCAGTATAGTGTAGTACCTTCAATATTTTTGCCAATGTATGAACTCCAATGACTAATGATTTTTAAACCATATATTCTCATTTGCAAAAAAGAAATAGTAATTGCCAAGGGTGCATGTTGGAAGATGCATCCCTTGGCAATTACTCTTCTTTTTTATTGCAAATGAGAATATGTGGCTTAAAATTCATTACTGAATTGAATTCTCAAGTCTTAAACTCAAATAAATCAAGGTTTATTAGAAAACCTCCATCTTACCTGATACTATAGGTCTACATAGCTACACCGTATCTACATTGATGGGTATATTAATACCAAGTCTTAACTGTTGTGCTTACAAATCATTTTGCTCTGCAGGTGCTATGCACGTCTACACCCTCGTGCTGTTAACTGCAGGAAAAAGAAGTGTGGACACAGCAACCAGGTACATGATTTTAACTATGTTATTGTTTGTACTTGTCTTATAGCATTGATTTCACATGCTGTAATTATTACTTAGTCATCATGGATTATGTTTTTGTATTGCAGTTGAGGCCAAAGAAGAAGATCAAGTAATCTGTTCTGATTGCAGGAAGGAAATTTTTGTTGTCATGGATTACCGGAGAATGTGTTTTGATAATTAGTTTATTAGTGTTATATTAAACCTGAAACCTGTTGGAAGTTGGCAGTTTTTGTCTATGATTTTGTGTTGGGTTTGAGACAGGTTGATACTTGATATCAATTATGTTAATGTTACATGTGATGACATGATTTTGTTGCTTTTTTTTTTAAAAAAAAATTGTCTTGTGATTTTCATGCTCATCTTTGTGGTAGAAAGGGCTCTAGTTAAATATTGTTATTTGAGTTGGTATGCAAATATTGGGCTAGTTGTTTTAGTTTTTTTTTTTTTAAATGATTTAATAAGTATATCATCTTTTTGTTGAAACAAATTCAACCAATATGTTTTTTAAGAATATCTAATTTACTGAAGTCAATTATTCTTGTAACTTATAATAGTAATAACAAGGTCAACTTTAGGGTGCACAACGGTTTAGATTATGTACAAATATATGATTTCACTATTGGATCAATAAATGTTTGAGAATGGTGTGAAAATATAAGAATGAGTGTGAAGTATTTATAGGGTGAATTTTATGAAGTGTTTGTTATGTTACCGTTAGGAGATAAAGGAAAAATGATAATTTTTACTTTTTATTACCGTTGGGGAATGGGAAAAAATATTTCAAGTGTGTTAAAAATCATCTATCTCTTATGATGCACAAAAAGTAGAATAACATATATAGTTAATGAATATATATGATAATAGCACATTAATAATTTAAATAATATCAAATGTCACAACTTATTTGGCTGTCGGGTTTTGTTCTTGGAAGGCAAACTAATTTGGCTGTCGGTTTTTTTTTAATTATCATCAGCTGTCCGTTTTACATCTTCAGTTGGTCAATGCATATACTTCACCCGTATTAAAATATAAGTAAAAGTTGGTCATTAAATTGAATGTATTTGGTCTAAATCTTTAACCAAATACATCAAGTTTCTTTGACTCATTTTTGCTTATATTTTGAGACGGAGGGAGTATATGCAGTGCACTAACTTATTATCGAAGTTATGAAATAAGGTTATTTATGGAGAAAGTTATCCTAATTTTAAACACTTTTATGGACTTAAATTTTTGGTGCATGAACTAAGGAAAATAAATTTTGGGAATTCACTTTATATTTCTATTTTTTTTGCCGTCCGTGCTGCACTAATTTCAACCGCTAGATTTATGTTTTGTGTACCTTATTATTTTAGCCATGTACAAGCAAAATATTGTTAAATTAAAAGATCTATGTTTTTAATTTTTTTTATAATATTTTGTTCTTTTTTATGTGGAATTAGGTTAATTTCTGAATTTCATGTTTTGTTGTATTTGTATTAGAAATTGTGGTAATAGGTGATTCTGTTGCGGCCCACCCAACTATTTATGCTTGCTCCGCCACCAACTCTGTTTAAAAAATGATTAGAAAGTGTGATTCATATAAGATCTGTTTTGAATTTTACAGAGTCAACCTTGCATCTTTGTTTAAAAAAGAAGCTCTACCACATAACTTGCTATGAATAATTCTAAGGGATGCAAAATAATCTGAATGTATTTATTAATGTTATGCTTACATACTAAACAGTTAAACTTATAAAAAGAACAGGGAGCTTCTACGGTACATTCGAATAATTCGAATGTACCGGTACATTAAGTCAGAAAATTGATAAATTAACGATTATTTTTATGAATTAAAAAACTATTAGTCGATTATTGTATTTTAGAAATAATAATATCACAAGAAAAAACATAATTTCATTGTTTATAAGCATTACACTAATTTTTCTAATATTTTTTAGAAAAAAATCAATATTCACTATTATGAGGAATAAAAGTTCAAAAAATATCAAATTTTATATTTTTGATAGTTTTGATGAATAATTTTAGTTACTATAATCATTTTAATGATAAGAAAAATAACTTTCTTTAAAAAAAACGCATTTACATGTTAATTTAATTACCTAATGTACCGGTACATTAGGAATTATCACATCTACCATAGAATTTGCCAAAAGAACAATCTAGTGCAATAAAATTATTTTTTCTGGATTTTTTTTTCTTCCCTAACTTTTTTTTCTTTTCTTTTCTTTTCTGGATTTCTGGATCAGACTTTGTTTAATTTATATGTTTTTGGATTTTAATTCTCTGGATTGAAATGTGCATTTTCAGTTTATTTGAAGATTTGAATTTTGTTGTTGAAATTTTGAAAATGTTCATGAAGATTAAGAACAAGTGAATGGAGAAGATGAAGGAAGGAAAACAAAATTGTATGTTAGTGGTATACCATAAGTAATGGTGGACTAGTGCAAAACTAACGTTTTTTTGAAATAATTGACGGAAATGACCATTATGGATAACGGTGAAATCAATAAGGGACCAATCCGGACCTTTTTTTCTTTAAGGGACCATTATGAAATCTAAAATATCTTTAAGGGACCAAATGACTAATTAAGCTACTTATTATGCATGTAGATATCATGTTTTGGATAGATAGTTTGATGATTGGTGTATTAAAGGTGATGCATGTAGTATAGTCTAATGTGACAAAAGAGAAGCACTTCATGTACTGACAGGATGATAGTCTGAACTACCACTTTCTGGTTGAGGTTCAAGTTCTACATTTCAGTGGGGCACTTAATGTACTGACAGGATGGTAGTCCTTTGACATGATTTTAGTTTGCCTTATAGACAAATGTAGAGGAGACATGCTTTTAAGAAAAGCAAACTAATCTGAACTGAACTAGTAATATACCCGTGCGACGCTACGATTTATTTATGTTACACTTTGTAAAATAGCCGAACATATTTTAAACTAAACTAAAGTTGCATTAATTAGTATAAAAGTTTATTATATTTTTACCAAAGTTAGGAAACCTTTTAAACATGCCTTGTCATTTGTAAGGATCATACTAAAACAAAATGAAATTCAATACCAGCATAAAAATGGGTTTGACATTTATCAGAATCATTGCATAGACTATTGAAAAGATAAGCTTACTTAAAATTGAAGACATTGATGATGTTCAAGATTGCATTAATTTACATAAGATGATGTTCAAACTAACCTGAATGTTTTACAAAAGGTTACTGATATTTGGTACTATGTTTTCCAACCTCAGGTTTTAATATATATTTCGTCTACTTCCAATTTGAATGTTATGCTTAAATACTTAACTTATAAAAAGAACAATCTTGTGCTGTAAAACTCTTGCTTGATTTCACATGCTGTAATTATTACTTAGTCATCATGGATTATGTTTTTGTATTGCAGTTGAGGCCAAAGAAGAAGATCAAGTAAACTGTTCTGATTGCAGGAAGGAAATTTTTGTTGTCATGGATTACTGGAATGTGTTTTGATAACTAGTTTCTTAGTATTATATTAAACCTGAAACCTGTTGGAAGTTGAACTGGCAGTTTTTGTCTATGATTTTGTTTTGGGTTTGAGACAGTTTCATGATGTTACTGCACATATTAACTCACTATCGAAGATATAAAATAAGGTTATCAATGCAGAAATAGTTATCCTAATTTTAACTGTAAAGTCTAAACAATTTCTTGATTTTTTTTTTTTTTGACTATTAAACAGTTTCTTGATAGAAGTTGTGTTATTGTTTGGACTATAAATTTTGGTGCACCAACTATGGAAAACAAATGGGATATAAATTTGGGCGACTCCTTCATTTTCCTATTTTTAGGTGAGGCTGTTTCTCGTGATAGATATTTTTTAGCCAAGCACAAGCAAAGTATTATTTTGTTAAATAAAATATCCGTGTTTGTAATTTTTTTTATAATATTTTACAAAAATGTAACGAGACTGTGTGATTGCCAAAATATTACGTTGATAATCACATTTTGTGCACATCCATGCTATATTTTAAGAATGGCGATTGCTTTAGGAGTGATTCATTTGCATGTACATGTACGATGATTACTTTAGGAGCTGTTTGTTTGCTGTATCGTATATCTTCTGGACAAGTACAAATGAAATTGTACAACCATATTTGGCCATGCCTTGTTATTCTCATTCTGCAACTTGTGCTGCTGAGGCTTGTTTGTTCATATCATCTGATATATGAAAAGAGAAGTCACACGAAAACACCATTACTTACAAATTTTATTAACCTTGAAATATCTGGCCTATAATTGTCAAACTGGATAACATGTATACCTGGTTTGGAAAATGTTTTGGATCATCCTCCGAGGTGATTGCTGTGCCGCATACTCCAACTGAAGTAGCTCGTCTGAGGAGAGGCGCCAACCGAGAGCACCCAAATTTTCCTCTGCCTGTGTTATTGACTTGACTCCAGGAATTGGTATTGTACCTTTGCATATGCACCAATTTATTGCAACCTGACATGACAATGTGATGCATTAGACAATGAATTTATTTGACAAGGCAAGGTTGGTCAGATTAAGCAATCAACATTATCATTTGTAATGCACCTAGGACAAGAACAATTATGTTGTGTAGACAAACACCGTATTAAAAATATGAATGAATCGACATTAAATGTCAGTATTCTTTGGTGGTTGATACCGATAATGAAGTAGGAATAGTTCAATGATGTCGAGGATAAGATAAAGCAGTTACTTTGTGACACCAGATATCAACGATGTATGATATCAGATAGTCCTTTAACCGAATGATCTTCTATTTTTCTGCTGAAAGAATTTTTGAGTATTGTCATTTGGTGCTCAGAACGAGGACAATGAGTAGTTATACAAGGAATATTGGATCAAGAGACCGTTGAAAGATGCTTATAGCCTGAATATGACTGCAAAATTGGATAAAGTACTCCCTCCTTCAGTCTCATATGTACGCAAAAATTGACTTTTTAATTCATTGAAAAAGTGACGTATCTAGACTATATTATAGACCAGATACATTAACAATTGAATGAGCTTAAAAAATTGAAAATTTGCTTATATATGAGATTGGAGGAAGTAATATTGTCTAGAAGATGGGCGAAGCCTGCAAGAGCCTAGCTTTGCAAAAGTGGATGGAACTCTAAGCATGCACTTGATTAATGTGAAAGCTACAGTTTTTTTGTAGTTGGAGTGATCTAGTCAAATAAATGTGAGAAACATAAAGTATACAAAATTGAGAGAACATTTATAGCTCTATCTATTCATTGATCTCATTCAATAGTGGTACTGTTGGAATTTAAATGTGAGTGGTTGGTTGCACATCAGATAAAAATGGACTAAATGAAGCATATATAAAAGAAGCAGTCAATATACTCAATGGCTTAAACTACCACTGAGATCTAGTGCAAGTGGTTGGCGCACAGTGTGTGTGTGAATGTTGTAAATCTCGGATTATCGAGTATAATTCGAACTGATAAAAAGGCACACCTTCAGGCTTTGAATGTACTATTTAGTTGCCTCAAACTAATTGACAGTCAAGAGACATGAATGAGAATATTAGTACAAGAGATCGAAGAAAGATGGTCGAAGCCTGCAGGGCCTACCTTTGCAAAAGTAGATGGAACTGTAAGTATGGGCTTTGATTAATGTGAAAACTACAGATTTTGGTAGTTGGAGTGTTCTAGTCAAATAAATGCGAGGAAAATAAAATCTACAAAAATGGATAGAACATTTATAGCGCTATCTATTCATCGATCCCACTCAGTCGTGATATTGTTGGAATTTAAGTGCGACTGATTAGTCCTACATCATATTAAACTGAACTGAATGAAGGATATTTAAGATTACCTGTGACATGGTTTTGCGCCTTTTATTTGCAATCTCTCTCAGTGAACTCAATAAAGGATCCAGTCCTGGAAGTATTTGCTTAAATAGCAATCCCCTGTGATTTGAAATTAATAACAAAGGTACAGTGAAAAAAAAGCTAATAGTGCATTATTAGGCTACAATGTTAACCACTAAACAGCGTTGTAAAATCTCTGCGTAAATGTCAACACACCTTGGCCCAGTTGGAAGTTTGGACGGCGAGTATTTCCCGGTAAGCATTCCAAGTCCTAGAGGACTATAAGCAATAACACGAATACCCAGAGAATCGCATATACTCTTGATCTCTAGTTGATCTTCCCCCATGCTTAGCAAAGAAAATTGTACCTGAAATGTTGTAATTATTAAAAAAGATTAATTAAAGTACACCAGAAGACCGTGAAAATTGAATGACTGTAGCTTACTGACAGAATAATTTGAAGTAATCAGTACTGTTTCGAGTTATTCTAGAAATTCATGTTCATGTAACTGATCTTATTAACAAATTCAATGAGGCATGATGCTATATTATAGTCACTAGTTTTGTTATCAGTTCCTTTCTCCTGCCTTAACATTTTGTGTCTAGTTTGACAATTAGACCATGCTTATTAGTCACCACTGAGATTAAACAGCATTTCTCCAAAAACAAAATTTAAATCTTAAAACATTACAATTATGCATAGCATTATACCTGGGCTGAGCATAAGGGAACTCCACGGTCTTTCAAGTAATCATGTATCTTCAAAAGCTGCTTCGGTCCGTAATTACTTACTCCAACAGCTTGAACTAAACCCTAAATGACAATATAAATATGTAAGTTTTGATCGTTGAAGAGATCAAAAGTAATGTTTTTCTTCTAGTGAGAACCGCTGAACTCGGTTTTATGCTCTTATGATATGAGAAAATATGAAAATTGCAAGTAAATAAATCATCTATATCACCCTAAATATCTTTATCCACACCACGCATTGCATTGAAAACTTCAATTATGGTATTTTACGATGAAGAAAATATACAACATACAAGTAACCTACAGGTCAAGTCTTTGAAGAATGGTTCACTCACACTTTGTTTGCGAGAATGGAGAGGAGGGCTTACTTTTCCTTTTCAAATTAAGGAAACTATATCAAAAATTAAGGACACTATATCAAAATATAGACTTGGCTCTCCAAAGCCCTCCCCTCCAAAACCCTCTAAAGTTCAACTCGCAAACAAAGCTTTAAGGTCTTTATGTGATCCTACTATTAAACATGAATTATTGTAACCTTATCATACATTGCCACTAAACCATCCCAAAGAGCTAATTCTTGGAAAGGAGCATAATTTGCAGTTGACCAATGTAGTTGTCCTATCCCAATTTGCTCAATCTGCATCCTATCTAGTGATGCCCTGAAAGTTTATTTCATTCAAGTTCAATGGCATAAGAAAATATTTCTGATATAAGATTCCATAGGAAGTTCAGGAAGAACTTGATCATTCAGGCAGAATAGGAACATATCAACAGAAAAATTCTACCTGCAAGCGTTAACGAACTGCCCTGGTGTGAGACGCCATGGATAGGCAGCAAACTTTGTAGCAATCACAATTTCACGCGGATTCCCCTTTTTCTCTGAAAAGTAAACACAGAATTTGGTGAAAACAAGAGGAAATCAAAGAATTCAGTATAATGTGTTTTATGTTTTTGAATTAACTTATTCGAGCTTATCTATCACTATCAGACCAGCATAAGTAATTGTGAGGTTGTTTGAAGAGCTAAGGAAACAGTTTATGATATCCATGTAGCTATTTTGAGCTTATTTCCATAAACTCTCCAGGATAGCTTACGAAAACAACTTATAACTTCTATAAAAGTAATTTGACTTTATTTTATCTTCCAACATACAAATATCCTATACATATGCAATGATACGCTAAACATTTATACTATGTTCACTTAATTAAGCTATTTATCCAAACAGGGTCTGAGACATTGACATGTATATCTCACACTCTATTTCTCTTTCCCTACACTTGAAGTGCTATATCTCAATAGTAAAAGCTTAGCCTTGTAAATTCAAGGTGCCGAGATCGAATGCCATCAAGGAAAAGGCATATACATGTCATCTAGGCTTTAGAAGAAAAATTCAATTTATACCCAATTAAATGAAAGTGAGAAAGGTCCCTGTCAGCTTAACTTAGTTGGTGGGGACATCACATTATATATACATGAGCCGGGGTTCGAACCCCAACACTCCACTTATTCACATATAAGATGGAGTTTCTAGCTACTAGGCTACTTGACCAAAAAAATGAAAGTGAGAAAGGAAAAGTGTGAGATGAATGAACCTCGAATAAACTTCCCAAGAAGTTTCTCACTCTGGCCATTAAACCTTCCAGTACCATAAGAATCAGCAGTGTCAAAAAGATTAACACCATTATCAACAGCCATATTGAAGACTTGTTGAAGGTCATCATCCATTGATTCTTGATACCCCCAAAGAAGTTGATTTCCCCATGCCCATGTTCCAAAACCCATAGGAGATACACTCAAAGGACCCATCTTCACCTAGAACAAACATCAAACATTACATATGCATAACATTGAATTGAATTTGAAAGGAAAAAAGAGAGTACCTTTTGATTGGTTGGCCATAGGGAAGGGAATTTGAAAGGAAAAGATGGTAAGGAAGTGTTGATATTTGAAGAACAAACAATGTTGCAGCATGCTGAGAGTGCCATTGTTACCAATAACGTAATCCAAATTCAGTTTTGGCAGTTAATTCATTGTGTGGTTGTAACTAACTATTGAAAAAAGAAAAATCAAAAAAAAAAAAAAAAATGAAAAAAAGTTGACAGCTGTGGGATTTGAACCCACGCCCTTTCGGACCAGAGCCTAAATCTGGCGCCTTAGACCACTCGGCCAAACTGTCTTTGTTGAATACATTCTCTGAAATAATATAGATATAATATAACATCATTTCTATGATTTATGTGAAATAACATTTATTTAGCAATAATTATTGTAAAAAGAAATACACACGACACGAGTGTGATATTTTTCGTATGTATATGAAAACCTGTCACAAATCACAATCAACAATTTTTTTTTGTTAGGAATAAGTTAAAGTTGTTTTTTTTTTCTCTTCTTAATTCTTAAAATGGAATTAACTTATTTTTGAGTTTGTTAAAAACACCTTATGCAAATAAATAAGATTTTGTGTTAATTTATAAATTCCTGTTAATAAAAATTATATTTTTAAATACTATTTTTTGACAAACTTATAATAATACAAAAATTTATTTATTTGTATAAACTAAAAAAACAAAGTTAATCCAAATGGTCCAAAATTATTCTATTTCATAAAAATGTGAAAGAAGTATGTTATTTGAATATAAAAAAATGAAAACCATTATAAAAAAAAAATGAAAACGTATTTGACAACCAGAGTCGGCTCAAGATAAAATGAGGCCTAAAGCGAATTTCAAAGTGAAGCAAAAAATACTTGCTTAAATTTTTGAGGAGTTACAACGTTGTTGTCTCATTTTCATAATTTGTTTTCTCCGAGGCCTATATGTTATTTTTTCCTCATTCCCTTGCTTAGGTTGCTTTACCCTTAAGCTGACGCTCTTCACAACTTACACTTTACAACAAATTTTATTGTCCAATCATTTCTCAATGTGAAATAGTTAAAGTGTGAACCACCATTTTTACTTATATGTATGGGATGTGGATTTCCCGCTGTTTACCATAGTTTTTTTCGTTGGTCAAGTAGCTTAGTGACTACAAATTTCACCTTAAAGGTGAATAAGTGGAAGTATCTCGAGTTCGAACCAGGGCTCCTGCACATATAGTGCGATGTCCTTATCAACCGAGCTAAGCTCACGAGACTGTTTACCTTATAATACCATTAAATTTAGATCGACCGATCCAGATTAAATATACAATTAAATGATCTTATTCGTTTATTTAGATCAAACGGGTCACATAAAATCTATTTCCATCTGTATGCGAGCAAATTTAACCACATTCCACAAAATGTGAATAACTCTAAATAATGGATAAACAATGATCAATAATGAATCTAAATTTCGATAAAAACAAGGGACACTATAATAAAGATGAGATGGATAGCTCAATTAGTTAAATTAGTTGGAGGTTTAAGATTCAAGTTTTAGCAAGGTGTAAAAAAATTAACACAACAATTTTGCCATTAAAAAAAAATTATAGTAAGGTTTTTAAATTGTGCCTGACACATCATTGTTGAAGTACAAAAGTAAGTATGTTTTTATCGTCTCCACAGGGATTGGTGCGATATCGATGCCGTTCAACAATTAATATAATTTTAAGTAAACGGTTTTGAAGAGTTTGTTTACGAAAACTTGCGAAAACATAAAACGTAAGAATATAAAATCAAGTTGACAGAGAGACTAAATTGCTGGGATTAGACTCAATTGACTCATTCATACATATTTCCTCGATCAGTTATATAGATTCTAGATACTTACCAATATTATCACGTATTTACTCTTCGAACGTTTCTATCCCCAGATAACGTCGAGAAATCTATTATACCAATTAAACATCCGATCCCTCGCTTTGACCTCGCTGTAGCTTGCTTTGAACTTTTCTTCAACTAAAAATCATTCTCTAAACATAAAACCTTCAAAAATACTTGGGATTAGTCAAAGTGGCACACATTGATCACTTAAACATAACAAAATTAGTATTTACATAATCGGGAATTCTATAAGTTAATTTGCAAAATAAAGTTAATAAGTGCCTTAAATATATATGTAAAATTACCACTTTTTGGCACTTATCAACGCTCCCCAATTTAGAACTTTGTTTGTCCTCAAACAAAAGTCAAAACCAAACTTTCAAAACATGGTCCAAACATCATTAGTGCATAATTCATTCAAGCTTAGCAATTAACACTAGTACAAAACGGGGATACAACTACTAGCCAAAAACACATTCCACTACTGTTGGCGGTCAGTAGTGCTTGCAGGTGTAGTGGTAAGTACATGGATACCACTACGGATCCACATCAGTAGTGGAAAGTCGTGTTTCCACTATTGATTAAGTTCCACCCGTAGTGAAAAGTCATGTTTTAGCGTGTTTTTATTTAAAAAATAAGAGATTCTACTACGGTTCCACTATTGCAACCGTAGTGGAAAGTCATGTTTCCACTACTGTTTAAGTTCCATCAGTAGTGGAAAGTCCTGTTTTAACGTGTTTTTATTTAAAAACTAAGGGATTCCACTACGGTTCATTACTCCAACCGTAGTGGAAAGTGGTGTTTCCACTACGGTTCCATCATTCCAACCGTAGTGGAATCTATTATTTTTTTAAAAAAAAAAATTCTTTTTGTTGCTTTTGCTATACTATTTTTTTTTTGCTGCTACTATACTATCAACTCACTTTTAACTAAAATAATTTTTTCCGATATTAATTTTGTAGTCCAATACAAACAACTCCACTAACACTTGGAAACCAACCAAACCTGCTAACATAATTCATATCATACAGAACTTGGTTTTCATTACTCAACCAACCAGACCTTTTTTTAAAGGTTAAAGTAAAAATATATCATATATCAAGCGAAATTGACAGCAAAAAAAATGGCCATTATGATAAGACACACATCCTAGAAATTAAAACCACAATATCTCTATATCAACTTGACTATTATCTCTTATTCATACAAATATCATGATCAACTATATCAACTTATTCATACAAATTAAAACACAATATCTCTTTTCCTATGATTGATACCTAAAGGCAGAAAAATCAACACATCATATAAACACCCAATTCCAACAATAGACAAGCTAATCATTGAGATTGGAGCAAATAGAAAACGTTCCCAACCTCCTACAGCCTTTAACTTTGCATCTTGATGAACACCAGGGGCCCATGGCAGTAAGATTACTCCACCTTCATTACCCAATGTGAACATTACTTGATCATAGACCATGACTTCTTGCATAACCGTGATAATCTACAAGGTCCCAAAAACAATGTAAGTCGTCAAAAGAGTAGTAGAATGTTCCGAACACTATAAAGCAACAAATAACCACTGTACAATCTCAGCCAACAAAAAAATATGAAATGGCCACGGAGAAACATATGGTGCATCATCCAGTAAAAGAGGCTAAAAAAACCAAAAAATAATATGCTTCTATAAGAAAGCCTCAAAGAATGATCACCTCCTTTTTGTCATCAGCCCCCCAGGATAGCTCATAGAAGCTGTCAAATTTCCATGTCCTTGAGAATAAGCCCCCATCCACAGCATATATGAATCACAAGTGCCAAGCCAAATGAGACGAACCATAAGACAGCAAGAATGAAACCTGTGGCACCGGTGAATCCAACTGACTGCAAATATAACATTTGACTTAAGTCAGAAAATACCAATCTTCGGACAGTATAACAACGAAATAAACAAACAACAAACTTATAACTCGACAAGAGACATAATTTCAAGGAGATCAAAAATAAAGAAAACAAAATGAAACTAAGTTAAAGATAGAGAAACTATATACTCTCTTCAGCCTTAAATATTTGGACTGCGTATACTTTTTTGCTTATATTTAAGGTCAGGGGGAGTATATACATCTTCAGATGTCAATTATGCAGCAATATGGCCATGGTTTCATCACACAAAGAAACAATAACAATAGTAGTAATTACACATATATACAAACTAAGATCAAAGTAGACAGTAAACACCACTTTTTCATATTTTTACATTTTTTAAGAACATCTAAATCGAATATAGGCAAACAGCTAAAACATATTGGGCGAAAGAATTCGCCAACAAGAAATATAAGACATCATACTAGAACTTCATATCTCACAATAGAATTAGTCACATGAATACCTTCCGCGTCAATTAAGCTTCAAATTTCATAAAGGTATTGTCATGCAATCTTCATAAGTGATGAACATAACCAAATGAAAAGACATGAATTTTTAGTATGATGTTCAAAACAAACAAGTAGTGAAAACACAAGTCACACAAATTTTAATAATAGCTCATGTCTAAGAACCTTATATCTATGTCTTCTTAAGATAACTATCCAAATTAGCTACACTACACCAAGCTAACAGATGCATCTACAGTCCTTGATCGCATAAGTGATGTCAAATGATCAATCTCAGACCTGTTGGGTAGACCAAAAAACATATAGAATCAACCGAAATAACATCCTAAAAGGTATACCATCATCAAAGAACTCATAATGGAATGAATTTGATAAAGACATCAGGAAGAGGTAATACTAATATCAAACTTATTGCAGAATAAACTTCCTAAGAGTGCGCGAAGCAAAGATTACGGAAAGCAAATATAAATATAAGAAAGATTTGTAGGAAAAAATCGGAGTCTAAAATGGTAAACCAAAATCAGACTCATCTCAATAACAACTTTAAAAACAATAGTAAATATCAAGAAGCAAAATAAAAGCTGCTCAAAATATAGTAATATTCATTATTGAACTAGAAGTTGTGTTAAGCCGTTTTTTGAAAATAAAATAACCAAATGCGCAAAACAATTAGTTTCAACAACTAAAAACCAAAAACAATATTCCTCATCCACAGAAATACAGGATACAAAACATGCCTGGTGAAAGTCTTCTGCTTTAACAGTTTCTCAAGTTCAGTCCCACCTTGATCTGAATCAGAACAATTAATTTGAAAATTACTTTCACGAACTGCTCCTTGTTGAAAGCTAGAAGATTCTTCTGCAACCTGTTTCTCATATACGAAATGAAAAAACAGTGAGATATCAGTAATAACACTACAGATCATGTAGGTTACTAAATAGTATAATTCACAACCATACCAACACCTACGGAAAAAATAATAGGGAGAAGTAAGCAAAAAAATATCAGTAGAAGCTCTAGCACATATTAAACAAGAGTTCTACATATCAACAACCCAAATTAATAGATGGTGCATATCCCATAGGTTGAACCTGACTCTCATAGCATCTTAGAAAAATGGACTTGGGACTAACTCATCCACACAAAGCTGTCATGTAACGTAAGGGATTCCCGCCACTAATAAAAAACAATTCCGGTCATATCACTGTCCAATTTGGAATTCTCAACACACACTCTTCACATTCAGGATACGACATCTAGAGCTTGGCACAAGTGGCCCAACAAATCTAGAATAGACTCTAATATTGATTTTGGGCGTAACTCTTAACTCAACCACAAAATCAGTTTTTAATATGAGGATTGTCAAAGCCTTATGAGCACTACTACTTAAGCCATATATCTTCATTCAATATGGGACTCTCAACAAGATGCATATTCTGACCTTTAAAGCTATCAACTCAACCCATAACTAAACATTATGGAATCCACTATTTGATATTTTTGCTATAGTAACAAAGTGATTTACCTGTATAAGAACCAATTTAAATTTTACAGATGAAAAAAGGCCAAGACAGAGTCAGGCAATACAAGATATTGAGTAAAAGACCCATAAGCTTCACAAAAAATCGCTTACGAGCGTAAGCTTTTATACTTTTTCATGAAAGTGATATTGATAATAATATGTAAGGTATCAATAAAGAGTGTAAGTTGCTCTAATGTAGTCTATGCTTTATGCACTCTCAAACATTTCTATACCAGTGTTTGGATCTTCCAAAAATGGTATCTATAAACCATAACCATCATAATTCACATCATCTATTAACCAAATACCATGTCAAGCTTGTAAAGAATGTGTAAATTTGCATAAACAAGAAACAATAAAATACCTGGAAATATCCGGTTTTCTGATATAGTATATTTCGTTTTGCGCTACCCCAAGCACAAGTACAATGAAAATACTAAAGTAACACGAAAAAACAAAAGTTTATTAGGAATATATCATAATCACCAATAACATTAAACTAAAGGAGTACATATTAAAGTAAAAATCATATGGTTAGTAGAAAAATAAGGAATTTACTTGACAAGCAAATGTGGCAGCTCTAATTCCACAAGTACTTCCTGTACGATTTTGCAGAAAGGGGAACCCTGAACAAACACATTATAGATATAGTTAGATAGTACATTAGTCAGTTACTACTTACTACTAATAGTTAGTTACTAGTTTGTTAGCCTATATAAAGACTCAATGTAATCACTTTACTCATTCAATCGAATATCAAATTTAGTTCTCGCGATTATTTAGTTAGTTACTAGTTTGTTAACCTATATAAACACCAAACAAACAAAAATCTCAAAGTCAAATTCAAACATCTTCAACTTCCCCAACACACTCCAAATTCAATCCATCCAAATTAGAAAAATTGCATTCAAAATATAAAATTTTCAAAAACAGAACTTGTAAGCAACATAACAAAATCAATCAAAAAAACAAACTTTTATTAGGTGTTTGTATATACACTTGATATAATACCAGCATATTCCTCATTAACAAAATGTGATTGCAAGTAGTATGATATAACCTCAACAATGTAGATGCAGCCACGAAAACCAAAAATGCAGGGAACCAAATCACACAATTAGGAAAGCAGAGAACCAGTTGATCACAGCCCTACAAATTCAACAAGAAATTCAAATCTTCAATCATTTAAAACACAAATAGTCCTCAAAATCAATCGATAGAATAAAAATCAAATCGTCTACGACTGAAAACATAAATAAGAATACTAGAAGAATTTAAGCTAACTACAATTTTTTTGAAGTCAACATTTTGTTGATCCCTGCACATGTAAAATCCATAGAACATAAAAAATATGCACTTCTCCAAATTCCTCAAATTAAAGTTGCAGTTTCTCACATGATTAATAAAATAAACATTTTTTCACAACACTTTTATATTAAATTAAAGTGATTAGCTTCTTCTCTAAAGCAAATAATATCAAAAACACAAACAATAATATCAGTAACACTAATATCCAATTCGACCCTCTTGGGGTTTGTAAGCCTATTCCGTTTATATATCTGGAATTGAAAACCCAAACAATAATTTCGCAAACACTAATTTCAACAAAGATCTTAAATCAAATTACACTCTTTTATAGTCGCTACAGATCTTAAATAAATAAACCCCAAATGCATAAACCCTAAAAAGAGAAAGTAGAACAAAGATTTATACCTGAAAACGACGAAGAAACAAAGAAGAAATGAAATATGAGAGCGAAAACGATGAACACGATTGGCTTCTGCAGACACGAACACGGAAAATACGACACGATTTTGTTAATCAGAGATATGGTGAGTGATTAAAGACGAGAATTGCAGAAGGAGAAGCAAAATGAGAATGATGATGGAGAAGGAAGTTAATTAGAGATGGTGAGTGATTTTGGATCTGAAATGATAGGGTTTGAGGGAAAGAGAGAAAGAACGCGTGTGTACGTTGAGGGATAGGGTTTGAAGGGAAATCAATTGAAATAAAATTTCGAAGTAATTACAAGATTGCCACCGTGTTGATTTTTCACTTCCGTTATATCAAATATCAGTAGTGGAATCTCTTGCCTAATTTTTTCAATGAACTTTTCACTACTGGTATTTCCAACACCAGAAGTGGAATCCCTTGTCCAATTTTTTCAATGAACTTTTCACTACTGGTATTTCAATATCTGAAGTGAAAGCCCTCAACCAAATGTCATTTTTCTACTAGTGTAATAAAAAACATTTGGTTTTGATCATTTCAAGTTTGCATGATTCATTTATTGCAAGTTCATAATCAAACATTCATAATCATCAAAGAATCAAAGCATGAATGTGAAATAGTCTCAAAACTCAAATAAGATTTCAAGCTTTCCAAATCAACAAGATAACCAACTAGAATCACAATTCTCACAAGTGTTTCAACTCAAGGGTGTAGTGTTTCTCTCAATCCAAACAATGTGTTCACAACAAATCAATTCAAACATACATCTTAACATAATCACAAAATATGCTATTAATCATGGATCACTAAGGTCTTTTTTAAGTTTGTAATGGGGCTAGGGTACAAGAAATCATTGTTTTTCTTTGGATTCAAAAAGCCTTAAGATAAGAGAGCATATTTCTTGAGTATTTTCATTACATAAGCTATTCACCCTCTTTATTTTCCCCATTCTTTACTTTTGGTGATTCTTTTGTTTTGACACAATTTCTATTCATTTCTTTTTCTTTTGTAACACATTTTCTTTGATTTTCAATTGTGTGTCAAATTACTTTTTCAATATTTTTCTTTTTCTTTTTCAATCATCATCTTCAACCTAACCTCTTTCTCCCCAACTTGTTTTCAACCCTACGTAAACTCAATGCTCAATCATCCTAAGACAAGGGTTAAGTCATTGTTTTTCTATATTGTTTTGTTCAAGGGTTCAAAATCAAGCAAAATTTCAAATTTTTTGGCTCAAGGGGGATAGCAAAGGATCACACAACTCACAAGGTAGGTTATTTTGGCTTAAGTAGTTACCACTCAAAAAGAAACAAGGCCTTGATCATTTCCATGACTTCAAACACATCAAGTAATAGCAAGATTCAGTTAAAATCAACAGAGTTAAACATAATTACCGGCTCTCAAATATATAAACAATGGAAGGTTCACACAATCTCACCCGGCTAGGTCTATGTGATTCATAATCAATTAATAATGTCAAGAAGGAATGGATGAAATCAAATTGAATAAAGCTACTTAGTTCAAATTCATCCTATCATTCTAAGGTAATCACAAAGATTTGACCTCAACTATAGCAATTGAAAATTTCGTTCTTATCATGCATTTGAATTTGATTAATCACAAACCTAAACATTTCAATTCATATGCACATTTAGCAATTACAAAAGTTTAAACCATGTTTGTTTTCACAAAAAATTTCAGTCAAAATTTGCAATGACACATAAAACATGAATATTAATGACTGAAACAATAAAAGTTCACTGTATATGGCGTGCTTTTGTCCTCTGCTTCTGCTGTTCTCCCACTTCAACAAATGTGGACTGTCCTCAGGCAAAGAAAATGAAGTTATGCCTCATTTACAACAAGGTAAAACATAAAGCCCTAGCCTTTTGTCAGAATTTCCAAAAGCTCTGATAATCTCGCTTAGCGAGCAAAGGTATAGCAGAAGCAGAATTTCAAATGAAATTCACACCAGTTTAAAATAACTTTGTTTTCAAAATTACATGGACAAGTTCAAAAGCTATTATAACATATAAGAATAAAAATTGCTTTAAATAAAAGTTAAATAAAGAAAATTGGGTTGCCTCCCAACAAGCGCTTCTTTTACGTCACTAGCTTGACGCCTGTTTGGTTAGGGTGGCCAAAATGAGACAGAAAGCACATCATCCGTCTTTTTCATTTGATTAGGGAGGAACTCCATGAACTTGTGATATAGATATTGCGGAGTCCATATCCTCCCCAATTCCTTTTTGTTGAACAAGGCATAAATCTCATCTATGACGCCATCAATCTCCGCCTTGTTCTCCATCTCCTTCTTTGGCTCACATGATTCTTTTTTGCTAAATAATCCTTCATTCCGTAGCCATCATCACTTCTTCATTATCAACAATATTGGCCTCCTCAGTACATGACCATTCTTGAGGAAGTTTATCTTTGTGTGGTGTTTCTATTGCTTCCACTATTTTCTCTACACCACATTCATCGGTCATTCTTTCTTCCTCAATTTTTTCAACACCTTCCTCCACACACTCTCCACATTCCTCATTCTTTGTGAGATTATTCTCTTTCTCGTCATGAATGGTTTGAGTATTGGTTTGAATTATTCCTCCTTGGTTATTGTTATTAGCTAACTGTTTAGCTATCTCACCAAGTTGATTTTCCATATTTTCAATCTAGCATAAGTATTCCTCTGGTGTTGTTGGACTTGCTGTAGCTGATTTTCAAAAGTCCTTAATGCAACATTATTTTTTTCCATATATTGTTGATTTTCCTGCTGCATTTGTTGGTTCTGGATCATCATCATTTCCATGAACTTGTTTATGTTTTTTTTTCCAATTTAGCCTCTGTGTTTCTAGCCTATCTGTAAGCTATTGACCCCATAGTCACTTGCTCATATTTCATAAAAGTTTCTTCAAGTGTTGGAGTCCTATTTGATTCAGGAGGGTGATAATTGAACTGCTGATAAGAAGTCTGCCCATAATTATCAAGAGGACACTGTTGATATGACTCATACTCATATGGAGTATATAAATTCTTATAACCACGATCAGTCATGGTTCTGTTTGTGATGGAAAATCTGAAAAAGGATTGAACTTACAAGAAAAGATTTCTTTGACTAGCAAAGAAGGATTAGTGCAAGCAAAAACTATACAATATAAACAAATACTTAAAAGAATACAAATTGTTGCAATGCTCCAATATCTAAACGCCAGTCCCCGACAACGGCGCCATTTTATTGAAGTACAAAAGTAAGTATGTTTTTATCGTATCCACGGGGACTGGTGCGATATCGATGCCGTTCAACAATTAATATAATTTTAAGTAAACGGTTTTGAAGAGTTTGTTTACGAAAACTTGCAAAAACATAAAAGGTAAGAATATAAGATCAAGTTGACAGAGAGCTAAATTGCTGGGATTAGACTCAATTGACTCATTCATACATAATTCCTTGATCAGTTATATAGATTCTATATACTTACCAATATTATCACGTATTTACTCATCGAACGTTTCCGTCCCCAAATAACGTCGAGAAATCTATTATACCAATTAAACCTCCGATCCCTCGCTTTAACCTCGCTGTAGCTTGCTTTGAACTTTTCTTCAACTAAAAATCATTCTCTAAACTTAAAACCTTCAAAAATACTTGGGATTAGTCAAAGTGGCACACATTGATCACTTAAACATAACAAAATTAGTATTTACATAATAATGGGGAATTCTATAAGTTAATTTGCAAAATAAAGTTTATAAGTGCCTTAAATATATATGTAAAATTACCACTTTTTGGCACTTATCAATCATAACCTTTGATACCATAAATTTTAAAGTAAACTAGGAACCATTTTATAAAATTAATTTGTAAAGTAAATTATGTCGTTGTGTATAAATTTATTTTAGCTCTTATATTTATCCTAAGTGGGACTTGAGTTTCTAAGATTATAACTCAAATAAAATAATAAAAGTTTTTCTAGTAAAATTGTGGAGAATTACCTTGAAATTGGATGAAGTAGAAAAAACAGTCTGGAGCTTGCGCGCCGCGCAGCTCCCCCCACGCGCCGCGCAGATACTTGAGAAGAACAGGTTGGGATATCTGGCAGTGGCGCGCCGCACAACCTCACTGGCGCGGCGGGCAGGCGCGCGAACCATATATATAGGGGTGCGATTTCTCCTATGCCGTCACGGTTGAAAAGAGGTTTTTGAGGGTTTTCTCAAACAACAAAAGGCTAGGAATATTTCTTAGGGTTGGTTATCATCTCTTTCATCTTGTAAACACATATCATTGAAATCTCTTGGTCACGGGGAGAGATTTGGGACAAGGGTAGATTTAAGATTTCTAATTCTTGTAACCTTTGTGAGAATCTTATTGTAATCAAGAAGAACAAAGTTTGATAGTGGAACGGAGAGCTGCCCTCTCCCCCAGAGTAGGTTCATTAACACCGAACTGAGTAAACAATTGTGATTGTGTTCTTTACGTTTTCGCGGTTTATTTGTTTAGTATTGATATTGCTTATTCTCACTTATTTTGATTGCTTTAATCGGATTGCTCCACACACTAAGGTTATTGGTGTGATTTAACCGAATTCACAACAATTGGCGCCCACCGTGGGGCAAAGGATCAAATGGTTAAAGTATCATGGCTTCTAAGTGGGACATTGAAAAGTTCAATGGGAGTAACGACTTCAATCTTTGGAAGGTGAAGGTTAGGGCAATACTTACTCAACAAAAGTGCGATGAGGTGTTGAAAGGAGTGGCAGCTATGCGACTACTCTCTCAGACACGGAGAAGGCCGAGATGGATGACAAAGCATTAAGTGCTATCATCTTGTGTCTTCCAGACAAGGTGCTGAGGGAGGTGGCAAAGGAGAAAAGTGCAGCTGCTATGTGGACCAAACTTGATAAGTTATATATGACTAAGTCCCTGGCACATAAGCAGTGTCTGAAGCAAAAACTCTATTTCTTCCGTATGGTGGAGAATAAATCGGTGTCGGAGCAACTATCAGAGTTCAATAAGATTATCGATGATTTGGCGAACATTGATGCGAAGATAGAAGATGAGGACCAGACTTTTCACTTGTTGTGTGCTTTACCTAAGTCTCTTGAGCATCTCAAGGATGCATTGCTATATGGCAAAGAAGGCACTATCACCTCGGATGAAGTCCAAGCGGCTTTAAGAACCAAGGAGCTGACAAAGCTCAATGAATTGAAGATTGATGATAGTGGAGAAGGCTTGAATGTCTCAAGGGGCAGAAGTGAAAACAGAGGTAAAGGGAAAGGGAAGAAGCACAGGTCTAAGTCTAGGGCAAAGGGCGATAGTGGTAGCAAGTTCAAATGCTATCACTGTCATGAACCGGGTCACTTCAAGAAGGACTGTCCTCAGAGAAAGGGCAGTGATAGTTCGTCGGCTCAGATTTCTGTTAGTGAAGAGGAAGGTTATGAGAGTGCAGGTGCACTGACAGTTACTAGTTGGGAACCGGAGAAGAGCTGGGTCATGGACTCTGGATGCTCTTATCACATTTGTCCAAGAAAGGAGTACTTTGAAACCTTGGAATTGAAAGAAGGTGGAGTTGTGCGTCTTGGTAACAATAAGGCGTGCAAGGTTCAAGGTACAGGTTCTATTCGTCTCAAAATGAATGATGACCGCGACTTTCTTTTGAAAAATGTGAGGTATATCCCTGAACTTAAGAGAAATTTAATTTCGATAAGCATGTTTGATAATCTAGGGTATTGCACTAGAATTGAACGTGGTGTGATGAGAATTTCTCATGGTGCATTAGTAATAGCTAAAGGGTCTAAAATGAATGGTCTATACATTTTAGAAGGTTCCACCGTTATTTCTAATGCATTAGTAACTAGTGTTGAAAATGCAGACATAACTAAACTATGACATTTGAGGTTAGGGCATGTCAGCGAGAGAGGTTTAGTTGAGCTAGCAAAACAAGGTTTGCTAGGACAAGAAAAATTGAACAAACTAGATTTCTGTGATAACTGTACACTAGGAAAACAACACAAGGTGAAGTTTGGGGTGGGAGTTCATAAGTCTAGTAGACCATTTGAGTATGTTCACACGGACCTTTGGGGTCCAGCGTCGGTCCCTACTCATGGTGGAGGTTCGTATTTTCTTAGTATTATTGATGATTACTCTAGGAGGGTATGGGTGCACATCATTAAAAATAAAAGTGATGCTTTTGAAAAATTTAAAGAATGACATACCCTGATAGAAAATCAAATTGGAACTAAACTGAAAATTTTAAGGACTGACAATGGCCTGGAGTTTGTTTCAGAGCAGTTTAATGAGTTTTGCAGGAAGAAAGGTATAAAAAGGCATAGAACCGTTGCATACACACCGCAACAAAATGGTCTAGCTGAAAGAATGAACAGGACCTTGTTGGAACGGGTGAGGTGTATGCTGTTGGGAGCTGGATTACCCAAGAGTTTATGGGGGGAAGCAGTTAACACTGCTGCCTATTTGATCAACAAATGTCCATCAACAGGAATTGATCTAAAGACACCTATGGAGGTTTGGAGTGGCAAGCCGGCAGACTACTCTAAATTGAAAATCTTTGGAGCTCTAGCATTTGCTCATGTTAAGCAAGATAAGCTTGATGCTAGAGCTGTAAAGTGTGTGTTCATTGGTTATCCAGATGGTGTGAAAGGTTACAAGCTGTGGAAGATAGGACCGGGGTCCGGGAGGATCAAAGTTTATAATAAGCAGGGATGTCACTTTTGATGAGACCCGGATGGGGATGAAGTGCAAAGACCTGAATGAGAGTCCAGAAACGGGGGTGGAGAATTTCCAGTTTGAGGTGGAGCCTTTCACTGATAGGAGGGAAACAGAGGAGCAGACTCTAGTTCCTGAAGAAAGTGGAAGTGATGATACAGCTACTTCTGACTATCAACTAGCTAGAGATAGGGAGAGAAGAAGAGATATCCGTCCACCTAATAGATACGGTTATGCTGACCTTATTTGTTATGCTTTGAATGCAGCTGAAGAGGTGCAAGACTCGGAACCAAAGAACTTCAGGGAAGCATCAGAAAGCATAGAAGGCAAGGACTGGTTGAAGGCAATGAATGAGGAAATGCTATCATTGGAGAAGAACCAGACTTGGAAGCTTGTGCCATTACCTAAAAATAAAAGGGTGGTGGGTAGCAAGTGGGTGTTCAAGAAAAAGGAAGGAATTCCTGGAGTTGAAGCACCAAGGTATAAGGCGAGACTGGTAGCAAAGGGTTTCACTCAGGTGGAGGGGATTGATTACAACGAAATCTTCTCACCGGTGGTGAAGCATTGTTCTATAAGGGTACTTATGGCTATTGTGAACCAGTATGATCTTGAGTTGGAACAAATGGATGTGAAGACCGCATTCTTACATGGAGAGTTAGAAGAAATCATCTACATGCAACAACCTGAAGGTTTTGTGGAAGACAGTTCGAAAGTATGTCTGTTGAAGAAATCTTTGTATGGGTTGAAGCAAAGTCCAAGGCAGTGGTATCGTCGGTATGATGATTTCTTATTAAAGGCTGGATTCGTGAGAAGCAACTATGACAGTTGCGTGTACATGATGAAGAGAAATGAGAAAATCATTCTCTACCTTCTTCTTTATGTAGATGATATTCTTATTGCAGGTTCTGAGAAGCAGGAGATTCTAAAGCTCAAGGAGAAACTAAATTGTGAATTTGAGATGAAGGATCTCGGTAATGCAAAGAAGATACTTGGCATGGATATCATGAGAGACCGGAGTAAAGGTGAGTTGTTCTTATCTCAGCACGGTTATTTGAAGAAAGTGGTGGAGCGGTTTAGAATGACAGATTCTAAGGTAGTGAATACACCACTTGGTCACCATTCAAAATTGTCAATAAAACAGTGTCCTCAATCCGAGGATGAAAGAAGGAAGATGGAAACTACCCCTTATGCAAGTGGAGTTAGAAGCATCATGTATGGCATGGTTTGTAGTAGACCAGACTTATCCTATGCAATAAGTGTGGTAAGTCGGTTTATGGCAAATCCGGGCCAAGTTCATTGGCAAGCTTTGAAGTGGGTTCTGAGGTATTTGAATGGGTCCTTGAAGGGAGGTCTAAAGTATAGAAGAACTGATCCAGGAAGAGATGCTTTGGAGGGTTATGTGGATGCGGATTATGCGGTAATGTGGATACTAGAAAGTCTTTATCTGGCTTTGTATTCACTCTATTTGGTACAGCGGTAACGTGGAAGGCTAATCAACAGTCAGTTGTGGCATTGTCAACAACTCAAGCGGAATATATAGCTCTTGTTGAAGGAGTCAAGGAAGCTATATGGCTGAAGGGTATGATTGGACAAATGGGGATTAGTCAAGGGTGTGTGAAGATACATTGTGACAGTCAGAGTGCCATTCATTTGGTGAATCATCAAGTGTATCATGAAAGAACTAAACACATTGACATCCGGTTGCACTTTGTTAGAGATATGATTGAGACAAAGGAAATCATAGTGGAGAAAGTAGCATCGGAGGAAAATCCAGCAGACATGTTCACCAAATCATTACCAAGAGTCAAGTTCAAGCATTGCTTGGACTTGATTAACTTTGAAGAGTAGACGAAGAATGGAGAGGGCATCATGGTGGTTGGTGGGAAGTTGGCACCGCCATCAATTTAAAGGCAAGGTGTAGATTTGTGGAGAATTACCTTGAAATTGGATGAAGTAGAAAAAAACAGTTTGGAGCTTGCGCGCCGCGCAACTCCCCCCATGCGCCGCGCAGATACTAGAGAAGAACAGGTTGGGATATCTGGCAGTGGCGCGCCGCGCAGCCTCACTGGGGCAGCGCGCAGGCGCGCGAACCCTATATATAGGGGTGCAATTTCTGCTATGCCGTCACGGTTGAAAAGAGGTTTTTGAGGGTTTTCTCAAACAACAAAAGGCTAGGAATATTTCTTAGGGTTGATTATCATCTCTTTCATCTTGTAAACACATATCATTGAAATCTCTTGGTCACGGGGAGAGATTTGGGACAAGGGTAGATTTAGGATTTCTAATTCTTGTAACCTTTGTGAGAATCTTATTGTAATCAAGAAGAACAAAGTTTGATAGTGGAACGGAGAGCTGCCCTCTCCCCCAGAGTAGGTTCATTAACACCGAACTGGGTAAACAATTGTGATTGTGTTCTTTACGTTTTCGCGGTTTATTTGTTTAGTATTGATATTGCTTGTTCTCACTTATTTTGATTGCTTTAATCGAATTGCTCCACACACTAAGGTTATTGGTGTGATTTAACCGAATTCACAACAAAAATAAAACAAACATAATTTTAATAAATAATGATGGTAAGGCATCGTTCTTTTCAAGCTGTTAAGGATCCAACTCAGTTTGATTTAATATGTTCGCTGGTAGAAAACAACGTATCATACCATCATATCATGTATTAATTTTAAATTTCGGTGTAACAACAAATGTATTAATTTTAAATTTAGTTGGACCAAATTGGAAATGTCCAACTCACTCTGTTCACTTCTTAATGTGTATTTATCATAATCACTTTTTATATGAAGATAAGCAAATGGATATGGATGGTAAGGTAGAGTGGAATCAAAAGAAAACACAATTGGGATATTCCATTGAATCATTACTTTGAAAAGTTGAAATCATTAATAATACATATACAAAACTCCAAACCACAGTCTTCCATGATCTAGTATTTTTTTTTCTTTCCGTAAATCAGGTATTATCTACACATAACTATGAGACTAATCTTTGAGCCTCGTGGAATTTAAATGGGCAGTAAACTCTCCCTAAATTTTTTAACATTGTTGCATGATCTAGTAACTTATTATAGGACAAAATTGAAATATAAAGTTGATTATTCATTAGCTACATTAATTATAAAAAAATAAAATTTATTAGCTACATTAATTAATGGATCATTACTTACAATATTTATTTTACACCTATGTTACGTGTGTGTCCAAGTCATATGTTACAATGATAATACAAATTAACAAGGTGGTAGCTAATTAAGTGATAAAAGAAGCAAATATAAGAAGAATAAAAGAGGTTTTAGAATTAAACCCCTTGAAAACTAGAAATAGAAAAACACACACTCACACTAACACAAGCTAATGGATGTAAAAGACATGCAAGCATGTGCATTGCAAAAACAGAGAAATTTTCACATTATTTCTTCTTCTTCCAAATCTCTAAACAAATGAAAACTGAGTGAGGCTATCATAATTCTCTACCTATCAAATCAAGCCTACAAAACTTCACTTTTTGAGCTTGGACATTCTGCTTGAGCTTTTGCATGTTTTGAAATTTGAATCATATATTTGGTATCACAGTGAATATATCAGAATCACGGTAATTTACTGTGATTTTTCAAAAGTTATACTATGCAGCTTTTAGAAAATCACGGTAGATCATCGTGATTCAGACATATAGACTATGATACCAAACATACACTTTGTTCCTTGTTCTAGGAAACACGAAACATGCAACATAGAAGAACATGGTGCAATTTTCAAGTCCAAAAATCCAACCATTGAGAACTGTTACATGATTGGTCTAATATACTACTTGGATCAACATTGTACCATTTTTCAAGTGTTGTCAATGGAATTTCATCATGATCATCATTTCTCAAAACTTGATTTCCTCTGTCTTCAGTCCTTGTTATACTTCTTTCATTTTGATCATCTGAGTAAATTACCATTCTATCCTCTAAACCCACATTTGTAAACCTTTGCTTTGTTTCAACCCTGCAATTGCTATATCCATTTCCTGAACCACCATCTTCTGTGCTATGTTCCTTAGCTTCCCTTCCACCACAATCATGAGATGTTTCCACCATATAACTTAACTTCTGAACCTATTTGAAAACAAAAACAAAAAATCACATGGTTAAGTTAATGTCGACTCTGTAAGGCTCAGCTCATTTAATTAATCGAACTTAATATTAAGCCCGAGTTTGTTTATTTAATTAAACAAATGAACTTAGCCAAATATTTAACGAGCTGAGTCTGAAACTCTGAATAATTCACGAATAGCTCAGTTCAGCTAAAGAAGTACTCAAATTTAGCTGTTTATCGAAACACTGTTAGAATTAAAAAAACAAAAATAACTAACTTACCTCTGATTGCAAAGACTCTTTCTCTTCTTTAAGTGACTGAAACTTAGAAGCTAAATTATCATATTCATCTTTGAGTTTTCTATATTCTTGTTCAATCCTTTTTGATTTCCACCTAGCTCTTCTATTTTGAAACCATATAGCAACTTGTCTAGGTTGCAAACCAAGATCTCTAGCAAGTTGAATCTTCTTCCTTGGTTCTAACTTTGATTCTGACTCAAATATACATTCTAGTGATCTTATTTGTTCATCACTAAACCTTCTCTTATTTTCTACCTTCTTATTTTTCTTCCTTGAATTTTGAGATGATGATGTCTCTAACTCTAAACAACTCATACTACTCATTTCAACATTTTTTCCTTTATATCCTTCATGAATATTCTCTTCTTCTTCCATCATATTGTATATGACTAATAAGGATGATATATTTTTTGGGTTTTGTTTATTATAAAAAAAGATTAAAAATTTGGTGAGGGACAATATATATAGCTAGAAAAGAAAGTATATATGTCAAGGTTATTTCTGTCACGTTATTAGAACTTGTAATAGAAGGATCATAGTATTAGAAAACGTGTGGTGTTTACTAACTTATTTTTTTGTAGGAAGAAATTAACTTTGTATAGTTTAATATATACTTGGATGTAGGCCAATGGTTCTATATATTTCATTTGAAGAAGGAACTCTTTATTGTAATGAGTTGTCACGTTCAAGTCACACGTCTCTGTTGCTTTCATTTCATTATTAGTAATTTTTGTTTTTGATTAATTAATTAACATTATAGTAATAGGATAGGATTGTTGAAAAATGTTTGTAATTTCACAATTTTGGTAATATCATTAGTACCTAATTGATGTATCGTAGTGTCTACAATTTTTGACCAGATGCATGTTTTTGCTATAAATACTTATGCCATTACTTTGCTTGTGTGAAATAATCATCTAAATTATCTATATATAAACGAGTATTCTTTATTAACTTTGATAATATAATCGAGTATATTGACATTTGACATATACTGTTTTCGAGTTTTACGAAATAGTACAAAATAACTTAGTCTCGTGAAAGCTAATAGGTTTTTGTCCTCTGTGAGAACCGAACCACGCCCTGAGGTTCAACTAGTGGGAATATATTGAACATAGACTTGAACCCCAAAGTACGTGGTTCAATTTTGTAATAGTCCGAGCCCATCTTAGGCATTCCCGACACTGCCACCTCACGATCTTCTCTACCCCCTCACTAATAATAGATTTTTTGTCTTCCGTGGACTTGAATCACGTACCTTGGGTTCAAATATGTGTTCAATCCATTTCCACTACCAATTAAACTATGGGGCCCGAGCTGTTACATACTTACATAATTTTTTGATGATTTATGAAATAATTAAAAGAATAAAGTGAAAAGTTAAAATTTTATGAGTGTGGCTAAAAAATTATATTTGGTTATGTGACCATACAAGAATAATTCATAATAATAACTAAGAAACCGACACAAACAATGAATATATACCTCACGATGTCAAATTTGAACTTACAGTTTATAAGATTATGTAACAAAAATAAATAAAATTGTTCGGTAACATTTTTTCTCACGAGTTTATAGTCTTTTAATTAATTTAATTATTTTTTAACTTTTTTTAAGCAATTAGTTTATAACTTAAACATGTTTTTTTATTATGTCATTTCATATTTGTAATATAGTTCAATCGTTAGTTTTATCAAATACTACAAATTCAATCAACAAACTTAATTGTTATTCATTATAAATCCATCTGCTATAAATTAGTTTATCAACTATATGCTATTTTTAAGCAAGACATTAAATTAAAGTGGTTAATGAGTTTTTCCTAGAACGAATTGTTCGGGAGATCTTGAGTTCGGTAACTAGTAAAAACAACTCTTGACCAAACTTTATTTATCTCGCAAACGAATTCTTGAAGATGATAAGGCACATCAGGATGATCATCCAAACTCTTACTAAGTTGAAGATGTTTTATGATTTATAGTTTTGATAGTAAGTTCCAGCTAAATTGGAAGTTACTTTGTTACGCAAGGACTTATGTTGTTTCAATCCGAGACTAAAAAGTCTTATCTCATGTCATTATACTTAAGTTTAGGTGTCGAAATGTAAATCGCTTAACTTTATACAAACTATGGCAAGAATTTTTGTTTGATTGACACATAGCTTCAAGAGGCAATTTATGAACAGTTGATAGCTTGAACACTTGTATGTTAAGTTCATTCAATTTTATAACTCATATGGTACTAGATAAAATTTGAATTAGCAACGAAAAATTAGAGATAAAAAAGAAGAAATATGTTTCTAATTTTGTCGTTCCGTGATAGAGATGTTAAAGCTAAAAATTGGTTTATTTTTGTCTTTAATTTTTGTTTCTAATTCAACTTTGTCCAATATAGTGTCCACAAAGATGGAGTTAGGACTAAGATATTTTGGACTTAGGACTAAAGATATTTTTGATTTGTCCGTGCTTCAAGGTGGAGCAAAAACCACGATTAGAGGTGGTGATGGGCAGCAGAGGAGGGTAACCGCGGTGCTCAGGGTATACGTAGTACCTTAAACATTTTACTGGGTTGAAACACATTAGCATTAAGTAACCATACGAGTAACTTTGATGGTACACTTTTATCAAAAAGTTTAAGACATTAGACTTATAAGTCATCTCTCATAGGAAATTAACACACAATAATAACATATCAATATACCGCGGAAATAAAATTCTCTAAACTTATAAAAATCTATGAGGATCAACAACGAATAAATGACAATCAATAGAACAAAATAAAAACACAAGGAACACAAAATGTTAAGTGAAAATCCTTGATATGAGAGTAAAAAACACAGGTCGTCCAAACCAATAAAATAACTCCACTATAATCAAATAAAGGTACAAGAGAGTTTCAAAGTGATGCACCATTAGCACTAACAACCAATCAAATAACAAAGCAAACTAGCTTACAAAAGAAGCTGAAAATTTCACCAAAAATCTAGTGTAGTGTGAGACCGATATCTCCTCTCAAACTTCATTTTGACGATCGAAACAATGAAAAGGTAGACACATGTGTTGTGAACCTACCCTCCAAAAATCAGTTATCCAACGGCTAACGAATTCAAAATCGATATTTTATTGCAAATGGTTTAGGAAAATCGGGAATAAAGTTTCACTTATAAAGTTTTCAAACCTTGACAATTCCAATTAATGTAAAACTTAACTCGTACTTATCGGTGTTTAGTCTTTAAATGAGGTGGAATCAGAAGTTTAAGATAACATAATCAAAGCCAAGATATTTTACTTGAAAATGTTACTCCCTCTCGGTCCTAATTAGGAGTATAAATTTTCATTGCATATTTTACATATATCAAGAAACATTGATAACATAATTAGTGAATCTTGGCCACAAAAAAAAAAACATAATTAGTGAATATTTACTTTTTAAATTCACAATATACTACCAAATTGGATTGAGGCAGTTAGCCACATTAGTTACTGCAAGAATTGACAAGTTATTACAGTGAGGGTTAGTTAGATAAAATTCATTTAATAATGAACAGTTTGAAGCAAACAGGATACAAGATAAGGGTGAATAGATGTCGATCGCCTAATAGAAACAAAAAATTATTACATTGTGGAGTTAAATCATAGAAAACGAGTGTTAACATTTTTTACCAATCACATTTATTTGCCTTAAGGAACACCACTTGATTCATAGTTTTGTTTTATAGCAAGAAAACTATAGCTGCATTACTTCATGTCCTTGTCATATTAAACTTTACCATTTTTTAGTTTCACTTTATATATCAAGCTTTCCATCACATTCATGAATTGGTTGGTCTATGTTGGTGTTTGGTGAAGTGTCACTAGTGCATGTACAAGCAAAAAACAAAAAACAAAAAACTCCTAGGTTTACAAGCTAAAGTGCCCCTACATACACTAAAGGATCATGTTGTATTCCTAGTGAGTGTGTGTGAGTTGTATTTGTAACGTTTTTGAGAAACAACATATGCAATGTAAACAAAAGTTCAAGAAAATGTCTTGGTGATTGGAATTTCATTTCCAAAGGAAAATTGTTAGATGTTTCCCAACATCTTTTGGCCGGTGTTTGGTTTTCTTAGATAACGCGGCAACCGTACACGTCTACCAAACACTACAAATGATAGCTTCTCAAATCACGGCAAATTTTGTATTGGGACACGTGAATAATGCTTTCACGGCACATCCAAACAAGTTAGTATATTTACTATCACGGTGAATATATCAAAATCACCGTGACGCACCGTGATTTTACAGAAGTTACAAAGTATAGCTTTTGAAAAATTATGATGGATCACCGTAAAAATGTGTATTGTAAAATAAAAAATTGAATTTTAAGAGGATAATTTTGAGATAAAATTAAATTATAGAACACTAAAACTTGTAGGGTATATCCAACAATTTCATTTTGTAAACAGTACATGTGGTGCAGCAAGAGTTATATGTCATATGTTTCATTTTACTCGAAGAAAAAAGGCACAACACAAACTATGCAAATATTGATACCAAAGTCCAAGAAAATCATCAAATGGCAAAGGTAGGACAAATTGACGAGTCTTGTCCAATTCCAGGAAGCTGGCGCAGGCAGAGGATCATCCATATGTCCTTAAATCTACCACATTTCACTAATTTCAGGACCTACTAAATAATTTTTAATTACGTCTAAAACAAATTTTATATACGAAACGTGATGCTTAAAAAAAAAATTATATACGAGACATTTTTTTATATGTGTATGGGTATTTTTGTTTAATAAAATTACTCTCTCCGTTTTTTTTAAGTGTCCGTCTATAATAGTAACACCAAATTAAGAAATTGGATTTTTACACCTTATCTTCCTATTATACCCTCATCAATAGATTTATTGTTATACAAAAAAAATATTTTCAGATTATTGTTATCAATAAAATATAACAATAAACAAACTGTTTTGTTTTAATTTTTTTTTAGTTTTTCAAATATATATAAAAAAAATTATTGAAAAAGATAAGTGTAATTAAAAAAGGTACAATTGACAAATCATTCCCTTAAAACACAAAATGGACAGTTAAATAGAAACGCTAAATCCGACAAAACTGGACACTTAAAAAAACGGAGGGAGTACTTTTTTGTTGAAGTCTAAAACAAAAATTTTAATAGCTTTGTTTTGGTAAAAAAACAAAAGAGGAAAAAGGGCAATAGATAATTTTTTTACCAAACTAAGCGAATATTCTGAAGCATGTACGCGTCGGAAATGTCATAAAAAATAATACTTTGAAGCTCTCTAGAAAGAATCTCCATTACATGATCTGTTTCCTTCATATTATATATGGTTGATTTGAAATTGCTTCTTAAGGTCACGAATTGGCCGAATCAAAGTAGATGGTAAAAATTTTGTAGCTTTATTCTAATTTCTAAATACAAATTAATTTTTTGTTGAAGGTCTAGTAAATTTCTTTCTATTCTTTTTGTGTGTGCTAGAAACTGCGTGTGCGTGGGGAGAGAATAGAGATACATTCACCATCATTCCATGTCAACTTTTTTTCCTTTGTGAAAAGGAAACACATTTTGTCTTCAATAGGCCATGATTAGTCTTGCTTTCCGTTTAGGCAAGTATGATGAATTTAATTATCTCATAAGCTGTTCTTCTTGTAAACGTCAAGCTATTGTTGCTAGTAATATTTACGGCCATAAGGGGTCCTCTTGCTTTAGAAGATAGGATATGTGTCAATGATCTAATTGTACCAAATGGATGGCCCTCACTCAAACCAATTGGTGAGTAAAGTTAGGTATTAGGTGCCTCAAAGTCCAAGATGAAGTGATTGGTTTTCCAATCATTTTTTGCTTGTGTTACTTTTAGATTCGTCTAATGATTGTAAAAAGAATCAAAGATAATGGAGAAGAGAAAGAAAACATTGCCATAGGAATCATATGTTATGTGATATCATCAACAAAACTTTATTTAACACAAGGTCACAATCTATGTTGCTTCACTCTTCTATCAATCTAGGAAATGGATTTCATGCAGTTGTAAAAGCACATAGTTTGGTGCTCTTTTAGATCTCAGCCGTCCGATCAAGATCGGACGTCTGAGATTATTTGTTGTTACTTTTGACATCAAATAATCTCAGACATTCGATCTTGATCGGACGGCTGAGATCCAAAATATGACCAAACTGCATGATTAGACAACAACATCAAATTCAGATCGATCAATCTATATTAAAGTGTTTTGTTTTTTCTTACCTTTTTTTAAAAAAATTATTGAGTAAGTAATTCTTATAGTAAAAAAAAATTATTTATTAAAGTAATGCTATTGATATACTCCATTTATCTTATTATAAGTGTCATTTTAGCTGGCACATATTTAGTAAGAAAAAATGATTATTTATGTTGAGTTTTAAAGTAAAATTATAAAAACTAAATTAGTTAATGAGTTACATAAACTATTCACTAATTTGAGGATATTGTTAGAAAAAGATAAAGTAATTGATATTTTAACATGACAAATAATTTGCGATAATTTTTTTTCATACATGGCACTTATAGTTGACAGTGGGTCATTAATCATTATACATAGTATTACAACCTACAAGTTTACAACTAATTTTGCTTTTAAAAAGTGTTTAAAACCTTGTTACAAGCGTCTATTTGAGAGTTTGAGAAAGGAGAGTTTTATGATCACACATATTTTATTTGAGGGAGAATATCAGTACAGTATCGGATACGTATCTGTACATTAATATGCTTTAATTTTAATTTTTTTTGCTTTCACCACTAATTTAATCTGATTCGGGAGTCAGTTCTAACATCAAATAGTTCTAACCTCTTCCCAATCGCAGTTGCAGGGATCAAACCGTTCTCTGATTTTAATTTGAAGAGTACTATAATAGCATGGAAATGATTTCAAGAATTTTTTATCCCCTCTAAAACCCTCTTACAATTCATTTCCCTAGTTCTCTCTTATTAAAAGCATTTTGTATTATAAAGAAAATTAAACACTCTCAAGTAAAAACAACCAACTATGAATTGATTCAAGTGATAAGGGTCTTGGTTACCTTAAAAGGACAATCATTTATTCATTTCTCTTTTCTCCTTTCTCTCTATTTTAAAATTCTCTCTTCGCACAAAGTTCTATCATCCCCTCCCCAACAAAATTCTAAACAAAACCTAAAGAATTTTGACGCTACAACACACAATCGTTTTTGTTCGATGTAAAAATAGGATAGGAGGCGGGGGTCTTACTAGGGATTTGCTATGAACAAAGTCTTTGAGTGTTTAGTGTGTTTCGTGAGAGAGATTGATCAAGTGTGTTCAAATTTCCATAAGCTATTGGATCATGCTTGGATCTAGATTAATTTGGCTTTATCTAGACCTTTAATTTCACACCTGATGATTTTCATATGTAATTAGTTTTTCTAGGTACTTTCTTCTCAATTCTCATCTCATTATAACGTTTCAAACATAGTAGATAGACAAAATGATAAGTCATTGAAAACGGACATACTAAAAGTTGAGGGATTGGAGTTTAAACTTCAATCATGACAACATTTCTATCAGTTAAATTAGAATTTGTAAACATACCCTAAATTTTTTTTAGGAGTAAAGACATTTTAGCAGATAATTAAAGTGTTAAATGCCAACCTCCTGAATTGTATGCTGGAATATCCATGGATTACTTAAAAATTCTACTTGGTACCCCCTTATCTAATCACTATTCCCATATATTTTTCCTCTTTCGCCCCTAACATTTTCTGATTTTAACAATAAATATTCATGACAGAAAATTATATTTTGTAAATCTCAAACAAACAAAATAAAATCGCCATTTAAGATAATTGAAATAAAAAGATATTATTTTTAGTGTTGGCCTGTTGACACTAATGTTTTATTTCTTCCAAATATGTGAACATTATTCCAAGAGGGAAATGCTTTGTATCGCGAAAAAAATTTCACGACAAATTCACGAAGGAGTGCATTTTATTTACTGGGCAATATATTTAGGCATTAGGCACTAAGCAACACATGTGGCATCTTTCACATTGTTAGAGCACCAACACCGGTGGTGTCCATAGCAGGTATTGCAACTTGTGTCAGAATGACCACCACTATTTGACTAGTTTTGGGTGGTATTGTAAAGCAACATTGCCATTTTCTACTACGGTGCATTTCTTGCTTTGATTCAATTTTTTATTGTTTTATATTTGTGAGTTGGGAGGTACATGTGTTTAGACTTTATAATATAATTAAAAAATAATATAAATTGAGATATATTGTGGAATCAGTGGGACCCAGTTTAAGAGTGGTATTGATATTTAGAAAAAGTAGTGAGTTGTTTAGAAAGTTAAAATGTATAAAATAATATATAAAAATAGGTGGGGTCCATTTAAGCAACCAATTTTGATGGCATGGATGTGGGTGCTCTTAGGGAAGCAAACTGATTACACGTTTCTATTCATCTTTTCATTTTACTGAAAGATAATACAATTTATTTATTTATTTTTATAAAATACAATTTATTTATATATTTATATTAAACATAGTTTTTGTTCTTATAAATATTTTAAATTTTATTTTTAGTCTCAATAAAAAAGTTCAACAGTTTTAATCCCCTAAATATTTTCTGGCATAACTTTTTAAACTTGTTTTTAAGTAATTCACATGTATTTTCATTGAATGTTTTTTCCATACGCATGAGGCAGACATCGAATTCTGACCACATGTTTAGGACGACCAAGACATATACCACTTAGACTAATTCATTATTGGTTGTAACAATTTTTATAATGTACTAAATATGACCAAAAAAAATTCAAATGATACATATGATTTAACTTTAAAAGAAAGTCAAAAGTCGTGATTGAAATACAAAACAAGAATGTGATACATGTAAAAATAATCATTTATGTCCCATGAGCTTGACTCAATTGATCGGACATTGCATTATATATGCAGGGGGCTGAAGTTCGAATTCTGATCATCCACTTATTCACCTTAAGGATGAAATTTCTAACCACTAATTTGAAAATAATAATAATAATAATAATAATAATAATAATAACTTATTTAAAATAAATTAAAAGACTCAATGACAAATATAATACATTTGCTACATAAGCAATGCGACATGATGAAATTCATAAGATTTTAATCTGCTGCCAGATTCACTGGATTTTCCATCAAGTTATTAGATTAGATGTAATGATGGAGGAAAACAATAATATATTAAGCGGCAAAGGTTGCACACTTATTCATTTGCATTTATTTTTAGTTTAAAATAAATAAAGAAAAATGCATCCAACGGTGGAGAATCGTTCGTGAAAGTGTTATTCGCTGTAAATAGCAGTGCTCTTATTCCAATTTTTTCAGCTTTTATAAAATGCGGACTAATTTTTAAAAATCCCATAACATAGTTGTGCTCCAAATATTTCATTTTTATATAAATAATCATAATTTTGAATATTTTTTAAAATAAAATGTTCAGAACACACTTAAATATATTTTTTCAATAATTTAAAAATCATAACTGGAAAACAAAGATAAAATAATTGAACGCATTTTTAAAAAAATTAGAAGGAGTATTTTGTAAATTCAATATTTGTGGGGGTATGAGGACTAGCTGAGTTAGGGTTTGTCTAATATAAATTTTGGGTTATTATCATATGAAACCCACACCAATAAATGGGCTTACTAAGCTATCCTTGACTAGACCAAACTACATTTCGCTGGACATGTAAGGATAAAATTCAGTATGTCTCATGTAACCTAAAAAGAGGAGTGCTGAAAGCACGGTTGAAATCAACATTGACCAATGACCATTCACTTTTTTTTTTTTTTTTGTCTTGGTTTATGATAGAGTTGAGAATCGAACTCAGAACTTCTAACATAATACCAAAATTCGGCACCACTAGACCAAACCTAACGGCTTGATCTTTCAATTTAAAAATAAGTCTCACACTAAGGATGCATGTAATCTGCTAAAAAAATGGACTAAATATGACAACTTCAAATGTATTATATTTAGTTTTAAATATATTTCTAGGACTAAACAATTAATAAGCTTCTACATTAAAAAATTCTTAATTATTTACTCAATTTATTTTTGTTGAAAAATCCAAGAGATAACTTATATTAACAAAACTGAGAGACTTGTCTTCATCAACTGAATTAGTTTTGGTTTCGACTTTTGACATTGTGTTTCTACATCCCAAAAAACAGAGTACAAAGAGTTTTTTGTTTTAATGGCACCGAGTAAAAAGAGATAATTTTTTTGCTTACTCGTTTAAATATATTTTTTTATGAGGAAAATCCCCGAACCTATGATCCGATAGCAGCTCGGAGAATCTTCTATATTATAAAAGGGCGGAGAACCTCCTCCACTCCACAGTTCTAAAGAAACTTGATAAAAAAAATGAAGGGGGGGGGGGGATTTCAATTTCGGGTCTTAGTTTTAAATAAAATGATCAGACTTTCCTAAAAAGAGGTCAACATTACTAGTTAGAATTATTAGTTGTGCTAAAAATGAGAATCAAACTCAGACCACCTTCAATTTTTTCAATTTTTGACTATCAAAATCGATCATTTTTTTTATTGGAATAAATCAATCATTGAATTATACATTTATGTCGTATAATTAAATAAATTTAGTGAGTATTTAGAAAAATATTATACAATTAAATAAATTTAGTGAGTATTTAGATTAATAAGTTTATCCGAGTCACAATAATATCATCATAATTTTGACCAAATAATACATTTAAATATCCACAAAATTACAATGTCACCATAATTTTATAAGATTAATAGTAGGATGTCACTGTAATTTTAAACCCAACATTAGTATTTTGATTTTTTTTTTTAAGAAGCACGTCTATAATATGAAAACAAAAATGTTATATGCACATATAGTTTTTTTTACGCATGACACATTGTATTCATTGTTTAAAAAAACTTTTTTTTCCCTTTCCTTTTTCTCACTCATATGACCATCTCTCTTCTTCTTGTCTCTCTACTACAAACTCTTTCACCGGAGACAACCACATCTCTCTCTCTCTCTCTCTCTCTCTCTCTCTCTCTCTCTCTCTCTCTCTCTCTCTCTCTCTCTCTCTCTCTCTCTCTCTCTCTCTCTCTCTCTCTCTCTCTCTCTCTCTCTCTCTCTCTCTCTCTCTCTCTCTCTCTCTCTCTCTCTCTCTCTCTCTCTCTCTCTCTCTCTCTCTCTCTCTCTCTCTCTCTCTCTCTCTCTCTCTCTCTCTCTCTCTCTCTCTCTCTCTCTCTCTCTCTCTCTCTCTCTCTCGTTTGTCTCTATCAACCCGATATTCGATATCAGATTGATGACACATCAACTTCACGACGGTCATCTTCCATGTGTCGCGGTGATTTTCGGACGCCAAGCTATTGGTTAGCTTTGGTTCTCAAAAATTATGATTCACCACCGAACTGTAATTTATCCAAGGGAAGGGGAAAAGATCGAATAAACCCATAATAAAAATTCAAAGATTTAAGGTTCGGGGGTTAGTTATACAAAGGGAAGGTATTAGCATCCTATGTATCCGTAGTACTCTACGGGAACCTCTTGTAAAATATGTATTTTTGTGCTAAAATGTTTTGCTTGTAAAATTTGCTTATAAATGATTGGGTAACGATGAGAGAAATTTTTATTAATTTTGGGATATTCAAAGAAAAGAAAGAAAAAAAGGTTTTATTAATTTTGAATTGGGAAGACGCAAGGTCTTTTGCACTACGTACCCGTAAAGGATCAAAATCTCGTAGTTCGGGGTAAAACTTGTGAAGAGTGATTTGTTTGGTTGATTTTAGGAGAAAAGACGAGTCGTCATCTTAAGTTTAAACTCCTTTTAAATCCGCCACGAACATACTGAAAAGTTTATATCTTTTCCTGCCATATGTCGTGGGAAAATGAATTTTAACTAGAGATGACTCACGTCTAAACTCTCTTGAGTAAAAGTTTGAATTTGAAAAGCCAAGCGGCAAAAGATTTGAATTGTTTTTGTATTTTTTAGTCTTTGTGAAAATATTTAAATATGCTTAAGTGTATTAGAGCATTTATTGAAAAAAAGGTTTCTCGACGAAAGTCGAAGTTTATTATAAAAGATTTCATTTTTTTAAATATTTGAATGTTTTTTTTTGCTTTTATTATTTTAAGAAAAATTGTATTTTTAGAACGTCGGTTATTCGGACCGCAAGCCATCCGGCAGGAAATCCAAAGTCACCGGAGAGTGAAAAGTCATCCGCCAAACCACTCCTTTTTTCATTCTTTTTTTATTTAAATACAATGATTTTTTATTCTCAAGGTCAAAAATAGCGAACAAGCAAATGCGCAAAAATGATCGCAACACGAGGTTAACGAAAAATTTCCCCTTTTCTCTTGGATTTACACAATATAAATCACACAATATTTTTTTGCATTTTTATATTTAATCAATAATAAACAAGATAAATAACATGGCATATTTTTTTTGACGTTTTTGATATTTAAACATAGCATATAACATGTAAATAATGTACTAGATAAATAAATTACATGACATTCAAGTATAATAGAACAAATAAATAAAATAATAAAAATAAAAATGAAATAAAAAAAATAAATAGAGTAGGGGGTGTAAACAGCAAGACAGGGGGGTGTGGATAGCAAAACTGGACTAGGCCCAGTCCATCCAGGGCCCAAAGGCGTGCGTTTTTTTGTGCAAAAAAACAGGGACGAGATCTGGGCCGTCTGATGAATCAGACGTCCCAGATTTGATCAAAAAAGAAATTGTGATGGATTGATCAGGAGCGTTTGATCAGATCAGACGGCTCTAGGTGCGCTGGTGCATCGTAAGACTACGCACCAGCGCACACAGAATTGGTCTACGGTATATATACCCAAAAAAAACCTAAAAAATCATTTTCTCCATTTCTCTTCTCTCTCCCTCCGCCGCCGGCCAACCCTCCTTCTTCTTTCTCTCAACTTCTCTCTCTCGGCCGCCATCTCTCACTCACCAAAACCCTTTGTTTCAAAAAACTTTCAACATCAAATACACATGAAAACACCCCCTAAACCCGAATCCAAACTCAAAAACAACAAAAATAAACCCCCCCCCATTGGATCAAACAACGCAGAAATAGAAAGGGAGAAAAAAAAAAAAAGATCCACCTTTGGTGTTTTTGTATCCGGTTGTTAATCTCTTCTTCTCCTTCTTCGTCTTTGATTCTGTTTTCAGTTTGTTTCGATTTGATTTTGAATCTACACGGAAGTGGGTTTTGATTCTGGGTTTTGTGGGTTTCGATTTGGATCTGGGTTATGATTATGACGGTGGTTGGGTGAAGATGATGAAGATTAACAGTGATGTATTTGATTTTTCTTTTTTCTGGATTTTTCGTTTGAGTTCTGAGTTTGGTTTTGGTTAAATTTTTTTGATTTGTTTATGATTTTTGAGTTCTGGTAAAAGAAGAAATTAGGGTTTTTTGAGATTGTGATTTGCGGCTGATTTGTATTTTCTGCGGCTGATCTCTGATGAATTCCTTTTGTCTGAGTTTTTTGTTCTGTTTTATAGCCCAGCAAATTTTAGGGTTTGGATGATTGAGGAAAGTGCAGGGAGTACTTTGCTATGGCTGAAGGCATCTTCCCTTTTGGGGAAGAAGACAATCTGGACATTGCTGGACCTGGACCGTGACCTTATTTTTGTGATTTTTTTAATTAAATTAAAAAAACAGGAAAAGGAATAAGGGATAAATAAATAAAACAAATAAATAAATAATAATAATAATAAAATTGAATAATAAAAATAAAAATTGAAAAAAGCAAAATAATAATGATAATAATAAATATAAATAATAAATGAACACAAAATGAGGTATTTTAAAATACCTCTCTGCCGAAATTTCGTTTGAAAAAGCGAAGTAAAATCCCGGACAAAAATGCATGACACATGACATGAGGTAGGATCTTAGGTCAAAAATTGCGGTATGACAGATGCCCCTATTTAAGTTTCTTCATCCGGAGAGATGAATATTGAAATCTTCATCTTGACGAGATTGAGGAGACTTAAATACAGAATACACAATTTTGGACCTAAGATGCCGAAAATGCTTATGATGCAAATGCAAATGCAAATACAAGACCTTGAACTTTGTGAGAAAGTGGAATCACAAGAGACAAACTTTTATTACTGGGGAACAGAGACATTTTATAGGTGAGCAACAAAAAGTGACCCGACTGAGGGAGAAAAAATAATGATAGGGAGGAGAAAATGATCCAACTCCACTGGTGAAGCAATGTAGTTTTACTTGGGATACGTTGTCTACTATCATATGGATAGTTTATAAAAGACAATGAGAAACATCACTTACTACCGTATGGATAGCTTAGCGGAGGTAAAAATGGGAAAAAGAGAGACACTGTCTACTACCATATGGATAGCTTATAAACGACAAGTGACAAATATTGCTAACTAACATATGGATAGTCTAGCGGAAATAAAATGACAAAAATTGTCTACCAACATATGGATGGATTCGACATGTATATTACCTACTACCATATGGATAGCTTATAAAAGGTAATAACAAAAAGAGACACTGTCTACCAACATATGGATGACTTATAAAAGACGAGTGACAAACATTGCTAACTAACATATGGATAGTCTAGCAGAAATAAATGACAAAAATTGTCTACCAACATATGGATGGATTCGACATGTATATTACCTACTACCATATGGATAGCTTATAAAAGGTAATAACAAAAAGAGACACTGTCTACCAACATATGGATGGCTTATAAAAGACGAGTGACAAACATTGCTAACTAACATATGGATAGTCTAGCAGAAATAAATGACAAAAATTGTCTACCAACATATGGATGGATTCGACATGTATATTACCTACTACCATATGGATAGCTTATAAAAGGTAATAACAACAAGAGACACTGTCTACCAACATATGGATGGCTTATAAAAGACGAGTGACAAACATTGCTAACTAACATATGGATAGTCTAGCAGAAACAAAATGACAAAAAATTGTCTACCAACATATGGATGGTTTTGATATGTACTGGGGATGACCTCACACGGGGAAGCTAAATATATATGGGTTGGTACACAAGTTACCCAAATGAAGAGATTGTCGCTCACTGATTGAAAATAGAACTGGATCCAGGAAAGAAACTGGAGAGAAATAGTCAAAAAAAACACTCTATACCCAATGAGAAATGAGCTCGACTGGGGGATTTTCCTATCCATGTATTCGGAAAGGGATATAACTGAAGCAACCTTCTTCCACGAGAATGAGCTCGGTGGGGAATTTTTTTTTTTTTTTTTTTGAAAGGATATACACTTTCTGCTTATGGCTGACAATCTACTTGGGGAGAGTGACACGTCCACCCCTACTCTTTGAGGACACACACAACTGATGTGAATAATATCAAGAAAATGTAGCCATGCATGTATTATGGAAATATATATGTGTTATGCTTGCATGCATGTCATGTATGTGTATGCTGACAAAACTGATTGGACAAAATACGACTGAGGGTAAACCAACATCGCAGTACGTTCAAATACTCGGCCAACCTTAACAAATTGTATACAGCACTTGAGATGGACCAGAGACACTGATCGGAGAAGTCTGATTATGAAACTCAAACTTTTCATGGAGGACAAATCTTACAAAGGAAAGATCCGATATTGGTCCGAAGTCGCCATTTGAAAACTAGGTGAGGAAACTCATTTTAGCTGTTTTTTTTTTTTTTTTTTTTTTTGAGATAACTGTCGATGTCCCTTTTTGTTTTCAACACTTGAAGAGAATGTGTTCGTAATTGTCCCTCTCCCCTTTTTTAAAAAGAGTGAAAATATCGTGTGCATTTTTTAAGACTTTTGTTCCAAACATTATCATTATAAAAAAAAGAAGTTATGCAAAAACAAACGAGAATTCCAAATGAATAGGAAAGGCTCAAATTTCATTAATTGAATGGTAGCTTGCAAAGAGCGTGCCCCATGGATCATTACAAAAAAATTGGAAAATGGTAAATACATGGGAAAGGCTACATTGTTACACGATAACCACTATTCCCTCTAGCAACTTTGGATTCCAACTGTGTTTCGAGCTTTCTTAGATTGAAGATTGCCGACTCTTTAGTAGTTATATCGAATGCCCCAAGCAGACAAGTTTAACCTGATGCAGCTATTTTGTCGGAATCCTTAATTTTTGCCTAGATTGCCTTTTCAGGTTTTCAATCTACCAGGATAATCTTTTATTTTTTTATGTCTCTAATTTTTGCCTGGGCCGCCCTTTCGGGTTTTCGGTCCACCGAGACGCTCATTTTTGCTTAAGCCGCTCTTTCGGGTTTTCGACCTAACGAGCTTTTCTTTATTATTAGACAAAATATTTCTTGACTGCATCGGCATTCACAGGGCGTGGGAGCTCATCACCATCCATAGTTGCAAGTGTCATAGCGCCACCGGAGAAAGCTCTCTTAACAACGTATGGGCCTTCATAGTTAGGGGTCCACTTGCCCCTAGAATCTGGTTGAAAAGATAGAATCTTCTTGAGTACGAGGTCCCCTTCTTTGAACTCACGGGGCCGAACCTTCCTATCAAAAGCTTGTTTCATCCTTTTTTGATATAACTGACCATGGGACAAGGCGGTCATGCGTTTCTCCTCGATTAGATTCAACTGGTCATATCTACTTTGACACCATTCAGCCTCAGACAATTTGGCTTCCATCAGAACTCTCATTGACGGAATCTCGACCTCTACGGGTAACACTGCTTCCATGCCATATACGAGAGAGAAAGGGGTTGCCCCTATTGAAGTGCGGACCGAGGTGCGATACCCATGCAAGGCAAATGGTAACATCTCATGCCAATCCTTATAAGTAACAACCATTTTCTGAACAATCTTCTTGATATTTTTATTTGCAGCCTCAACAGCGCCATTCATTTTGGGTCTGTATAGAGAAGAGTTATGATGTTCAATCTTGAAGTCATCACACAATTCTTTCATCATTTTATTATTCAGGTTTGACCCATTGTCTGTGATGATCCTGCTTGGGACGCCGTACCGGCAAATGAGTTGATTCTTGATAAACTTGACTACCACTTGTCTGGTTACATTCGCGTATGATGCCGCTTCGACCCACTTGGTGAAATAGTCGATGGCCACTAGGATGAAGCGGTGTCCATTTGAAGCTTTTGGCTCAATCATACCAATCATGTCGATACCCCACATAGAGAAAGGCCATGGAGAAGAGAGAACATTGAGCAGAGTTGGTGGCACATGTATCTTGTCAGCATAAATCTGGCACTTGTGACATCTCCTTACATGTTTGCAGCAATCAGATTCCATTGTCATCCAATAGTAGCCAGCCCTTAACATTTTCTTAGCCATTGCATGTCCGTTAGAATGAGTGCCAAAAGACCCTTCATGCACTTCATTCATTAACATTTCCGCTTCGAGTTTATCCACACATCTGAGAAGGACCATGTCAAAGTTTCTTTTGTACAATACGCCCTCATTCAGGAAGAAATTGCCAGACAACCTTCTCAAGGTCTTCTTATCTTTGTTGGATGCCCCAAGTGGATACTCCTGACTTTGAAGGAACTGTTTAATGTCGTGAAACCACGGTTTGTTGTCTGCGACCTCTTCAATGGCAAACACATGAGCAGGTCTTTCGAGACGCCTAATGCTGATCCGGGGCATGTCATTCCAACGACTTACTTCAAACATGGAAGATAGGGTGGCTAAAGCATCTGCCATTTGGTTCTCCTCCCGGGGAATATGATGCAGTTCCACCTTGTTGAAGAAAGTGAGGAGGCGCCTTGCATAGTCTTTGTAGGGGACCAGGCCTTGATGACGAGTTTCCCATTCTCCTTTGATCTGATTAATCACAAGGGCTGAATCTCCATATATGTCGAGGACTTTGATCCTTAGGTCAATGGCTTCTTCAATCCCCATGATGCAAGCTTCATATTCTGCGATGTTGTTTGTACAATCGAATAGCAATCTAGCAGAAAAAGGGATGTGGGTGCCTTTGGGAGTAATGATGACTGCCCCTATTCCATTACCATATGCGTTAACAGCTCCATCGAATATCAAACCCCATCTGGATTCAGGGTCCGGACCCTCTTCAGGTAAAGGTTCCTCACAGTCTTTCATCTTTAAATACATGATCTCTTCGTCAGGAAAGTCAAACTTGATAGATTGATAGTCGTCAATGGGCTGGTGAGCCAAATGATCAGCGATAATGCTTCCTTTGATTGCCTTCTGGGTACGGTACTCAATGTCGTACTCGGACAACAACATCTGCCAACGGGCAATCCTTCCGGTTAGAGCAGGCTTCTCGAAGATATATTTGATCGGATCCGTTCTTGATATCAACCAGGTGGTATGATTAATCATATATTGGCGGAGGCGTTTGGCAGCCCATGCTAAAGCACAACAGGTCTTTTCAAGCATAGAGTATCGAGAATCACAATCCGTGAATTTCTTACTCAAATAGTAAATGGCATGCTCCTTTCTTCCGGTTTCATCTTGCTGACCAAGTACACAACCCATTGAATCATCTAACACTGTTAGGTACATGATTAGTGGTTTGCCTTCGACTGGAGGGACCAAGATTGGAGGCTCTAGCAAATATTCTTTGATGTTATCAAACGCTTTCTGACAATCCTCGGTCCAAGTAATCCCTTGATCTTTGCGGAGAAGTTTGAATATTGGCCCGCAAGTAGCAGTCATATGAGAGATAAATCTTGAGATGTAATTCAATCGTCCAAGAAAGCCTCTTACTTGCTTTTCAGTCTTCGGAGCAGGCATCTCTCGAATAGCTCTAACTTTGTCTGGGTCTACTTCAATACCTTTTTGGCTGATAATGAAGCCTAAAAGTTTTCCTGATCGGACACCAAAGGTGCACTTATTGGGGTTCAAACGAAGCCGATACTTTCTCAACCGCAAGAACAATTTCAAGAGATGCCCAACATGCTCCTCTTCAGTCCTAGACTTAGCGATCATATCGTCCACATAAACCTCAATCTCTTTATGCATCATATCATGAAAGAGAGTAGTCATGGCTCTTTGATAAGTAGCTCCTGCATTCTTCAATCCAAACGGCATCACCTTATAGCAAAAGGTCCCCCATGGTGTGATGAAAGACGTCTTTTCTCTATCCTCGGGTGCCATCTTGATTTGATTATATCCGGAGAATCCGTCCATGAAGGAGAAAACATTGAACTTTGCCGTATTGTCGACCAACATATCAATATGTGGCAATGGGAAGTCATCCTTCGGACTAGCCTTGTTTAGGTCTCGGTAATCAACACACATCCTCACCTTACCATCCTTCTTTGGAACTGGTACTATGTTGGCCAACCATTGAGGGTATTCAGCTGTAACAAGAAAACCTGCATCAATCTGCTTCTGGACTTCCTCCTTGATCTTGACCGCTAAGTCGGGATGGGTCCTTCTCAACTTCTGTTTGACTGGTAGGCATTCAGGCTTCAGTGGTAAGTGATGTTCCACGATGTCAGTATCCAATCCTGGCATGTCTTGATATGACCAAGCAAACACGTCGACATATTCTTTAAGAAGCTCCGTCAATCTGCTCTTGACGTCCTCATCTAGTAGTGCCCCAATCCTGACTTCCTTCTTATCTTCTTCAGAGCCCAAATTAATCGTTTCCAATGGCTCTTTGTGAGGCTGAATGACTTTTTCTTCATGCTCAAGTAAGCGAGAAATCTCATCTGGAATTCCTTCATCACCCTCGTCTTCGGCTTCAAACACAGGAAACTCAAAGTTGGGGGAGGGCATAGGGTTATTTTGTTCAATGGGGTCATTGATGGTTAATCTGCACATGTGATTTATGCTTGATTTTAGAATGCATATGATAAAGACGTGTAAAGAAATTTTTTTTTTTTAAAAGGAGTGTTTCTTTTTTCTTTTTTTTTTAGCGTTTTTTTTTTATTTTCCAGAAAAAGCACAAAAGTAAAAAAGACAGATGGAATGGAAGTCAAAACGACATTTTTATTGATTGATAATATTTGAAACAGGAATGCCATACACATGGTTCTCTCTTGCCTTGGGCAGAACAAGAGGAATTATTTAAAAAGTGCCCTAACACAAGTTCACTTTCGTCTTGGGCAGAACGAAAGGATTTTTTTTTGAAAGAAGACAAACAAACACATTACTTAGACAAATGAGTAACGGAGGGAACGTCGACAGCTATCCAATTGTGGCAAACCACCCCTCTTGTGACGAAGCTTGGCAAATCTTCCTCGGTACCGTCTTCGGTAATGGCATCGACTTCTGGAGATGGAAGGTGGATGAACCCAGCACTACAGAAGATGTCTTCAATTGGTTTGGTGGCAGCACTTGGGCTGGCAGCTTTTGCAGATGGTGGAGAGAAACCCAACCCTTCTCGAAACTTGTTTTCCGGTAGTGTCAGAACTTGCCCCCAACCGGTCGATGAACCATTCTGAACTATTTCTCGTGCATCCTTTAATGACGCCATGGGTCCCTTATTCTTCTTGGTGCCCTCATCATCTAAAGAAAGACTTTGAAATTGTGTCCCAACAACATCGGGATCATCTTCAATGATGGCACTAGCTTCTGAGTGAATGAACCCTGCACTGTGGAAAGTATCTTCAATTGGTTTGATGACGACATTCGGCCTAGCAGATGAAAGAGAGAAACCCAATCCTTCGCGATGCTTATTTTCTGGCAAAATCACAACTTGTCCCCAACCTGCAGACAACCTATCACGAACCACTTCTTGTGCGTCTCTCAAGGAGGAAATTGACGCCATATTCTTCTTGGCATGCTTATCATTTAAGGAGAGACTTTGGGAATGCATTCCACCGACATTAGAAACATCTTCAATAATTACATTAACTTCTGGTAAGGAAGGGTGAATGAACCCAGCACTGTAGAAAGTATCTTCAATTGGTCCGTTGACAACATTCCGCTTGGGAGCCCTTGTAGATGAAGGAGAGAAACCCACCCCTTCACGATACTTGTTTTCTGGCAAAGTCACGACTTGCCCCCAACCTGCAGACAACCCATTTTGAACCACCTCTTGTGCATCTTTAAAGGAAGAAATGGATGTCACATTCTTCTTGGTATTCTTGTCATCTAATGAGAGACCTTGGAATTGCGTTCCATCAACATCACTAGCACTGATGAAAGAGAAAGACGACAAATGGCTCACCAACAAAGCTTGCTCACCACCTACAATTACCAACTTTCCATTCTTCACAAATTTCAGCTTTTGGTGAAGCGTAGACGTCACTGCTCCTGCATCATGAATCCATGGCCGACCCAACAAACAACTGTACGCGGCTTGGATATCCATCACTTGAAAAGTAATCTGGAACAAGTGTGGCCCGATCATCATGGGTAGGTCGACCTCTCCAATAACAGGCTTCTTTGAGCCATCAAAAGCTTTAACCACTACTCCACTGTGCCTCATCGGGGCCCCTTGGTAAGAGAGTCGAGCAAGAGTCGCTTTAGGCATCACGTTTAGAGACGAGCCGGTGTCTACAAGCACATTTGACAATGCATCAGAATGACAATTCATTGATATGTGCAAGGCAAGGTTGTGATTCTTTCCTCCTTTCGGCAGTTCTTCGTCACTGAAACTCAAGTTATTGCAAGCAGTGATATTTCCCACTATTCCACCGAACTGGCCAACTGACACATCATGGTCCACGAAAGCTTGGTCCAAAACCTTCATCAAAGCTTCCCTATGGGCATCAGAATTCATCAGCAAAGATAACACAGATATTTTCGAAGGGGTTTGCAACAATTGGTCAACCACCTTGTACTCGCTCTTCTTTATCAGCTCTAAGATCTCATTGAAATCTGAATCGGGTCTAGTCCCACTGGACTGACCTTTGCCTTTATTCAAATCTGGACTCGAAACACGAACTTCTTCCCGCACCTCCTTACTCACTAGATCTTCAGACTTCTTCTGGACCATTGAGGGAAATACTCGGCCACTTCTTGTGACTCTACTCACTTCGGCGATGTTGACCGAAGGTGGCAAAGCAGGTATGGGAACCTCGTGCCCATTTTCTATCATTGTGGCGTTGTATTTGTAAGGTATAGCCTTTTCAGAAATGTAAGGCATCGGTCCCGGTAAGGAAATCACTAACGGAGTGACGATAGATCGTTGACTGTTGTAGGCCACTTCTATATGCTCGGGAATGTCGAACTCAGGTATTATAACAAATACTTCGCCATTGCCATCATTTGGATCTTCATCCTCATTCCTCTTATAAGTGATTTGAAGCTCTCTTCTATCCAGCATACCTTGTATATCAGCCCTCACTTGTTGACAACCTCGCGGATTGTTGGGGCAGATCGGACAAGCCTCATGATCATGTTTAAAGAAGAACAACTTACACAAATTCTTGTGTGTCTGGACCAATGGTTCTCGGATATGCCGAATATCAAAAACCTGAAATTTCCCCGGACACCCAAACACCATGTTGACAGATGCCCCATGATTTGGTAATGGGTTGTCTTGAACATTCGGATTTACGTCCTTGAAGGACAAGACATTTGCTCGGATTAACCTTTGGACTTCAGACTTCAATATAAAGCAATGCTCAGTGTCATGACCCGGTGCCCCTTGATGGAAAGCGCAGGAGAGATCAGCTCGGTACCATCCTGGCAATATCTCGGGAACTCGGGGAGGTGCTCTAGTTTGAATCAACTTCTTCTCGAGCAGGGCAGGAAGTAATTCTGCATACTTCATAGGAATTGGATCGTATTGTGGTGGTGGCCTCTGAGCACGGTTCTGCTGGGCATACTGTGGCGAAATTTGTTGTTGATATTGCTGCTGATATGGTTGTTGGTATTGTTGTTGAGGTTTTTGCTGGAACTGTGGCCGATAACCGGGACTCTGGGAAACAGCGGCAACATGTTGGTATCCTGCATACCGTTGCTGAGGTTGCCCATGGGCCACCATACTGACTTCCTGTTCCTTTTTCCTTTGAAAGTTGTTCCCAAACTTCTTCACGGTGCTAGTTGGGACACTCTCCTTAACCAATCGTCCTTGTCGGACTCCTTCTTCGAGGCGCACGCCTATGTTTACCAACTCGGTGAAATCATTGGTAGGGCTAGCAATCATTCTTTCATAGTAAAAAGGGCCGAGTGTATTCAGAAAAATTCTGGCCATTTCATCCTCGTCTTTGAGTGAGTTAACTTGAGCAGCAACTTCCCTCCATCTTTGTGCATACTCTTTAAAGGTTTCCTTATCTTTTTGTGACATGGCTTGGAGTTGGTCTCTATTCGGGGCCATATCCAGGTTATACTTGTATTGGCGAACAAAGGCCTCACCCAAATCATTGAACGTCCGAATCTTCACACCGTCTAGGCTCATATACCATTTCAGGGCGGCACCCGTCAAACTGTCCTGAAAGTAGTGAATCAACAGTTGATCGTTGTCGGTCTGAGTAGACATTTTCCGAGCGTACATCACAAGGTGGCTTTGGGGACAAGTATTCCCTTTGTACTTCTCGAAATCAGGAACCTTGAACTTAGCTGGGATTTGGACATTTGGCACTAAGCACAAATCATGAGCATTTTTCCCAAACAGGTCCTTCCCCCGAAGAGCTTTGATTTCCCGCTGCATATCGTCAAATTTCTCCAAGATCTCGTCCATTTGACTATATCCCCTCACGTTCTCCGCATGGTAGATGGGTTCGTTGTCGTGTGGGGTAACATGAATCAACGGGCTTGTAACAACCGTCGTAGGTTGTGAGACAGGGACATGAATTTGAGGAAGTGGGGTTCCTGATCGAGGCACCGGAATTGCATGTTGAATAGTGGGAGTCGGGATTTCAGTAGCGCCCGGGTGACCTCCTCCATTGAAGTTCAAAGGCATGCCCCAAGGATATCCTTCAGGCATATTCTGTTGAGGCGTGCTACCATGTGTCGCTGGGATTGGGGTTGAGACAATTTCTGAGATCACTGGTGCTTGGGGAGTCGGTGGTCTATTCTGCGCTGCCACTAGTGCTTCTACCAAGGCATTCACCCTATCCAATTCTGCCCTGAATGTTGTTACTTGCTCGTGAAGCTGTGCGTTCTCTTGTTCCAAAGCGTCCATCCTCTTTCTTCTTAACCGAGTATTGTGCGCGCGAGTTGGTTTCGGACGCGGTAGTCGGGCCACTTTGGGAAGCGACCGGTCGACGAACTCCCTTTTGAGAAAGACAGGAATCAGTTTTTTTGAACTTTATGCATGTATGCATGTAAATATGAACATATGTATGCATGATAAAAATAAAGTTTTATTCGTATTTTACTTTGAGGGGAACATATAAGCGAACAATCATTAAAGGCTTTTGAAAGAAATAAAGCAACAAAAGTATAAGATCCACCGATAAGGTTCAACATTGATTTCATAATACTCAAAATACAAAGCACAAATTCCTTCATAAAGTTTAACTTTGACTGCAAAATATTTAGAAATACAAATCACAATTTCCTCTCATGGAATTATAACAAAATATTCAAAACATGCGTTACAAGTTTCCAACATAAAGTTTAATCATTACAAATCACGAATCAACATTAAATGCTTTCTTAGCCTCGGCCAATTCTTCCTTGTAATACTCCACCATTTCCTTGCAATACTCCATGAACTTTTTGATGTCTGAAGGAACTTCGTAGTAAGACATGGCTATCTCGGCCTTTGCTAGCTTTTTTGGAAGATTTTCGATGACCATGTTTGAGAAAGCGGCCAATTTTGCAAATTCATCTCTCCACCTATCTGAATCACCCCACACCAACTCAAGTACCATTCCACGTTGAGCCATCTTGGTATTCACCTCTTCGAGTTCTTCATTCAAGCGTGCAACCCGTTCTTCATACACCCTAAGAATGTGTTCGATTTCAGCTTGGATATGTTCACACCTTTCTCTTTCTTGGAAGTAAAGATTTTCAAACTCTTGCTTTCGACCAACTTCTAAATGTAGTTGTTCTTCGAACTCTTGGTTTTTCTGGGCGAGGACTCTTTCCATGTTAGCTTGGAGGTACTCTCGCCTTGCCTTTTCTTGGGTGTATAGTCCTTCAAACTCTTGACTTTGGTTACCCTCGTGACGCCATTGTTTCTTAATCTTCTTGGTCTCTTCAACTTGCTCTAGGTATCTTAATCTCCATTTCTTTTGAGAAGCAGTGGCCGACTGTCCGAATTCTTTTACTTTTCCATAGGACTGTTTGAGCCTTTCTATCTCCTCATCCTTGGCAATGAGATTTTCTCTTGCGCTGAGCATACCATCCCCGATCTTTTCTCTTTTATCCTCAGACTCTTTTAAACTTTTCTGACTTTCTTGCAAGACCCCTTCTTGGTACTTTAGATCTCTTTCCAACCTTGCTCTTCTTCCCTCGACTTGCAAGTACTTCGATTCCCACTCTTCATTTTTCTTTTGGAGTTCTGAAATCTTGGCTTTCAACTCTTCAACCTCCTCAATAGGAACCATAGTGATTGGTTCGGGTGACAAAGGTCTGACTACCATATCGAAAGGTAATCGATTAGCTTCAACTCTTTCCCGCACCCATTGAGTGTAGAGTGGCTTGGCTATGCAATTCTTTTTAGTCCAAGGTTTCTTGTGTATTTGCCCCCAAGCTCTTCGGATTTTCCTTAGCAATGCGGGGTTTTCCTCTCCCTCTTTTAAGATAAATTCCTCCAACAAACTATTGTCTGGTTTATCCTCCATTGGATACCCTAGTTGTCGAAACGCGAGGACGGGATTATAGTTAATGCACCCTCGAGTTCCCACAAGAGGTACGTTGGGAAAGTCGCCGCAACTGAGGATGATTTCTGTACCATCTAACTCTCGAGAATACCAAAAAATATCCTTTTCAGTGAGAGCCATCATCCTTTGATGCCATTTTAAACCGGCGGGATTTGACACAAAAGAATCTTTCCTTGGTAGATGAGACGTTAGCCAATCTTGTAATAAGGGAACACAACAGAATAACATACCCTTCCTTCGCCCTTCATATTTGATATGGAGGGAATAATAAAGATCGGCTAGTAAGGCGGAGACAGGGTTCCCGGCTATGAATACTCCGATGGCGGAAAAGTCCACAAAATTCTCAACGTCGGGAAACAGCACTAATCCGTATACCAAGAGAGCTAGCACCGCATTGAATGGTTTCCAATCCTTCTTTTCCAACAGAGCTTGAGCTTTCGTTTCCAACACACCTCTCGAGAATCCTTTGGAAACTCCCTTCCTATCATTCTTCTTGTCTTCTAGCCATGATGATACCTCGTCGCTTGTAAGATGAAGAGCTTTGGCAATTTCCTTCATATGAGGTTCCTCTCCCAAACCCACATAAGGCCCGTGGTCTTCTAGATTACAACCCAGGATCTTGGCGAATTCTTCTAGTGTGGGGGCCAACTGGAAATCTTGAAAAGTGAAACATCGGAGTGGTGGATCATAGAAATGAGCTAGGGTGGTTAACGCCATATCGTCTATCTCTACATGCAGCAAATTGAGTATCAACCCATAATCTAACTCAAAATTTTTCTTGGCGATCGACGTCATTCCCTCACTCAACCCTTTGAGGCTCTCCACTTGTGGTTTCTTGACTTTGAGTGTGGGTGTGTGTCTTCTTGTTGAAGCCATATTTCTTCCCCTTTTTTTTTTGAGCTTTTTAATCAATTGTTCACTCAAGTCCCCTATAAAGCAAAATGTACATGCAAAAATTATTTTCATGAATGCAAATGTTATGGTATGGAAGGATATGATCCGGAATATTTTTGAATACTAGTTACATGGTACTAATTTAAAAGTTTTCCAAACTACCGCCCCTCACATGTAGATTCTAGGCTTCGTAATGGTTCCTAAATTCATTGATCTTACTTGAAAGTATCACAGCCATCGCAAATCCTCACAAGACTGTAACACTTCCAAGGGATCTCTTTTAGGTGTGGCTTTCGCGTCAACCCTACGAGGTATCCACCAAGAAGGTCAACACTTAACCACCAATTAGGGTTCTAAACAGATGTCCCTAATAACATGTTTCGAGGTTCTAGACTGGTTTAAAAGGTCCCTAGAGTCATGGATCCAACGAGAAAATATCATCGTCATTGCAAATCCTCGCAAGACAACAATATTCTCAAGAGGGTCTACTCTAGGCGTGGTTTTCATGTTAACCCTACAAGGTATCCACCAAGAAGGCCAACACTCGACCACTAACTTATCCTAGGTTTTTGCTCAAGTCCGGGTAGAGGACTTTTCTCTCATAAATATCAAACCCAAACATATAGGCATAATAAAGCAATATAAAATATACAAGACAAATAAAAGCACAAAATATAACATAGATACAAGTTAGGCTCAACCCTCTTGGGAAGCTCCCCAGTGAAGTCGCCATTTCTGTCGCGGTGATTTTCGGACGCCAAGCTATTGGTTAGCTTTGGTTCTCAAAAATTATGATTCACCACCGAACTGTAATTTATCCAAGGGAAGGGGAAAAGATCGAATAAACCCATAATAAAAATTCAAAGATTTAAGGTTCGGGGGTTAGTTATACAAAGGGAAGGTATTAGCATCCTATGTATCCGTAGTACTCTACGGGAACCTCTTGTAAAATATGTATTTTTGTGCTAAAATGTTTTGCTTGTAAAATTTGCTTATAAATGATTGGGTAACGATGAGAGAAATTTTTATTAATTTTGGGATATTCAAAAGAAAAGAAAGAAAAAAAGGTTTTATTAATTTTGAATTGGGAAGACGCAAGGTCTTTTGCACTACGTACCCGTAAAGGATCAAAATCTCGTAGTTCGGGGTAAAACTTGTGAAGAGTGATTTGTTTGGTTGATTTTAGGAGAAAAGACGAGTCGTCATCTTAAGTTTAAACTCCTTTTAAATCCGCCACGAACATACTGAAAAGTTTATATCTTTTCCTGCCATATGTCGTGGGAAAATGAATTTTAACTAGAGATGACTCACGTCTAAACTCTCTTGAGTAAAAGTTTGAATTTGAAAAGCCAAGCGGCAAAAGATTTGAATTGTTTTTGTATTTTTTAGTCTTTGTGAAAATATTTAAATATGCTTAAGTGTATTAGAGCATTTATTGAAAAAAAGGTTTCTCGACGAAAGTCGAAGTTTATTATAAAAGATTTCATTTTTTTAAATATTTGAATGTTTTTTTTTGCTTTTATTATTTTAAGAAAAATTGTATTTTTAGAACGTCGGTTATTCGGACCGCAAGCCATCCGGCAGGAAATCCAAAGTCACCGGAGAGTGAAAAGTCATCCGCCAAACCACTCCTTTTTTCATTCTTTTTTTATTTAAATACAATGATTTTTTATTCTCAAGGTCAAAAATAGCGAACAAGCAAATGCGCAAAAATGATCGCAACACGAGGTTAACGAAAAATTTCCCCTTTTCTCTTGGATTTACACAATATAAATCACACAATATTTTTTTTGCATTTTTATATTTAATCAATAATAAACAAGATAAATAACATGGCATATTTTTTTTGACGTTTTTGATATTTAAACATAGCATATAACATGTAAATAATGTACTAGATAAATAAATTACATGACATTCAAGTATAATAGAACAAATAAATAAAATAATAAAAATAAAAATGAAATAAAAAAAATAAATAGAGTAGGGGGTGTAAACAGCAAGACAGGGGGGTGTGGATAGCAAAACTGGACTAGGCCCAGTCCATCCAAGGCCCAAAGGCGTGCGTTTTTTTGTGCAAAAAAACAGGGACGAGATCTGGGCCGTCTGATGAATCAGACGTCCCAGATTTGATCAAAAAAGAAATTGTGATGGATTGATCAGGAGCGTTTGATCAGATCAGACGGCTCTAGGTGCGCTGGTGCATCGTAAGACTACGCACCAGCGCACACAGAATTGGTCTACGGTATATATACCCAAAAAAAACCTAAAAAATCATTTTCTCCATTTCTCTTCTCTCTCCCTCCGCCGCCGGCCAACCCTCCTTCTTCTTTCTCTCAACTTCTCTCTCTCGGCCGCCATCTCTCACTCACCAAAACCCTTTGTTTCAAAAAACTTTCAACATCAAATACACATGAAAACACCCCCTAAACCCGAATCCAAACTCAAAAACAACAAAAATAAACCCCCCCCCCCCCCATTGGATCAAACAACGCAGAAATAGAAAGGGAGAAAGAAAGAAAAAAGATCCACCTTTGGTGTTTTTGTATCCGGTTGTTAATCTCTTCTTCTCCTTCTTCGTCTTTGATTCTGTTTTCAGTTTGTTTCGATTTGATTTTGAATCTACACGGAAGTGGGTTTTGATTCTGGGTTTTGTGGGTTTCGATTTGGATCTGGGTTATGATTATGACGGTGGTTGGGTGAAGATGATGAAGATTAACAGTGATGTATTTGATTTTTCTTTTTTCTGGATTTTTCGTTTGAGTTCTGAGTTTGGTTTTGGTTAAATTTTTTTTTGATTTGTTTATGATTTTTGAGTTCTGGTAAAAGAAGAAATTAGGGTTTTTTGAGATTGTGATTTGCGGCTGATTTGTATTTTCTGCGGCTGATCTCTGATGAATTCCTTTTGTTTGAGTTTTTTGTTCTGTTTTATAGCCCAGCAAATTTTAGGGTTTGGATGATTGAGGAAAGTGCAGGGAGTACTTTGCTATGGCTGAAGGCATCTTCCCTTTTGGGGAAGAAGACAATCTGGACATTGCTGGACCTGGACCGTGACCTTATTTTTGTGATTTTTTTAATTAAATTAAAAAAACAGGAAAAGGAATAAGGGATAAATAAATAAAACAAATAAATAAATAATAATAATAATAAAATTGAATAATAAAAATAAAAATTGAAAAAAGCAAAATAATAATGATAATAATAAATATAAATAATAAATGAACACAAAATGAGGTATTTTAAAATACCTCTCTGCCGAAATTTCGTTTGAAAAAGCGAAGTAAAATCCCGGACAAAAATGCATGACACATGACATGAGGTAGGATCTTAGGTCAAAAATTGCGGTATGACACCATGCCCTCACCTTCACATATTCAACTTTGACTTGTGAAAAGTGTACAAGTCAATGATGTCTTATACAATCAAGATTACACAAGGCGTGCCGGAAATGTGGAAAGTCTAGGCATGTAATGAGAAATTGTCCAGCTGGAGCAGTATCTGAAAAATACTGTGTGCTAGCAACGTTTCTCTTGTTTTAGGAGATGATGGTGATCTAGAAGATAAAGTGTATTCTTATGGTATTTTCACTATACCATGGGCATAAAGTTATTGCTAGCAACATCTTACCACACATGAGCATTGGTTGACATTGATGCAAGGTGTGTGGTGAGATGCATTCATGGCTGGAAAACTTCTTGAAAGCCAACATGAAAGTTGCACCATAATCTTTCAGTAAGGTTTCTATGTGAAGATATAAATACTCTTATGTTGTATTCGTGTAACATTTTTTATATGAAAAATCCTTGGTGCAACGATATTAACATAAAAATATATTTTTGGACAAGAACTCAACATAAATAACATAACTATAGAGAAACTCTGATCAAAGCAATTATAAATATGACAACTTCAAATGTATTATATTTATTTTTAAATATATTTCTAGGACTAAACAATTAATAAGCTTCTACATTAAAAAATTCTTAATTATTTACTCAATTTATTTTTGTTGAAAAATCCAAGAGATAATTTATATTAACAAAACCGAGAGACTTATCTTCATCAACTGAATTAGTTTTGGGTTCGACTTTTGACATTGTGTTTCTACATCCCAAAAAACAGAGTACAAAGAGTTTTTTGTTTTAATGGCACCGAGTAAAAAGAGATAATTTTTTTGTTTACTCATTTAAATATATTTTTTTATGAGGAAAATCCCCGAACCTATGATCCGATAGCAGCTCGGAGAATCTTCTATATTATAAAAGGGCGGAGAACCTCTTCCACTCCACAGTTCTAAAGAAACTTGATAAAAAAAATGAGGGGGGGGGGGGGATTTCAATTTCGGGTCTTAGTTTTAAATAAAATGATCAGACTTTCCTAAAAAGAGGTCAACATTACTAGTTAGAATTATTAGTTGTGCTGAAAAGGAGAATCAAATTCAGACAACCTTCAATTTTTTCAATTTTTAACTATCAAAATCGATCATTTTTTTTATTGGAATAAATCAATCATTGAATTATACATTTATGTCGTATAATTAAATAAATTTAGTGAGTATTTAGATTAATAGGTTTATCCGAGTCACAATAATACCATCATAATTTTGACCAAATAATACATTTAAATATCCACAAAATCACAATGTCACCATAATTTTATAAGATTAATTGTAGGATGTCATTGTAATTTTAAACCCAACATTAGTATTTTGATTTTTTTTTTTTAAGAAGCACGTCTATAAATATGAAAACAAAAATCTTATATGCACATATAGTTTTTTTTACGCATGACACATTGTATTCATTGTTTAAAAAAACTTTTTTTTCCCTTTCCTCTTTCTCACTCATATGACCATCTCTCTTCTTCTTGTCTCAACCACCACTCTCTCTCTCTCTCTCTCTCTCTCTCTCTCTCTCTCTCTCTCTCTCTCTCTCTCTCTCTCTCTCTCTCTCTCTCTCTCTCTCTCTCTCTCTCTCTCTCTCTCTCTCTCTCTCTCTCTCTCTCTCTCTCTCTCTCTCTCTCTCTCTCTCTCTCTCTCTCTCTCTCTCTCTCTCTCTCTCTCTCTCTCTCTCTCTCTCTCTCTCTCTCTCTCGTTTGTCTCTATCAACCCGATATTCGATATCAGATTGATGACGCATCAACTTCACGACGGTCATCTTCCATGTCCTCACCTTCACATATTCAACTTTGACTTGTGAAAAGTGTACAAGTCAATGATGTCTTATACAATCAAGATTACACAAGGCGTGTTGGAAGTGTGGAAAGTCTAAGCATGTAATGAGAAATTGTCCAGCTGGAGCAGTATCTGAAAAATACTGTGTGCTAGCAACATTTCTCTTGTTTTAGGAGATGATGGTGATCTAGAAGATAAAGTGTATTCTTATGGTATTTTCACTATACCATGGGCATAAAGTTATTGCTAGCAACATCTTACCACACATGAGCATTGGTTGACATTGATGCAAGCTGTGTGGTGAGATGCATTCATGGCTGGAAAACTTCTTGAAAGCCAACATGAGAATTGCACCATAATCTTTCAGTAAGATTTCTATGTGAAGATATAAATACTCTTGTGTTGTATTCGTGTAACATTTTTTATATGAAAAATCCTTGGTACAACGATATTAACATAAAAATATATTTCTGGACAAAAAATCAACATGAATAACATAACTATAGAAAAACTCTGATCAAAGCAATTATAAAATTGTAGATGATGATAACTCAAACTATCAAGGCAAATATGCAACAAAGGGACGATAGTTAAGTAATATGGCCGGGATCGGAAAATATGTAGAGTGGAAGGTACTTCCCCGTTTCCCTTCTTGAAGTGTTATCGAAGGAATTTTTCCTTCCATCCTCATCTCCGCGAGAGAAAAAAATCTCAAACTCGAGATAAAATCCCCAAACTAAAAACCCCAAACAAATAATCTGTATGAAAATTCTCGTCACCATATGTAAATTGACATACATTCGTGAGCTTAGGTCAGTTGGCAGAGGTATTGATATATGCAGGGGGTCGGGGGTTCGAACCTTAATCATCACATTTATTCATATTTAAGGTGAAATTTCTGGCCGCTAAACTAAAAAATAAAATAAAATTGACATACTAATTATAGTGATTTCTAAAAAAAGAATTTAATTAATTTATTAGTATAAAATGAAAGAAGAGGCAGCTTTAAGTTTCACCCAACAATTACAGCTGTGTTCCAGAAATGTCCACGACCGCCAGACCCCATTCCTTATTAATTCTCTCTTTCTCACTCTGAGGCTGATATCGGATCATAAGGAATTGAAGAGTAGCTTTTACTTTTACTTTTCTATTAAAACCAAATAAATGATTATCTTCATCATTGCATTAATATTTTCCATATATACCTCAAAAACCACTCCATCTCCAAACAAATTATTCAAACCTAGAGATCAAAATCAGATCATAGCTTACTAAAAAATAAATTACATCAATCAGCATATATGGAAGCTCTCTTGTTTTGTGGGGAATGCTACCTGGTCCAAGGAGATCCATCACTAATCACTATCTATGCATACGTACTATAAATACCTTAATTTCACTTCAAGCTAACCATTCATGGAAATCATATTAACACATTTTCATACCAAACAATTGTTCAATTACTATATCATACATATATGATCATCGAGTTCGAGTTAGTTATCACGCGTGTTCTCGGACCAGGCTTCATTCCCCTCAATTACAGCTTCCTTATTAATCAAATTAGTTAAACTTCTCTAGCTAATTAAGAGGTAGATCACCTCTCCCTCCAGGTCAGTTATCAATAATTCTTAATTAATATTCCTCAATTTCATTTGATTCTAAATTAATATGTAGAGTTTTTTTTAGTTGGTGGATCCCTTTAATGATGAAGAGATTGGACTTAAAATCACATACTATGCCCTTAATTTGTCTTCTTATAATTGGATCCATATTCAACAGATTCATCCAGCTATAGCTAGCTGAAAAAGGTAACAATCATTACTTTTTGAATTCTAGTTCTACATCTATTTTTGGGATATATAGTATTTGTCCATCATTGACTCCAAAATTCACATGATTATTATGCATGAGATGCTATATTTATAGGATCTGTTTCCTAACTTGTGATCATATGTTATCCTTTTTCCTACACCTAGGTTTTTATGCCAATTAATTAACTTCTTATTTAGATGACTTTAAGGTACGTAAATTAATATATGCACCAATATATTTTTATATCTCTTAATTCTTCAAAACATACACAAGTTCAATTATTTATAAATATTTGATGAATCTCTATAATCTATTTAAAGGTATGGGTAAAATATTTAAGTTCTGATGGCCTGCCTGCCTGCCTGCACATATGTCATCTGCTGCTATATTGATGACATCTTTCTTAATTACTTCTCTTTCAATTTTCTATTCATCATTTTCAGTAATTAATATACATGGTAAGTTTTCTTGAACAAAACAAAAAAAATACATAGTAAGTTTCTTTTGATATTGAGAAGGATATAATAGTTGAAGCATATAGTTCTGTAGAATAGATTCTATTTTATTGTATATGATCATCTTTTCTATCTTTATAAAAGAAGATATCTTTCTTTCTGCTTTCTTTTTATAAATCTTTCTTTTTCAATCTCTCTTTTTAACTCCTTTATTGTATCTTCTACTGAGTATATTCCCTTGCTTCATCACTAAGTAATTCTAATTAAGTTTCATTTATGTTTTATTCAAATTAACTAATTAACTAGTTTAATTCTTCATTAGTTACACATTTAACCAGATTAATTTGTATATAATTCTTAGGTTAGGTCGTGGCTTCATGATATAATGCTATAATATATCTCAAACTATTCATGTGCCCTGTGCTATTTGATATATTTTAGGATATATAAGTTTTTATGCATTGTCCATATTTCAAATCTAAACAGCTTCTTGTGAAGAATGTGATTGAGATACTATTGGTGTAACGATAGAAATGTTATTTGTACATAATAATATTGTCATTGTATATTTTTTTCTTTATACTTTAATCTCATTATTTTGTATTCAAACTGATTAGAAATTGTAAGTGTTAAGTGATGTATTGAATATGATGTCATTTTTTAATGGCAGAAGAAAAAAAAAATTAAATTGTTCAGTAAGAGTAGCTCAGTCGGTAGCTACTAAGAAACATTGTTGGAAAGGCAGGGATTAAACATGAATTCCCTACTTCACCACACTTATAGTGAGTGAATTTAGGCACTAAATTCGTTGAATTTTTTTGTTTAATGTGATCTCTAGAATTCTTAATCAAGTTTTATTAATATTTAGAACCTATATAATTTATAAAACCAATGTGAAATAGTGTTGCGGTAGAAACTAGTCTTCCACAATGAAAGGAAAACATGTGTTAAAATAATGTTATTGGTGAACACATGCCATTTATTATTATACATATGAGTTTACTAATTTGCATTTTTTAAGGTGTATTTTTATGATTTAGCCAACTAAAAATTTAATGGGTGGGTGGAAGTCAGAAGTCCTATATTTTATTATAATTGGCAATGTGCTAGGAGGAAGACTGTGAATTTTTGCAGGTTGATGTATGCAGATCTCTCGGTTTATATGGACATTGAAATGCAATGGGGAGGACTCATAAACCTAACGCCTTAAGGTTTTGGGTAAGAGTGTGGTGTCCAACTCACTTGTAGAGTTGTTCTTGAACCCAATGTGGATGATCCCCCTGGCTGCCCCCTCATGACGACCCAACAATGGGACACCCGAAAACGAATGCGTGAATGCACAGCTCAATCCCTTGCTTGTACACCTTCGGTATGCTGATAGGTGAGGCATCAATGAAGAATCTCTGAACTCTTAAGATGGTCCTCCGATGTTTTGAATTAGCGTATGAGCTTGGGGTTAATTTTTCTAAGAGTAGTATGATAAGTGTTAATGTGGGTGCATAAATTCATAATTCCTTCTTTGGGGTGACATATTGTTTTCTAACTAAAAAGTTAAATCTAACCTCTTTTGGTATCTTGATTTGTCGATGGGGCTAACTCCTGTAGGGAGCTATAACGCGAAACCCCTGACTAATCTCTTTTGTAATATAGGCTTGGTTCATGGAGTAATAAATATGTTAGTCTGGGTGTTAAGGTGGTCCTTATTAACTTTGTGATGAATTTTATCCTTATAATTTTATCCTTATTAACTTTGGTCCTTATAATTTTGGTCCCAAGTTTATTCGGATGTATCTTAAAGTGTGGAAATAGATTGTCAAGCTCCAAAAAGGCACCTTCTTTGAGGTGCTTCTAAGGGTGTTCCTTATCAAGTTTGTCTTGAATTATTTATTTTCTTGTAAAATGTAAGTGTTGTTCACACTAAATTAGTGACATTTGTATAATATTGTAGAAATAATAAAAAATCGTGTAACTAATGATAGTGTATTTATTTTTTAAGTAAGATTTATTATTTTTTATCTTCTATTTTATTATGCTCATGAAAATTTCCCTCTTTCAACTGTCCAATATCATAATTGTTATAATCCAACTCATATTTTTGACGCAAAAATGGGTGAATTTTGGCCCCAAAATATTATATTTTCTCTTCTTTATCAAAAATTAGGGCCAAAAAGTTTGGGACCAAAATTATAACAAAAGTGATATTTGAGACCAAAAAGTTTGATTTAAAAAGGGGAAACTATTTTTGAAAAAGTGATAGAATAGGAAATCAATATTGCAATTAAACTTTGAAAGTCCTAAAAATAAAATTGATCTAATAAATTAATCTAATTTTTCTTATAAGATGGTGATTGTTGAGCGACTGGTGGATAAGACAAAATTATATTGTAGGAGTGATTTCTTGGTAAGACCTCTTATTATCTCAATATTTTACTAGAGTGGATGATGAAATATACTCTTTGTTGGGGACAATAGTTTGTTTGTAAGGTTGATCGGGACATGACGAGTTAACTTGTGCGTTGGTTTGTTGTTTTGATTTATGCAGCTCTTCACGGTTGAGCATGCTTCTGCTATCCGCTTGTTCTGGATGACAAATTTTCTAGTGGTGTATTATTTCTTCTTCTTGTTTCATGTTTGTAATATTGTTATTTCTCTTATTTTTGCTTGCTTTTTGGTCTCGAGTATTCCTTGTACTCGTTGAATTCTTTTGTTGTATGTTGTACATTGTATAATTGGTATTAAAAGAAAATCTAACTAGTAATAATAATAAATTATATACTTGTCGTAATTTAGACTATATATTGGATAAAGAAATATAAACTACCAAATTTTACATAATGTGACCATTTTGCAAAATGATGACTTCAAAAGATGACTTCTGAGTTTTGGCAATTCCTTGGATGTGGATTATCTACTGTCATTTCTCTCATGTTCTTTGCCCTGCATTGATCTAAGTCGTCCATTTATTAGTCCATGTTATTGATTGATACGGTAAATTTAAATCAATGACTAGAATTTGCGCAGAGAGGATCCGAATTCCCAATCCCTTGCACCCTTCTTTCCTTTTTCATTGCTCACTTCTGTGATCTCAACTCCCTCAAAATAAGATCATGCTGCTATCTGTTGCATTTTTTGCTGACAGTTTGCTTGGTTATAAAGACAAAGCTTCATGGCAAATATGCATAAAAAAAATAAGCCTAAAGTACTGGTGAGGTTTCAGACCCTCTTTTATATTTCTTGTTTGCAGAATAAATATATCTTTCCCTGTTCTCTTTTACATTCCAGCTATTAATCTTTTGTTAATTGCTCCAATGAAATTAATACCATTTCATTTGAATCAATTAATTTTTTATTTCTAAAAATTATTGGAACACTGAATTTTAATTACGGTCGACTAAAATATGAATAATTTTAACCAACATAATGTGGTACAAGTGGTAGATACTTGGACCCCTTAACCATTTAGTCATGGGTTCGATCCCTAGCCGGTGCGTATGGAAAAACATTTGTTGGGAGATATCAACCCCGGATCTCAGTTACCTCGAAGGGATTAGTCTCTGCAATTTCGCGCGAAAGACACCGTTGGCTTACCGTGAATAATTTTAGTGGGATGCAGGTGTGCAACACACGCACGAAAGGAATATAATTTTTTGTGTGGAACAGAAAGTGATCCCTGGAAATGAAATTTATAGTTAATTGTTTGCATTTGTTGGCAGAATCATATACTCGATTACACTTTCTCTGCCTTTTCCCCACTAAAATGTAAAAACTTTATTAAAAATCCAATTACTTGTTAGTGCTGAGTCAAAAATATAAAATATAAATAAAAATCTAGTGTAGCTTTGTTGGTGCAGGAGGATTCGTTATGGTGATTAAAACAAGGTTGCCGACTGACCGACCATTAGACCCGTTTATTTTTAGAAAAATGTATTGTTTTTTTTTGTGTGACAATTTTAAAAAAATATTTTAGATTTCTAAAGTTTGTGTTAATTTTACTATGCATGACATTTAAACTCTTTTATAAGTTCTATAACCTCTGCTACTAAAAAGTTAAAAGTGTCAAGTGCAAATAATATAAAAATGTGTTGATTCCTCTGTGCAAGTTGGGTAGCATGTTAAATGTTTTGTGTTCGATCCTCAGCTCCAATGTAAACAAAAAAAAGAAATACTAAAATAATATTTTGGTAAATAATATTTTGTCTACCAAACATCTATGAATTCCGGATACGTGACACGATACAAATACGGCGATACGGAAAAAATTTCAAAATCCCTGATACGATACTGCCGCGATACGTTAAATGCACAGTATATAAACATAACAAAAATCAATAATGATAATAAATTAACATTCAAATTACTCAAACTGAGCAAACAAATAACGATTACATAAGTTAAGTATTACCCAAAAAGGACATAACCAGTACTATAAAAAAAACATCATAATATCTTAAGTTATATAAGTAAGTACTACCCAAAAAGCACATAACTAGTACTATATAAAAAACCATTATAAGTACCACACAGAGAACGTCATCCACTAACATTCATTATTTAAAAGAAAACACAGATTGTATCAGTTTGATGTACTCCAATTCTATCATCATAGAAAATTAATTGCCCGATACTTCTCTTATACGTGTATCAGAGAAGTATCCGACACGTATCGTTAACTTTTTTTTAAAAAATAATATTAATTGTCTATCGGAGAGTATACTTGTATCGGACACGATACTTTCAAACATCATACCCAACAAAAATTGTTCATCATTACCTCAAATGTTTGCCTAGTATTGTTTTATTATATATTTTTTTATCTAATACTTACATTTGACATACAGATTAAATATATCCTTAATTTGTTTACGGAACTTGTTTCGGTATATTTCTGTGAAGCTTGTTTGGTGCTGGAATTGGTGCATTCTTCTTTAGTTGTGGTTGCTCATTTTAGCAGCTTTTAATTCCCTGTTCTGCTATGTGCATATTGTTGTTTTGCTGAAAAGGCTAGTAGCTTGGTTGCTTTGCTCTTTTATTTAGGAGTATATATTGGTTTTAGTAGTGGAGATTAGCAATGGTTTGTGTTCGATTGGTTGGATTTTGTAAAGAGGTGGTGTATAAATTGAACTTTGTAAGCGTGGCATATCTCATGGCTTGTTAATTCAATTTATTCTCTTTTTGGTTTTTTTTTTAAAAAAAAACGCGATAACTTATTTATTAATGAATTACCATGTAACTGGTTGTGTCATGGTAATAGATGGATCTTCTACATTTATTTTTTTGGTTGCAGTTTGGTGGATTTGTCGAGCAAGAAATCAGTTGTGTAAGGAAAATGAGTTGACGTATAAGTTTTACTTAGAATGTGCACTGACAACTTTGTCCATCTGTTTAGAAAGTGCTACCTTAAGCACCTCGAGAGTCTGGCCACTAGAATGGTTCGTTGGAAGGAAGGAATTGGTATGATCCTAAATGTTGATGGCAGTAACATCAATAATTCTGGAGTCTTCGGGTTTGGAGCCTTGATTCGGAACTCTAATGAGTATGGGTTCACGGTTTTACTGGGAACATAGAATTTTCGAGCATCCTTCATGTAGAATTATTGGCAGTAGTATGCAATGGTTTAATTTGGCTTAGGGATTGAATATTGAATATTAAGGAGCTTTGGTGCTAGCTATTCGGATTCTAAGACCTTTATTAAGTTGATAGATGAACCTGTTAATGTTTGACACTACTATGCATCAATCATTCATAATATGAAAGATCTACTCGCTAAAGACCGGAGGGTTAAAGTTATTCATACCCTTAGAGAAGGAAATGCATGTGTAGATTACATCGCTAAACTTCGCAATCTTAAAACTTATTTTCATATAATCACTCCGCTTGCTAGAATGAATTTCCTTGTAGTAGCCAATGCTAATGGGACTTTTTTTTTTAGACTTTTATTTTCCTGTTTTTCCCTCCTTGTACCAAAAGAATGTAACGGGATGTTAGCATCTGAGCTCTCAAACAGGTGCAAAGTGCAAACAAACAAGCACACAACTAAGCATTGAACTTGCTTTCCATACATTAGTTGTCATTTGACTAATTTCAGTATCCTTTCTGTCAAATAATTAGTGAACAAAAATCCCAAAATCCGTTACCCTGTTTTCCTTTTTCCTTTCGATACAGCCAAAATCTGTTTCCTAAATCAATTCAAAACAACAAATCATTTGACTGAACTCACCGCTTAATCAAACTGCCAAATCACACCATAAAGCTTCCTTAAATTTAACACTTGAATGGTTAGCAATCAGGATATATAACAAATTGACAGCCATTAATTAATAGAATAATACACCATAAACACAAACCAAATAAAGCAAACAAATATTTAGACGATCGAGTCTAATCTATTATACCCAATATTAGGTTGTAAATAAATACAAAAAATCAAAGACAAATTGGAAAACATAGATTATTAATTAATTAATAATCTATTTTATCATAACATTATAAGATTAGTACCAGCCAGAAAAGTAAATGGCAAGATTACGTTGTCGTTAACAGCAAGCCACCGAAAATTTAGGATCCTTCTCATTACACCACAAAGCCAACTTTCTTCCTCCGATCATAGAGGAACAAAATCAAAAAAAAAAAAAAAAAAAACCTCTCTCTGTTATACTCAAATCACAATCTCTCTGCCAGGTTTTATCATCATCTCTTTAATTTCAAATTAAAAACCCACAATCTTTTCCTAATTATTCTCCCAACCGGTTGGGAGTAGTGGGGAAAAGAGACGAAAACAAAATATCATTTCAAAATCTCTTATCCCCCGCTGTCCCATCCGGCCGGCTCAAAATTATAAACCCAAACAAACCCCTCATATGCCACCTTTTCTACTTCATTGCAACAAATTTCTTCGTCAACTTCCATGCTTAACCTTACGCTCTCTCCACCTCCGGTTCCTCCACCACCACCAGAAAGGGTAGTAATATTATTCAATATCAAAATTATTTCATTTATGTATGTAGATAGATACATACATAATAAACAAAAAACATTATAAACCGATCAAGATCGATTATCATATTCGATCACATGTTATTCATGACTGAATCACCAATCCTTAATCCAACTTTCGATCTTACCACCGTAATATTCATCTCCGCTTTAATAGTTCTCTCCGTTTTATCTCTTTGTTTTATTTTCCATCTTCGTTTCAAATCACAATCTCTAACATTTTTACAAAACTTCAATTCTCTCTGGACCGTTAGATTTCTTCTTGTACTTTTCATATTCTTTTGGTCTATTGTTGAACTTCTCCGGTTACCGTTTTTCCGGAGAAGATATTTATATCCTCTCGAAACTTCTCAACAAACTCATCTCTGCAAAATCAGCGTTGTTTTTTCTCTTGGATTTTTTGAACCTGCTTTTCTTGTAACATTACTTTTTCTTCTCAACTCATCAATCACAAAGAAAACTCCAAAGGATTCTTGGGCGATTACATTCGTGGTTGTTACGTGTGTACCTCTTGTTATTCTTCACGGTTTAATTGTTTACTTTGATCCATTTGAGAATCAGATTCCGGTGTTGTTACGGCAAAATTCAGTGGTTCTTGACGACGATACGGTTCTCTGTTCTTTTCCGTTCTTAAACAGCGTCGTTTTCGCGGCGTTTTGTGCTGCGTATTGTACTTGGTTTTTGTTCTCGTGTTGGAGGGTTTTATCATTGGTGATTAACAAAAATCTTCGGATTCGGATCTACGCTTTAGGTGTCGTTGTTCTTGTGGCTTTACCTCTTCAGGTTGTGTCGTTATCTTTTACGGTTCTTTGGAATCCGCAAGATGAGATTTACGGCGTCGTTTCGCTCGTTGTGTTTCTCAGTGCTTTCTTTTGTGCGGTTACCGGTGAGGGTATTTTGGTAATTAAGCCTATTTCGGATGCATTGGATGCTGGTGGTCATTGTTGCAGTTGGAGCAGTTCACGTCGTCAAGAATCGTTGCCGCCGTCGCTGCCGGAGGAAACGAAGATGGAGGAGAGAGATGCTGACGTGGATTTAGAATTTGGTTTGTTGCCAGTGTAGGGTGGTAATTTCGGCTTGTTGAGTAAGGATATTTTTGGAATGTTATATTGTGCACTTTGCGGCTACATGTAAATTGATTTATTTTATTCAAAAAAGAAAAAAGATGAAAATATTTATGATTTTCTTCATTCTCTCTCTAAGGGTGCGTTTGATCTGCTAAAAAACAGGGAACTGGACAGGACAACTTTTATTGTACCCTGTTTGATTCAGAAACTGTTTATGGGACTGGACAAATAGGCAGTAAGTGACAGGACAAAAACAAGAATTTTTGTCCCCTACTGAACCACAGTACAACTTTTTGTCCACAGTACAACTATAAAAAATACGAAAATGCCTATTTTATTTTCGAATATAACAAATATTATCTCTCTATCTCTCTCCAATGCAGTTTTGTCCTGTCCTGTATTATCTTGTTCTGTACTGTTCTGTCCTGTCCAGTACCTACTGTTTTGCAAATCAAACGCACCCTAATGCTGTAATCTGAATCTGACCTGGGATTTTTTATTTTTTATTTTTTTTGGTGAAAGGTATTATTATTTTTTGGATTGTAATTATTTAATCTATTTAGTTAATTTTACTTGTGTTTTTGTTTGTTCATTTTATTATTCTTCCTTGATTTATTGACTTATCAAATCCAAATAAGTATGGGTAGAGATCTTGCAAGGATTTGAATTGTTCTTATAAGCAATTAATTCTTCATGCATTTAGAAATATCGGTAATTGCTAGATTGAAATATCTATCATGATGAAATGAATTGCTATACCTTTACCTCAAAAAATAAAAAAATTAAATATCTAGTTACTTGAATGTGTGGATTGTTGATGCTAATTTGAATCTCTACATTTACACCTTTTGCAGTTGATTTATTGTACAAATTATAGAGAGTTGAATAATGCACGAAATTCATTAACATATTCGGAGGACATTTAATGAAATTTTGTGAACAATACAGGGAGAGAAAATTAATCGCCAAAAAAAAAATTCATTAACATATTCAGGATTTGTATACTTAAAAGTGTTAGAATAATCTTTTTTTTTTTTTTTTTTTTTGGGCTTTGCCTAAACAAAAGAATAAAAATAACCCTAAACAAAAATTTGGAGAAACCTATAAGCCAAACAATCCAAAAAAATAATAATTGGGTTTCAATTTTTGTTTTATGGACTCAAACTGCATATTCACTCTCTTATGCTTAAACTGCATATTGATCATGGGAGGTGATTTAATAATTAATTAGGATCGTTAGATTAAAATAAAATGAAGGGTAATGATTTAGAGTAACTCAAAAGTTATTTTTGGAGTCAATGGATCATTCATCATCAAATCTATTATAATTTTTCTTTAAATATAGAAACTACTTCTTTTCTTACTATAGCTTTTGAACATTGTTGTTTGGTGTATCTTATTACTCTTCTAAAGAAAAAGAAGAGGAAAAAATCTAAGTCAAACGGTATCTAAATCTAATATTTGAAAATCTTTGAATGAGGTCAATAGCACAAATATAGATTGAGTCAAAGGTTAAAAAGTGCTTGAGATTCTGAATTTATCTCTGGGAAAGAGGGAAAAAATATTAATCTAAAAAATTAACAACTAATATTATCTAATTGATCATTTTGATTTTTATTAAGTTTAAAATATGCAAATGATCCGTACAAAATATGAATAGATTTAATTTTAGTACTTGTAAAAAAATATTTTTAATTTTAGTACTTGCAAATATATATACCGTTTTGCTTTTTTGGTGATTGTTGTTTTGTCTTAACCCCAACAAAATTGGTTCATATTGAAATTGGTCCTTGTAATATATAGAATATTTGATTTTACTCTTTTAAAATTAAGGAGTAAAATGAATATTACAAGAAATAATTTTAATACTAACATATTTTTCAAGGACTAAAAGTCTAAAACAAAGACTAAAATAAAAAATTATATATTTTTGCAAGGACTAAAAATAAATAATTATTTTTATAAGAACAGAAAAACAAAATATATTTGCATGAACTAAAAACTTATTTAAACTTTTTTTTTAGTTTTAAACTTTTTTTTTGTAGAAACTTATTTAAACTATTTTATTATTGAAATATGCAACCATATATGGAAGTGACATATCTTCAGTCATTGGTTATTTAGAAGCTTTAAGACTTTGTTTTGTATTTTGTGGACACAACACAATTGTAGTCCTTTTCTATTCATGACACAACTTGTTTGATCGATGAGAGACTTTTGTTAATAGGTGAATGGTAGTGTGAGGGGGTTGATAGGTGATTCACCTGTGGGAGAGTAAAAAAAACTTTTTTCAACCATTCATATCAAATCAATGGTTCAGTTTTGTTCAAATTAAAAATGAGAACCATATACTTTTTCAACAGAAAATTACATGTGTCCTCACACTTTAACACAATTGTTAGAAATAACTAGCAATAAACCCGTGCAACATTAAAATATTTTTATAAGTGAAAAATAATAATTGTGATAAGAATAATCAAATATAGTTAAATGATAGATACTATAATATAAATATGATTATATTTAATATTAGTATATGTATAAAAATTAAAAAAGTTGTTTAGAAATATGAGATTTTTCATTGATTTGTATTGTAGTTTTGTTTATATTTTAATATAATAAATCTCCTATAATATTTTAAAAATTTGAAGGGATGCGTCATATTTTATTTTAATAGTGTAATTGTATATAAGATCTTAGTGTTTTTTATATGAATTGCAATTGTATAATCACATGTCACTTTTTTGAAAATGAGTCACTTTGCGTTAGATTTTTTATGCATCCCTTATTTTTTTCAATAAGAGTTGGAGGAATACATGCATACATACTTTTTTTTTTATCATGTGATCTCCTTTTTTGAAAATTACGCATCAAATAGCGTAAATGCTTACTCTGTTATATGCAATTTAAGGTACCAAGCAAATAGGTTTTTTACTTACTTCCCTCTCGTTCTTTTTTTTTTTTTAATGAAAAATAATAATTGTGATAGGTATAATCGGATATAGTTAAAAGATAGATACTAATTTTATTTATTTTTGAACGAAGATAGATACTAATTTAAAATATGATTATATTTAATATTAGTATATCTATAAAAATAAAAAGTTGTTTAGAAATATGAGATTTTTCAAGGATTTATATCGTAGTTTTGTTTATATTTTAATGTAATAGATCTCTTATACCAAACCCATAAGTCCTAGCTCAACTGGCAAAAATGTCGAAATTGTTAGGCCGGACGTCGTGTCCCGGGTTCGAACCCGAGATCTCACAATTATATGTAAGTTTAATTTCAGTGGATTACCACTTCATCTAAGACAAAAAAAAGATCTCTTATACCAATATTTTATATGTTTGAAGGGATGTATCATATTTTATTTTAGGAAACAACTTGTTAGTGCGAAAATGTCTTTAACGAAATTCAATGAATGGTTTTTAACCATATAGATCTCTTATACCAATATTTTATAAGTTTGAAGCGATGTTTCATATTTTATTTTAGGAAAAAACTTATTAGTGCGAAAATGCCTTTAACGAAATTCAATGAATGGTTTTTAACCATTGGATCACTCTTAATCCTGATCTACTTAAATTTTTATTTTGCTTTAAAATGTAAAGAGCAATTATAGTGAACATCCTGCGCAATTCGTTATGCGTTCGTGTTTAATGAGTTCGCACTATATAGCAGCTCTCTTTATTTTAATAGTGTAATAATATAAGATTTTAGTTTTTTTTATATACGTTGTAATTGTATAGTCACATGTCACTTTGATTTTCATTTTTGAGGTATATCCTTTATTTTATTTTTTTAATAAGAGTTGGAGACATGCATACTTTTACATACTTTTTTTTTATCATGTGATTTCATTTTTTGAAAATTACATATCAAATAGCGTAACTATTTACTCTCTTTGATGCAATTTAAGGTACCAAATAGTTTTTCTACTTACTTCTCTCTCATTCTTTTATGGAATTTTATCCCGACTTTATTAGTCCCGGTTTCTTTAGTCTATTGTTCGATTTACATTTTTTTTGCTTGGTCCTTTGTTTGTGGTTTGTTTTCCCTTCAAATTTATTGTTAGTTTTTGTCTCTCTTATTTAATAATATTTGCTTGAATATTTAGTTTATTTTCGTTATATTATAAATTTAAATATTTTTTGTTGCCAATATATAAGTTTGACCGATGCTTTCATATATTTGAATTTAGTTTTAGTTATTTAGCTCAGGTAAATAAAGTTTATTATTTTAGAAAAATTTAGCATGTCATCTTATTATTTGTCTAAAAAAATGTTATATATTATTCTTATAAATATTTAACAATTTTGTAATTTTTAGTGAATTTTAATTGCATGTAAATATAATTAAATATATGTGATTATATTTTATAAATATATATATGTAAATATGTTTTAGTATCTACCGTTTCAATAATGTCTAAAATTTATTTTGACAAATGAGCATCAACAATTCCTACAATCGATGATTTTGTTTTTTAGTCCTTTCATATGTTACTCTACTGCTCCATACAATTTAAGGTCTCTCATATTTATAAAAAAAGACGATTCTTGTTATGAAAATAAATTAATTTCTTTTGAAGTTTCTTCTCAAACATATTCACTTGGTACAATTATACCCCATATTTTATTGGTCCAAATTTTTTCCCCCAATTGCTTTTATTTTTTATTTTCTCTCATTTAATCATCTAATAATATTTATGTGTAGTTTTCAGTTTGGTACTGACTATTGTATTTGAGACTACATATTTTTTTTATTTTTTTTATACAGATGAGGGCATACGACTGAAACTACATATTTTTGTTTAAAGAATATATAAGAATTTTAATGTTGAGATTTTAATGATCATGCATTGTTTTTGTGTTTTTTAATATATTATTGTTGTTTAATAAATAGTGTAGTTATATTTTTTTGAAGATAAGAAAGTGAATGATAATATTAAGGTGAGACCTACTCTACCTGTTGCTTTCATTGGTTTGTTGGATATATATCCAAAATTATCAAGAGATATTTTAGAAAAAACTTAATATTAATTGGGAATTACAAATAATAAGATATTTAATATGTGAATAGGGTCAAAGCACTCCAAAATATAAATGAGGGAATTAAAACAAAAAATATATATTGACTATTGGGTATAAAAAAGAGTGAGTGAAATTAAATTAATTCTCCATCATTTTTTTAACATGAAAATCTCCGCCATTGGTTTACGCTTTACCATTCATCTTTGGTGATTTTATATTTTTCATCCTTTGATCTTTCTTTAAAATTACGCTAAACATGACGTAACCGTTTAATTTACTCCTCTATGCATTTTAGTTTCTCATATTTATTGAAAAAAATAATATTGTTGTAATATTAATTTTATTTCTTTTGAGATTTCTTCTCAAACATTCACTTGATACACGTCATTATAGTTTTTTTATTGGTCAAGATTTTTTTAGCCAACATCTTGATTTATCTTCTTTTTGCTATGCTAAATTCTTATTTTATTTTTTTGTGAGGTTTATATGTTCCCATTTTTTTGGTCCTAAATAGTAATGGTATAATCTATTAACAACTTATGTTAATTACGGGTGCCTACATATAGATTCTTCTTATCCTTGAGATCAATGACTATACTTACTTATTCAAAGTGTCTTATTCATTACTTATTTTATCAAATTCAAAGAATGACTTTCATGTGCGACTATGGCCAATTTAACAATTTTCTTCTTCTTTCTAAAATAGCTTATTTTACTCCTGTTCAATAAGAAAATATGAGAAGTTTTGTAATTTAAAATTTTGTGCATTATTATTGCATATAATTGTATGAAGCCTTTTTAGAGGCGGCACATCAACAAAATCGAGACATAAAGCAACTTAAAGTTCGCTTACAGAGATATCGTAAAATATATTATAATATTTTGCATATAGGTCAATGCAGATACATTCAATTTTTTTCTAATGTAGTTGAGACATACATTCTATTATTTTTTCTAATGTAGAAGGAAAACTTCCGATCAAATTGAGGTGCTCCACAATCAACACACCCAATGACCACATTTGCTCCATAAAACAATCTTTAAACTTCAGTCCTAAAAAAGGTAGAAAATGGATATTAAAAATAGAATAACATTCGTATATACTTGAAAAATACAGATATACTATGGTTGACTTACTTGTTGAGAATATATAATAAAAACATACAAGAAGTACAAAATAGAAAACAAAACATAGAAAACATACAAAATAATTTAAATACAAAAAATGAGAGAGCATGGTTAAACAAAAAGTACGTGGAACTGATATTGCTTATATAAGGACCATGGTTACATTGAGAAGCATTCCAACCATCATAAGATTTAATTGTAATGAGTGTGTAGTTATCATTGCATTATGTTTTTACAAATTCCACGGTTACAAAAAATTAAGCATGATAGTACATTATAATCTTGACATCTATGTTCTCGATAGATGGTAGACTTTGATGTATATAAAGACTAATTTAATAAGAATAATTGAAATAATTATTACAATTAACAAAAGTTAGTTACATAAAGTAAATGAGAGAAAGGCAAAGAGCCACAAATAAATATGCAGCTTTTAATAGATTTTTCCTCAATATTTTTTATTTAAAATGATTTAATACAGATAAAGATTGGAAACTTATATAACTTTGTTATCTATTTACATTATCTATTTAGTTATTTATTTATTTAGTTGCAAGAATCTTTTTTTTAGAGATGTCATGTCATCACAAAGTTTGCCTAGGAGCAACTCAACCTTCCATTTATATGTATAAATAATAAAATAAATAAATAAAAGAGTAGTGGAAGATATGAGAATCATCACTACTCCATAGAAGTTTTTTTTTCAGTTTTTTTTTCTTCAAAATTTGTTTTCGCTTTTTATGATCTTACTCGGTAATAGAAAAAGAACACGTGTTTTAGATAATATTTAAATTAAATGTAATTATAACTTGAAATGTCACAAAAAAATCATGAGAGAAATGAATAAATAGATAGGTGAGCATAAATAAAATATTATAATTTCAAACAATAATTAGTATAAAATAATTGAACAAATACAAAATTTACTTTTATTTATCTCTAATTTTAACTACCATGGAAAAATATCATTAAAATTATTTTAAAAATGAATAGGATAATGAGAAGTTAAAAAATTTACTTTTATTTATCTCTAATTTTAACTACTGTGAAAAATAATCATTAAAATTATTTTAAAAATGAATAGGATAATGAGAAATTAATAAAAATTGTTACACACGCCAATTTTATTAATTTAGATTTTGCATTAGTACAATATTGGAGTGTGAGAGTGGTAAATAGTTATGTAAGAGTAGAAAAAGTAGTATAAATTTTTTATTAGTGAAAAAAACAAATTATTTATTTTAGATTTAACATTAGAACAATATTGAGTATGTACTCAGTATAATTTTTTTATTAGTGAAACAAATATTATTAATGGATTTGGTGGCCATAATTTGTAAGAAGTTTTTTTTTTTGACTCATAATTTATAAGAAGTTATATAGTGATAACTTGATATATTGATATTTAAAATGATTTAATTAAAAGAGATGGTGAAAAAGTTTTAATAGAGATTGTAAACTTTTTTTATAGAGTGTCACATCATCACAAAGCTTGATAATGAGCAACTCAACCTTCCCTTTATATGTAAAAGATAAGTCGTGCCTTCTATTGAATTGACAATGGTATATATACAATGTTTGTTTCTATATTTATTTGCTATAATTCATGACTAATAGTAACTTGTTATGAATAATTATATAGTGGATGCCCATTAGCATTGACCCATGTCATTTGGCCCATGTATTTTCCTATAAATAGGACTCACATTGTAATAGAATACAGACTTGAATAGAATAATACAAACCCTATTATTTCTTCCTTCTCTCCTTCATCTCTATTGTTCTATATTCTTAGTTATGTTTAGATTAGTTTCATAACACGTTATCAGCACGAATGATCTCACCAGCTGAGATATGTAATTCTTGTTAATCTATTTTTAATATGTTTCAATTTTAATTTTTGTATCGATAAGGCACTGATTCCATCAATTGGAATCGGTGCCTTATAGATACATTTTATACTCTCCTAACATATTATTTTTTTATAATTGGTTTGTTCATATGATATTGTTTTGCTTTGAAATTTTATTGGTTTTGTTTTTATGATAATAACAATAATTAAAATTAAATAAATAAATTGGCATCATGTCTTTATATATTTGGGTGTTTTATGTTGTTTGTGTTTCGTGACCGACATATGTATGGTGAAACATCGACACTTCAGTCACCCAAAAGAACATAAGCATGTTTATTTTTATTTATATGATGATATCGTGTGAATTGTATATTATATTCCTGTCTTTACATGACCATACAAATAATTGATTAATTTTAAAATATAGTTCTCGAAGAACTTAAAAACTCAATTTTAAATATCTATGCATCCCCGAAGGATTACAAAAATGATTATTCTTATATACATTATATAGTTCCTGAAGAACTTCTCAATTTTAAATATTTATGCATCCCTGAAGGATGCGGAAATAATTTTTCTTATATACATTATATAGTTCTTGAATAACTTAAATTCTCAATTTAATTATATATACATGCATCCCTGAAGGATTGCACAAAGAATTATTCTTATGTTATGTATATAGTTCTCGAAGAACTTAAATTCGATTCTTTTTCTTCTTATCCCTGAAGGATATGACTAATCGATTTTATTGTGACTTATTATTATTGTGTTTTATTTTGATGAACCTAATATAATGTCTATTCTAATTTAATATTAATATAATTTTATTATTACGTTACTAATGTTGTTGACCAAACCAATTAATTCTAATAATTATGACAATATAATTCTATTAAGTATGACTAATTAAGTCTTTTGAATACAATTGAATTCCTTTTATTATTAATATCACTCCTACTATAATTCTATTAATTATGATCATATAATTCAATTAAGTTTGAATATAATTGAATTCATTTTATAATTAGGGTCATTCGTATAAGTATATGCCAATATTGATATGATATTTATTGCTATATTGATATAACAATTATTTCCGTCGACATGTGTAAAATAAAAATTAAGTTCATTATTAATAATTACTATTAGTTAATATTGATGATAAACTACGCAGTACTGTGTTGATATGTTATCAGTGTCTTTCATCACTATATGTCATTCATCTATTTATTTTGAAATGAAAATATAAATCAAAATTATATATTCTACAATAATTTTTTATGCATTTGATGCAAAGTTGATTAATAGAAAACTTTATACTCTATTTCATGCTCATATTCTTTATCACAGCTCTTTATTTTATTTATATTTTCATATCATACTTAATTTTGATAAATTTTAGAAGAATTCAACATTAAAGCATTCTCGAAGAATTGCTCAAATATTGATATTTGTTTTTGTTTATGAAAATCAACTGTGAATAGTTCCCGAAGAACTATAGAAGAAAACCTTAATATTGAAACAAAAGACTTCTTAATATTGAAACAAAAGACTTCTCAAAGAATGAATTATATATATCATTGTTTTGAACACTTGGACATAGTTCTTGGAGAACTAGATAGTTAATATCGCACATCCCTAAAGGACTGTGCAAAGAATAAGTTGCTCTTGAACACTATATATGAGCATCATTTGCATTATAGTTACTGAAGAACTAATAATATAATGTTAAAGCATCAAAGAAAATGATTTTCTTGATCATAGTTTATTAAAATCACTTGTGTAGTTCTTGAAGAACTTAAATATAATATCCATATATGACTACTCAAAGAATGACTTTTCATAATTATTGTCTATAAATATCGATAGTAGTTATCGAAGAACTAGTAACTAAATATAAAGCATTCTTATAGAATTGCTCAAAGTAATATTCTTGAGCATCACTTATATTTGTGAAATAGTTCCTGAAAAACTAATAACCATCAAACATCCTTGAAGGATTGAAATTTGTAATTTTCTTTGGTGGTTGAATTTTTGAAGAATTAGACTTTTGGACCATGAAGTTCATATGATTTATTTGATCTTAATTCAAGTTTGAAAAAAATATATATATATAGAAGAAAATTTATTCATGTCCCTTGATTATGCTCCTGAAGTAGCAAATTTAAGAAAACAGTTTCAAGAATATTTTGAAAGATTAGTCATATTTGTGACTAAAAAAAAAAAAAAACAGTGATTGATTGAAATGGTGAAATTGATTCACTTAATAAATCGAACTTATTTCCTAGAAGAGAATGAATACTATTTTCTAACGATAATTCTTGCAATCAAGTGTCACTTTGGGTAAAGATAAGCTACTTAATTGGTTATAGTGATCATATATTTTGAACGAATTTGTTTAATTAAATGTGAGCAATGGTTGAGTGGAATGATTATCTACCACCAAATTTCTTTCTACGTTGTGGTACATAAGTGGTTCGTGGTTATCATGATAGCTCGTGAATTATTGAGTCGATGGACAACAATTATCAATAATATTCTCAAGAAGTTTTCTCTCCAAAGATGATGTTGTTTCACCATATCAGGTTCTATCTTTCCAAACTCTTATATTAGTTAAATTGTTATGAATTTTCTAATTGTTTGGTTTTGTTGGGAAAAATAAAAGGTTCATGATTATAAAGGTTTTTATGCAACTAAAAAAAAATGCTTTGAATTGTTATATATAAAATTTGAATTGTTTTATAAGATCTTATATTTTGAGTGCACCGGTGTGAACCTCATTTTTTTTTTGGATAACTTTGTTAGTAATATTTTCATATGTGCACTAATGTGATGCTAAACGGATTTTATGCTTATATTAAAAGTAGTAAAATGAGCACATGATGTGCTAAATTGATCTGAAATATATTACGTTGGAGTTTTAATGCATGATCTTTTAAAATAAAGAATATGGGTTATACCACCATTTAATTATCTTCATGACCATGTTTAATATATGATAAGGAACATATGTGGTTTTATTTTGAGGATAATGTAAGAAAAAAAAAGAAAAAAAGAAAAAAAAAAGAATTATATGCCAAATGATTAGCTGATGCTTGTGGTGTTTAACTTTGTATCTAGAATGTCTCAATTTATTGTCGAAGGCTCAAGAAGAGTTTATGCATATTAATTATCTTATAAATTGTGCTCTTCTAAGTTTTAAAGAAATATATTAAAATTTTGAAATATATTTGTCAAAATGAATATCATATATTGAAACAAGAAATAAAGAGATGCTGAATATCTCTATATAAACACTTTTTGGATAAATTAAGTGTAATGAAAAAGTTATAAACCAGAAGTTTATACTACACTTTTATATATAATAGTGCAATTGAAGCACAAATTATTGCAAACCAAAAGTGTACGGATTATATCGTTGGCAAGACCGGTTGGGTCATCCCGGACTTTTTATGATGCGAAAAATAAAAAATTCTATAGATATGTATTGAAGGGCCGGAAGCTCCTTCATTCTAATAATTGTATGTGTTACTAGTTCCCAAAAGAAATTGATAATTTGAGTATGGACCACTTAGAAATTTTGTGACTTGAATTGTTAACTCACAACCTGAAGTTTGTGAGATTGTTTTCTCACAACCTCATTTTCTAAATTCTTAGAAAATATTTGATAAGTATCGTATGTCAGTTGAAATTGATATCGAATAAAATATGATCATACAAGAAAAAAAATGGACTTGAAGATCCATTCTTTAGACGTCTAAAGTAATCACATGACTGATACTTATAATTTATAATTTGGGAACATTCAAACATGTATGTTGACATATTGATTCTCATCAAGCCAGCAAATTATTATATGTAAGTCTTCCCCTAATTTATTTGAATTTTGGTTTATAAACATAATGTCCCATATAAGCATTTTTGGATGTGTTGTATACGTTTCAATTGCTCCAATATTATGCACTAAGATGAAATCTTAAAGAATATTGGGAAAATATATTTGATATGAATCTCCATTTTATTATATATTATCTTGAGACAAAATTGGAGAAATTATTTATAGCCCTGTAGGCTGATTATCAGGTGATGAATTAATTTTCCCAATATTAGGGGGAGAGAATAAGCAGCTAAAAAATGTGAACCAAAAGATCACATGAATCACTTGAAATAAATTATTAATTTTATCTTGTCTTGATCCTCTTACAAATTAGTATGAACCTGAAGTTCTAAAGATAATTCATTTGCATAATCTATGAAATTAATCAACAGCTGCTAATGCTCCAATCAAAATAGATGTCCCTATTGGACTATCAAATGAAATCTAACCACCCTAAAGCGTGGTAGGTCAATCGGTTCTAAATATGAAAATCCTCAAATAAGAAAATGAGCTAAATAGGATGATGACCCAAGTGAGGATATGAATAATTGATTTTTGGAGTTCTAGAAGAACTTATCAGGTACCTGAAAGATATGAAAATAAAGAGATCTCAATAAATTATATCATGGATAAAATACGATGGAACCGAGATGAAGTCAACGTTGGCAATATTTTTGGATATAATATAGCGCTATATGTGATTGATGATAATGAGGATCATAAATTCAAGTCTCTTAAATATTATAGAAAAAAGAAAAATATCTGCAGATGGAAAGAGACAATTCTATTGAAATCAAACTCGCTTTGTAAAGCCGGACTATTTGGGCTTGTCGTCCACACACTTGAAGATGTGAAGTTTATTAGATATATTTGATTTTTCGCGCGAAAGAGAATTAAATAAATAAAATACATAGAGTTTGATATATTCACCGGAAGTGAATGTTAATGTCTACATTTTATTTTTAAGAGACATATTCACCTGAAGTGAATACAAGAACTTTTTCTTGCTTGGTTAAGTTTAGTAGCACATGAAAGGCTCAATTTTTATGATAGATGTGTTGCAATATATTTGTATGACTCACGTAATAGTGACAAGTATATGAAACTCTCCGAAGAAGTTAATTTTCGTGAGATATTGAAGAATTGGCTGCATATTTTCATTTTAAGGATTTTGAAATGAATTTGTTATAATCAATTTTATGATGATGACACAAATATTATTAGAACTCCTGAAGAGATTCTAAAATCTATTGATTATAGAAATATTTGAAATGAAATACGTGGCATATGCAAAGTTTGTTTGGATTTGCAAATGTATTATTTAAATGAGATTTTGTGCATCAAGAAACTTATGTAGAAAATGTATTACAATAATTTAATATGAACAAATCTAATTGATAGAATGATTGCGATGTCACTTGATGTTAGTATATATCATGTCCTCAAGAAAATGATGAACAACTTTAATCGGTCCTGAAGTACCATGTATTAGTTCAAACGAGGAAATTAATGTATTTTGTTAATTATATGTATCATGGTATTTTGTTTTTGTCCACATTAGTAAATGCAGATGTCAGAACAAAGTCAAGCATATGTTTTGTATCTTAGAGAAACAACATAATCAAGGAAGTGGATAATGCTCTTTATTAAGGATTATGAGTTTACACATACAAGAAACTTGTGGCTTTCTCATTATATAAGGAGGCTCTTGCAACAACTCAATATGAAGATAATATCTCAAGCACTTCTAATTTGAAGAAGAGTATGAAGATAAACCTGATCTTTCTTCAAAGTCACCACCAAGCAAACCATTTGAGTAACAAGTATAAAAGATTATTTGACATTCTTCGTCTCATATATCATTGTATTTGTGAGGGGGAGAGATAAATGTATTCTACACTCTTTTTCCCTTAACCATGGTTTTATCCCATTGGGTTTTCCTGGTAAGGTTTTTAACGAGGTAGATTATCACACAAAAGGATGTTGTACTCTTTTTCCTTCACTAGAACTTTTTTCCCATTGGGTTTTTCTCTAGTAAAGTTTTAATGAGGCATATCCTTCATGGAAATCCAAGGGGGAGTGTTATGAATAATTATATAGTGGATGCCCATTAGCATTGGCCCATGTCATTTGGCCCATGTATTTTCCTATAAATAGGACTCACATTGTAATAGAATACAGACTTGAATAGAATAATACAAACCCTATTATTTCTTCCTTCTCTCCTTCATCTCTATTGTTCTATATTCTTAGTTATGTTTAGATTAGTTTCATAACATAACTAGAATATTTCTAATAATGACAAATAATATTCTAATACACCCACGTAGTTGAAATAGGAGGTTGACGAATGTTGAGACTATCACGAAAATCATCAAAGAGTGGCGATGGAAGTCCTTTGGCGAAGATGCCAGCGATTTGGTAACGTGAAGGAATATACAAGACTCGTACTTAGCCGCGGGCAACTTTTTCACGACAAAATGTATATATATCCATCTCAATGTGTTTGGTCCGCTGATGTTGAACTGGGTTGCCTGATAGATATATAGCACTCACATTGTCACAATATACCAAAATGGCGGTTGTGACTGGGCAATGTAGTTCTAACAGTAAGTTTTTAATCCAACACGATTCAGATACTACATTAACGACTACGCGGCCTCATTCAAAAGAACAACAAACATTCAGACCACAAAAGTTGGTGGTCGCCGTCGTTGGAATTTTTGATGGGTGACGTCGGATTTATGGATAACCAAGTAAAATTTGGTGGTCGCCATTGTCGGAGACGTGTGTCGTCATCGTCGTCGGATAAATGGGTGGTCCGAGTAGTTCAAAGGTGCATGGTGCCATGGTGAGGAGTCAATTGTGCGGAGATAGGAGTGTTTAGTGAGAAATATGATTGTGCGTGGAGAAATGCACATAATTAACATCAGATCTGAGTCATTCATCTAATTTAATGGCTCAACTTAATCAACCTCATTGGCGAAGACACATTCTTGTTAATATATTTAAGTTTGTTAGGCTTTTCTAAAAAATAAAATGTACTATCAAATTTATGAGTTGAAGTCAAAAGGAAAACATAAAATATGAAAGCAAACATAGTCTAAGGGTCTGTTTGAAACAGTTCCCAAATACTCTTTTTTAGTTTTTAAAAAATAAAAAAGAAGGCTTTAATGCAGTTTTGATCCCCCTATTTTGAAAAACATGAACTTTTCATCCCCCTATTTTAAAATCCAACTTTTTGATCCCCCTATTTTGAAAAACTTGAAGTTTTGATCCCCAACTCATTTTGATCAAATTTGTGATGATGTGTCAACCACATTGATGATGTGACAGTGTTTATGTGTCAACCTCATATTCCATATCATTATTTTTTAAAAAATAAAATATTATGTATTAAAAGTATTAAAAAATTAAAATAATTAATTAATTAATAATAATTAAAAAACAGTAAAATTAACCTCTATACATATATATGATTAAAAATCAATAAATTATCCCAATATATAATTAAAAATCACTAAATTATTCAAATATATAATTAAAACCACTAAATTGTCCAAATATATAATTAAAATTTAATAAATTACCCAAATATATAATTAAAATCACTAAATTGCCAAATATATAGTTAAAATCCAATAAATTACCCAAATATATAATTAAAAATCACTAACAACAATCCAATTTTCATCATCATCATCTACATCACTCTCACTAGCAACATATTCAGAATCATCCTCACTTAAGTCTTCAGGTTCCTTTTCACTTACTCCCGGTTATTTTTCCCTTGTTTCAGCATGTTTCTCTTATGGCCTATACAAACAATAATAAAGCACTGTCATATAAAACCCTAGACATGTTTCTTTCAAAATGGAATCAAACACTAAAACCCTAAACATTTTTTTGTCCACCACCACTATTAAAATAATAACAACTATGTAACAATGGAGGACCATAACTATTATTAAATGAAGACAACCGAAAGAGACGATATGGACCACAACAACTACTAAATTAAGTGTCTGTCAAACAAAAAAACTACTAAAATAAGTGAATACCACAAACATACCTCATACAATAATTCATGTTTTCCATCTTCTTGTTCAACTTTGCGATGACTTCAGAATATTATCTTGTAAAGCGAACGTAATGATTAACACGAGCGGATGATGAATCAAATAGAAAATTGATAACACGCAGATGAATGATGAACACGAGCGTGATGATGAATCAAAGAAGATGAAAGACTCAGACACAGATCGTCGAAGATGGGTGGCACTAGGGTTCCATGATTTGGGAACTGTGTTACTATTTGTGCGTGTCTGATTCTTCTACAATTCTTTCCTTTTGATCATCTACGTTTTTTAATTATTGTTAATTATTTAATTAATTATTTTATTGTTTCAATATTTGATTTAAAGATTTGATAAAAAAAATATTTGATTTAAACATATTGTTTTAATATTTGATAAAAAAACCGATTTAAAAAAAAATTAAAACATAATATTTTATTTAAAAAAAATAATGACATGAAATATGAGGTTGACATATAGACACTGTCACGTCATCAATGTGGTTGTCACATCATCACAAATTTGGCCAAAATGAGTTGGGGGATCAAAACTTCAAGTTTTTCAAAATAGGGGGATCAAAAAGTTGGCTTTTAAAATATGGGGATCAAAAATTCAAGTTTTCCAAAATAGGGGGATCAAAACTGCATTAAAGCCAAAAAAGAAAAAACATGTTTGGAAGCCCTATTTTCAAAAATTGTTTTTAAAAACTGTTTTTCATTTTATGGTTTTAAAAACTAAAAAACAGTAACAAGTTATAAATGTTTTAATTTTTAAAAAATTGTTTTTAAAATTTAATTTATAAAACACATTTTAAAAACTACAGTAAAAACCAAAATTGTTTCAAACAGACTTTAATTTTTTTGCTATAAATTTTTTCTTTCAACTATTATATCACTAGTAATAAGAACTAATTAGCCTATATTTCAAAGTGTTGAGTTTCAATTCTCACAAAAATAGTTGAAAAATAGATATTAGTGTCACTTAAATTAATAAAAAAAAAAATGACATACTGGCTAAGACAGATAAACATTTGTATAATAAAACTAGTAAGTTTTATTCCAACAAAAAGAACTAGGAAAATTTAAGGTATATTTTGTAAAACCAAGGGAGTTGAATTTGCAAAAGGGATTTAACTTTTAGGGCCCGTTTGGTGCACTGCATAAGTGACAGGATAGGATAACTGTATCATATCCTGTCGCAATCCAGTGTTTGGTAACACAACATGATAAGATAAGTTAATCCTGAATCTTATCCTATCTTGTCTCTGTAGTTATAATTTTTATCCTGAATTTGAGCTGGGTTACCGGCGGGATAGGATAAGAAGAAGAAAAGAAAATACTGATTTATTCTATAAAATATATTTTAAAATCAATAAAATATGAATAATAAAATAATTAATTTTTAAATATATTGTGATTTTCTCACAGGGGTAATTATGTAATTAATATATTCTAAAAAATCAAAATTTTACTAAAATTACAATATTTCAAAGTAAAAAAATTATTTAAAAATTGAAAAATAGGGACAAATTTAAATTTTATAAAAAATTAAATATAATTCTTTTGCAATAGTAGTTTTATTATTTACGTACGAGATATATCATATATTTATTTGGCTTATCTAACATGTATATATTATTGAGTTATTTATTTGATCATGGTTCATATAAAAAATTAAACTTGATTATTTTCTCATGATTTTTATTTGAAATTGTAAAGTTATTTGATTACTTATTTATATTTTTTATTTATAAAATTTAAAGTATTACAAAATAATTTTAAAAAAATAACAATTGTTTTACGAGAGTAACTTTATCATTTAAATTGTTATATATCTTATCATATTATTATGAGCAAATATGTATTGAGAACAAGATATAATAGTTATCATCTTTGTTATCATGTGCGCACCAAACACGGGATATAATAACTGAGGATAACAGTTATTCTGCTGATATCCTATCCTATCATTATCCTGTCTTATATCTTATCCTGTCGCTATCATATCCTGCGCACCAAACGGGCCCTTACAATGTGGCAAATTAATGTTAAAATTCCAGCAACAATAAATATTTGTATTTAGTATTCGATACACTTTAAATAAGATTAATTATTAGACAATGAAAAAAAAAGTTATTTTGTAAAACACCAATCGGTAGTTGGTTCAGTGGTGATTGACGCTAAATTCGATAGGGATGATCACAGTTTGATCCCAGGCAACTGCGTGTTGGGTTATCACGAGGGGACAGCCAAGGGGATCATCCACATTGATTTAAGAACAACTCTACAAGTGAGTTGGACACCACACATTAACTCAAAACCTTAAGGCGTTGTGTTTATGGGTCTTCTTACTTATAAAGTGTTCAACCTCCACTATTCTAAGCAATGTGGGATTGGGTTATCACAAGGGGGCAGTCAGAGATCATCCACATTGGATTTAAGAACAACTCTACAAGTGAGTTGGACACCACACATTAACCCAAAACCTTAAGACGTTAGGTTTATGGGTCATCTTAATTATAAAGTGTTCAACATCCACTATTCTAAGCAATGTGGGACTTAACACTCACACTTGCCACAACACTGCAATCGGAAGGAGGTTAGAATCACTTCATATCAGAACTAACCCCGAATCATATTAAATTCGTGGTGAAAGGAAAGAAAATTATAAAACACACTCCTTTTTGAAACAAAAACCTCAACAACAAAAAAGTTGCAAGTATTATTTCACTTCTAAGTTATTAGTTGTCCTATATATTCTCTTTTTCTTGGAAAAATGGAATCCTAAAATTACAAAATTGTGGAACTAGAAGCACCATCTGGAAATAAGATAGGCTGGAATTTACTAGAGAGTTGGGTCAGCTCCATTATCTAATTTTATGCCTTGCAATCATTTTTCCTTTTTGACAAAAAAGTGGAAAGCAAATATACTCCATTATATATTCCTGAAATCTTAATGGAATTAACTTCTGTTTTCCATATTTTCATTTGCCCATATACAAGTTAGATAGCACGAGCTGTTGGTGGAAATTTAACAAAATACTATTAACTTTTTCTGTTTGTTCCAAAAATACCTGTCCACTTATTTTTGTTAATTCTGGTTGTATGATATTCTGAATATAAAAAAAAAAATACTCACTATCTATTACTATAAGACCTTATAAAATTTTCATGGATATTAAGAAATGTAGTTGTACATTGAATTTGTAAAAAAGAATACGTGTTACTTTTACCTGTGTTACTTTAGAATATCAATGAACAATAAATAACAAATAGGTTAAATTGAATTGGAATAAAAAATAATAAGTTACATGCCTAAGACATTAATTTATATAGGGTTAAATATGTTTTTAGTCCTTATATAGTTTTCTAGAATTTTGTTTTTAGTCCTGAAGATTTTTTTCATACTTTTAGTCCCTGAAGTTTCTTCTGTCAGTGTTTTTAGTCCCTACTTTTAATCAAACTCTTGTATACTTTCACGTTTTTGAATGATTTTTTTATATTCATGTGTATAATATTATAAGAACATCTCCAATAAAAATTTAGAAATTTTTAACATAAGATGAATTATTTATGAATTTTTACGTGCAAAAAACTAAAAAATTCATATTTAATTCATCTCTTGTTAAAAATAATTAATTTTTGTACGAGAGATTCATATAATGTACTAAACGTGACCGCAGAAAAAAATTAAAATTTCAAATGATATGCACGAGTTGAATGAAAATTATGGACTAAAACCACTGACGGAAGAAACTTCAGGACTAAAAAGTGTGAAAAAATTCTTCAGGGAATAAAAACGAAATTCTGCGAAACTATAAGGACCAAAAACATATTTAATTCATTTATATATTAGGATTTTTTTGGCCAAAGACATTAATTTTTTTAATTCCAGCATTGGTTGTTATATGCCTAAGTCAGAGATCCAATCTAATACTCTAGTTAAGCTAAAAAGTGACTTGCACTATGGCATCTAAGCACTTTTGAATTTTATCGTAAAGATTTAGGTTGAACTCCATACCAAAATATGAATTGCCCAAGTTATTACGGATATATTGGTTGTAGACTTGTAGTCATTATTGACATTGACACAACAATTGTGCAACGGAATGTGGCACCACTTCCGCTCCTAAATTGGACTTTGGATTTGGATTAAGTTCGACCAAGGTTGAGGGCCCCATCATCAGGATATATGTGTTGGGAAATAACCGGCGTAGAGAAAATAAAATAATACAATCACAACACAAGAATATAACGTGGAAACTCCAAATCCGGAGAAAAAAAACCACGGCCGTTGTCAAAACCGACAACAAATCCGGAGAAAAAAATCACGGCCGTTGTCAAAACCGACAACCAGAGAATAAACACTATATCATTGAATTTCTTTACAAGAAATTCCCAAAGAGTTACAAGAATTAGCCTTCGATCCAAATTATACCCTTTCCCCGAATCTCTTCCCGTGACCAAGAGACTCAAATGATTTAGACTATCCAAGATGTACCACAAAGATAGTTCGCCCACCCTTAGAGTTGTACCAACCCTTAGAGTTGTACCAAGAGAAAACATTTTTCCCTCTCTAAAACCCTAGCCCTTGTGTGGTGGCAAACCCTACTCCTTGCTCTGATACCAGTTGTCCAGGTGAATGATTCGGGGAAAGGGTAGAATTAGGATCGAAGGCTAATTCTTGTAACTCTTTGGGAATTTCTTGTAAAGAAACTCAATGATATAATGTTTATTCTCTGGTTGTCGGTTTTGACAACGGCCGTGGTTTATTTCTCCGGATTTGGAGTTTCCACGTTATATTCTTGTATTGTGATTATGTTCTTTTATTTTCTCTATGCCGGTTATTTCCCAACAATATGTACCCCTAAATTCAAGGCAATGCCTTAGTAGGCACTTAGATTTGTTTTACAGTAATAAAATCACAAAGTTATACGTAGTATTCAATTGGTTCCTACAAAGAGCTTAAATTTGAATCTTACATTCTCTACTAAGAAGTGAGTCAATTAAAATCCAGATAATTGGTATAGATATGGACCATTAGATGCTATGAGTAATGACAAGAGCAGAGATGTAAGCTAATCAAAAAAAATCGATTAAACCTACAAATCAAACAAAATCAAATAAAACATTAACCGTTCTAATTTAGTTAATTCAGATCATAAACCAAACCGAATTAGTTTGGTTTGATTATCGGATTTCAATTTAAAAAATTGATGAAACAAGAACCAAATCGAAATAGATGTGTTTTTATCGAGGAAATAAAATTATATTATTTTATTTAGTTTTGTATTACGAAATATTGTCTAATAAAAATAATGAGATGAAATTATGTTAGTTTATTTGATTTTGAATATGTGTCTGTTTGGTATACAAAATAAGCTAGTTTATAAGCTTGTTTCATAAAATTAAAGATGTTTGGTAACAAGCTTTTTTCATTAGTTTATAGCATTTTTTTAGATGTTATTTCAAGTAACTTTTGAGCTTATAGCTTTTTACCTTTCATTCCAATTTTAACCTCATTATTTTAATTTCTTTATTTTTTTAATAAAAAAACTACCCACCCACAAAAATAATTATCCACTCACATAAAATAATCATATATTTTTATGTCATTTTATACTTACAACAGCTAAATTTACCACACTTTAATTTTATTCAATAAGTTTTTCAGCTATCAGCTAACTACAACGATTGTAAATGGAGCCTGCCGTAAAATCTATCATTCTATCTTATTCCATATATTTTGGGGATTTTTTTTTTCCAATGAAAAATAAAAGAAAACAACTCAAATGAGATTGGAACAAGTTGCCTAGCTACAGACAAAATCACTTAAAAGTTAAAGATAATATTAAAGGGTTTAAAAGATAGGTACAATCGATCGGTGTAAATTAATTTTACACTGACAATCAATAAGAATCGTTCAATCTTTTATTGCATATTAATACAGTGGAGTAAAGTGGGAAGACACGACGGAAATATGGTTGTAATTGTTTTTTTTTTAACAATGGAGTTAAAGATCGAATTCAGAATCTCTGGTATACTACTAATTAAACTCCAACCAAATATAATGTTGTAATTTATCGACAGTATAAATTTTATACCGTTAATGCATATTATTTTTCTCATATTAAAATGGTTGTGATTAATACTCACCCCATCCCAAATCTTTGGTCCTTTTACCTTTTTAGTTTTGTCCCAAATTTTTAGTTCTTTTAAGAAATCAATGCACAAATACAATTAGTGATACTTTACCATTTGTACTCTTCCTAAAGCTAAAACATTACTTAAATATATTTTCTCTTTCTTAATAAAGTAAGGGTAAAAATATCAAACATTAGTTGGTTCAGTGGTGATTGGCGCTGAACTTGGTAGGGAGGATCACAGTTCGATCCGTCGCAACTGCAATCTGGAGAGAGCTGAAACCACTTGATGTCAGAACTGACCCCGAACAAGATTAAACCGATGGTGAAAGCCAAAAAAGAGTAAGGTAAATATGACTTAACTTATCAACTTTTATCATTTCTTTATCTCCATGCAAAATTCTAAAAGACTAAAGTTTTACGACAGAGAGTATTAGACATTAGTACATTTTGAGTTGATTAAAAATATTTATTTAAAACATAATTTATTTCCACATGCATTTGAATGTTACTATTATTATTTTTAAAATTCAAATTGTGACTCTTTCCATGTGTGTATCCTGCAAAATCATGCTCACTTTCCCTTAGCAGTTAGCACTGATTCATGCACACAAAAAAAAAAATTAACTACACTGAATATATTCTTCCCTAGTTAACTACCCAATACAAATTAGACGCGTGTATATCAATATCACCCTTCAAATGATAATATAACAATCTTGATCTTAATCTTAAAGTAAATTTGTACCCAAAATAAATATCTTAAAAGTCAATTAAAAGATACATACGACTCTCCTATTTTTTTGGGATTATTTCTCTATCTCTACCTTTGGAGAATAAATCCTTGTGTACACCTTAAGAAAACCCTAGAATCATCCTCATCATATTTATACATAGTATTAAAATATTAATGACCCACCACAACAAAAATAAACCCTTTTCACACCACCATCAATATTTATACACCCTAACCTAACCATACCTTTCCCACCTATATATACTCCAATTGAGTCTCATACCCTTCCTCATCATTCAATTTTTTTGTTATGTATTTTGTTTTCTATCTATCATGAGCAATATCCCAAGATCTCTCACCGACTCTTCCTTAACTCTTTTCAATCTTACTATATCATCTTCTGATCCTTGGCCTTTCTCTTTTGTTTTCTTATAACAAAAAATCTCTCAAAAAAAACCAATTAATCATTGTTTAACCACTACTTGAGGTTCAATTCAATACACTTGTTATTATTTTTCCTTTTTTGTTCTTAGTTATGGGGATAATTAGTGGTAATCATCATAACCACCACTTGAGTTTTCATTTACACATTCCTCGTCTCAATTTTCATCACCATCATGAAAAAAATAAGGACATTCCTAAAGGATATTTGGCTATTATGGTTGGTCAAGGAAAGGAGCAACAAAAGTTTGTAATACCATTGGTTTACATCAACCATCCATTGTTCATGCAATTGTTGAAAGAATCTGAAGAAGAATATGGATTCAAGCAAAAAGGACCTATCACAATTCCGTGCCAAGTAGAACAGTTTCGCACGGTTCAAGGATTGATTGATATGGAGAAATCTCATCACCATCACCATGCTTGGTGTTTTAAAGTTTGATTTAATATAGTTTGAGCAAATTATTATGTATACATGACAATTTTATGTATTTTTTTTCTTTTGTCTCTCTCATTTCTCTCCAATGGTGTTGATATGATTTAGTAACAAAAATGTTGTATCTTGGTTTTTAGATTATGTTTGGGTATAGTTGATTGATATCAATGGAAAAAATTTAAGAGAATCATATTGTGATGTGAATAATAATGTGTATAATTTGCCAAACATTATACTGCGTGTATCCTCAATCAAAATTAACAATATTTATGTGTGTATGTAATTTCAATCTTATGATCATTGTATGATAGTAATAAAGTGTGTGTATATCATTCTCTAATTTCAATCTTATGATGATTAATTGTATCAAAATAAATTCCATATGAATATGTGAACGCTTTAAAGTATAGACAACGGTTCTTAATAATTAAAAGAAGAAGAAAAGAGATAGCTGTTAATTTGTTGGAAGTTGCTACTAGCGTGAAAGACACGGTAGGAATTTAATTTGGAATAAAGATAAACATAGACTTTCTTTCTTTTTTTTTCCTTTTAGTTTGGCCCTACGCAAAAGAAAGATTAACTTTAAGAAATCAAATATATATATATATATATATATATATATATATAGCTAGGTACAAATTTAACCGCAAGTAATCGTCGTGGATATATAAAATGAGTTCTCTTCTCTCAATTAAATTTTTTTATATAGGAGGAAGAAATCAAAATCCTAACCATATACGCGTTTAAGTGAGTTATACAGATGATTTTTATCACTTTGATGAATTCATTGTTGGGAAGAAATCTAATATATAATATTATATTCGTGTAATTAAGGAAGACATGGACTTAGGAAAGGGACGAAACAACGTTTATGGCTTTGTTTTTCTGTTATTTATGTCGTGAATTAATTTTAGATCTTTGTTCAAAAAAGAAATAGATCTAGTTGCTTTGCCTTTGGTTTCTTAATGGTGGGGTTTTATGATAAGGAATATGGTAGCAACAAGTTTGGTGGATAGTTGTGGTTCAACTTCAAACAACACTTGGCTTGTATTCAATCGACCCATTAAGTCATCACATTTGTCCTCTATGCTTTAAGTCATCACAATGTGATTTGATTAATTAAATAATTTATAATTACTTATAATTTCTAATTAATTTGAATAATTTCCCTATACTAATTAACCAATTTATTTATTCATCATCATTACGTCAACAACCACGTTGGGTAGTGGCTTGGTGTTCACATTTTCCTCCGAATATATATGGGTGATCTTGACTATATGAATATATTTCTAAATCAATCATTAGGTTAAAAATTTCTAATCTTACAAAGATACTCAGTTTTTTTAAGTTGTTGGCTGTCATCAATTGGTTTATATATAGTGTAGGGTAACAAAAAATATCATATTTTTTTGGTTGGCCTATTTCTTCATTCGGTTTTTCGGTTTGCTAAGAGATATAACCAAAGTCGGCTCTTAAAATTTTCATAAAAAAACAAAAAGGTTGGCATGAAATTTGTTTTGAAAGAAATCTACTCCCTCTAGGGCTTGTTCGTGCTCGTAAATACTACAATTTTCAATGTGTTGACTTTACAAATTTTCATAAAAATTATATTTAAATTTATTATTTAAACTATGTTTGGATTAATAGAATGAGATGGAATGGAATGGGAAGGGATAGAATAAATTAATGTTCGATTATTTAGATTATAAAAATAACAATGGATTGAAATGGAATGTGATAGAATATATTTCATCTCATGCCACCACTTTATCCTCAATTTTGTTCCGTCCAATTTGGAAGGTAAGGGATTGAATGTAAATTTTTTGACACTACATCATAAACTATCCAAACAATGAAAAGCTATATTTATTTCATTCCGCTTCGTTCTATTCCATTTCACTCCATTCTATTCCACTTCATTCTACTCCGTTCCATTTCATTCTATTATATTCCATCGATCCATTGTAATTTAATTTCTTTTATGGGCTTCAGCCCTCTATTTATCAAAAAGAAAATTATATTACTCCTATTAGAAAAAGAATTATTCTAATATATTTTTTATGTTTGTTGAGAGAGTCTTCATACATAAGATAGTCCAATTCCAATATGAATCGTGCCTTCACTAAACAGCAGCTTTTTACTTGTTTCGGCAATCAATCCAGCCTTTCACAACTAATCCTGCACGTTCCGCAGACTTATTTAATTAATCTCAACGTAACGTATTTTTCATCACAACTCAACTCAGACTTATTCAAACTTTTAAGTTTTTTACTTCCAATTATTTGTCATTCTTTACCGTTTACATTTCTAGGCAAATGAAAATGCAATGTGATTCAACGCTACCTATTTGGTGTTGTTCAAGGAAACTATGTCAATACTTTCTTCCTTCATATTGGAGTCTCCAATATACACAGAAAACATACAAATCTTCTTATTTTGAACACAAATCATGTTTGATACATTCAATTCAAAAATGTCAACTTATTAATAAATAATAAAATGTCAACTAATTTTGTCAAAAATTAATAAAATGAAATGTCAACTAATAAAAAAGAAAAATGCTAAACATGCACTAGTTAAACATACAAAAATAGAAATTTTATCTTAGAACTTGTGCATTTTTTACCTCAAAAATATAAAAACTTATCTTTTCAACATTACTTTTGTCTTTGATTTCTATTTTTAGTATGTTTAACAAGTATCGTATCAGGGGCACTGTTTAGCATGACCCTAAAAAAATGTCAACTAACTTTAGTATTATGCTAGAATGGGCCGAGGGTGGTGCTCGCTAGCTCTGTTCGGCCAAGAAACACATAGGTCCAATAGACTCATTCCAAGATATCTATGCATCAAGAGTTACACGATCTTGAATTTTAAATACTAGTAACGTCTACGCAATTTTAACGTAAACTTAGAGCACAGCGTCAAAGGGCATTGTCCGTTATAGTCGCGCTTTAATGATATGATGTCAATCTACTCATCATCCCTCTATGTAAGTAAGGAGTTCACTTCTAACAACTTGAGATACGCAACCGAAAAACCTTTCATTCCATGTTCTTATACAGACGTGAGCGCCAGAGTATTTGTATGTACTCTACCAACTTTAATCTCGATGGTTCACTGCTTGATGTCGGCCACTCTAAATCAAATATATTTAATGTTACTCTTCCAATAAAAAAATCAATTAATTGATAATTTAAAAATACAATTATAATTATTATGTTATTATATTTAGAAAACTAAATTTGTTAACTAACTCTTTTTTTTTTGCGTCAAAAAAAAAATAACAATTAAAATCAAACTTTTGAACCAAATGATTAAGGGGAGAGAGACCCAATCATCCTCACACCACTTATGTCACAACATATGCTCTCTTTTCATTCATGAGCATAATATAAGCGCGTTTCTTCTCTTTAGAATTTTGACCACTGCTACAAAGAATAATCTATCATTTTAAACATGCTTCTTGACCAAATACACATAATTCCTTAAGACTAAGTTATGTAAGAACATGCCCCATGTTAAGTGTTAACTACTACCACAATATTCTTGTGAAACAAAAAACAAAACAAAACAAAGTGCTGCTACATTTGCTGGCTTATGATAAAGTTGACCCAAAATAGAAGAGTCTTTCTTTAATCTTCACACGATATCTTATAAGAAAAAGCAAGTTGCATTTATGCTCACAAGTAAAATGGGGGAATTTTTTACTTTGCACCACAAATCACATGAGGAACAAAACAATATGTTAGCTACCTCTACTTTACCATGATACAATACAATCAATCCCCAAACTCCCCAAAAAAATATTTGCTTAAACCCTTTGTACCATTTTTCCTTTCAATTCAAATTCAAAAAGAAAATATTTCAATTCAAATTTAAAAAGAAAAGAACACAAACTAATTTCAATAAATATAATAAAATCTTCTTTTAATCTTCATAGCTATCTGTGTCTTGTATTTGAACTACGAATTGTGACACCATGCAAATACTTCGTATATCCGACCAAGCTGAGTTTTCCATCAGATTTTCTGATCCAATCACCCATTAAAGAGTACGCAGAAGGACCCAAATTCATCTCCTGAAGAATCCAATATACCATAGTGTTAAGTATAGGCTATTTCGTAGCTTTTAAGACAAAATTAACAAAAGTATGTGCTCTTGGAAAGAAGTTGCAAACCTGTGCCAACTCCTCGAGTGAAATGACACGGTTCCCTTCCTCGTCAAAATAATCAAAAGCTGCGATGGCAATTTTATCCCAATCTGGATGAACTTCCAGCTGGTATACACTGATTGCAGCAGCGCAAAACTCTTCGAAGTCCATTCTTTTATAGGAGAGCGGATCCATCTTATTTCAAGAAACATTCATTCAGATACTTCATATTATATTTGCATTTGAAGAAAAAAAATAAAAACATTTCCTTAAGAAAAATAACAAAAGTTATAACTACAATCCAAATATGATCACGGTGGTACTGATACCGTCTGAACATTTTCACTATAAAGTATAAACAAATTATAGTTACTTCCTATTTTCATTAATTACCGTTGTCAAGAAAATGAGCCGGACTTAAAGGTTATACATCGTTTAACTCAATATCACAGGTGCCCCCCCCCCCCCCCATATTATGCAACTGCTTGTTTTCAGTTTATTATTATATGAATCAATCAAGACATGGTACACAAAAAGTTTTAAGCAAATGGATGAAGTTGGAAGAAAAACAAAAACATCAAATCAGAACAAATATGACTTACCAAATTTAGAATGTCAGGGACCCTTGCTTCCTTCATGGCATCAGTTGCGTTTTTCATGAGAGCCTGAATTTATTATAATTTGATTAATTTCGGTTTAGAGATTGGGGAAAAAATAGCAATTAAACCAACATCAAAGTTTAAACCATAAAAGACTAATTTAACAAATCTAGTAGATGAGCATAACATATTTACACTAAATAGGGTTAACATATAATAATATCGCATGTTTGTTTAATAACACATCTTGATGTAATAGAGGAAATAAATTTGCAAAAATCATGCACTTACAACTCTGAAATTCTCTAACGAAATAAAACCATCTCTAGGTTCCAAGAGGCTAAATTGTGCTCTAAGGTAGGTAAGCTCATCATCTGGCAATGCTTTTGAGAGAGCCTGCATTTGTATAAAGAAAAGGAAAACAGAAAACATTACTCTTCTTCCATTGTCAGATAAAAGAAGCATTTGTACTAATGGTAGCATAACGGATGACTACCTTCAACGCCGCACGCTTCAAAGGTGAGGCACGCACATATGACTTGACTAACTTGTAAATCAAAATATCTAAAGGAATGGCATTTTTTTCATCTCTCAACCACGGGTGAGCTGCACATATTGAGGTAATTTCAGTATTACAAATCACGGAATAATATTTAGGAGTGTTTGTGTGTCAGGGAAATTTCAATACAAACAATTAACCATTCAGTTAAGCATGGTCTGAGCAAAAGATTCAAATGAACCATACATAAAGCTTGGGCAGCGGTCATTCTTTTTCTGTGGTCTTTGTTCAAAAGTCTTTTCACGAAGTCTTTAGCTTCTGGTGATATTGATGGCCAAGGTGAATCATCAAAGTTAGGATTTGCTCTTAACACAGACCGGAAGATTCCTGATTCAGACCGTGCCCAAAACGGTCTACTTCCACATAATAATATGTAAGTTATAACTCCAATACTCCATAAGTCTCCTTCAACACTATAAGATCTATGGAGCACTTCAGGTGCAACATAGTAGGCACTACCAACAATATCATTGAGGCGTTGATCTGCATATTTATAGAAGTCAGTGACAACAGTGAAAAAATCAATTGAAGAAGGGCAATGATCATAAGGCATTAATGCAAGTCCTCAAATTCATCTAAACCAGTAAATTAGTGAAAAAGCATTTGACAAGCAAATGGATGTATTTGACTAGTAGAAAATAACATTACTTCATTACTAATAGACTAATACAGATATTATAAAGTTTTATAATGAATACTCCCCTAGTTTCTTTGCAAGACAACAATATTAAAAAGCCACTCTATTTACTAATAGCATCTCTGTTTATATAATCTCGATTTTGTTTCCACGGATAACTTAAATAGAGAGAAAACAAATTATCGTACAAAATAATGAAATATCCACAAGAAAAAGCCATTTAGAAATTGGTTTTAAAAAGGTATTTAAAGATACATATCGACGATTAGATACGTATCAGATATTTCAAGCAGATGGAAAATATTAAAAAGTTTCAAGCATGTTGAGTTCTTAATTTCACAACACAACTACTTTCAATCATAGATATAGATGTCCATTACAAAATTAATGACTGATGAAATTGTAATACATGGTAAAATATCACAATTCTTCCATTGTACAGCTGTGTGGATATCCAAAAAATCTAAGTGTCAGAGTCAGACCATATGGCACAAAACATATGATATCTTATCCGGCAATTTGAATGTGTGAATTCAATATGCTGAAGCTAAAACTAGGAAGAAACTTAAATACAAGACAGTTAGTAACTAGAAATCTAGGATATGCTTTATTATATAATTAGATACTGAATATAGCTAGGTCGATTCAATCATATTACCTGGCCTAACAAAATCAGATAAACCAAAGTCAATAACTTTCAAAACAGCATCCTCATCTTTTGAGACAAAAAGAAAATTCTGCAAAGTAGGTAAAGCATTAGGATTACAAGTTATAAATAAGATTGGTAATGATACAAATAAAATTCCCTGTGCACTGAAAGGTGTGACCAAGTAACATAAGTAGTTCAAACTTCACAGTGCCATATAATATACCTCTGGTTTTAGATCACGATGAACAACTCCCTGAAGATGACAAAAGGCAACTACATTCAGAATTTGTAGAAGAATAACTTTGGCATCATCCTCTGTGTATCTCCCACCTCTTCATTGAATAATTAACATCAAATGAATCCAATTACAATCGTGTTATTTAAAACCGAACTTTTGCAAGAAAAGTATGGAGGGACAACAAAGTAACAGATAGTATAAATAAAAAACAATCTTTAGGTTTTACCTATCTAGAATTCTGTCCAGTAATTCTCCGCCCTCACACAACCTGACAACAAGAATATCTCATTAATTCGAGATAAATGTACCCAGCTACAAAATCTACTCATATTATGAACATTATTGAAAACATGTACTTATGATGAAGTCCTTTATTACCCAATAACTTCATGAGAATACAAATTACCAGTAGATCAAAATATGAACAAAATCCTATCAAGACTAAGCAATTTTCAGATATAATTGTTTCTATACATACTCCATCACAATGTAGACGTTGTTCGCATCCTCAAATGCATCATAAAACTTGACCAAATTCCTATGTCCAGATAAGGCCTTCAACATTTTCACCTCCCTCCTCACATCTTCAATTGCTATTGCCGAAGTCATCTGCCATATGAAAATCAGTTAATTGCAATAAACATCTGCAAGCAACAAATTGCAACATGCGAGATCCAAAAAATTATGAAAATCAAAGCTCAATTCAGGTTGTTTATGTTATAAAAAAACAGAAGCAGCAACCATAGCATCACAATATGCAATTTCCCCATTCCAAATTAAAATTTACTCTCAGACTCCAGTTTGATTGTTTAGAGAATAATGAAAAGCTGCAGGAGTATAGGGTCAGCTTTTGCTCACGCTCTTCCTAGAAACATCATCCACCAGAGGTCAACTGGCCAAGTAGCTAAAATGAAAGTTCTAAATTGTCAGATGCCTATAGGACTTGCAATAAAGGTAGAATTCTTGTAATTTTCGTCAATAAGAAAGGTGCTGTTTATTCCCTTTCTCCATGATCTCAATTTTCCTCTTACTTTTTGTTATTAAGCATATATGCTGTACTCCAATTCAGTTCATAATGGACATGAAAAACAATAATAAAACCCGGGTTCCGTATATGCATTCTTTAGTCTACAACTAAACACCAATATGATTACTAATGATCTAACCAGATGCCTGAAACAAACAGCTGTTGTCAAATAACAAAGTAGTAACTTGAACGGTTGCATCCATCCTTGTACTGGTAAAAGGGGATATGACCAATGAGCTTCACTACGCAACCAATTGCCCATCAATAGAACCAAAAAAATCTTTTGGAAAATCATAATCCCTGCATGCAGAATAACTTAAACAAAAGCCACAAAATGCACTAGCTTGCTCTTGCTATAGAGTTTACAACTTCACATTTTTCTTAGTTTTTGCCACCCAGTGCTACAAAGCTCCCACGATAGCATGTTATAGGGAAGGGTTGGACCCTTTGGGAGTCTATTGTAAGCAACCTCGCCATGCATTTGTAAAGTATTTGCGGCAGGCTGTTTTTAAGATCCGGGAATTTCTAGTGACATAGTAACTCCAACATTTTTGCCACCCTAATCTCAACAATTTATTGTGATGCTCCCAAGAAACCAACCAGAGATTAAGAACCAGTTGCAGCCAAATTTATTTGCCACCGTCACTTTTCACCCATGGTTTCCCTTTTAAAAGAAGCATTATCTAGCATAATTAATCCTGTAATGTTTGGCTTTCGATACTTATGAATTTGATTGGAAAAACAGGTTTTCAAGCATTTTCCTTTATCGTACCAGCATCTATGTAATGGTGGATAGTGGAGTGCGGCCAACCCCCAAAATGTTGTAGCAGTACAACGGATAGTAATACGGCCGTTACATCGAAGTTTAATGTAACAATACAAAAAATGTATATCATAATAATTTCCCATACACATAAAAGATAAAAAAAAATAGGAGAGAATACGTAGAGTTGAAGACATATTCTGGTATTTATTAATAATAATTAAAAGTTCTTTGTTACCCATATTCAAGCCCAATTTAAATCAAATAAGTTTTAGGGTAAAATGCTAAAAAAAACATGGACTGACTATAAGTTAGTGGCATGTTCGGGTTTTTACGGGAGCTTCATTGTGTCGGCTGCTACTAAAAAATGCAACGCTTGCTATTCTACACAACACCGCTACAGCAGACACTATGGACTACTGAGACCAACATTAACTTAGAAAATGGAAATAACAAAGGTTAGTTTAATAGTATAAACAGGAAAGGAACATTTAACATTACCAATTAAAAAATTTGGAACTTCATTGCAAAACATTACCAATAACAAAGGTTACTACCTTACCAAGTTCCATTATTGTATTGGTATGGTATCCATTCAGAATATATGGACTAAAGTTGACTATTAAATTGAGCTTTCAAATTCAAAAAAAAAATAGCAAACTCTAATCACACCATTTACCGCTAAAACTTACCAATGTAACATGAAATTCAATTCAATCATCAAAATACTCAAAAAATTCAACAATTGATCCTGAATTGACCAATAGTACTAAACATGCATGCCACCTCAAACTTCCAGGTAAAAACACATCAATAATCTTAACAATTGACTTTCGATTGAAGCTTCAATTTTAAAGCTATCATCATCGAAAAAAGAAAATTAAAAAAAAGAGTTAGTTGCATGTTCGGGTTTTTAGGGGAGCTTCATTGTAACGGCCGTTGCATCACCTACTTGACTGCTACAGCCGTTACTATAAAGTGCAACGTAGTAGGGTTTCATATAACTCCTAGGGGCTGCTATGCTACGTGACACCTCTACAGCAGCCGCTATTGACTAACTACTAACTAGACTAGCATTAATTTAGAAAATGTCAATGACAAAGGTTGTCTTAATACTATAGAAAGCAACATCGAACATCACCAATAAAAGTATAATCATTTCAAACTTCTTTGCAAAACAATACTACCTTACCATTTTCCATAATGTATTATTAATGGTATCGGTATGTTATCCATTCCGAATTTATCAACTAAAGATCGAAACAAATTCAAATTTGGTATCATAGCTTTCCAAAGACGATAACTTGACTACCAAACTTAGCTTCCAAATTCAAAACCAAAAACATAAACAAACACTAGTCACAATAGTAACACAAAATTCAATTCAATCATCAAAATCAAAATACTCACAAAAGTCAACAATTGATCTTGAATTCATTGACCAAGACTAGAGTACTAAACACGCATCAAATTATCTTAAGTCTTAACAATTGACTTTAAATTAATCATCGTCATCATCATAATCAAAAACCAAAATTATAAAAATATAAATTTTTATGATCCTAATTATTTTCACCTTAGCTTTGGTTATGATTTTCACAGCAACTGAAACTCCCTTAAGTTCACCTTTCTTCCCTTTAGCCCAACAAGTATGACCAAAATGCCCTCGACCAACTTCTTTCCCAATCTCAAATTTCGCCCCAAAATTCTTCCCATAACCAAAACTCTTATCCAACGTTCTCTCTCCATCTCCACCACCTTCCCCACCTTGTTCCTCCGGTATAGGTCCATCTTTCGGTTTCGTCTTCCCTTGCCGTCTCATCAAAGCCGCCATAATCGGCTTAGCCGGAGACGGAGGAGGAAGTGGCCACCTAAATTTCCTTCCAGGAGTCTTGGTAGCCGGAGAAGGCATAACACCTGCCGGAAGAGGACTATTGAAAGGACTTGTTGAGAAAGACGTCGCCGGAGTTTGTCTTCCTGGAGTAGCATCGCTGATGCTTGAAATAGGTTGAGAAAGCGGTGATGGTGCGTGATTAGGTGGTTTATGGTTGTGATCGGTGGCGATTGTTTCGTTTTCGACAGCAATTTTGCTGCAGCAATGACCCATGGCTGACTATATCGTCGGCGGCAGTGGATTGTGATCGGAGCAAGTCAAAGGTGTGAGAATGAAAGAAGAAATGTTCGCCGGAGAAATTGAGAGAGAAAAAAACAGTAGAGAGAGAAAGAGAGAAATTAGTAGTAGTAGCAGAAAGAAGAAGAAAAATTAAGACATAATAACGCAAATTAATGAATTAAATTTTGAAGTTGTAATAGAGATTAGAGAGAGAAAAAATATTAGTAAGATTTATTATATAAATAAAATAAAATAAAAAAAATACGACACGGTCCAACTGTATTCATTTATGTGTGAAAATAAATTGTTTCCTATGTTGGTTGGACTCGGATCTTGAGTCAATTGAATTCAAAATTAATTTTATTGGTGTAAAATTAATTTTGATGAGTTTAGTTTTTTTCACGGTAATTGATTTTATATTTAGAATGGATTATTTTTGTTAGTCAAGTAGTATAGCGGCTAGAAATTTCACCCTTTAAAATGAATAAGTGGGATAATTGGGATTCGAACTCCGACCCCTAGGTATATAATGCAATATTCAATCAATTGAGTCAAGTTCATGGGACTATTTAGAATGGATTATATTATAAGTTAAAAATTATACTTTCTGATTCTAAAATTAATTGTTACATTTACTTAAGTTTACTGTTAATTCAATTTTTTATTTTTTTATTTTTTTGGTTTATAAAGTTGACAATGAGAATTGAACTTAGGACATCATGCATACTACCTAAACCTATCACCACTTGATCAAACTTAGTGGCTTAAATCAATTTTATATATAAACTAGGTTTAAAGACTGTGTATTCGTACGAGTCATATATTTTGCCTTCAATTTAATTTTAGGCAAAACTAATTTTATAGAATTAATTTTTTTTTTAAATAGTTAAGTGATTCAAGTATAGAACATTGTGAAATACTAATTTTATATATTGTTGTTTTGTGCTTTTGAATTTTAAATATATGTTTTTAGTGTTTAATGTAATTGTAAATGGAGAGCAACTTTATTTTATATCGGCATTTGATAAGTTTTTATCTGACATGTTATTCATTTTAAGTATATTCCAAAATTTGTTCTGATAAAAGTATATTTTGGAATTGTTTTATGTGAAATGATAAATTTTTAATTTATTTTGGTTGTCCATGTAAAATAATTGTGCCAGTGTTTCTCTATTTACATATTGTTCCTTGAAAAGTATGAGAAATTTTTTATATTTGGTCACAAAATTCATTAAACAAAAAAATATTGAAAAAATAAAAAGCCATGATAGGAGGTAGAAATTAGTTTTTTTTTATTCAATAGGAAATAGTCTATTTTTATCAATAGAAAAATAGTTTTAAAGTAACAAATAATGTATCGAATTTGAAAAATTAATATACCTGAGAGCATTTAGATAAGATTGAACGAATTTCTTCTAATTTGACAAAACAAAAATCAAATTCAAATTCGAGTTTAGTATTGAATATGAAACAATGTTAAAATTGTTCAGAAAAATACAAGACTCAAGTGTACACAAAACAAAATTGGAAATTTGTGCATGCTTGGAAACAATGAGTATTTTAATTATGTTTTTTTATGTCAAAAAAGGTAATGAGATAAAAGCATAGTATAGCCTTGGAGAACAGAGGAATATGCGAGGATTTTGCCAGGAAAAGAAAACCCTGTTTCTTTTTTTAACAACTTTATATCTTTTTTGGCATCATATTAACATTTGATTTGACATTTGTGTGTGAATAATGTGGTCTAGTTACGGTTACTATTTCCTTTCCTATTTGAAGTGGCATAGCACAGGCATTGAAATTGTGGGGTTGGTGTTGTTGAACTACATTTATTGTAATTTAGCACAGGGAAAAAACACTTGGATACAACATTGTTTTGGTTAGTCACTTAGTTGGTCCAATAATGATTGATGTTGAACTTGATAGAAAGAATTACGGTTTAATCCCGTAAAGTTATGATCGAAAAGATGTTGAAATCACTTAATTTATTTCTTGTGGTTGCTTTAAATTATCATTGCTTTCACAAATTTCAATCAAACCAAACCAAACCAACACTTTCTTCATTAGTTTGATTTGACTCAAATTTCGCATGAAAAAATTACAAAAGATCGAACAAAACTAGCTTTTCTTCATCAGTTTGTTATTAGTTCAACATTTTTCGTTTCAAAAACCTCTACTTGTTATACCCTAACTTAAATCTCTTTTTTTCCAAGTTGTCTAATGTTTAAAATTTGACTCTTTTAAGGTGAATACGAAGCGTTCGAAGTTTGAACTCTGACTCCTGCATATAAATCAATATATCTACCAACCGACTTAAATCACGTTGACTTCCAAACCATTTTATATTACTCATTTTTATATATAATTAATTTATTAATAAAATGTGATAGTCGTCACGTAAGGTTAACTCAATTGGCTAGGACACTGCATTATATATGTAGGGGGTCGGGATTCGAGCTCCGATCATCCCATCTATCCATATTAAAAGTGAAATTTCTAGCGACTAAACTATTTAATAAAATAAAATTAAATAAAATATAATAGTCAACGTCTTTTAAGTCAACGTCCCAGCTCCGCTAATGATTATACTATACACTATTTATTTTTTTGGTTCTAAAGAGTATACTATACACTATTTTATTCAAATTCAAACTATATGCAGTACACAAGTATGTATTGCTTTCTTATTTTTCTTGCTCAAAAAAATTGCAAGTAGTTTTGCAAATGGTTGCCGTGTGCTTACTTTTTCTATCTCTATTATAGTCTACGGGTTGACACTTTTTTTTTTTTTAGCTAATATCTACGGGTTGACACTTGTAGTACTTTATTATCAAAAAATAAATAAAACAATACTAGTACAAATTTATGACCATGCATCCACGTTGACTAGAACAAATCACGGAATTAATATAATATCAAATCACGGAATTATTAATATAAAAAAAAAATAACAATAACAAATTACGGAATTTATCATTCTCCTTTTTTTTTTTTGTGCGTTTTAGTATTTTACAAATAAAAATAAATAAATTTCAAGAAATAGCTTGGGAGAAAAGATCCTCTACGGTAATTGAGGATGTCCAGTACAATGCATGCCACTCATTTATTTTTTAAAATTAAAATTGTATGTACAAAAATAAAAGGGATGGTTCAAATTCCACAGCAAGGAGAGATGTACGGCAGAGAATCTGCTATCATTGGTTATAATTTTGGCCTCTTAGTAAAAAATAATAATTTGGTCTCTATTTTAGTTCATTTATGAATGTAGTTCTTTATTTTGAAATCCCTTGTTTTTTTCATTCAATATGTTTTTTAACTTAAAATATTGCAATAGCATATTTTAAATAATGGTGATGTAAAATTATATATAAATAAAAAAAACTCGTTGAAAACTTAATTCACAACTTCATAAGTTATTTTATTTTGTAATTTAATTAATGAAATATAAAAAGTTAATCAACCTAAAAGATTATACATCATCATATATATGTCATATTTTTAAACTAAGTAATTTGAGGGATGAATTAAAATTGAGTAATTTAAAAATAGAATGATAAATTTTGTAAAATAGAAGGATAAAAATTAAAAACTATAGCTAAGTATTAGTAAGTGATAATAAATTTGTCTAGATTTAAGAGATTTGAATCTCAAATAAGCCATTAGTGGTTCGATCATAATTTTCTACGACAAATACTAGCTACAAACAACCATAAATATGGTAGTTAAAAAATGTAAGTTCTGTTTTTTCTCTCCTAAGTTCTAACTCTAGACGTCACCTTTTTTTCTTCTTCTTCTTAGTTTATCAAAGAGGGGTGATTTCAGGTCAAACCTTGACCTAAAATCACCCCTCCAAATTGTTTTTTCTTTCTCGTTGTTAAATAAGTGTGATTTTTCACATATTGTTTTGGTTTTGTGTTATTTGTTGTCCCGCCTCTGTGCGGTGTATTTTGTTGTCCCGTCTTTGTGCGGTGTTCATTTGTTTCAGGTTGAAGGATTAGATCCGATCAAGTGCAAATCCATCCGATGTCGACTTTTGTGTCATCAACGCTACAGATCTGGAGGCATGGACATTCCAGACACTTCAATATAGTCATATTTGTAGGCTTATGTAATTTGCCGTTTTATGCTATTAACATGGATGATGTGAGTTTGTTTGCAGATCATCCTTTTTGTTTTTAACGAATTTGAATTTGTATTACATCGATGTACTCTATCAATTTGAATGAATGAATATCCTTTATTTTTAGTCAAAAAAAAATATATATATTACTAATTTACCAATATCCTATATAATTTTACTAATATCCTATATAATTTTACTAATTTACCAATACTTTTGAATCTTTAAATATTTACGTTTTATATACTTTTAAATAAAAAAATACAATAAATTAAATGTCACTATAAAAAAATATCAATTAACACCACCGAAATATAATATAAATAAATTTAGATGGCTTTTTCATATGTATTATTTTGGTCAAGGCTTTTCCTTCTTTCATTAAGGCTCCGTTTGGATTGATGAAATATAATGGAATGGAGCGGAGCGGGATGTAATAAAATAATGTTCTATTGTTTGGATTTGCAAAATAATAATGGAGTGGAATGGAATAGAATGGAATGGATTCCATCAAATATTACCACTTATCTTCAATTTTGTTCATGTCCTTATTAAAATATCCAAACAATGGAATGGAAGATTTATTCCGCTCCGCTCCATCCCATACCACTCCCCTCTATTCCGCTCCATTCCGTTATATTCCATCAATCCAAACAGAGTCTAAAGGTAGTATGATAACTCGTGTCAAGCTCGTGCTGATTCGTCAAATTTTCGATGATATATATTTAATTTATAAATATAAATTGATTCTTTATAAATAAATATAAAAAGATAGTTTTCAATATTTTTTCAAGTGATTAAATTAAATTGAACACATAGCTAAAATAAGTCTAAATTCACTTGAATAAAATTAGTCTCGTTAACTTAGTTCAGTTAACAAAGACATTGTATTATATATGCAGCGGAGTCGGGGTTCGAATTCCGATCATCTCATTTATCCACCTTAAGGGTGAAGTTTCTAGCCACTAGACTACTTGACAAAAAAAATAAAGTAATGAAATTAATTGCGTATCACATTGAGTGATAACCACTAAACACGTTTATATTTCTCTTGGAGATATGTAAATGTAATTACCTTTGTAAGTGTTATAAGAGCCACATCGAATATGAATGAGAAAAATGTTGGATTTATAAAACATGTGACTCATGAACCTAATGTCTTAATGTTTTTGGTAGAAATGTGTTGTCTCTATCTCTTGTGGTCTTGGAGTATTAACCCGTAGTTTCTCATGAACTCCTTCAGACTCTCGAACAATTTAGTTTTTGTCAATAGCAAAATATGAGCGGAAGTTGAGAGGGATATGGGAAGATGGATGGGGATGATGATCAAAACTGCAACAACGGGGTTGTTAGAACGACAACGATAGTGGTGATCACCGAAAGGTGATAAGAAATATGATTGAGTGGTAAATTAAGATGGATTAACATGAAAATAAAAACCAACAACTCAAAATTGAAGGAGCGTGGAAAAACACAAGAAGGAGATGTTTGAACTGTGTTTGCCATTTTTTATTTCTTTTAAAAAACTATTACTCATATTAAAAACAATTGTTTTAAGTTTTTTTATCAAAACATTTAACTTCAGTTTGAAACACATTCTGAAGTGAAAGTTAAATCATAAAGAACATAAATGCAATAAAACAAAATATAAACAATGGAATAAAACAACACGATATTTTTTACTGGTTTGCTACCAATGTGGTCAGCTAATATCCAACTCGCCATTTAAAGGGACTTCAATAACTATAATCCACAACTATAATTAGTAGGATAAGACCATATCCTATTTTTTTTTATCTCGTACCAGAGGATTTCCACCTATAGTGGACCTCGCTATGATTTTGTGCTTCACGAGAGAGGACTTATTTATCTAAGAATAAGTTGATGCAATAGCAGACGAGTTGCAAAAGGTATGAGCAAGGTAATCAATTTTAGCTTGGTCATTGAACTGATATGCTTAAAAGTTTAAGGTTCAACTGGTGGATCAGAGTTCAATTTGATTAGACAGTTTTTAATTTTTATATTTACTTTTAAAGAATATATAAAATAATAATGATAATGATAATATTAACAAGAGAATTACACTTTTTTTATATTTAAAAAAAATTGTACAAAATCTCATACAGATGGTAGGCTTGTGTGCAAACTTTACTCTATGTTTTTTTTTAAAAAAAAAAATATATATAAAACTCATATTTTGATAGGATAGTTTTGTTTTATTTTATATTTTTGTGGATGAAGTCCACTTTTAAGTTACAATACACTAATCCTGAAACTAAAGCTCGTAAATGAAAACAACAACCGCAGTCTTTTTACTCTAATACCCTGTGATAATTTTTCTACAACTCTCGTCCTTTGTTTTTTTCTTCTTCTAGTTATTTCTTGTTTTGTCTCATTCCATGTCTTTCTTCTAATTAAATTAACATTTGCTTATGATAAAATATTAGACCGAAGTGATGGCAAAATGAAGTTGATATGAGTCTTTTACTATAAAAGAAAAAAAAATACAACACAATCTGCAAAACTATTTAAACCATCAAGTTAAAAAAGAATGATTTTCGTGCGATTTTGCAATTCGCATCACGAAGTTGAAGTGAAGGCGCATTTTTTTGTAACAACTCGGGCCCCATTTTGGCGATCCCGACACTGTCACCTCACGATCTTCTCCACCTCCTCTCTAGTGGAGCTTTTGCCTTCCGTGGGAATCAAACCATGTCTCTTGTAACACCCAAACCCATTATTTAAATATTTGTACCTTTATTAAAATCTTTTCAAAATACGCAACGGAAAATTACAATTTATTTATAAAATGTTTGGTTAAGGTATTACAAACTTCAATAAACTTAACTAATTGATTGATTAATTAGCCTAAAACATCGTCTACAAAATCATTCTTATAAAATATACATTTTTCAAATTAAATACATCAAGTCATAAAGGACCCTATATCCTAAATACAACCATTTCCCCGTGTCACACTCAGAGCAGAGCTTCACCAAACACTTGGGCATCAAATAAGCACATAACCTGTAAACCTGGACCACCCAACGGTCCAGAAGTACACAAAACAGAGAGTTAGTAAATCATAACCAACAAAATACAAGTGTAAGAAATATCCTTAACACTTCATCATATTATCATGCATAAACTAACTCTCATAAACATAATCATACATATTCTCTCGATCTTAAATCATACATAAGATTATCAATATATCACATTGAAATAACAATTATAATCAATGTTAAACCATATAACTCACTCATATAATCCACGTCACACACACAATGTCACATAACAATTACCACGTAATGTGCACATAATCCTAATGCAATCTAATGCCACAACTCATGTTATGTCACCCTAGACATATCTAATGCATGTAGTACCATCGTCTTTATTAGAGTATCTCACCTCTAATATCCGTCTTTATCGAATAAATATAATTCGATATCAGTCTTTATTAGAACCATAGATTCTAATATCCCTACTCAATACATGAATGCATGAATGATTCATGTATAACCACAAACACTAAATATAACACAATATTAAGTTTTACTCTATGATATGGAACACTATCCATATCCGTCTTTATTAAGATATCTCACAATCTTAATATTCGTCTTTATCAAATAAAATTCGATATCCGTCTTTATTAAGATAACATAATACCTTAATATACTTCTTTATTAGAATAACACAATTCTAATATTCTTCATTCATATATATACATATCATACATTCAACATCATTCATTGAAATAGATTTATCAACAATTTTAAAAGTATCGGAAATATACAAAAATATAAGAAACTTCATAAACTAAGTCTCATCTTATAAAACTAACTTCGGATTCGGAATCTACGCGAAAAATCGAGTGAAATAGGTTCCGGGTGCATAAATCGTCAAAAAGTCAACCAAAAGTCAACTCTGGTCAACAAGCTGTCAGTCTCCTGCACGCCGCGCAGCAATCAGAGGAGAAAGTTGAAAAAGCTGCGCACCGCACAGCAGTCAGTCTGCGCGCCGCGCAGGGATCAGAGTGACCTGCAGAAAATGCGTTTTGTGTGCGAAAAATCACTTATTTGACCCAAAATCACTTATTTTCAGTTGCAGAAATTATACCAAGCATGAGTTATGTTCATACATGTTCAAAACACATTAAAAATAACTTATTAACACAAATAATCACTTATTGTTCATGGATCTTGTCATATTTGTAAAAACTCATAAACATTCACAAATCTTAATAAACATCTACAAATACCCATTTTTACCCATTAAAATTGTTTATACATCATGTTAAGAGTATATTAAACATACTATGAACATGAGTTTTCACTTTCATTAAGAAAAATCATCCCAAAAAGCTCACGAAAATGAGTGGAGAAAGTTTGGGTTCGGAGAAATCGACATTCTCCCCTTTCTCTAGTCACTCACGATTATGAATACTAGCTCTCTTACCTTAGATCGACGATTCCACGCGATTGCTCTTCAAATCTCCTCAAGAGCTCCTTGCCCTAGCTCTCCTCTTCCTTCTCTCTTCTTTCTCTCTCACAAAGAACACAAAATGTGACAATTGTGATTTTCTCTCTCTCACATTAGGCTTATATAGCTCTCCCCATTTTGTGATTCACTTAGGCCCAATAGCATCCAAAGCCCAATAAGCTCACACTCGTGTAATTCTCACAAATTCGCCAAATTAACTAATACTCCCAGTAATTAATTAATCGCCACAAAATAAAATAATAATAATAAGCCACATCAATATATAAATATACACATATACACAAATAACGAATAAATGAAAATCGGGTCGTTACAACTCTCTCTCACTTAAAAGATTTCCGCCCTCGAAAATTACACGACTAAAACAACTCCGGATAAAACTCGTTCATCCGATTTCCCAACAAAACATTTAAAACTCAACACATTACCGAGTTCGACAAAATTAGTCTATCCCAATCAACACAATATCATCTACTATCAACAGGAGATTAAGGACGGCCAGTTCCTCAATTTGTCAATAGATAGACAACAATCATGATGGTGGCACAAACCATTCTACCCAAACTACAATAATGGTTTCCTTAAACACCAAAACTTCCGTCAAGTATCATTCCATAGTTCTCACAATACTACCACTACTAGACTACCAATTCCTCTTATTCCAAAAAGATACATCCGATGAATACTTCACAACTCCTTAAATACATAAGTCTTTAATTCTCTCTTATCACTTAACTACGCCAAATTGCTCATTCATATATAAATCTTATTCCAACCATTCATTCGATAACATGATCTCAACATCCATCTGATAACCAACTCCCCAAATTTTCTTGACACATACCAAAATTAACCATCTCTAACCGTTAAATTCATTTTTCTCGCATATCTCAAATCACTGCGTCCAATTCCAACATAACTACTCTTTTTCCAATTAGTTTCTAGCCAACCTCTGGATTTCTTAACACAAGCATTTCCAATACTACTCCTTCCGTCGACATAATCTCATCCAAAATGCATCTTAAGTCATTCATCGAATCACTATTGTTCCACCGTCCGTGATGAAAATATCTAAAATCCTTTACTTCTTTATCACACTATATGACCATACTATACCAACATACATGATGCGTCCAACATTACTAGTCTCTACCGACTTTTCTATTCCATAATCAACTTTTCCAATACATAATTTCTAATCTCACTCTTATCTTCCGAATGCTACAAAAACACCCTCCGATACTTACTCTAGGCATCGCCTTCAAATTCTTAATATATACTCACAAACACAATATCCACTTTCATTTGAAATAACTTCTTTCGTGAACTCTCTCTTGACATAAGTCACTTTCCATTTCTCTTTCTAGTACTCGTCCTCAACATGTTTTTCAACGGCTAACATTCTTATTTCTAATCATCCAAAAATGATACTTCAATCTTAGCTTCATGTCGACCTCCAAAATCTCATTCAACTTCAACACTAATTGTCCGATCATTATTCAAATTTAACTATTCTTTCTTCGACAAGTCTCTCACAAAATTCATCGAAATATTATCCTACTTCCATCTTTGAATAAACTCAACTATCTTGTACAATCCTCTACTACCGACAACTTAACAAGTATACAAATCCTGTCACGGTATCCCTTAATTCTATTCTCATCTACTTTAAAATCCACTTCTTTTCCTTGATTAATTAACACCAACGGTTCACTAATCTCCACATCTATTTTCTAAGCTTCTCAAACCTCTTCAAGAAATAACAAATCAGTTCTAACATTCTCAGCCTCATACTTCTAGAAATTACCTCGTATACTAAAATTAGAACTCCGAATTGTTCGATCAAATTCAACTCCTTACCATAAGTACTAACATATCCACAACCTTCTTTAATCAAGCATCCGCTACAACACTAGACTCGCTCGAACAATAACTTAATTCGAAATCATCATTCTCTCAAGAATCCTAATCACCTCCTCTACTTCATATTCAATTTCCTTCTACTCAAACAAGCACTTCAACTTCAATCCACACAACAATATTTCCATACTTTCAATACAACGTATAAACTCCAACCGTTCCAAATACTCTTCTTCCTACTTAATCAATCTCACTGATGTCCCCATGACGAAACTCGTCTAACAACTTTTCCTCTAGAAATTCCCATAATTGTTGCTCGCGTTCATTTTGCTCCAACAAACGTCACTAAATCCTGAACACTCTGCTTCAAGAACATCTCCACATATCCTAACTTCTCACGTTCGAAACATCCCAGAGAATATAACCTACTCCCCCACTTATCTCAATCCCATCGTACCCTTCTACCGGAACTCCTAGTGCTCACACCTAGTCGTTCTATCGTTTCTAAACTCATTCTTCCCTAGAAGAAACTAGTACCGACAACGTTTACACGTATGTCGCATATAAAGGGTAAAACACCAAAACACGATACTCAAACATCTACACAAAATCATGCAAGCATATTCATGTAAGAAAATTATTTAACTCGAGTCAAACTCGTATACCGCATTTACTCACTTCATTCTTAAAGAAAATAATATAGTTATCCACTACTACTCACAAATAACAAGTAGACAAATCAATTTTCTGATAACAATAATCTAGCACATAGCATATAAGACAAACATATGTCACACATATTCTAGAATCCACTTTATACCATCAATTTTCTATTCTTAGAAAAATAGAATAGTCATTTACTATAACTTACAAAGAACAAATCAAGTTCCTAGTAATAATCTACTACATGTTATAAACAAAACATATATCAAATACATACTAGAATATACTTAGTTCATGAAAAAGAATTACTAATTCCACTCTTCTTACTTCATGAAAAAGAATTAGTTTTTCACTTACTCAAAAGAAAATAACTTACATTTTCCAACGCAGTCCACATAATCAAGAATTATTATCAATTCTAAAATTATTTCATGTCATAAAACTATCCACAAAAGTACACATGTAAACATATACAAGAATTCTCATTAACTCTATCACAAATAGTTAAATTAAACTATTTACTCTATCCACATACTCAAAAGAAATTAACTTTATATTTTCAACAAAATCTTCATCATTAAGAAATAATATTAGTTTTTAAAATTATTTCAAATTATCACCACATGCAGTTTTATATCATGCCGGATCATCAACAATTAGCAACAAACATCAACTAACCAAGTTTAAACAACACAAGGTTAAACTTTAAGCATATACAACTATTATAAACCTAGAAGTATAGCATTCACACGATTACTCAACAAAAGAACGGATCACTTAATCTAATTCGCATCATTTATTGTTCATGAATAAACACACCAAGTTAATTCATAAAACAAATTACAACTCATAGACAAATACGACTGACACACGAAGCTCACTCGGTCTGAATGCACAGACCTGCTCTGATTGACATATAACCCACACAGTCCGAAGACAACGGGGCTCTAATACCACTTTGTAACACCCAAACCCATTATTTAAATATTTGTACCTTTATTAAAATCTTTTCAAAATACGCAACGGAAAATTACAATTTATTTATAAAATGTTTGGTTAAGGTATTACAAACTTCAATAAACTTAACTAATTGATTGATTAATTAGCGTAAAACATCGTCTACAAAATTATTCTTATAAAATATACATTTTTCAAATTAAATACATTAAGTCATAAATGACCCTATATCTTAAATACAACCATTAGAGCGGAGCTTCACCAAACACTTGGGCATCAAATAAGCACATAACCTGTAAACCTTGACCACCCGACAGTCCAGAAGTACACAAAATAGAGAGTTAGTAAATCATAACCAACAAAATACAAGTTAAGAAATATCTTTAACACTTCATCATATTATCATGCATAAACTAACTCTCATAAACATAATCATACATATTCTCTCAATCTTAAATCATACATAAGATTATCAATATATCACATTGAAATAACAATTATAATCAATGTTAAACCATATAACTCACTCATATAATCCACGTCACACACACAATGTCACATAACAATTACCACGTAATGTGCACATAATCCTAATGCAATCTAATGCCACAACTCATGTTATGTCACCCTAGACATATCTAATGCATGTGGTACCATCGTCTTTATTAGAGTATCTCACCTGTAATATCCGTCTTTATCGAATAAATATAATTCGATATTAGTCTTTATTAGAATCATAGTTTCTAATATCTCTACTCAATACATGAATACATGAATGATTCATGTATAACCACAAACACTTAATATAACACAATATTAAGTTTTACTCTATGATATGGAACACTATCCATATCCGTCTTTATTAAGATATCTCACAATCTTAATATTCGTCTTTTCAAATAAAATTCGATATCCGTCTTTATTAAGATAACATAATACCTTAATATACTTCTTTATTAGAATAACACAATAATATTCTTCATTCATATATATACATATCATACATTCAACATCATTCATTGAAATACATTTATCAACAATTTTAAAAGTATCGGAAGTATACAAAAATATAAGAAACTTCATAAACTAAGCCTCATCTTATAAAACTAACTTCGGATTCGGAATCTACGCGAAAAATCGAGTGAAATAGGTTCCGGGTGCATAAACCGTCAAAAAGTCAAAAAGTCAACCAAAAGCCAACTCTGGTCAACAAGCTGTCAGTCTCCTGCGCGCCGCGCAGCAATCAAAGGAGAAAGTTGAAAAAGCTGCGCGTCGCACAGCAGTCAGTCTGCGCGCCGCGCAGGGATCAGAGTGACCTACAGAAAATGCGTTTTGTGTGCGAAAAATCACTTATTTGACCCAAAATCACTTATTTTCAGTTGCAGAAATTATACCAAACATGGGTTATGTTCATACATGTTCAAAACACATTAAAAGTAACTTATTAACACAAATAATCACTTATTGTTCATGGATCTTGTCATATTTGTAAAAACTCATAAACATTCACAAATCTTAACAAACATCTACATATACCCATTTTTACCCATTAAAATTGTTCATACATCATGTTAAGAGTATATTAAACATACTATGAACATGAGTTTTCACTTTCATTAAGAAAAATCATCCCAAAAAGCTCACGAAAATGAGTGGAGAAAGTTTGGGTTCGGAGAAATCGACATTCTCCCCTTTCTTTAGTCACTCACGATTATGAATCTCTTACCTTAGATCGACGATTCCACGCGATTGCTCTTCAAATCTCCTCAAGAGCTCCTTGCCCTAACTCTCCTCTTCCTTCTCTCTTCTTTCTCTCTCACAAAGAACACAAAATGTGACAATTGTGATTTTCTCTCTCTCACATTAGGCTTATATAGCTCTCCCCATTTTGTGATTCACTTAGGCCCAATAGCATCCAAAGCCCAATAAGTCCACACTCATGTAATTCTCACAAATTCGCCCAATTAACTAATACTCCCAGTAATTAATTAATCGCCATAAAATAATAATAATAATAATAATAATAATAATAAGCCACATCAATATATAAATATACACATATACACAAATAACGAATAAATGAAAAATCGGGTCGTTACATCTCTGTCAATAAAATATCATTTGGTATTGAATCGTTTGAAATAGATTTTTAGTGTTTTGAGCTAAACTTACTATGTGTTATGCTTTGTAGATTTCATGTGTTTTTATGTGTTGAGCCAGTTTGGTGATGTTTGGTTCGTGACAGTCCTACAAGAGCGAAATGCAAAGACTTATGTTCATTCATGAGATGTTAAGAGCCACAACACTTGATTTTGTACAATCGAAAATTGCGATTAGTCATAAGTAGGTCAAAATGCTACGCTTGTAGGAGGATAAGAACAAATGGTGTCCTTGGAGGACATGACGACTGACTTCTCTTATGTGCTGCCATATTGTACTATTCTAATACCAAACCAAGTGGAGAATATGCTTTATTCCATTGGTCTGTCCTTATCCAAACTAGGGTTGACCCCAGGTCTAAGCAGATGCCTATATAAGGAGTCATTAAACCCTAGTTTGGTTGTCATTCCTCAAGTGATCTTGCATTGATTGAAGATCAGATTTGGCCGCATCTCCATTTCAAAACCTTAACTATCAATCTATTTTCTGTCTACGATTCTTATGACCGGTGGCACGACACTGCAAATTATTGGTTGTTGAAAGATAACTCTTGCTTATTGTGCTTCTTAGGTTTACTTTTCTTAATTTCATTTTGATGTGAAAGCTTAATATTCGTGTTGCAAGTTTTGCTAAGCTCACCATGAGCTAAATTATTGTTGTTAAAATCATGTGAAGTTCAATTAAAGTATAATGTTATTCATGCGAATTGATTGTGTGGTGTTTATACATTTTTAGTTCTTATGCTTGTACTCCTTGCGGTCTTTAATATATATATATACTAGATACATCAATGTTTCAATGTATCTAAAATGTAAATTTTTTTCCTGTATTAAGGATTGGAGGGAGTATGTTATATGTTTGATTATAGGATTAATCAACTTAGAATTAAATATCAGTTTGTTATTATGAGACATCTAGTAATAAATTGAACTAAAAAACTAACATGATTAAGTAGAGGATGAAGATATTATGCTTACTTAATGACTTAGACAAAAGCATTAATGCCATAATGGGAAACAAACCAAGTGTGAAGTGAAATGAATTAAGTCAATCCATACATAAATATAACTTATTTTACGTTTTATATTCTCACATTGTAGACATACACTTCAGGGTTTAGCTTTGCCTATCATCGCATATAATAAGAGGAACCCTTTCCATAGAAGAACCCGTGTGGGTGAGAGGAGATTGAATCATTCATCCATCAGATGCATAGTCTTCTGCGATCCATTTCATGTCAACTCTAATTAGTTATGAAATGACACCATATGTCACCCACAAACATTATATTGCAGTTGAATGAATCATTATTTCAACATACTTCCAATTACGATCCAAACTTTTTTTAATATTTTTATTTAACTTTTGAGAATCTTAAATGTTATTTAGTTACCTTCTTTCTCATAGATTAAAGTTATTTTGTGCGTTTAATGAAAAAATTTATGTAAACATTCTTCATGTGTACAAATATCTTTCTTATCATTTGCTATACGTATAGACCGTGTATACTTACAAACGTTTTTACAATCAACACATACATCATTCCCTCTTCTTCTTTTGTAGTGTTTGTCATACATCCACACTAACACACAATTATTAGATAAATTATTCACTTGCTTTATCATCCTAAAAACTTAGTTGAAGGAGATATTACCTTAAACTTATTTTGTTCTAACAAAAACAATAAAGCTATTTTTTTTGTTGAGTCTTAGGAAAAAAAGATTGTTTTGAAAATGATATATACAAACCAATAAATCCAATTTTATCCGAAGATATTTTAGTTTTGAAAATGAGTTTTAATTTTTTCTACCTTACATTTAAATTCTTATATTAGATTTTTAAATTTCTAAAATTGTAAATGTCTAGAAGACAATAACATAAAAAAAGTTTAGGTTTAATATGTTTTTAGTCCCTAAAGTTTATTTTCGCTGTTTTTAGTCTCTATTGTCAAATGGGCTTAACGGACGATGATGTGGCAATGCCACATGTTTTCATTAATTGATGTGGCATCTGAAGTAAGCTTCTTTCATGCCATATGGCAGGATGACTAATTTAGTGGATTAAAATAAATAAAAATAAATTTAGTTAATTAATAATTAAATTAAATTGAAAAAAAGATAAATCACATTAAACAAATCTGATCGGTAACAAAAAGAAAAAAAAATCTGATTGTTAAAAAGGAAAAACGCATAATTGAAGATAGACAAAACACAGAACCCATGGCAAAACGCGATAAACTTTCCCAATTTTCCTAATCCCATAAATCAAAACCAAAATCGGCAAAGAGTGTTGAAGAATCGTGTTTCGGACTCGAAGTCGAAACACAGAAGAAGAATCAAAGTGAATCGTGTTTATGCAGTTCCTGTTGCAAAAACCTAGATGAAAAATCGTTGAAGAACACACACGTGTGGGTGATATCGTCTTCAATATCTGACAGTGAAAACTTTAGGGACTAAAAACATCGAAAACAAACTTTAGAGACTAAAAACGAAATTTTGTAAAACTATAGGGTCTAAAAACATATTAAACCCAAAAAGTTTTTACGAAAATTAAAAATGTAATCAAAGAAAATCAATTAGAGTTTCAATCTAATAACTAAAGAACAATCATTCTCGTTCCAAAGGGTACAAAAAGTAACTCAAAAAAACTTACGAAAATGGGCATTACCTAAAGAAAAGCCCAAAGAAATCCAAAATACAAACAAAGGAAAGAACGTATGATGCACGCTCTTGTTAATAGCGTGAGACGATAACATGACATGTAAGTTTAATAACTATGGAGTGAAGAAAATGCCCAATATATAAATAAACGTCGTCGTTCACACCGTGCCACAACCAATCATCTTTCCTCTTTCCGGTGTATCTCACCACCCCCAAAACCCTTCTTCTTCTTCAATTCCTTCTCTTCACTTTCCACTCTCTCAATTTTCTATCTCATTTTCCCTAATCGCATCGCTCTTTACTTCAGACCTTCTTTTTCTTTCTTGATTCCCCCCCCCCCCCCCCCCCCCCCATTTTAATTTCTAGGGTTAGGGATTTTTCATTTCAATTTTTTTTTGTTCTTTTTTGTTGCTTCGAGTTTTGTTCACCCACTGTCTTCTGGATTGGAGGCACTGTTGATTGTTGTTTAATGGAGGCCACGGCCGCCGCAGCAGCTGCCGCTCGCGGCGTTTCTCTTCAGTTGCAAACTCCGCCGAGGAAAGAATGGCGCGCTGTTTCTGAACATCATCATTCCGCAAGAAACCCTGACGATGAGGTACTGATTTCACATGGAAATACTTCACATTGTTTTTTTTTTTTTGTAGTGTTGGTTCAACTTTGTGACAGAGAAACGCGCGATTTTTAAATTTGAGAGGGTTCGATACTCTAGGTTTTCTTGGTTTTTTTGGCATTGATTTGGGATTAGGGTTTTCCGTTTGATAAAAGAGTCTAGTGTCGTTTTACTTGAGCAATGCTTTTTTCTGTTGTCGTTTTAAGCTTCATTGTTTTTGAGGTTTCTTAAATTTTGTTACGTTAGCTTCGATGTCATAAGGTGCGAGCCTAGGTGGGCATTGTGAATATATAAGTGTCTTCGTGTTTGAAGCAAAGATTGTAGTTTTACTGTCTTCAGTTCCTGTCGGTTTCAATTGTGTTTCTTATTGTGTTGACTGAGCTAAAAATTGGGTTTTTATAGGCAGTATGAGTTTTTTCGGACTGCACAACCCTTACCATTTGAACAATATAGTCTGACTGCAAATTTTAAGTTGAATCTACTTCAAAATTCAATCTTTTGTTTATTAAGTTTAAGGTTACTACCACCTTGTAGGGTTTGAACTTTTATGGTTTCATTAATATAGTTAAGATCGTTGGTGTGTCAAAGGGGGAGCTTACCATTGTGTCATTGTGTCATTAGATGTGCCGTGGTGTGTAAAAGGGGGAGCTTTAATTTGTTTGTTGTTAATTTTTATGTGTTTGGTTTATAACGAAAATATTTTGAGGTGCAGGAGTTTGTAAACCCAAAACTAGGGCAATCAGATGAGAGAACCATATATGAGGTAAGGTGACGGTGTGAGAAGGTGCTTTTAGGTTTTAAGGAATCTATATCCTGAAGATAATCTCTTACTGTTTTTCAAGGTGCAGCAAGGAAGAGAGCCTCAGGATGTTGATTTTTGTTCGATAACAATGGATGGAACATTAGACAGTGATATCATACAGCAACAGATCCAGACTGTTGTTAGACAAAGGCAGGAAATACTGCAAATGGAGATTGAACTAAAAGCTCAAATCATTGCCAGATCTGAGATAATGGAAATGCGAAGCAACTTTGATGCTCAACTTAAGGAGCACGCTAACAATGCCAGCAAGTTTCAGGTGTGTATTCAAACATTTCCTCATGTGTTACAAGAAAACCACACTTTTAGATGCTTCGTTGTATCTTTATATAACACCTAGGGGACTATGAAAATTTTATTGACACATAATAGTTCTGTGTAGCAGACATAGCTGTTAATTTCTGATGGCTAAAAGGGGCATTTTATCCTTGTGCTACTGCACTTATAAGTTTGGCTCCCACTGGTTAGGAACTGTTGTTCACTTTAAAAACTATTCATCTGGCCTTGCAGGAGCAACTTTTAGAAAGGGAGCACGCAATTCATGAACTGGAAAGGAAAATGGGAGAGAAAGACAGAGAGCTACATAATATTAAATTAGATAATGAAGCGGTTTGTTGAATGCTTCTAACTCTTTTTATTTTAGTTTTCTTGTTCTTATTTTAGTTTTTTGATTGCATGCTAATCTCTTCAATTATTTTATTAGGCGTGGGCTAAACAAGACCTTCTCCGTGAGCAAAACAAAGAACTTGCATCCTTCAGGTTTTTTCTTTTATCCAAATTTGTTTATATGATGTTTGAAGTTTTGCTTTTATACTTTGCTACTTGTTTCATTGGGCAAATCCTTTTGCAGAAGGGAGCGTGATCACTCAGAAGCTGAAAGAGCTCAGCATATACAACAAATACATGATCTGCAAGAACATATTCAAGAAAAAGATAGGCAACTTATTGAGTTGCAGGAACAAGTAGGCTGCTTATATTTATATAACGTTTTCCCATTAAAAATTTATTTAAAGTTTATTAGCTTACATGCCTTCTGATGTTTCGTCCTTTCAGAATAGGGTTGCTCAGGAGACAATTATGTTTAAAGAGGAACAGGTTAGAGAGGCCCAAGCATGGATAACTCGTGTTCGTGAGATGGATGTTTTCCAATCAACCACAAACCAGTCATTACAGGCTGAATTGCGAGAGCGCACAGAACAGTATAATCAGCTTTGGATGGGTTTTCAGAGACAGGTTGATCTATATCTCTTTTCTGCTACAAGGATAAAGTTTCATTTTTTACTCCCACTATTATTATTGTATGTCCTTTTGTATTTGTGTTTTGGTCTGCACCGTTTTGAAATAGATACTTACCATGTACTTCATATTTGACTTATTTTTAAATAATTTGAACCGGTGAACTTTATAAGCATGTTATTTTTCTGTTTTCTACAGTTTGCAGAGATGGAGAGACTTCATTTGCATGCTATTCAGCAGTTACAACTTGAGCTGGCTGATGCAAGAGAGAGGACTGGAACTTACAACGATGACTCTCGAATGTCCCAAGTAAATTCAAAAAGTAATGTAGCTCAGTACGGACAGGAAAATGGAAGCCAGTTTGACTTGAATGGAGGCAATGCTTCTGGTGGAAATAATGGTCTTCTTACAAATGAGAACTCAGAAAATGGTCCCCAATTTTCAACTTCAGGCAATCCTTCAATTCAGGTGCGTGTTGCTTGCTTCAATTATAAACGGCTAATCACTTTACTATGTTTTACCTGAAATTTTAGTGCACCATGTGGTATTATATAACAATCCATGCATTTTAAGAACTTTTGTATTATTTGTCAAAAAAAAAAGAAGAAATTTTGTATTATACTTCAAACAAACTTAGCTTATGAATAACTGTTATGTAAAGCGTCATGTGGGTTTTCATCAGGTATCAAAGCACTAGAGTAGTATGTATATATTCTCTCGTGTATTGAATTAATTATTATGATCTCAAATGTAAGGGAATCTCCTCCTCTAAAAGGAGTAACTTTGGAGGAAAAGCGAGATGCTTAATGCCATTAATGGGAAGCTTAGATCTAAACAATTTCATATTTTGATGTACATAATTTCAGTTGTTATTTCAATAAATGGCTTTCACTCTTCACTCTCCCCTTCTTAAATTGAATGCCGCATTTTGAGTAGCTAAACATGGTTGTTTGTGCTGCTTTGCTCTGTCTTGTGTCATGGATCGAAAATAATGTGCCCAGACAAGGAGGTTCAAAGTGAAAATTGTTATGTTTTCAATGTAAACAACCAAAAATGCACTACCCTATATGTAATGGTTTTATTTGGAGATTAAGTCATTAAGATATATCTCAGATAGGAATATTGAATCTTTTGATTGACGGATAATAATTTATGCACTACCCTATATGAAACTTATAGTGCTGAAAGTTTCACATGCCCAATGCTTGAAAGTTATGGTATCTTGCTAGTTCTTTTCGAACAAATCCGGATATTAATTAATAATGAATTATTTGTATAAAACCTATATTTACTTTTTATTTTTCAAAGTACATAAAACACTCCCATATTATTAGGTGGATATACTTTTTGGCTTTGTTCCATGCCTTATATGTAAGATGCGATAGACATGTTGTCACTGGATTGGAAAATGTCATTTCTCACCCATTTACTATAATTTTGTGGTTATTTCTAGACTGATCATGTTCATAGTGTCCCCATTGCTCCATCATCTCTGATTGTCCCCCACTCATACCTCCCACCTGGTCAAGTTACTGCATTGCACCCATTTGTTATGCATCAACAAGGAGTGCCCAATTCTGTTGCATCTCATGTCTCTCAGTCTCACATTGGACATTTTCATCCAGTACCCACAATGTCACCTCTGCAACAGTGGCAAAATCAACAGGTATCTACTGTTGAAGATATGCATGTTATTCTTTTCTTTTTTAAATATAAACTTTGGTGATTTAGAATTTATACTTGTTTTTTCAGGCTGTTTCAGAGGGTTTGCAGGCATCCATACAGGATAATCCCTCCTCATCCCAAGCTGATCAAAATTTGATCAAATCAGATGCAAAGTTTAATTATGAAATGTCTGTTAATGGGCAAACTCTTCCTAGAGATTATTTAGATGCTCATGTCCACCAAGGCCAGGAGGCACAAACTCTGGTCTCATCATCCACTGGGGAGAACCAGGTATTATGACTAATGACTCTTTTTTTCCCTTTTACTTCATATTATTTCGAAAATTTGTATATAATAGTGTTGATGAATAGTTGAATTTTTCTGATGTTCTTCAGTCAGTTGATAAAGACCAACTTATTGCTTCCCAACAAAGCTTACAACAAATTTCTTCACAGTTCTCTGAGGCCTTAAGATTGAACTCTTTTAAACCAAATGGTGAAATGAAGGTTTGTTCGGATTTTTCTGCCCTGTTCGATTCTTTTCTTGTTTTTCTTCGTTTGATAGACTAAGTTCAGTTAGGGTGTGGTGTCAAATGCTACTATTAAACAATGGTTGTGTTTCATCTTAAATTTACAAAGATGTCAAGATATTTTGGGTGTTTTTACTTAAGGAACATAGTAGCTTCCGCATAGTCTAAATGCTTCTGAAGCATGTTGGGGAAGTACCAAAGTATTTTTGAAAGTATCAGACTGTATTGAAGTTAGTAAAAAAGGCATTTCCACCCTTAATTTTATTCAAAATGCATTCTTTACCCATTAATATTCAAATGTAAATGCACCCTTATTCTCTTTAAAGAAATCACTTCAAAGGAACATTTTTTCCCCTTTCTAGAAGTGCCTTTTAAGGAACTTATCAAGTACTTCAGTTTTTTTTGGTGCTGGGTAAAAAGCAATTAGAGTAATGCTTTTACAGATGAGGGTTGGAGGCTTGGAGCTAACAATTTTCTTTCCACAGGAGCAGAATCCGGTGACATTATCTAATGATGGACCTGCGAGCCAAATATTATTAGCTGAGCAAGCAAGTTCTGCTGCAAATGCATCACCTGTTGCAAGTCATTCTGTTGGAGAAATGATACAGAACAATTCCGATACAGTCTTGTCTGAAGCATTCGCCTCTTCTGTGCAAACAGCTTCAACAACAATTGCAAAGGCTCCAGAGATTGCTCTTCTTGATGAAAGGTCATTGTTAGCATGTATTGTCCGCACTATTCCAGCTGCTGGCCGAATTCGAATTAGTTCAACGGTTAGTATTTGTTGTTTAAGTGTGAAACTTCCAGCCTTTTTTTGAAAGATGGCTTTTCCCCTGCTTACCTCATGTAATTTATTTGGTTTATGATATAAAAACAGCTTCCTAATAGACTGGCCAAGATGCTGGCACCTCTACATTGGCATGATTACAAAAGAAAATACGGAAAGCTGGAAGATTTTGTATCTAGCCATCCTGAAGTAAGTTTTAAAGTTACAGTTTGGACAGATAGAATATAATGTAGTGGTATGCTACCAAATGTATTTGGCCAGCATTTTACACAAATTAGCTAAATCAATGGCTGGTTTTTGGATGCATTGAAGTGTGGGAACTGGGAACCACTCATCCATCCAAGACCACTGCATGCCAAGTGGTTCTGTCATTTTTTTTCATTTGTCTAGCATTTTTCATTCAGTTATCTGCTTATTCATCACATTTTTGCATTAGAGCCTGATAGGTTTTCCCCCTCATTGTTTCAGTTATTTTCGATTGAGGGTGACTTTATTCAACTCCGAGAAGGGGCACATAAAATGATAGCCGCAACCGCTGCTGTTGCAAAAGTTGCTGCAGCTGCCGCAGCTTCATCTCCTTATTCCTCGTATATGCCCACTGTAGCAGTCACGCCAATGGCTCAATCTCATCGCTTAAAGAAATCTCCTTCAACTGACTCTAAAATTATGAAAACTGAAAAGGCACTTCAGGAATATACAGTCATCTCTTCAAATATGGGTGACGATCCGTCTAAATTGTCATTAATGCAGCATCAACAATCCAATGGTGCATGCTTCAATGTTGCTGGAGGTCTTTCAAATGTTAAGATTTTGAGTAAACCCAAGGATTCTCGTGAAATGAATGGCCCTGAATATAGTGTTATCCAGCCTTCTGCACAATTATCCGTTGGAAATGGGGGAAGCCTTAACAGACCAAGTATGATCAGCGCCCAAAATTCAGTCCCAGCAAATGGGAGGTTAGTTTCAAGCTTTAATTCTAAACAGCAAACCCGGTTTGACATTGGCTACTACTAAATGATATTTACATTGGTTGTTGAATGATCTTATGATGATAATAGATAGTTACATGCATATAATGAAATCAAACCTAACTTTTTCTTTTAAACAGGTCGACTTCCGCGGTGCACCCTTCTCGAAGATAGTGAGTGTTCTTACTGGAACTTAAAATTCTATTTATGTTTGCTTTGAATTTCCATCTGGGGTATTCATGTCCACTGTATGCTTCATTTTGGCATGGAGAGCTACTTTTGATTTTCTTTCTCGTAATTGTTCTTTACTTTTCATCTAGCCATCCATGTGCCTTTCTATTTATGCCCTGCCATTTGCTTAGTATTTAGTTTATTTTCAATTTTTTTGAATCCTTAAGATCAACCTTAGTTTCGGGTTGAGTCTCTGTCCCTCTACACAGATTTCTCATTTCTGTCTTGGACCAATTATCATGACAATTTTTTTTTATTTATCTAGTTTTCTTCCTCATAATGCAAGTTTATGGTATTTTTTAATAGTTCAAGCCACATGTATTAATTTTGCCATGCCTGATGATTTTGATTTCTGCTTATATTCAGGGAAGGTAGAGTGTCATAGATTATCCTGTGGCGCCAGGTTGAAGATTGAAACATATATGGTCATGTTTTACCGTTTGTGGGAGAACTTATTTAAGCATTATCACAGTAATTAATTATGATCTGAGTTGGTGATGCTATCCCCATATTTTGTAGTAATTTATTTCTCTCCTGCAATTTTATCAGTGTGCTGTTAATTTGGCCTCGAGCTATGATATTCATGCATACATTGCATCTTTTAACTGATTTTTTTTGTGAATGCTTGAAAGATTAATCAATGTAGTTATCATTTTCAGTTTCCCAGCAGCACTCCATTTGCCTGTTTTATATTTTAGTAAATTGGTTTGCGTTTGAACATTTCATGCTTAAAATTATATATACATAAATGACAATTTTTTTATTGTCAACACCAGCAAAAATAATTTAACAAACATCATACTCCATCATAAAAAAATATACTTCACTTATGGTAAAAAAACATGTTGATAAATTATGGTCCAACTTTATGTCGGCTTTCTTCAGATGTTCTTTGGCAATTGACATAATCTCTTATACTATCAGCACCTTATGTATTCTACTTGCAACTAAGTTGAATTTTCTTGAAGACAAAATTGATTCCTCCATCAAATTTCTTGAGGAGAAACTTCACAGCAAAACCTGACATTACAATTGTATTCATATTGTAATCTACGCACAAAAGACGTTCCCGAAAAAGAGGTGCAAGTGACAATGGCCACACTTTCAATTCTTGCATAAACATAACCTTTTCAAAACAACACTTTATAATAATCATCATCTTTTTTTTTGTTGATAAAATCATCTTCTTTTCTGATGTAGAAGATCATACAATGTTGCAACTATACATCATACCGAGAGTTCCAGTCCTAAGTCGAACCAAAACTCTGATACCAATTGTTGAAAAAATAATTTAGAGAATAAAAATAACACAATCGCAACACGAAAATATAACATAAAAAACTCCAAACTGAAGAGAGATATATCATGGTTATGAGTAGAAACATAGTAATGACAATCAGAGATTTAGAGATATTTTTAACTCCCTTCTCAAAATGTGATGGGAGCCGACAACTACCTCGGGTTGCCATCTATGGTGGGAAGGAGCAAGAATTATATATCGGAGACCGAATTTGAAAGAGAATCAACTCTTGGAGAAGTCGTCCACTCTCTAAAGCCGGTGAGTAAGTAATGATTAAATCCATCTTACAAGCTATACCGGCATAGTTATGACATCTTTTACCGGACTCTTTAATCAATGATATAGAAAGAATGGTCGATGTTTTTTGGTGGGGTGGTGGAAATAATAACAAAGGTATGTGATGGCTTGCTTGAGATAAAATGGTGGGTGCTAAGGAAGGAGGTCTAGGATTTAAGGTTTTTCATGACGATGGTAGCAAAGGAAGGTTGGAATTTTAACATTAACCCAACTTTGTTGGTTGCTAGGATTTTCAAAACTAGGCACTTTCCTCGTTCCTCTATTATTTATTCTCACCTTGGTAATAATCCGAATTTTGTTTGGCGAGGTATTTGGAAATCAAGACAAACATTGTTATATGGGTGTAGGTGGAAAATATGAAATGGTAGAGACATTAAAGTGATGAATGAGCCACGGAAGATGGTTGTTTGTTGGGTAGAAGCTCCCCAGAATCAAGGTGGGTACAATTTAACTATTCAACAACTTAGGCTTCCTAAAATAAAACAATAGGATGTTGGTAAAATTAAAATGTTTTTTTCATACGAGGTGGCGAATAATATTCTTGTTTTCTTGTTGTCTCTGGTGCTATTGGCTTGGGACTTGAGAGTGTGCTCCTCCTTCGGGTCTCAGGTTCAATTCTCTCTGGTACCAATTTTAGTGGGCTAATTTCAGTTCTTCAAAAAAAAAAAAATCTCGTTGTCTCATTATTGAACTAGATTGAAGAAGATAAACTGATATGGAGTGAGGAAAGTGATGGAGTGTACTCGGTACGATCCGGATATTAGAAACTAATGAAAGAAAGAAATTCAAAAGGGAGAGGCCGAGGAACAAAGAAGAATGGGGTAGGAGTTGGAAGATACAAGCACCACCTAAAGTCAAACACTTGTTATGGAGAATTTGGTAAGGAGTGTCTAATTTCTCGCATGCGGTTAAGAAGTCGTTATGTCCAATGTCCTGAAGAGTGTCCTCTATGTTTAGAAGTACCGTTAAGAGGATTGACATTTATTCTTATGTGAAGGTAACAAAGAAACATGGGCTGTCATGGGGATTGATCAAATGCTACACAAGAATGAACAATGTTCATAATACTAAAGACTTAATCCTTTGATTGTAAAGAAAAAAGACTTAATCCTTTGACATATGCTACAATGAAAACAAATTTGATGCAGGTAGGATGGCTGTACTACCTTGGAATATGTGGCAAAATCAGAACAACCATGTTTGGAACAATAATAAATTGAATACCCGGCAAGTAGGAATGCAAGCATTACACATGTGGCAAGATTGGACAACGGCGCGCGGATTAATAGAAATCAACAGCATGCGGCGGTTATGCAGCAAACAGCAGCCCATACACCACAACAGTGGCAGCCACCAGGTCTTGGGATTCTAAAATGCAATGTTGACGCAAGATTTTTTGACGTTGCAGGAGCAACAGGATGGAGGTGGTGTTTACGGAATCACCGAGACCAATTTGTTGTAGCAGGTTCTAATATTATACAAGGGAAGCTCAACATACTAGAAGGAGAAGCGATGACTCTTAAAGAAGCAATATGCGAAGTGATGCAAAGAGACTTATCTCATGTTATTTTTGAAAGTGATTCTAAAATTGTAGTTGATGTTATTTCTTCTAGATGTGCTGGTTCTTCTGAATTTAGTATTTTAGTTTCTCATATTAAGTCACTATTATTGTTAGCCCCCAACTTTGAGGTCAAGTTTGTCAAGCGGCAAACCAATAAGGTTGCTCATTCTTTAGCAAGGACGGCCTTTCTATTTCTAGCCGTTGTATTTTTTAGTCGATTCCTCCTTATAGTTATAATTTTTTTATTAATGAAATGAATTAAGTTTACTTCTGTCAAAAAAAAAAAATTTCTCAAAACATCAATGAAGTTTCATATTTTCTTTTACACTGGGAAGTGGGAACTCACCTTGTAAAAAACGTAGAATTTTAAATTAATTTTTTTGCCTACAGACACACTAGCAGCTGTTTACAGAACGGAATGCAATATTTTTTTTTTGGTCAAGCGGAATGCATATTTTAACAGGTAAGAAAAGAATAAAAACAGCACCAACATTACAGAACTTCAAAAAGAAATTAAAAATAACAGCTAATTGAATATGACTGTTAAAAGTTGAAAGATATTTTCATGGTTTTTTGTATACATCCAGTTTTTCACAAGATCCAAATGTTAACTACTCACTCCTAAAACCAACCAGGACCTACATCTGAGCCCATTTGTTTGAATAGAGTATCTGGCAGATTACAGATTCTTGTTTGCATGCCACTGTTGTTAGAACCAGTAAAGCTATTCATGCATGCCTTCAGGGAAAAAGTTGACGCTGTTGGAAGAAAGTTGGTTGCTTAGAGTGCTGCTCATTCATTTGGAAACCTAACTTTGAAGTTGAAAGATCAGGCTGTTGTAAAGACATTGCGAAATGTTGTTGTTGCTGCTGCTGCTCGTTCATATCGAAACTGGGGTGTACAGAAGAGAAGTCCGATCGTTGCTGGGACATTGCTACTTGAGGTTGTTGTTGGGACATTGCTACTTGAGGTTGTTGCTGCTGCTGCATGCCTTGCCCCTGTGGTACAATTTTCACAAGCAACACAATGTTATAAATTATAGTTCAAACCTATGTTTATCTGGTTAACCAAACGATCGATCTTTTAACAAACCTGAGAATGGGTTTGTGCCTGAGGACCAGTTTGTGGCCCAACATCAGCAAGTTTGGCAAGAAAAGTCAGGTTCTGCTGAAGCTTGGCTTGATATCTGTGGTACAAGCTTAATTATTATTAGCATATACAAAATATGATAAGCCATAGATAATAATAGAGAAGGCAACCACTGCATACACTTGTAACAAACAAATTCAAATTGAACAACAGCTTACAATTAATTCTAAGGAGGTGTGTGGCATATGAATAGAATGAAATTAGATCTCTTTGCTTCCATTATATATTCAGTAAACTCAAAATGTACCAAATTGCCTCAAACAAAAAAAATACTCGTCTACTAAACACTACCTAATATTCTTCATTGGAATGACACAGATAATTTCGGACAAATAAATACTATTTCAATTTGTGAAATGGCCTCAATTATTATACTTCAATGTAACAGGACATAAAATGTATGAGAATCTTGAGCACTTACTTAGGCAATCCAAATACTTGGTTTCAGAATCATTTTCCAAACATGTGGAGGAAATCAGCCAAACAAATCACAAAAACAAAAGGAAGGAAAAAATTCTGTGCTTTTCCACACTTATGATTATGGTCATCTGACCATATCAGATACCAGACATTTCTTCTATGGTTCTTCAGAGAGAGGTTCACTTAATTCATATGGTGCATAATTATAATCGTTGATTGAAAGTGTGATACAGTGAAAAATGCATATACACTATTCTGCTTGGAGCACCTTAGTTTGGGTACTATTCTTTGTTGCAAAAATTTCTATATTTTTGGCGCCAGTTTGAGCTACTTATAAAAACGTGTTCTTGCTAAAACTCTCATCTAATAAACTAAATTAAGACCAATACTTCACCTCTGCAAGGATCAACAAGGTACAAAAGGATATAATGGTTTAAATGGAAAGTTACATTATTCCTACCATGTGTTTCATGATGATGTAATTCATAATTGCAATCTTCTGCATTAAAACTTCAACCTCTAGTTTATAATACAATTAACTGTTGGTTTGTATGAGAAACATAAGTCTTTTACACACTCTTTCATAATCCTTATTTTCACATTAACTAAGTTTCATTTATCAGATCAGAGGCACTACAATCTAAGACTGATAAAATATTCCTTGTTTACCAAGCGTTAGCAAAGCACACATTGCAATTTTTATCAACTAAACCATAACTTCAGTAATGCATCTGCTAATGACCTTAAAAACAACATCCAAATTGAGATGACATGTTTATGAAAACTAGAGTGTCAAAGCTAATTACCATAGAGTACTAAATTGTACGCAATTAAATTCGGAAATATAAAAAAATTGATTCAGTTCAGACTCATGGCAGAGAAAAGAGAATGCAACTGAAACCACTTGATAATACTTAAAAACAAACAAAAAAGGTTACTAACGGGGCAATCTCGCCGTATTTCCCCTGGTTTTGACCTTCCAGTATTGCCAGTATCAACTCCTTATTCTCCTCCAAGCACTGCCACAAAAATAAGAATCAGTCTATATGAGATAAATTCAGGTGACACATACTTATTTTAATCCAAAGGCCTAGACTTTTCAGCAAAGTGCAATATGCATTCATCTTAATCTTAATTTAGAATAAGACAAACAGGTCCACAAGTCCTAACACTCAACTAACAAATGCCAATATTGTTAAGAAGAACACCTTCACCCGGGTTCGAACCCTGGACTTCGCAATTGTAACTTGTGTGTGAATTTCGGTGGTGTTTGTCGCTTTGTCTAAGACAACAGAAAAAAAACAAAAACACACATATACCGATGAACATATCCGGTTTGAATTAACATACAAAACAAACATTAACACATACATTGGATTGAATAAATCCTTCAAAATCAACAAAACGGGTAAAATAAATTAATAACTTAGGGCACAAGGAAAGAAAAAGAGAATAACACAATACACATTCGGTAACATTTCCTAAACACAAATGAGACAATAATAAAAGGATAAAAGCGAAAGGTTAAATTTCTATGGAACCCCAAAACGAAAATAAGCGTAAAAGTGAATCTAAAATCTCAAATACAGCATAAAGGGAAAAAGGAAAATGGAGAAGAGAAATTGATGATGGAAAAAGTTGGCACCTTTTGAATCTGTTCGGTTGTTAACATAGGGAGAGAAGGATCAGCGTTCATCATTTTTGTGATTCTTCTCTTTTACAGTGTGAAACGAAAACGCAAATGAAACGCAAAACCCTAGATAGCGTTTTCTTCTTCCCCCGAAAATACCTTTCCGAGTTCAAACGTTGTAGTTTTAGCTGTTTTTTGCTTTCTGCATTGGTTTAAGTAAAAACAAATGAAAAGTCACTTTGCAAGAGAAAAAAAAAAATGATTATTGTATTGAATAATTTAATTTAAAAGGTTAAATGTATGTTTGATTTTGCGGCGTGAAAAATTGATTTCCTAAAATTGATTTTGATCCAATTGAGTTGAAGATAAGTGATTTTCACATATTTGTTTGTTTTAATTTTCCGTATTCGTACGGTGTATTTTGTTGGTCCGTCTTTGAGTGATATTTTTGTTTTTCCGTTTTTTTGCGGTGTTCATTTGTTTCAGGTTGAAGGATTAGTTTCGATTAGTGTCAACTTTTGTGTCATCAACATTACATATCCGAATATATGGATATTTCGAACACTTCAATATAGTTATATTCGTATGTTTATGCAATTTGTCGTTCTATGCTATTGACATGGATGTTGTAAGTTTGTTCGCAGGTTATACTTTTTGTTTTTCGCGACTTTGAATTTGTATTGCATCGATGTACCAATTTGAATGAATGAATATTCTTTATATTTTTAGTAAAAAAAACAGTGATTTATGTTTAGATATATCTGTGTAACAATTAGTTTAACAAAAAATTTGAGTGTAAAAATCAAGTGCAGAAGCTACAATTTTTAGTTTCAAGTAGAATTAATTATAAAGGCAAATTCAATTATATTTTTGAAAAATCAAACGAATAAGAATCAATTCTACACTTCTAGAATCAATTCTACTGCTTGATAATTGAAACCAAAAATTCACTAAGTTAACTCTAAGTTTGACTTTAATCCTTTTAGGTTTTTTTTATATTTCATTTTAGTACTTTAAGTTATAAATATTATACAATCAAAAGTGCTAAATATTGTCCCTAAAGCACTAATTAAGCATATATAGTTACGGAAATTTCATCTTAAAATTTGTGCGTTCAATACCTTAAAAATGTAAAAAGTTATCTTCTCAATAACTTAAAAACCATTTTTTTAGTGTAAATGAGAAAAGATTTATATATATATATATATATATATATATATATATATATATATATATATATATATATATATATATATATATAAAGGAAAATGCTATTTAGTAAGAAAATCTATGGAGAAGAATTGCAAGAATAAATCTCCACCCTTGTTTATATCAACTACCCTCCATGATTTCCACTAAAAAAGGAGATTAAAATTACATCATCCTATAAAATAATGCCATGTGTTATTCTTGCATTTCTTCTCTAAAATAATTCTTACTAAATAACAATGCTCATATATAAAATAATTACACATTAACAAAAGGTAGACGGGCAACAAGCTGCGCCGCTAATCCTTTTTGAATTCACATGACCGAACTAAAACATAAAAAATTTCCATAAGCAAATTGAAACATAAAATTAACTTTAAGAGACCAAAAGTATAATTTAGCCATTGAAAAGAAATTACTAACGTTCATATTGAGTAGAAAAAAATAAATTATTTATCATTATTTCTTTTTTATAATAATGTTTTCATAAAAATATTACCAGAAAAATACTGGGTTATGTTGTTTTAAAGGATAAATGGATCTACCATGTCGCTCCTCTTACAACAAGTTTGTTGATAGTATACCAGGTAGTTAGATGAATTTTTGTTGTTACCGGATTAAAAAAATCATTGAAAATAATTTTCAGCCACCGAAGAGATTATTGGGTTGAGTCGCGGATTAGGTCGCTCTCTTTAAGACGTTTCGCGGCACTGCCCAAAATTGTGCAAGCAGACTATCAACCACGAAGTCCCCAGGATTAAACAGCCCAGTTACAACTGTATACCGATTTACTACTGCATGGTAGAAATCGGTCAAAGAATACACCTTCTTGAATGGTACTACGATACCACTCGAATTGATACTACAATATCAATCTATGAATCAGTGGTACTACGATACCATCATATTGATACTACAATATCAATCTATGATTCATTGATACTACGATACCACCGTATTGATACTACAATATCAATCAATATAATGACACTGAGGTCATTCTAATATGGTACTAAGACCAATCTCAATTTAAAGGGATTATGGTACTATGATCATTTTTAATTTGACGGAAATCGTGATACTTTTATCACTCATAATATAAACCAAATTAATAGTAATAAGATTTCCCTTTTTATTCAAAGCTTCAAGTTATGAAATATTCTAATATAATTCAATCACCCGAATAAATTAATACTAATATTAACAAATGATATTAGTATCACAAAGCACATAGCAAAAACTTTAATTCAGCTCTAAACAATTAGGAAGAAAACCTAACGCAACTCTTCTTGATTTACAAAAAACCAATTACTATGTCTAATTATAATATCCTTGTTAGTTAACAACACTGTAAGGAGTCCAAAGAATTCCTAAATTTTCTGTAGATGAAAACAAGTGCATGTTGAATTCGGTTCATATCATCTCATATAATGGTCCTAGTACTTAAATAAAAAATTTGCTTGGAATGAACCAGTGAAAAAACTAACATCATATGATGTAATTAGGATCATATATTTAGACTACTAATATCCCACAACGGAAGATGAAAAGTACCAGACCATATATGCTCTATTGTTTTCAACATACACCTTGATTTCATTCTTCTCAACAAAGATAAGAATAATAATATATTAAGAAAGAATCCTTACTAACCTTATGAGGGACATAGGTCATATAGGTGTATGATGCTCAGCCAAAATACAAAATGCTGATTTCTATTTGCTTCTCTATGTAATTCCACAAAAAATTAGTGGCAGCTGGCCAACGTGAATGCCATATAGGTTTTACAGTGTAGCCCTCAAATAGAGTTATTCTCCCATAAATTTGACTGTTACAAATTGATGGAAAATAAATCACAATAAATTAAATAAATAAATAAATAAATAAATGGTACAACCTTACCAATGTGGACTTGATTATTTATTTTTCCAAACTTACACACTAGTATGTTACACACACTAATATGTTCTAGTACCCGAACAAAGCGGGACTCAAGAATTTTATTTTCAATTCACACACCAATGTGAACTTTGTTCCAACAATTTTCCTATTTGTTTTTATGCAAATAATCATGATTGGAACTGGGAGATCATTTTCACTAACTTTTGCCTTTAGATTTTCCAAATTGGTACGCTTTGACGGATGTTAAGTTTTCTCTAAACAGAACTTATTATATTCTCAAGGATAAAAATCTTAATGAGAGAAACGATTCCAACCTATTCAAACTAGTTTGGAAATGGAAATGTTCCAACAAGATCCATTCTTTTATTTGGAAAGTTGTCCATGAGAGGCTTATGACTAATGAAAAGACACACAAAATCAATATGACAAATGACAACAGTTATCTTCGTTGTCAACGTATACTGAAATCTATTATGCATGCATGTCTTAAGAAATTGCGATGGAACAATAAAGTTTTGGTCCCCAATCATCATGCTGGATTGCTGGGCAAAGTTCTTTAGCATTGGTTCGATGTCTTGGCTTAAATGGAACCTTGACAATAAATATATTGGAAATACGTCCTGGAGTTGGGTAATCTTTTTGGCGTTTCTATTAATGCTCTGTAGAAGGATCATAATGAATTGGTGTTTAACCAAAACTTTTTCAACAAAATTGGCTTCTTCAAATTGCTAGCCAATGACAAATGGCTATTGTTAAACTTGTCACTTATATGGATAACTTTGATTCTACAATGCATATCAAAATGGGAACCCCCTCATACTTAGAGATGTTTAGGATAACCTTATCCATGATTTTCTACTGCAACCTTGGCCACAATAATTCTCAGAATGCTAAGATGTGTAATTTACTCAATGCTTTGCGTATTTGTCATCATCTCCATATTCATCGTGTTATATTTGAAATAGATTATCTCGTTGTTGCAACTTTTGTCCATAATCGTTTTACCTCTCAAGCAAAACTTTCTTAAAGAGGCTGATTTCTTTTCGATGCTGGCATTTTTTAAGACGAAGGAGCAAGGCAATCCCCAAAAAAGTCTAGGTTGATTCTCAGCTCAACCTTGATCGACATCCTACTCTCAAAGAGGTGGGGTTCTAGAGCGAACCACTCATTACAATATTGCCCCAACCCAAAGCTGTTAAGGTTGGTGAGGAGCACGATAAAAAAATATATTTATAACATGTTAAAAAAATCAGAATAAAATTGATAACAATAAATGGTCCACGTGTTTATCTCGATTAGTAGGGACATCACATTATATACGCAGAAAACGATAATACTCTTGACAACAAAAATATATGTAAACTAAAAAAAAATAAGAAAAAAGAAAGAAAGGACACAAAAACAGCGTCACTGCGGTGCAGCCACGCGCGGCAGGTATTGAGGTTTAGAGACAGCGTCGTTTTCGCAGCATCGTGATAGAGAAGAAAGAAAGAAAGGGGTTATTCATTTTCCTGTAACAATCGCGAGAGAAATTTGGTGAAAACAAAGATAATGGGGTACGTGCTTAGAGTCAGATTAGCATCGTTCTTCACCGGTGCTGCAACGGCGTCGTTTGCAGGTCTCTACATCCTTCATAGGGATTACAAGCTCGCGCATCAATCCCTTACTCAACAGGTACACCCAAATATCTATTTTCATTCTCTTTTTCAACATTCCGCTACAAGATTTATGTTAATTACGTCAATTACGATACCTATTATTAATTAGATTATGATTTAGCGGTTTGAATTTTTGGTTAGAAAGAGGAACATAATTGATGCGACGATGAATTTTGAGTTGAATAATTGTGTCTTACGTTTGGTTTCATAAATTTGTTGTTATTGTTTTATATGATTTCAATGGTTATAGCAAGCAATGCTTCTTTTTAAAGCTATTATTATTCTAATGATACCAAAAAATGGAGGGTGTTTCACTTTCAATTTTAGATGCTTAGTGTGTGTTTGTGTTCTTTCAATTAGTGAAATGATCAATGCACAAAGGCAAACTACTTCATTTCCTCATATTTGATTAGATAACATATCTTTTTTGGAACTGACATTTCAGATTGAATGCGTGTTCCGTGTTTGACATCCACACGATACTGATGCATGTGATTACATTCAATCACTTCCGTTTTTTTTTTCTTTTCAAATTATCATTGGTGTCTACGTGTCAGTGTCAGGTTTGTGTTACCGTTTTATAGGGTATGAGTCAGTTGAAGGAGATAGTCTACGTGGTTTATCTTGGGTTAGAGACTCCACCTATCAGTATTCTTGTTTAGGGGGGGGTCAGGATTTCAGGATTCCGTTGTTTTTTATTAGGGAAATCGTGATATGAATATAGGATGTTGGCATTTACTTTACACTATGCTTAATAAGTGATATATACAAATTATTTAGAGATCATTACCTGGTGCAGTAACCTACATTTACTTGCTAATCGCAGCTACTATGTACCAAAATTTCATAGATCATTCATCTCTTTTATACCTGATACAGTCAACACATACTTGTCACATGTATATTAATTTTATTTACTTTTGAGCTTGTCTTTAATTTGAGCAATATCTTTAAGGCTGTTCTTTCTGCTGCCTTCTTTGCTGTATATATCTTGCTTTTGAATTGAAAGTGTCTTGTTGCCCACTTTTCCCTTTTCAAATAGGGTACAGTCTCATAAAATTTATTCTCTTCAAGACTTGTTTTGGACCTCCTCAAGTTATCTACTGGATTTATTTTATTCCTTTGATTTGGATAATGCGATTTTCTTTACCACCTTCTTCGATATATGGCACATGCTCTTATTTTGGTTGACTTTGAATTGTTTGTTAGACAAACAAAACAGGCAAAGTTTTTATTGGAGGTGACTTTTGAATTTAGATTGCTGTATATACATCTGTTATATTCTTAGAGTGTGACTGTTTTCAGTTGTTGCTATCAATATACATTAGAAGGCATCTGTGAAAGTTTAGCTTGACTGAGTAATGCAATGAGAGCTTCTAACTAGCTTAATAATTTTTTGTTATCTCCTAATGAATGTAGTTTTTTCATCGTCAAATAATGAGAATCCAGTTGCTGTTTTTTTCCCTAATTGTCATAATTCACGCTACAAAAAAATTATTCAGCAAAACATTGTGTTTTGCATACAATTTTTGGGATAGTAATGTTCACTTCAGTCCTATTTGGAGATAGTACATCATTAACACTTTTGTAATAATCTTTTTTTTCTTTCTACTCGTGTGGAATTCATGGTTCACAGATAGTTGCTTATTTAGAAATCCACCTTTAACCACATTACCATGTGGAGAATGATGGCAACAACTACTTTAAAAAGAAGTGCATAGTTCCCGTCACACTTCATCCTACTGAGACTAGCATGTATAGTGTATTGATTTGTAAATATGGAGCAAAGTCCAGTGGCATGAAAAGTTGAAAAATATTTAAAGGTTCATATTCTGTTAGGATAGACTGGTAGAGGAGAATAAAGAGGAGTTAGTTGAGATTAGTTAGGGTATAAAACTGTATGTTACATTTGTTTCTATCCATCTTCTATTTCTCTTCCTTGGGTTCCTGACAAATGGGTCTCTCCTAGTGGATCTCTTGTGGGGAAGAAATGGAGAATTTGAGGTAGAGGATGAAAAAATCGATACATGATTGCGAGGAAGAAAGATTGGAGAGACGACCGTCTCCTGAGATGGCCTTGTTGCAGCAATATGAAGAAAATTCTGACAGATTCAATTAGGTGTACAGCAACCTAGAATCCTGTTATGAGACAACAAGGTTGAATTTCCCAATCTCGATGGCAGTAGTCTGTTAGGATGGGGTTTCTGGGACCAAATATAAACTCTTTCATGTGTATTAAACAAACACAAACCTTTTTGAGAAAGTGCTGAGCTGAAAGAACTTCATACTATGATGAACTCGAAACATAACGTAGCCCAGTTTGGATTATCTTTTTGCTTATAGGACTTTTTATAAAAATAGTTTATGGTTCTTCATTTACGTAAAATTTCTCATACAAGCTTTGGTTCAAGCAGTGGCAGACTTAGAGATCCAGGTTAAATGGAATGGAGTGTACCTGTACCGCCACCCCCACCACCATTGAAGCCACCATCCGTTAGCAGGCTAACAGGTTGACTTTAGCAAAGCTGCCATGATTGTGCAAAAGAAAGAGGCACATATCTTAGGATCTGTTTGAGAGTTTAGTAGGGAGGGGACGGGAGGGCTTTGGGGTGTGGCGAGGATAGGAAAAGAGGGGGAAATCGTTTACCTTATTAACAGTGTTTTTGTAGAGAGTGAGAATAAAATGCTAATAATAAATATATTTTTAGTTTTGAGAGTATTATAAAAACATTGCAAGGATTTGAAGAATTTATCTAAGCCATCCAAAACCCTCTGCCAATGCATCTTTTGAGTTGCCCCCTATTAGGAGGATTTTATGCTATGAAGAAAAATAAACCCCCCATCCAAGTTAGGGGACTATGATTCCTTCCTTTTTTCTTTCCTCCTCCTCTTTCCCCAAAGTCCTCCCCTCCTAAGCTCCCAAACGTAGCCATATGTATGCACTATTTCTGTTTTCATGCCTTTATTCCACACTCAGTCGCTGCTCCATTTCTGCTTTGGTTGTTCAAAAAAAGCATGGGCCAGGTGCATCCACATGACTCCTCTGCCCTTGCATGATTTCATCAGGTCCCATTTTCAAGTTTTTGTATTACATTTCAGCTAACACTCAGGTTGGGGAGATTATTGCCAAATTGATAGCTGTTGGAACAACTTGTGTAGATATACCTAGTCCAATTCAAGGTTGGACCTCATTGGGGCCAACCAAGATCACATCTGGCCCTACCCAGAATTTAGACTGGAAAGTGATGGTACTAGTTTTTGAAGGGATGGAGAGGGGAACTGTACTGGGTAATTTTGGAAAACCGGCAACGTGAACCATATGGCCTGACCACTTCATCCTTTGAGGATGAGGTTGCACTTGAAAGAAAGGGGGTCATATTCTTAGGATAGAGGGGTATAATAAAAGGGAGTCCACATAGTTAGGAAAATTAGTTATGGTAGTTAGTTGAGGTACTTGATTAAATAAATAAGGGGAAACTTTAATAAGGGAACATGGGTATTTGTTAATTTGGAAAAGGGTGCTGTTAACATGTGCCCTATATGCACATGTTAAGGTATCTATAATTAGAAATTTGCATTTAATATTACAAACGAATTTAATGCTTAAAAGATATAATACACATGTTTCGAGACAATATTCCTATATTTGTATTCTTAACATGTGCATTAGGTGCACATGTTAACATTTGCCTTTGGAAAAATACTGCAGTGATTCAGTTGCAAAAGGGAGAACTCTTTGAAGGAGAATTGTATTTCCTATTTTCAATCATAAAGTAATATTGTTCTTTTGTGTTTGTTTGTTTCTATAATTTCCACGCTTCCACTTTTCCTAGGAATTAGGCTTGCATCAATCTCTGAACCGTGAAATATGTCTTCGAATCTTCGACCCTTCCTTTTCTTCGCTATTAACATCAATCTCTCTGATCCTTCTTGCATGGGAGGGAATGAGTGGGGTTTGTTTGAAGAATTTTTGTGGTACTTCATTTGATTACTGAACTTTCTTTTCTTCTGCAGGCGAATGGTCTCTACCAATCACTAGACAGCCGAATTTCTTCCTTGGAAAAACTGAAGCAAACTGAAACTTCACAACAGGCGGAAGCTACAGAATAAGTTTGGGGATTGTGGTGTCCGATGTAGTTAATTGTTGTGGTGAAAGTTTATTGAATGTACTCACTCTGACAGTGATTTTTCACTTTTTACACTTGTAAGGCGTAAGTGCTGTTTCACTCATTTTATGGCATTTCATCTGGCTCAACTTTCTCACCATAAGTCTTCGGATCAGTTCTGTATCCAGATGTATTTTTGGATTATGTTTAGCTTGGAGCATTTATAGCTTTTATTGCCGCCGTGTTCGGTGATTAATGAATATTTCGGATGGGAGACATTGTGCTTTCTTTTTTGAAGCTGGTTGTGTTTCTATTTAGTTACTACATATGGCTTGGAAATAAAATGACTATTCTAACGCACAATATTTATCTATGACAAGAACTACCAACTAACCAAAATTGTATATTAAGGTAGAGTAGATTCTAACTCTATGACTGCACGAAAAATCTACATCCAACAATTAAACACAATTATGACAATAAAGTTTGAAAGTGGATAATCCCATAAAAAAAATGAAATTTTAATTCATTTCCTAAACAGCCTTAAAACACATGATAATCTAGTGTTGAGAGTACAAAAGATGGTATTGATATTTATTTAATTGAGGTGTTAGTTTTTGTTGTTGGTGGCGGTTGAAAATTCAGGATGGATGCTTTTATTATGATATGATATGAATTAGTGGTGAATCAACCACTTGTGTGTGCTTATTTACAAATCCTTAATGGTTAGAGAAAAAAAATAAAAATTTTAAGTAGAAAATACTCAATTTTTAATTTTTTTTAAGACACTGAATATATAATTTATAAAAAAGATGAAGATGAATAGAAGCAAAAATTATCATAAATTGATGGTTCATTATTAGATATAAGATATAGTAGACTAACAAGATTTAATAGTTTTATTTTTGTTAAAAGAAATCAAGCGGTTAAAATTTAAAATATTATTTAAAATATTATTAAGATCTACGGTATACCACTATGTATATTAGTTCACCATACACATCTACGGTGCCACTTGTACGGTATTTATTGGTTTCTGGAAAAAAATGGACGGAAATGACTATTATGGGTAACGATGATATCAATAAGGGACTAATCCGAACTTTTTTTTTTCTTTCTAAGGGACGATTGTAAAACTTAAAATATCGTTAATGGATGAATGGATTAATTAAGCTTTTATGAAATTATATTACTATTTTTGTTTTTTAGTCTGTTTAACATTATCCTTTTAATTTTAGCATTGGTTGATGTGTCGATGTTAATGAGTTGTCTGATTCGTTTCTTTCTTCTTTATAGATTGAATTGAACTTGTTAATTTTGTTTCTATTTGAGATTATCTTCTTTTTCTTTTGTGTTTATAAAGAGTATAGGCTTACAAAACTTAATGATTTAGATTTTAATAAAAAGATCAAATAATTGAAATTAAAAATTTATTGAGGTTTATAGTGGTCTATTTATCAAATTATAATGTTGGTTCACCATGTAGGACATGTTTAAATTTGATTTATTTTTTAGTTTATGAAAATAATTTGTATAAGTAAATAAACTTTTATGTTAATTCATAAGTTTTCGTTAATAAAAATTATATTTTTATAAGATATTTTTTAAAATTACCTTGAAAAATTTATAATAATACATAAAAATTTATTTATTTACATAAACATAAATTAAAAAATAAACCAATTCAAACATATACATTTGAAGTTAAAATTAACGTAAAAGGTCATGATGATCAACAAAGACATAGTTAAAAAACACCAAAATATAATATTTACCAATTAAGAGACCAAACAAAATTTAAAAATCAGTTAAAAGACAGAGAGTAATTAAACCAATTTTTCTATAGAAGTTCTTATAATTCGAAAGAGAGGGAGTATTTATTAGTAAATAAATGAGATAATGACCTCTCGCGGTGATTACGACAAACGTCAATCAATTAATGTTAGTATTCAGTCATGAATCGCGATAATGAAGTGCGGACAAATCCCACCGGATAATCATAATCTATAATCACAATCTCAATTAACAACCCTTCATTTCATCAATTTCATATCTCACCGCTTCACTCACGGACGACACAGTAACACAAATAACCTCAACAACAAGACGCTGAATCCTAGGGTTAGTACGTAGGGTGTAGGGACCCCCTCTTTATTCTTTCCAGCCTGGCATCTTACCAACCACACTGTTCCCACCCCCAAACCCCACACCAATCCAATTAATCACCCAAATACCAAAACTACCCTCACCCTTCAAAATAACAACACTCTTCTCTTCTTCACTTCACTCTCAAATCAAATCTTCCACTTCATCACCATGTCACCGACACTCACGCGCTGCCTCACGTTTTTCATTTTCGCCGCCGCGCTTTTTTCATTTTCCTCCGCCGAACTCCAGTTATTCCGTGAAGCACCAGCATTCCGCAACGGTAGAGAATGTCCGCCGCGTGAAACATCTTCCGTCATCCACATTGCAATGACACTCGACGCTACCTACCTCCGTGGCTCCATCGCCGGAGTCTTCTCCGTCCTTCAACACGCTTCATGTCCAGAAAACGTAGTTTTCCATTTCGTCACAACCACTCACCGTCGTCGACAAGAGCTCCGTCGTATAATCATTTCAACGTTCCCGTATCTGAACTTTCACATTTATCACTTCGATTCGAATCTTGTTAGAGGAAAGATCTCGTACTCGATTCGCCGTGCACTCGATCAGCCACTCAACTACGCGCGTATGTACCTCGCCGATCTTGTTCCGGCGACGGCTCAGCGAATTATTTACTTCGATTCCGACCTAATCGTCGTTGATGACGTGGCGAAACTGTGGAGTATCGATTTAAAAGATCACGCGCTTGGCGCACCGGAGTATTGTCACGCGAACTTCACTAACTACTTCACTCACCGGTTCTGGTCAAATCCTGCTTATGCGGCGTCGTTTAAGGGACGCGATGCGTGTTACTTTAACACTGGTGTAATGGTAATTGATCTATGGAAATGGCGCGAGGGAAAATACACTGAGAAGCTTGAGAACTGGATGCGGATCCAGAAACGGAGTCGGATCTATGAACTTGGATCTCTTCCTCCGTTTCTTTTGGTGTTTGCGGGTAATGTGGAGAGAGTGGAGCATAGGTGGAATCAGCATGGTCTTGGTGGTGATAATGTGGAAGGGCTTTGCCGTGATTTACATCCTGGTCCAGTGAGTCTTTTGCATTGGAGTGGGAAAGGGAAGCCATGGCTTAGAATTGATTCTAAGAAGCCTTGTCCGTTGGATAGTTTGTGGGCTCCTTATGATCTCTTTCGGCATTCTCCGTCGTTGTTTAATGATTCTTAATTAGGGTTTGAGGAAGAATGAAAAAGTGCTGGAGGTTGTTTGTTGTAGATATGCTCCCACATGTTCGACCAAAGGGTTAATGAAATGGTTAATCACTTTTCCTCTCTAGATGGATTTTGTAGTCAATTTTACCAATTGTAATTCAATTATGTAGTTAAAGGTTAATGGAGTAAAAGGGTCAGGATCCAAAGTTTCTTATGAAGGAGAAAAATATTAACATTAACATTAACGATTAATTACTAACGTTGGTCGTTTCGAAAAGTAAAATTATGAGAGTAGTAATAGTAATGGTATTTTTTTGTCATCTGATATTATTCTATCATTTTGGATTTCAGAGTTCCTATGGGATATGTATATACTGGATTTGAATTCAATGCTGTACAAAACCCTCAATGATGATCTGAGATGGACTGCTACTTAATGTTGTTGTTGATCATTCATTACACCCCTTGATGATGATCGGCACGGCATGGCAGCAAGCTGTGTGTGCCGCAAAATCGGCACACACACTGGGTCCATTAAATGAAGGAGATATCCAAGTGAAAAAGGGATTGAAGAGTTATTCATGGTGGAATAGAAAGCTGGTATTTTTTTGTTTGGATTTAGATTAGCCATTTAGATGTTTGGTTCCTGTTGTACATCACCATGGCTTTTGGTGCTATGCTTTTTTTTTGGATTTTAGAAGATGATTATAAATTCCGATTCACCATTTTTTTGGTGCTATGGTTATTATTGATGCATCCTAAATTTTCTGTTTTACCATTGTCAAGCAATTCAAAGTGGTATAACATGCTACACCTGCCATTCAAGCTCTGAATTTCAAGATTTAGTGAAGCTTTTTTGTTTTTTAATTATTGCTTTGCTTGGTTGCATTATTTTGATTGACCCTATTGCAATTGTCTTAAATAATGGGAACTTATGGATCATAAATTCATAAGTCACAAAGAAGTTTCTAACAGTTGCCATGAGAGATGTTGAAGCCTTAAAAACTTTTTTGAAAGAGAACAAGATACTTCTCTTTGGTCTGTGTCAAATGGCCGAGAAGATTATATGCCTGGGAGGAGGCTCAACTGATGGAGTTAGAAGAGATGCTAGCTGGCTTGTCTGTGAGTCCCGGATAAGTTGATAAATGGGACTGGAAGTATGATATATCTGCTGGTTTTCTGTTAAATCTGGATATAATTTGCTGCAAGAGTTGCTGGTTCAGGATCAAGGTGATGAAGAACACTGTAACGCTTATAAGAAGCTTTGGAAGTGTTTAGAACCATCGAAGTTTGTTATTCACGGATGGAGAGTTCTTCTCAATAGAATCGCGACGAAGGAACATTTGTATGCAAAAAGGAATAAGGAATTATTAACGCAGATAGCATAGCATTTTATGTGTGTTTTGTTTGTCTGATATTGAGAGTTGCAATCATGTACTATTCTCCTGTCCATTCCATTCGCATATGGTGTGTGGACATCTATCTATAGGTGGCTTGGCTTTGGAGGCGCATTCGTGGCAATGGCGGTGGATCATTTTATGCAACATGGTGGGATGTTTACATGTAATAAATGGAAAATGACTAGGCACCTAGTGTGGTTATCTGTAATTTGGTCCTTATGGATAGTTAGGAACAAATGTGTGTTTGAAGGGAAGATTGCTTGTCATAATGCAATTATTTTAAATGCCAAACTCTTGACCTGGAGTTGGTTTATGCTTAAAATTGAAAGAAGTCACAATGCTTCTGTGTTGGATTAGATGAGGGAGCCTATGATGTGCATGGGAGGTAGCCAAGTGGTGCGCATACCAGGAGCTTCACTGTGGTGTTTTTATTTTTGAGCGTGCTGGCTATTTCATTGTATGCTTAGGAGGGAGTAGGTTCTTTAGCATATGTATGTACTTTATGCAGATTCTTGTGTTATTTGCTATCTATCCAACTTTCGAGCACATGATTGGACGGATCCTCTTCGACCCTTCATAGAAGGTGAGTAGTTGATTCATGCTATGATGTTGGGTCTGGATTTTGTTGGTTGCAAGGGTTGAGTATCACTTGTACTCTCTAAAATAATATATACTAGCTTATCCAAAAAAAAAAAAGCCTGTGACAAATTGTGGCCTGTAAATCATCATGTTCACTGAAGAAACCAAATGCTTCACTTCATTCTTCACCACTGCTCAAAACAGATGTTTGACATTATATTATGACTTTCAATATTGATTAATGGATTTTATTTTTATTTTTGATAATTTAATGGATTATTCATAACCACTAACTACGTACGCATTATATGGAAGTATACATTACTTTCATCATGTTATGGAAGTGCATTACTTTCATCATGTTACTATTTGCATATGATTAGTGCAATATATGAAAAATTGAAAGATAACATATATATGAGTGTTGTCGATAATTGAGTGAGCATGAAAAGGCAACTATACATGAAAGAAGAAATTTTTGAAGAAGAAAAAAAGGATAGATGATCTATTTGGTGTCGGACACTGTGACATGCCTAATCATAGATGTGTTTGTCTTTCCAGTAAGTCATTGAGGGCTTTTTTATATAAAGTGCAGGAGTTACCAAAGCTAGTGCTATAATTCACTCATTTTGAAGTGAAGAAAGTTGTGGCAATCACCTGCTAAACAATTTCAAAAGGTGTGCAGAAATAGATATAGATAACCTTAAGTGGCCAAACTAAATTCAAGAATCAATATGGCGAAACCTCCCTTGAAGGAAAGAGAAATCAAGCATCTATATACTTTCGGTTCAACGCCTTCTCTGATGTTTTGGTTTTGGAATAGCCTTGACATAGACAAGGCTTTTCAATCCTCACATATGAATGTTACCTCAAAAGAAAACCAGAAATTGTTAGTTAACTCAAGAGAAAGGTTTGGGAGAGGAAGTATATTTTGGCAGCAATAACTACTTTATCAATTCTATTGTTTTGACTTTTTGTTTGCGAGCATTTTTGTTGATTTGATTGAAACTTATCAGTTTAAGGAGAACTAAGGATCAAAATTTTACTTTGTAATCTTGGAGATATATAAATGTGTGCACGAATTCATGCAACCTTGTGATCATTTCTGAATTTGCATGTATTTACACGGTAAAGCTTTTAGTGACACTGATGTGAATCATGTGATCCAACATTCGATGATCGAAGCTGGAGGGATCGAAGATGAATGTGCTGCTCAACCCTTTGCCTAGACAAAGGAATGAGCTAGTTGAGAGAGATGCATTGGAATCCTCCTAGTACATGTTTTAGTGCTTTTAGGGATGATAAACTATGATTTTGAACGCAATGAAGTGATTTTGCTGTGGTCAACAAAAGGAAATTGTAACACCAAAATACACTTTGAAATGAAATAATACACAACTAAACATAAAAAAGAAACTAGATATATGAACACCTTAATGTTTGTATGTAGATAAAGGGTAACATTTTTTGTGTTTAGTTCAATCGACAAATAAACTAACTAAAGGGCAAAAATATCCTTATTTACTCAATTATTTTTGGTTATTGAAGGAAGAAGTGGTGAGTGATCCTTATTACTCAATTAATAAGCATGCTATTGTATCTCTCATTTCATTTAACCAAATTCATTTACTCAAGTCATGCATGATACATGTTTTTTTTTGTCAAGTAGTTTAGTGGTTAACAATTTCACTCTTAGAGTGGATACGTGAGATGATCGGGGTTTGAACCTCAGCCCCCTACATATATAATGTAATGTTCCCGCCAACCGAGTTAAGCTCACATGACATGTTTTCAATTTTTCTTTTTATGGTCAAGACTTGACAAATATATATAACATAAAATCTAATGACTATCTTATGGGAGTTCAACTTTGAATCATAGATGAATATTCTGTAGTAATTATTTTAATTAGTAGTTGTTTTGGACTAACTCAATGCTGATTCCTCAATCATCTCAAGGCTAATTTTTATGAGGATCCAATTTGACTATATCAATCTTCCAGTTTCGAATCCTCACATATTGGTAAAGTCTCATTGATTCGTAATGTCTATCAACATCTATCATGGAACGTCTCATTGATTTATAAAGTCTTTAGTGGTGAGTAGTTTTTGTAGTATGCTAGAGGTCATAAGTTCCATCCCCAACTCCATTATAAATCCAAAAAAAAAAACTATCGAATTTAAACATTAAAGAGCATCATTAGATCAGTTTTGTAATAAACCCTCCATTACTCTTCAATGACTTCTCTTTGGATCTTACAAAAATTTCATTTCACAACAAATGAAGATATGCATTCTTTATATATGAAACTCTCTTTTTGACTTGGACATCAAAATATTTACAACACCAAAACCTGCCTCAGTTCACAAAAAGTGGTAGTTTAAATGGGTTGACCCGACAAATCCAACCCTTTTTGCCACACCTAATTGCATATATAGATATTCTTATATGTTGTTCCTCATCTACTCTTTTAATAAAGATAGGAAGGCCGCTAAATACGACGACTACAACGGAAGCGAGTCGCTTCTATTCTCATTGGGATTTTTTATCTCTGGGGAATCAAACCGCCTGGAAGTCCGAGAACCTTTAGTACCGTACCCTACCCCCGAACCAGCGTTGTCTTTCATCCCCTAAATTGCTCACACTACAAAATACACTACTAGAATATATTTTCCAATAAAATTTGTATTATGAAAGATCTTCCGATAGATGAAAAGAATATGAAATTTGCTTTTTAGGCCTCCTATGTTGCTCTAAAACCCCCCCGTCTTGACCAAATTATCCCTAGTCAATTTCGGAACTTACGTTCCGAAATGACTTTTTTTAAAAAAAAAAATTGATATTTCGGATCCTAGGTGCCGAAATGGCCTTTTTTTTTCAATGTTTTATATATTTCGGCACGTAAAATCCGAAATTAGTTCATTTTGGCACTTACGTGCCAAACTTAACTAATTCTGGCACGTAGGTGCCGAAATTAGTTAAGTTTTGCACGTAGGTGCCGAAATTAGTGAATTTCGGCAGGTAGGTGCCGAAATTAACTAATTTCGAATTTTACGTGCCGAAATAGTTTTTTATTTTCAAATATTTTATATATTTCGGCAGTTACAATCCGAAATTAACTAATTTCGGCACTCAATTTCGGCACGTGAGTGCCGAAATTAAGCGTTTTCAGATTGTAATTGCCAAACCATCCAAGATCCAAAAAATTAGAGGTATTTTCAGATTTTTGAGGGGCTTAAGAGTACTGTAGAGGGGCCTAAAGAGCAAACTTCAAAGAATATGAGTGGATCTTGATTAATTTAGAGAGCAACAAACAATCATCTTTAATTATTGTGAAACTTGTTAGAAAATTGCTTTTTTCGCCCCTACTATTGCTCCCAGACCCCCCAAAAATCCCAAAATACCCTCAGTTTAGTTCCAGGGAAATTCGGTACCTTTTTACCATAATAGTATTATTTCGGTACGTAGAAACCGAAGTGATGTTAAGTGGCTACACATACGCGTTCAGACAGCAAGTTTGATGCAAAAATTTTAAAAATATATAGGTTCGGTAGAACGATACCGAATACGCGTGGTTTTGGTAGCTTTCTACCGAACACGCGGGAAATCGGTAGGTTCGTACCGAAGTGTAGTAATATAGCAGTAGACTTCGCAAACCTTCATATCAGTTTCTCCAAAACACAAGTCAACAAAATCTAGGGCGATTCTAGGGTTCTAATCGCAAAATCGAAGGTCAACAACAACAACAAGGTTTAATTCGTTCACAACAACTCATCCATCACTAGAATTCGCAAATTAGAGGATTGAAAATTCGTGGTTTTTATTGAAACACTTGAACAAGTAAGTATTTTAAATAACCTATCTCATTTACTTGCTTTTGACTGGGTTCTTGATTATATTTTTATGATGTTATGATTAATATGTTGATTCCACGAAATTGGAATGTTAATTTAATTAATGTATAGGGTTTGGATTTCTATTTAGGTTAATGTGCTCCAACTGTTTGATAAAATGCCTGAATGAAAAATTTTCTTGATAAAATGCTGGATTTATTGATAAAATGCCTGGATGATGTTGATTGTTATATGCTGGATTTCTTGATAAAATGCCTGGATGATGTTGATTGTTATGATGTGCTCCAACTGTTATGATGTTTTGATAAAATGTTATGTATTTTGTTATAGGAATGACGGATGAAGTAGGACGAACGAGAGCTGGTAGGGTAAGCAAAGCACATGGCTCTGCCCGTAGAGAACGCTTGAATGTCGATAAAATTCCAAGTCGGTCTAAGGGAAAAAAGGTTGTAGTTGCTGGATCGGCTCAAGCTCAAGAGGAGGAGCCTGATGATGAAAATGAAGAACAAATGGAACTTGAAACTGAACCGGGATTGGAAGAGCAACAAAAAGAAGATGAAGACGATTTGAGTGATTTTTTTGATTTTGGAGATGAAGAGGAAGAGGATGAGGAAGAGCAAGAGCAAGAGCAAGAGCAAGAGCAACAAGTAGAAGCACAAGCAGAACCGCAACCACCACCACCACAAAAAAAAGAACGGAAAAAAAATACAAGAACAACACAAGGAAGAAACCCACCACGTGCCGGTGAAGGCAAAGTTTCAAGTTACCCTGGTGGTCCAACGGACTTGTCGTTGTTGCCGGGTTTTGGAAAGCATGTTGCCGCGTCATTGTGGAGAGGAGAGGTAAATTCGTATTTTAATTAATTTGCATTGAATTTGTTAAACTTGTGATTATTTCTTAATTTCTGATTTTCATTGAATTTGTGCAGTGTAAAACGAGGTATTTGAGGTGCATGAACAACGGAAAGAAGATTAATGAATTTACATTGCCGAAGTCGGAGCTGGATTGGTTTTGGGATGTTGTTAAGGCTAGTGGACTTCAACCACTTTTGAAGACCAATTACAATAATCTTGACTGGGGATTGTTGACGGCCTTTACCGAGCGATGACAACCAGAGACCGGTACTTTCCATCTGCCGATTGGTGAAGTAACGATAACTTTGGATGATGTTTCGTGCTTGCTACATATTCCCATCACCGGTAAAATGCTCAACCACCTTGGAACTTCGTGCACAACGGAAGAACGTGAAGATATGTGCCGAGAGTATCTGAACTTCCCTAGAGCTAAGTGTAGGGCAGAGTTCAAGAAAATGAAAGGAGCACATATCGGGTTTCCGATGCTGGAGAAGATATACGCCGCCAATTTGAGGCGAGCGTTGAAAGCTGAAGCGGAAGAGGAAGAGGAGGAAGTTGTGCAAAATTATAGGGATTGCACCATACGAGCATTCTTGCTCTACTTGATTGGTGGAACCATTTTCACCAACAAAAGTATGCAGTATGTGGATGTCATATTCCTGACATATTTGCAAGCTTGGTAAACACATGGAACTGGGGTGCTTCTGGGTTGACATATTTGTATAATTACTTGGAGAAGGCAACTAAGCCGAGATGTGGAAACCATGGAGGGTACAACTGTATGTTTCAGGTATATAAATTTAATTTATTTAAAATGATTTCATTATCTAATCTATGCAGTTGTTAAATCATTTTGTGCATTTCAAAAGGTTTATTTATTGTTAATTTGTTTTTTTTAGGCGTGGATTTATGAGCATTTCAAAAGGTTCGGAGGGGGAGGGGCTAGTACAAAGTATAGGCACCGGGATCCAATTTGCGCTAAATATTTGCCTATGAAAGGTTATAAATATCCGGATGAGCATAGGACGACATTGGATAGGATGGAAGTGGACGAAGTCACGTTTAGACCGTATGAGGATCACCGACATATTCGGCCGTTTGAAGATATCTGTTGGTACAGTGGCTGGATTATGTGTGGAAGTGCTATGATATGTCCTTATTTGCCTGAGCGTGTCCTAAGGCAATTTGGACATGTCCAGTCTATTCCCAGACACCCTGATGAATCTGCAAAAGCTGGTCTGAATCGGTTTACAATTGGTGAAGCATTTGCTGACTACATGGTTGAGAACTATGTCACCGAAGAAATGAGAGGGCCAAGAGCAAAAAATGGGTTTGAAACCGTACCCGGATACATTGCATGGTTTTATCGTGTTTCGCATCCGAAGTTATGACCACCAATTGAAGGGAATCCGGCAAGACCTGCAAATCTGGAAGTATTGATTGAGGAGGACAATGCGGCTGACAAACAAGACGTGTTTAAGATATGTAGGATGGTGATAGAGGAGGTGAATGGAAAGCTTGATGGTGAGTTGACTTTGGAAGAAGCTAGGGAACTACTGAAGAAAGTGGTTACGGATTTGGAGCCTGTGGCGACATATTCGTTGCCAGTAAAGAGGAAGCGAGATTCTGGTGAAGGAAGCAAGAAGAAGAAGAAGAAGAAGAAGGAATCTGGTGAAGATTAGTTTAGTTTAGTTTTAATGTTATTTTAGTTTGGTATGTATTAAAACAATTGATGTGTTATTTTGGAGATATGTATTTTGGTACGCACAAAGTGTTGCGATGATTATGTAATTTTGGATATTGATTTTGACTGTTTTAATGTTGTGATTTTGGAGATTGTTGTGATTTTGACTGTTTTAATATTGCAATTGATGTGTGAACATGTGTAATGTGATTGTAAATTGGACAGGTTAATATATCCGAACTTGTGTTTCGGCGTGGATTTCGTAAATCCATGTGAACGTCAATGTTTAAAATTTTGTCGAACAGCTAATACATGGTTTCGGTAGCATTGTGCAGAAATAAGTGATTCCAGAATCAAATTTCACTTATTTCGGTAGATTTGTGCCGAAATAAGTGAATTCCAGAATCAAAATTCACTTATTTCGGTAGCTTTCTACCGAACTCATGTTCTGTTTGACATACGACATGCTTTCGGTAGCATTGTGCCGAAACAAGTGAATTCCAGAATCAAATTTCACTTATTTCGGTAGCTTGCTACCGAACTCATGTTCTGTTGACATAGGACATTGTTTCGGTAGATTTGTGCCGAAATAAGTGAATTCCAGAATCAAATTTCACTTATTTCGGTACAATGCTACCGAACTCATGTTTAATCTGTGCGACAAGACTTTAAACATGTAATTTCATATGGATTTACCAAATCCACGCCGAAACACAAGTTCGGATATTAATTCCTGTCCAATTTTCAATCACATTACAATAAAACACGAAACACTTTACAATGAAACACGGAACATCCTTAATTAACACGTTACAATGAAACATGAAACATCATGAGTTAAACACATTACACTGAAATTAAAGACATAACATAAAACATCGGAAGACATAAAATTAGCTTAATTTAACATAGCATACAAACGTCCCCCTTTTGGATCAATTAAAAGTTGATTAAACATGGAACGCACATCATCATCATCTTTCAATTGTTTCCACCCGTATTTCTTTGGTGCATCTTCAAATGAATTGCTTGAACAGTCAGCTGCCAGATCGACCCACATTTCTGCATACCCAAGTTTCGCAATTTTCAGTTGTTTGCCTTGTGCATAATGATACATGATTTCAATTCTATTTTTGATTGATTCAACAATTGTTAGACTGGTATCCAATGCAAGGGTGAACAACTCTTTGTTACCCTGAAACTGGACAGAAAACTGATATGTTTCTACCGGATTGCGAGAACCACCAGAACCACGTGAGGATGACATAGTTAAGAATTGAAAATTGAAAAAACTAGTAAATAAATTGAAACTGAGTTGTGATTTATCTGAATACGCATCCATATATTTATATAATTTGTTGCTTGATTACATCCACAAAAAGTGTCGGTTACATTTCAACCACAAAAAGTGTCGGTTACATTACAACCACATAAAGTGTCGGTTACAAACTTAGTCCACAATAATGGGATCATCTTTATTCGTCTCCAACTCCATGTCACCTTTTTCATTCTTCATCAGTTCGTCAAACTCACTCATCCGATCCAAAAAGGTATCCTCCCAAGTCTCAGCCTCTGGCGCCCGATGAGTTTTCCATTCCTTGCAACTTGGAGGCAGTGGACACCCTGACTTCAATTTTACATACACACAATGATTTGGAACCATACCAACACAAATAATCCGTGAAGATGGATCCAATGGTGGACGACCGCGGATTGGAAAAAAGGTTTCAGATTGACCAATACGATGAGTAGTCAATTCAACTACAACGCGGTTGTAGGCGGTTGCAAGGATATGCCCCATATCTGGAAATGTAAACCAATTCTCTACTGGCGCAATTCCACTCTTAGGCATAACTTTTGGAGGGTACAAACCATTGAGAATGTATTCAAATCGTTCCTTAGTACCATATATTGTTTCGTACTCTTTCCTAAACATGGTTAACTCTCTAATTAGTTTAACCCGAACCAATCCTTGATTTTCTTCACCCTTATTAAAACACTCTGCAGCAACGCGAAATCCACAATGACCGTCACCCTTAACATCAATAATATCCTCTATATATGAATGCATGAAGAGTGGCATATACTCCATGTATTTAATTGAACAGCAAGGTAAAACATTAGGAGACAAATTACCAATGCGAGCAGTCTTCCTTTTGGGCTTCGATGATTTTGACTGTGATGCTTGAGAGTCAGGAAATTGTTCATCAATGTACTCCCAATAAGATGGAGATCTGGTGGTTGAACTATTGCATTTAGCTGACTTTCCCCGATTTTTGGCCCCTTTTGTATCTACCTGCTTGATCGGTGGAGTCAATGATGTAATTTCTGGATAAGCTATCAGACGCAATTGATCCCTGATTTGTAGCTTCATACTATGATCTGATGATTTCAACCGTTCCTAAAACAAACAAAAATATTTATTTAAATACTTAAACCTGAAAGTCAATGTTCTGGTCTAAAATATAAAGTGTATAATTATGTCGGTTACCTGAATTACATTAAACTCTTGCAAGCAGTCAACTTCACCATCAACAGTTTCATCAATCTGTAATCTCTTCCAATGAGTGTTAACCTCATCTAGTCTAATAGGTAGCTTTTTTTCAATCTTCAAAGCTATTAAACAAGCACACGGTAACCCATATGTTTTCTTTATCACACAACCACACTTTTTTCGATTCCTCCCGCAATCGCGTGATCGAATTTCTTCACCGCGAATAAAGTGTAAGGCCTGTCGAGAGATGTTATACACCAACTTAATGTACAAAAAATGATTTTTAAAATAATGTTCAACAGCAGTAGTACTCTGTCCAAATGACGTCTTTATCTTAGTCAGCTGGTTTGGGACCATTTGATTTATTGCCTCCCAACCCTTGACCAAATCACCCTTACAATCCGTCAAATATTGTTTTAGCACACCATGTTGTGACTCAACTCTGTTGGTGGTAGTGTTCCCAATGTGCATAACACTGTCTGTCCATCCACTCACAAATTTTTCCTTCACCGGATCAAGGACTGTAGTTTCAACATATTTGACAAAATTTGGAAAATTTTCAAACACTTTCCTGAAATCAACAACTGCAGTCGTATATGACTCTTCTGAAGTCGAATCTACAATTGAATTCCATTGAAGTTTGAGTGTCTTAAGTAACTGAAACATCTTTTCGTCTTTTGCTTTGCAAAGGGCCTTAAACTTAGCTTTCACGTTTTTATAAACATGAACCCGACACACTAAAGCAGTTGAATTCGGAAAAACCTTTGCAACAGCATTCATCAATGACTTATCCCTATCGGTGACAATGACCTTCGGAAAGGTCTCCTTACTTATCAAAAGACTCTTACATGTCTCAAGAGCCCATACAAAATTATCTTCTTTTTCATTCGCGATATAGGCAAATCCAACATTGTACGATTCCTCAGTTGACGTTACACCGACTATCTCAAATAAAGGCATTTTATACTTGTTTGTTTTGTACGTTGAATCCATCATCAAAACAGTCGGGAAAGTGTTAAACAATTTAATACTCTCAGGATGTGCCCAAAAAATGTCTTGTATAGTTGTGGAGTCACCAATTGTTCTACACTTGTGAAAATATTTGTGAGTTTCACAACACTTCAAGAGATGTTGCAATTCAGAGAGTTCACCCCTAACATATGTTTTAAACCTCTGGCGCGCATTGTATATTTGCTTCATATTTGTCTTGCTATTTGGATTTCGCCCTTTCAACATCGTCATAATGTTCTTCGGCGCCACCAAATTCTTAGTCAACTCGCGTACACACTCCTTCTCCTCCGGTTTTAAGCGTCCAACAAGAAGATGACCTTCTAATGTTTTTGACATCTCATGGTTATGTTCACCACACACAACACTTAGACTCCATTGTTCTGATGCCAAATAATAACCTCGCAGCCTGAACGGACACAATGTTTTCCTCGTAGCTGTGTCTTCTTTCTTTGATTTCTTTTTCCTTTCTTTGTAAACACCACCTCTTTCACATCCCAATATAAAAAACTTTTTCCTATTATAAGCCCCATTGTCTGATTTCCAAATCACAATAGAAAATCCAGCGATCAGAGCCTGTCGTTTACACCAATCAATCATGACATCTCGCACCTTCATCTTTTCACAATTTACAAAATATTTGCCGGTGTCAACAACAACATTAGATTGTTCGTCATCGGGTTCCACAACATTGGGTTGAACGACGAGAGCATTGGGTTGAACGACGACAGGTATGTCGGGTTCATCAATGTTTGGTTTCAATTCAATAGTAGGAGGTTCAGCCATTACAAAAAACCTACGCTATCAACCAAACACAAAAAAAGCAAGTTATACACTATTTCGGTAGCTACGTACCGAAAGGGTACATTTCGGTAGCTACCTACCGAAAAATGTTCATTTCGGTAGCGATTTACCAGAAAATCTATTGACAGCAAAACCAAGCAAATTCGAAAAATAAACGGATTAAAGCGCTTATTACCTGTTGTATGGCAACCAATCAATGTAGGAACCCTCTATGGATGTATAAACGTCGATTTCTTGCTTCTGAAACGCAAAAATACGCCTTAGATCGCAAAAATTGTGATTGTGTGTTGAAGAGGTAATGAAAGTACAAGTCTGTCAGCTAGACCCTATATAGACCAGTTTCGGTAGCTGCGTACCGAAATTAAGCGTGTTCAGCCCGTAGCTACCGAAACTGTTAATTTTTAAAAAAAAATACATGTTTTCGGTACAAAGTTACCGAACACGTATATTTCTGTTATAAACCACGCCAAATATGTAACGTGACATGAGTTCGGTAACTAGGTACCGAAATGTCTTTGATTTGGTAACGTCTTACCGAATGCTTCAAAGGGCAAATGGGTCATGCAGGGGGGCCTGGGAGCAAATGGTAGGGGCGAAAAAAGCAATTTTCAACTTGTTATTATGGAATGGGATGAGGCCCATGCTCGCCAATCTACCCGGTCCAAAAATTGCAAGGACCCAATGGACCAAACTAGAAGTCCATATTCCTCCAATCACAACAAACATAAACCCCATTTTCTGTACGTTGTGGCCAATAAATGGCTTTAATGCCCTTAAATCATGAGCCCTTTTGTCATCCTATCAGTTTCTCGTGCGCCCTACGCATTTTTTATTTATCATTTCGCTACTTAAGTAGCGGAAGTTATAAAAATGAGATTTCTTTGAAAAATATTGTCCGCTACTTAAGTAACAAACATTATAAAGGTAGAGTGTTTTTAGAAGAAGCAGCGGCGGTGAGATCGAATTTAGCAGACATTATAAAGCTTGGTAACAAGTCATATGCAGCTATTTTTGCTAAGTTCTCCTTGATAAGCAATCAATTTATTAATTGTGGGCCTTTAACTAACATGAGGTTTCCTATGCATTTATCCCTGCAATTAAACTAAAGGTGACCTAACTAGTTCTTGAATGTCCAAAGGAAATATAACTAATTATTTTGTGTATAAGGGTTGTTCTTATAAACCTCAATCGTACATTAATTAATAACTATATGCATGGTGATTTTGTTGCATTTGCTGATGCTATCCTGAACATAATTTCTTTAGAATTCTAGATTAGAGCATACAATTGTATCCTCAAATCAGACGTGTGACCCTCTAAACATAAGAGTATGTATATAAAATAGGATCTATGACATGTTGATTTATCAAGGATCAGTATTAGGAATACTTGGATAGACGAATCCACATATCTAACATGAAACAAAATCGAGTGACGAACACCCGTTGGCTTGTGGTTCTTTCTGAACCAGGACTCCTTATGCCCTAAATGCTCTTCAGATGGGGGAGAAGAGGCTATGCTCTATGTCCGATATATTGGTGAACAACCTATATATATAGTGTGATGACCAATTAGGGTTCCCATTATTCCGAAATGGGTCATCCTGACATTCACTCATATTGAGGTCATATCCAATTAATTAATTAATTAATTCTAAATAGAAATCTAATTAGCCTTTTAACTTTAAGGCTCCTAACTGATAAATAACTAATATAATTATATAAAAATACATAATATTACTCGAATAATATTACTATTTCTATTTAATTTAACTTTGAAAAAAAACTTCTTGTTTGATACAACATCCATATATAAAAGATTTAATTAAAGTACTGAAAACTCTAAAAGAAAAAAAACTAATGTTTCAAAGACTTTCTTTCTTAGTCATAATTAGAGATTTTAAAGACTTTCATTCAATCTGACAAATATTTGAAATAAGGATTCTATTCTAAACTGAAGCGTTAAAAGTCTATCGACAGTCTCACAGTTTGAAATAAGAATTGCAAATTCTAACTTTTATAATTTTTCTTTGATGAAACTTAAAATTATATGTCTAATGTATTGAAAATGTCTGTGTTTTTTGTTAGTCTTTATTTTTTACACAAAAATAGGTTTTTATTAAAATTAATATTTAAACATTTTAAAATTTGACAAATATAAAATAATTTAAAAACAGCTAGATAAAATTGAATAGTTTTGGTGGATAGTGGTTTTTAACCTTAGAGGTAGAAAGTGATAGATACCGTAATAATGATGTTAGATGAAAAAAGAATGGATAGCTGAGAGAAAAGAGTAACAGGAAATAAATATGTCACCTTTTTATCAATTTGTCTTCTACTGTGATGGTGCGAATGTTGGCAAAATGGAAGCAAATCAAAGGTCAAGAAAGGCGGCAACATCAAACAGTCATAAATCCATCACCATTTTTCCTTTCTTGGCATTACCTGTCATTATAAGGTAATTTTACATTATTACTGGGTTTAAATATGTTTTTTTTTCCTATGATTTCGCAGAATTTTGTTTTTAATTTCTGAAGATTTTTTTTGTATTTTTTAGTTCTTGAAATTTTTTCTGTCACTGTTTTAATTTTAGTCGTTATTTTTCATTCAACTTGTGCATATCATTCAAAATTTAATTTTTTCTTCTGTGGTTATGTTTAGTACATTATATGAACCTCTCTTAGAAAATTTTAATTTTTTTTAACAACAGATGAATTAAATATGAATTTTTTAGTTTTTTCACATAAATAATTCATTTTATGTTAAAAAATTCTAAATTTTTATCGAATATATGTTCTTATAATATTATATACATGAATAAAAAAATATTAAAAAATGCGAAAATATACTGTTAGAAGTCCCACATTGGCTAGAGATATGATAAAGATAGCATTTATAAGTGTAGTGCAAACCTCAACTCTTAAGCTAACTTTTGTGATTGAGTATATGTATCTCAAATTCTAATATGGTATCAGAACATATCCTAGATTCATTTGTTGTTTGTTGTGGAGACCTCCCAATTGGGTCACCCATTGTTGTCGATTCCACGCACTAAGCCCAATAGTGTTGGGCGTGAGAGGGTGTGTTAGAAGTCCCACATTGGCTAGAGATATTGCAAATATAGTCTTTATAAGTGTAGTGCAAACCTCAACTCTTAAGCTAGCTTTTGTGGTTGAGTATAAACCTCTCAAATTCTAATATATACAAGAATTTAATTAAAAGTAGAGACTAAAAACACTGACTCATAAAACTTCATGGACTAAAAATTGCGAAAAAAATATTCAAGAACTAAAAACAAAATTTTAGAAAACTATAGGGACCAAAAACATATTGAACTATTGTTACTATCATATACTCCATATAAAATTTTAGCCTAAAAATAGATAAATGAAATGACGGGGATATGAAATGGAGCAAAGTTGTACTCTCCATGCATATACTCCTTTTATAAGCAAAAAAAAATCAATAAATGTGAAAAATCAATTTTTTAGTTTAATTAAATAATTATAAGCAAAAAGATCAACTTTTTAGATTCATTAAATAATTAATGAATTTGACCTATAATATAGACCAGATTCATAGTCAGTGGCGGAGCCAGGGGTGGCACGACCGGGCCACGTCCCACCCCCAAATATAGAAAATTATCATAATACCCATAGTATTTTTGTAATGTTAAATGCATTATATATCGGTCTGGACGAAATGTTATCATGTTTGTGCGTGTAGCCTACTGATAGGTGACATGTTTTTACTTTTAAGGTTGTTTCTGGGGTTGAAGGTCCCTAGTTCAACTCTTGGTCACCACCAATGCATGTAAGTTTTGTCCTATCTGTAATTGTCTATTAGTAAATATTATAGAAATTTGATATTTTGAAAATATTCATCGAAACAAATCAAACAAGACCTTGTATGATAATATTTACATTTATATATTTTTAGAAAAATACAGTCGAAATAAGATATATAAATAGTGCAAAATAAGCCACATTTTTCTAAACTATTTAATTTTCTTATGTATATATCAATATAGCAAAATTAAAAAAGTATAATTTCTATTTTCTAAAAAAAAAAAACTTTTAATTTAAATTAATATAATTTTCGTATTTAATTTACATGTTATAATTTTTTGGTGGCCCACCCAAAATAAAATTCTGTTCATAGTTAGGTTCCGTTTGGCCTGACTTTTTTTAGCTTTAAATTCTCTTTTTAATCAAAAGTTAGGGCAAACACATTTTTAACAAAGTTCTTAACTGTAAAAAGCAGATTTTTTTCAATGTGCAAAATTGGATTAAATGAGCTTCTAGAAAAAGAGGTTAAAAAAAAATCCGGAGCTTTTTTTGTAATGATCCCGCTTCGAATCCCACTTAAGGCTCTTTTTATTATTTTTTTTTTTCATTTTTTAGGTTGTTTTCATTTAAATATTATTAGTTGTTATTATCTTTTTTTTTTTTTAAAGTTTTTATTTTTGATACAAATCTTTTTAAAAAAAAAATATTTTACTAAACAAATTTTAGATTAAAGATAACTTTGAAGTTAAAAAAAACAATAATTACCAAACAACTTTTGCTCTGTTTTTTAAAGTTCTTATTCTCACTTTTAGTTTTCAATCAGCTTCTAAGAGCTAAAAAAGCCGGGTCAAACGAACCCTTACTCAATAAATCTGAAAAGTAAATTTTTAGTTATAATTAAAGATGGAGAGAGTATAATAAAATGTCCCTCCTAATTGTTAATTTTTTTTTTGTTACCACTAGAAATTCCAACCTTAAAATAAATAAATGGGGGTGTTCGAAATTCGAACTTCAATTCTATATATAAAATGGGATGTCTCTTCCCATATGTAACATGTGTATTGTTTATGAGTATCATTTCATTACTTTTATATATATATATATATATATATATATATACACATATATAGAAAATTACACTTCAATAATCCAAATGCCATAAACAGTGTTAACACTATCTTCTTACCTGAAAAAGTTAATTTTGGTGGGTGGCTATTTTTATTAGTATAAATATAGTTAGAAGTTAACATTTAGATCAAGAAAGTTGTTTTCTATTTTCAGCAAAGTGTGCTTTGTTTCATTTAGTTATAAGTGAGTTTCACGTTCAAGACAAAGAAACTAACAACAACACTAGTACTTGTGTTCTTGTGTTGGACATGATGTTGCAGCATCATCAGAATCATCACCACCATTCATTTTCCTTTGATCAACATGATTCTTCTGCTGTTCCTGCTGGTTATGGTCCCACAGCTTACAACATGGCTTTTGGGGTTAATTCTGATTCCTCTGCTCTAGATGCTACCACCACCATTGATAATGGCGGTGTACCTTTAACTTTGCAGCCTTTTCACAACATTTCTGCTATCACAACTCCCAAATCCTCAGGTTAATTAGTGTTTTTTCTTTGTATTTTCATCCTCTTTTTTTACTATTTAGAACAAAAAAAGTGAAGTTAATACTTAATAGTGGTCAGAAGAATAGAGAGAAGAAAAAAAAAATGTTCTGTACAAATTTCTGAACATACTTTGTTTGTGTTTTGTGTGTTGATTGTGGTCACTCACAGGCACAGCAGTTGGAATGGCAGCTTCATTAGGAAACCCTTTCACAATTTCACAATGGAGAGAGCTTCAAAGACAAGTTATGATTTACAAGTATTTGGTGGCTTCTTTTCCTGTTCCTTCTGAACTTCTTTCATGTATGAACTATGAATCACTCTTTTCTCTCTTCTTCCTCATTATTATCACATTTGATTCACAAACATAGAAGAAAAAAATGCCACTTTACCTTATTCTGTTTTTTTAAGTCCATTTTTAGGCAAAGTTTGTATCTTTAGTTCTTTACCATTTTTCCTGCTATTTACCTTTTGTCATTCAATCAATGTGTGACTATGAAACACAGACAAGGCGTGTTCCAGTGTCATCGAGTCAGTGTTGTGTTCGTGTCCGTGTTTCTTAGAATTGTGTGACCATTTTTCATGATATGTTGTTTTCTCTTACTGTTTCTTGAAATTTGCATTTTCTTAGTGGATGGTAGTTTCAAACAGAAGTTATCATCAAGAAATAGAAGTAAAGATGATCCAGAGGCAGGTAGGTGCAGAAGAACGGATGGTAAAAAATGGAGATGTTCAAGAGATGTGGCTCATGATAGTGACAAGTATTGTGAAAAACATATGCATAGAGGTCGTCCCGCCCGTTCAAGAAAGCATGTGGAACTTCACACCAATGACAATATTCATAATCAAATAAAAAAGGCACATTGTGATTCTAATCCTTTTTCTGTTTCTAATGTTGGTGGATCTTCATCACATTTTCATCCTTACAGTGCTTTTTATCCTTATCACCAATCTTTCCTTTCTTTGGATAATAATAGCATTGGTATCAAAGCTCCAAGTTATGACTTTTCAAATTGGCAGCAAAGGTGAGTTTATATTTGGATTTTACTATAATTGTTGGAAACACTATGAGTTTGACGAAATTAAGGTGACACTGTGATTTTGCCGAAGCTCTAAAATGTAGCTTTTGTCAAAATTGTCATGGTTCAATGTAATTCTGTCAATTTCACCGTTAATCTAAACATTTACCGATTCTATGTTTAAAATCATGGCGAGTTTGGCGAATCAGATTGCCATTGTGGTTCAGTGTAATATGTGATTTGGCTAAATTCGCCTTCAATCCAAACATCTCTTTGTCTAATTTGTTTTGTTTGGTTTGGTTTGCATGTCATTATTCACTTTCATCTTTCACACAATCTCTTTCTTTAGGCTAAAGACTCTAAATTCTTCCTTTGTTTGATGTTGTTATGAACTTTTTTCTATTCTGTTATTGATTTGGTGAATTGAATGAAAAGGTGCTTGGAGTGGATGATGCTAAATGGTGCTTATAACTCAAGATGGCACACTCTAATGCATTACAACAAACTTGGATTAACCAATGAAAGTTTCTATCAGAATAACACCGAGTCTCAATATCTAAATTCATTTCCTATATATACTACTTCTGAACTTCCTCCACAAGAAAAACTCTTCTCTCTCATGTATAATCCCCTTACTGTTCCCATGCAAACTCTCCAATATGATGGTTCCTCTAATGCAGAGACAGTGGAAAACAATGTCAACACCAACAACAATGTTTCTGATACATCAATTGGTAACTTATATGATTCATCTCTTGATTTATCAATGGGAGGTCCACTAGCTGAAGTTTTGAGGCCAATCAAGGTAACTTCCATCAATGATGCAACAAACTCTAATCCATCTTCACATGTTGCAACAAACCATATTGAATCTATTGGAGCTTCAGGAGGAACAGGAATGCTTTCATCTCCTTCTGCTGTTTTGCATGATAAAACTCTTGTTACTTTTTCTGATAGTAGTGGTAATAGTAGTCCAACTACTTGCATCAAGGGTCAATTCTGAAATTGTCTTATTCAACAACTTCAATCAAATTTCTTATGTAAATTATGTAATCAGCACCTTAAGTTTCTAGTAATGTAAATTTATTGTTTTGTTCTGTAATGTAATCTCATTTTGCTTGTATATGTACTCAATAATGCCTTATAATAAAATTGAGATCATTTTAATATATATTCAAAATAATTGCACATGAGTTGATCGCTTTTATCCGAGTTCAAACCCGAAATCTCACATTTATGTATGAGATTCGGTGGTGTTTGTCACTTCATCTACGAACAAAAATAACAGAAAAAAACACTATGAAACAACTTGTGTTTTTGTTTTATATGTGAATGAACAAGACTCACTCTTTGATGTATTATGTTGTACTCCATCTTGGTGGAATGCAGTGTTGCTTGTTGTGTGGTCCAACTCAATTGTTGTTCGGATATGATCATAGATCTAACTTTGACTATGTCAACCAAGGATCTGTTCAGTGTTTTGTTCTCTATATTCCCCCAACAATATAAGTTCTAATATATATTTACACTGTTTTTTTTTAAATAGTCTGGTGGCTAAAAGTTTAACTTTTAAGGCGAACAAGTTAGGAATCTCAAGTTCAAATCTCAATCCCCGCATATAAATACAATATTCTTATAAATTGAGTTATGCTCATGGAAATTGCACCTACTCGGTTTTATTTTGCCTTATGTATACACTTTTTATTTAACAACAAACTTTTTTTGGGTTCCCTTATTACTAGTACGAAGTCTAATACGCTTTATTTTCTGACCACATACTTAAAGGGACTAAGACCCTTACCACTAGTTTTAATTCGTCGTTGGTTAACAATTTAAATGGGTAATAAATGTCATATATGGTTGGTCTTTCTTTTACTTTTAAAATGTACTAACTATCTATTAAAGAACCATTTGAATTACAGTAAATTTTGGACAGAGACTTCTGCAAATAATTAACATGGGGGACGTACTTTGTTGGAGCATAGCTGATTTTGTTACAAGTAAAATAACTACAAGCATTAAGGAGACATGTATGAAATTCTGAAGTGTTGTGAAGTACAATATTAGCTCCTATTGTAACGACAAAAATCCTAGCCATCAAACATGTGTATGTGGTTGGGGTGAGGTGAGATGGTGGGACTGGATATATCAAATTTCTATAACTATTACACCATCAATCACTTTCATATAGTATTATATAGTACTAGACATGTGAAATATAACAAAATATCTAATCTCATGATTATTTTTTTTTTATCTAGAAGTTGGGAGGAAGGAAACATCAAAAGTAAACACACATGTGATCTAAATGTAAGATTAGATTCAACACTCATGTGTTATCTTGATGTTCATTTATATCTGACCATTGAGCAATCACAATTAAGTCATTGTAGACCCAACTAGGTGTTGGTTGGTGTATTTTTATTTTTTTGAAATATGGTATGGTATGTTAAGCATTGAACATTATCATGAGATTAGATATTTTTACACATAAATTTAATTGGATAGGCATGCGAGTGAGTACGATACTTTTATTTGACAACATTAAAACATAGTTTGATTTACACAAAAGTTGATTACTTTTTGTAAATTGTGATTAAAACATACTCAAATTTTATTGGATATATATATGGATGCGAGCGGGTACAATACTCTTATTTTAAAGTTTCGACAAGAACTGAGCTTCTTCCATGGAGTACAATACTCTTATACTAATAAGATTCAGGGTAGTTTGTTGAATGTTTTAGATACAAAATTGATTTTTGGTATGCTTGCAATTAAAAGGCACCTATTTTATTTTAAACTAGCGGCCAAACGGGCGCCCGTTTGTGTCATACACGTTTTCTGTTCTGCTAACGTAAATAAATTATAAACAGATGTTTATTATAAATTTGATTTTTATTTAAACTAATTCGTGTATTTTTAGGTTCTCTCAAAATAAAAATTGTAATTTATGTGCATTGGTCTACACCATAGGTAAAGTAACAACTTTGGAAAAAGATAAATGATAGCAGATGACAGACAATCTCAAAATAAACATCAAAAGTTAAGATTACACCATAAGCATATACTCGAACTACCAATGATAACTTTTGGTTACAAATATGGAATCCCTACTACTGACTAATTCAGTCAAGTCTCTCGCCGACATAATCAGTTTGAAAATTCAATTCTCAAGCAGTCCAGCGAATTTACTCAAGTATCCTACAACCAGAAACATATATATTACTTTGTAATCATTGATTTTTGTCAGAGAGACTAAACATGGAATGTGAATGTGCCACATTTATCATTTCACTGCCATTAACTTATTAAAGAAAAATTTATATATTGTAAAGTAAAAAAGACAACATTGTTAGGAAAGAAGAAATAACATGTAATGACTTGAGTATAGTGTTGTTTACCGTGTAAATATTCTCACCAGTTCTTCATATATCCTTTTATCAATGAACTGTTTACTCTTGAAAAACTACAAATTAAATCACACTTAATGATTAATATAATAACAGTTTAAGTAAATATGGAATAGTATATATTTATCATGTAATAGTATATATAGAGATTTGGATATTAAAAAAACCTGAAGAATGGAGATGTCTTGCTTTAATTTAAAAGATATGTTTGAATGATTACTAATACTTGTTGCAGCATTTTGGAGATTCCTAAAAAATGAGAAAAATATTTAGTATATTTTTATTGATTGATGAGAATAACTATAGATGTATCAAAGTTAAATCATTTCTGAATAATAATGAAATTTCACATATAAAAAGATATTTTTGTTAATAAATGCAATAAATACCTAGTCGTCCTTTGAGATAATATTTCTCTTTTCACCATTTTCCATAGTTGTGTTTTATCGGTTATTACTGTGGCACCCCACCCAATAGAGTAAACTCTTAGGCGATGGACCTTTTAATCAGAAATTTAAGTATTAGTAAATCACACGGATGTACTGTGATAATAATATTATAATGTATACTTTAAATTTACCTTATTATCAATTTTGCAGATAGATGATATTGATTGTTCATCCTTCCATGTATTCCATCTCTTTTGAAAGTCTCCCTCCTAAAAGTGTTATAATAAGCTTTGATAAATAAATGGCTAACAATGAAAAATTATAATGAAATATGATTAAGTATAACTTACTTGATTATCGAAATATGCATCAAATTTTTTGGTTTTTAACTCATGACAAAGTTGAAAGATCTGACGGTAACATATGTTGTCTGTATATGTAATATGAAATCAAAATAAGACACTATTTATTTAATCTATAAAGACAAACTATAATAATGTAATATAATATGTAAGAATTAAGGCATAAATAAATGTGTCATTGGTGTAACGGATTTTAAAAAGTAAAAATACCTGTGTTGTGATAAAAGAATGTTTTTAAAAACTACATTTTTTGTAAACTCTCCATCTTCACCTTGTAGTTTTCCATCTCTGATGAGTACCTTTGTTGAATTTTGTGAAACACCTCTAGATAAAGCCACATATAACTGCCCATGACTGAAAACATGACGCGGAAGATAGATTCCGACATTTGGAATGGTTTGTCCTTGTGACTTATTTATTGTTATAGCAAAACTTAGTCTCACAGGAAACTGTTTTCTGCTAAGCACAAAGGGAAGACCTGAACTTGCTGATGTTTTTATTTTAATTCTTGGCAAAAAAGCTCTTTTTCCAGCGTTGCTTCCTGTTAGGATCTCAACATCCAACATGTTCATAAACAAACCACGACATAATAACCGTGTTCCGTTACACAGGCAATATCTACGGTCAATATTTCGCAACAACGTAAGTGGTGCACCTTTTTTTAATTTTAAAATATGCGGAGGTAAACCACCTTGGGTAATGGAGTTTAACAATTCCTGCTGATATAAGTTGTGGGTGTCCCCTTCAACCTTGTCGAATGACAACAAATTATGTTCTTCTCCTGGAAACTGGTTGATAAGTATATCATTCAACTTTTGGACGTCATCATTTTTAGGTGTAAGTATAGCTCTTTGTGTCATATATGATGCATCCCAACCATGCAATTCTAATTGGGGGAAGATATGGTCGATAAAAATTTGTATAGAATGCTCTCCTTCCCATGGTATTGCAATCTGGGGAGGTATCTTCACTATATCATCAGGTTTGGTAGGTTCAACTCCATCACCAATACGCATAAGAAATGCTGCAAAGTCATGATCATGCATTGATCGCATGTTTTGACGCAAACGTATGACCATGGTATGAGCCCATAATGGAGACTTAATGATACATGCAGATATCGTTTGGGCCTTAGTGCCTTTAGGTATAACTGGAAGAACTTGGCGAAAGTCTCCGCCCATGATCATAACTTTTCCACCAAATGGAGCATTGCTATTTAAAACATCCTTTAGTGATTTGTCTAAGACTTCTAAGCAATACCTATTTGTCATCGGAGCTTCATCCCAAATGATTGCAGTTGCCAGTCTGAAGAGATTTGCAAGATCTGTTTGTTTGCGTATATCACAATTGGAACCTGGTATTGCATCAAATGGCAGCTTAAATCTGGAGTGTGCGGTTCGACCACCAGGTAATAATGTTGCAGCTATACCAGAAGACGCGGTCGCTATGACAATTTGTCCTTGACTTCTCAAAGTTGCCATTAATGTTCGATAGAGGAATGTTTTACCTGTTCCACCTGGACCATCAATAAAAAATACTTGGCTTTGTTTGCGTTCGATGACATCCATAATGATTTTGAAAGCATTCATTTGGTCGTTATTTAATTTTGCAACAGCCTGAATGTCTTCATCGGGAATGTGTACTGATAATTCTTCTTGTATAACACTTGGTATTGCATTTTCTTCTGTTGCACCTGCAGGTAAAGATGGAAGATTGTCGCGGTGATTTTTGGATATCGAGTTATTAATTAACTTCGAATCGCAATTTAATATTCCACCACCGATCTTTAATTTATCCGAGGGAAAGGGAAAAGGTTCGAAAAAAAACCCTATTTTTTAGAGAACAAAATTCGGGGGTTAGTTATACGAAGGGAAGGTATTAGCACCCTAAGTATCTATAGTACTCTATAGGAACCTCTTGTTTTTATTCTAACTTTTGCGCTTAATTTTATTTGCTTGTAAAAAGGGTATAAGTGGGAAATTAAAAGTGATAAAAAATGTTTAAAGTGATGAAAAAGAAGGAAAAATGTTTTTGTTGATTTTATTGATTGGAGAGACAAGTCTCATGCCTACGTACCCGAGGGATCAAACCACCGTAGTTCGGGATAAAAAGACGAGTAAATTTGTTTGTTTGATTTTAAAGTTTTGAAAATGGTTTTAAAATGCCAAAAGCCAAAAGTGGCAAAAATGTGAGTTTGATTGATGTTAAATTGTGAAGAAAGTCTATATGGTTAAATTGATTGAGATTTGATTAAAAAAAAAAAGACGCGGACACTTGGTTTAAAATCCAAGGTTTGTTGAGAAAATATTGAGTGATAAAAGGCACTTGGTTTGAATTCCAAAGGTTTTAACGAGAAAAATAACACTTGGTTTGAATTCCAAGGTTTTTTGCGATAAAAGAACACTTGGTTTGAATTCCAAGATTTTTGATAGAAATGTTTGATGAAAATTTTGTGTTTCCATGATATTTTGAAAAGAAAATGATTATGTATTTTTTGGAAGAGGTTTTGACCTCATTTTTGAGAAGAAAATAGGTAATGGTTACGCGCGCAAAATGACACTAACCTAAAACGTCATAACAAATAAATTAAACGCGAAGACAATTCGCCATGATATTTTGATCAAAGCGACGCCTTTTCCCTCGGAATTTAACGTTACGCATATTGGCGGAAAGCGATAAAAAATAAATATGCATGAGATGCAATTTTTTCATTTAGGGTACATTGGCCTAATCACACTCTAAAATCTTTGCGAGAAAATAAATATGAAATGATGCAAGAGGGGGGGTATGCTATGCACTTTTATTTAGAGTTTTACATTTGGCCTATTTACATCCTAAATTCAAGAGCAAAAATAAATGGCGATTAATAAAGCGATAAACAATCAATATTGTGATGATAATGATGTTACAAAAAAAGGGTAAATATGATAAATAAATGGACGTAAATGAAATAATATGAAATGCATGGATAAATAACATAAATAAATAAATAAATACGAAACTAAAAAAATGAAAATAAGCCTCGACATCGTGTTTTACAAGGCTAAAAAAGCTAAAATAGCTTATGCCAAAAGCACTTATCTCATAAGCTTAAAAAAAATAAAATTAGCTAAAAATAAAGACATGAAGTAATATTAACAACTTTTAAATATCAACTAAATCGGAAAATAAAATAAGCCTCGACATCATGCTTGATTGGCTAAAATAAAAGCTAAAATAGCTTATGCCAAAAGCACTTATCTCATAAGCTAAACAAAAATAAAAATAAAATTAAGACAGGGGGTGTGAATCATGAAAACGAAATAGCAGGGGGGTGTGAATAGCAGCAAAACAGTCAGGCCCAGTCCAAACAAAGGCCCATCTGTGTAAAAAAATAAACAAAAAAAAAGGATCAACTCTGGCCGTCTGATGGATCAGACGGCCCTGATCTAAATTTAAAAGGGAAAAGATCTAGGCCATCTGATAGAGACCAGTGGCTGATAAGCGAAGGTGCACGGTGTGCTGCGATAGACACGCGCACACCAGATCGGAGATAAAAATGGGGTATGACAGATGCCCCTATTTAAGTCCCTTCCATCGGAGATAAAAAGAAAAAGATGATTTTTGATGATGCTTTTTTTTTATTTTGGTTCGACGGTGGAAGAGACTTAAATACAGAGTACACCATTTTTGACCGGATTGAACCATAAAATGCTATGATATGAGTTATGAGTGTTATGTTTATGAGTGTTTGAATGAAATGAAGATTATTTGACAAAAGTAATGAAGACAGAAAGCGATAAAGTCCTGTTATGCGGACAGAAGTAAAGATTGAAAGCGATAAAGTCCTGTGTATGGACAGAAGTAAAGACGGAAAGCAATAAAGTCCTGTGTGTGGACATAAGCAGATAAAGTCCTGTGTGCGGACAGAAGTAAAGACTGAAAGCGATAAAGTCCTGTGTACGGACAGAAGTAAAGACAGAAAGCAATAAAGTCCTGTGTACGGACAGAAGTAAAGACGGAGAGCAATAAAGTCCTGTGTGTGGACATAAGCAGATAAAGTCCTGTGTGCGGACAGAAGTAAAGATTGAAAGCGATAAAGTCCTGTGTACGGACAGAAGTAAAGACAGAAAGCAATAAAGTCCTGTGTACGGACAGAAGCAAAGACGGAGAGCAATAAAGTCCTGTGTGTGGACATAAGCAGATAAAGTCCTGTGTGCGGACAGAAGTAAAGACTGAAAGCGATAAAGTCCTGTGTACGGACAGAAGTAAAGACAGAAAGCAATAAAGTCCTGTGTACGGACAGAAGCAAAGACAGTGTCCACCAACATTGTGGGATGGTAAGGATACATCGAGGAAATAAATCGTCTGCTGACATTGTGGGAGAGCGAGACATGACAAGAATATGTATTTGCCTAGACCAGACACACTGGAAATGATTTCTTTTGGGGAAATCAACCATAAGTTTGCAGTTGATTGTTTGCAAAACCTGCTACTGGAAATATGCTTGATGGAGACATCTCTGGACCAGACCCACTGGGGATGACACTTTTTGTGATGTATGATTGATGGAGACATCTCTGGACCAGATACACTGGGGATGGCTCTTTTTGTGATGTATTGAAGCAGGACACGTGATGGTCAATGCAGCATGTATGAATGATTTTGTTTGCACGTTGCATATGAATATGAATATATGTATGGACATGTGAATGATTGTAAGTATGTATGCATGTATGTATGTATGTATGAATGATTGTTATGAAGCTTGTATTTGTATGATTGAATGATATTTGTACACGACTGGATGAGACAAAAGCTTGATCAGAAAGGATGAACATCGGGCCGACGTATCCGCACCACCACTCAATAGTTCTCCACTGGGGACACCATCGTTATAGGTGAAATAAATCATATCCTCGGGGTAAAACCCGGTACGGTGTGTCAATCCATGTTAAGAGCGATTGCTTCTTGGGGTAAAGCCCATCGGTCAGAGGTCTGGCAGAAGTCGCCATTTTGTACACTGAAACCGAATACTTTCTCATGGTCTTTGCTTCAACAGTCATGCTTTTGCTTTTTCCTCTTTTTTTTTTTTTGAAATCCCTAACTTTTGCCTGAATCGCCCTTTCGGGTTTTCAATCCACCGGGAATATACTTCTTTTTTTGTTTTGCCCCTAATTTTTGCCTGGACCGCCCTCTCGGGTTTTCAATCCACCGGGACGCTCATTTTTGCCTAAGCCGCCCTTTCAGGTTTTCGACTCATCGAGCTTTTGTTTTTTTTTAGCACTGACTGTATTTGCCTTGTTGAATCTATCTGCTTTCGGAACAATGTTGATATATGCTTGTATGACTCATGAATCTAAGAAGTATGTTTGTCATTTGTATTTTTTCCAAAAAAAAAAAAAAAGAACTACTAAAAAAACTTTAAATTATTTTTTTTGAGTTTTTGCTTCAAGTACTTTAAATTGAAAGAGGGGGAAACAAAATTGCAAATAAATTTGAATTCCAAATAGAGGGCACAAGCTCGAATTTGATTAAAAGAGTGGCGATTGGTGAAAAGCACAACCCCACAGATCGTTACAAAGATGAAAAATGGTAATTGGGTGGGAAAGGTACGTTAAACACAATGATCGCTATTCTCTCTAACAACTTTGAATTTGCAGTCTAGAATGTTGTAAGCCAAAGATATTCTGTCAATCGAGGTACTCTGAGCAAGTGATGCCTGATCCGATGCAGTTACTTGTCTTATTCCTTAACTTTTGCATAGATCGCCTTTTCAGGTTTTCGACCTATCAGGATATTATTTTCTGTTTATGTCTCTAATTTTTGCCTGGACCGCCCTTTCGGGTTTTCAGCCCACCGAGACGCTCATTTTTGCCTAAGCCGCCCTTTCAGGTTTTCAACTTAGCGAGCTGTTCTTTTATTTTTTTTTTTAGACAAAGTATTTCTTGACGGCATCGGCATTCACAGGACGAGGGAGCTCATCACCATCCATGGTTGCAAGAGTCATAGCACCACCAGAAAAAGCTCTTTTGACAACATACGGGCCTTCATAATTAGGCGTCCACTTGCCCCTAGAATCCGGCTGAAAGGACAAAATCTTTTTGAGCACAAGGTCACCTTCACGGAACTCACGAGGCCGAACCTTCTTGTCAAAAGCCTGTTTCATTCTTCTCTGATATAACTGTCCATGACATAAAGCCGCCATGCGTTTCTCCTCGATTAAATTCAATTGGTCATATCTATTTTGGCACCATTCGGCCTCGGCCAACTCAGTTTCCATTAAGACTCTCATTGATGGGATTTCAACCTCTACGGGGAGTACTGCTTCCATGCCGTATACTAAAGAGAAAGGGGTTGCCCCTGTCGAAGTACGAACTGAAGTGCGGTATCCATGTAAAGCAAAAGGTAACATTTCATGCCAATCTTTGTAAGTGACCACCATTTTCTGCACGATCTTCTTGATGTTCTTATTTGCAGCTTCAACTGCGCCATTCATCTGAGGCCGGTAAGGAGATGAATTTTGATGCTCAATCTTGAACTCGTCACACAGGTCTTTCATCATTTTGTTATTCAAATTTGTCCCATTATCTGTAATAATCTTGTTAGGAACACCATAACGGCAGATAAGATGGTTCTTGATAAAACGTACGACCACCTGCTTGGTCACATTGGCATAAGACGCCGCCTCAACCCACTTGGTGAAGTAATCAATAGCCACTAAGATGAAACGATGTCCGTTGGAAGCCTTTGGTTCAATCCGACCAATCATGTCGATACCCCACATGGAGAACGGCCAAGGAGAAGAGAGAACATTCAGAGAAGTTGGCGGTAGATGTATCTTGTCCGCATAAATCTGACATTTATGGCATTTCCTGGCATGTTTGTAACAATCAGACTCCATTGTCATCCAATAGTAGCCGGCTCTTAGCATTTTCTTGGCCATTGTGTGTCCATTAGGATGGGTTCCGAATGAACCTTCATGTACTTCATGCATCAATAGATCAGCCTCATGTTTGTCCACACACCGCAGCAGGACCATATCAAAATTCCTTTTGTATAACACCTCATCATTCAGGAAGAAACTACTGGACAGCCTTCTCAGAGTCTTTTTGTCTTTGCTAGATGCCCCAGGGGGATATTCTTGCTTTTGAAGGAACATCTTGATATCATGAAACCAAGGTTTGTCATCCACCACTTCCTCGGTTGCAAACACATATGCTGGTCTCTCAAGGCACCGAATACTGATGGTTGGTATCTCGTTCCGGCGATTAACTCGGTACATTGAAGATAGAGTGGCTAAAGCATCGGCCATTTGATTCTCGTCACGAGGAATGTGATGTAGCTCCACTTTATTGAAGAAAGTTAACAACCGTCTTGCATAATCTCTGTAAGGAATCAAACCAGCATGGCGAGTCTCCCATTCCCCTTTGACCTGATTAATCACAAGAGCTGAGTCTCCATAAATGTCGATGTTTTTGATCCTTAAGTCAATAGCTTCTTCAATGCCCATGATGCAAGCTTCATATTCTGCAATATTGTTAGTACATTCAAACTGTAATCTCGCAGTGAAAGGAATGTGAGCACCTTTAGGGGTAACAATGATTGCCCCAATTCCACTACCGTAGAGGTTGACGGCCCCATCAAATATCAAACCCCACTGGGATTCAGGATCTGGTCCCTCGCCAAACACCGGTTCATCGCAATCCTTCATCTTCAAATACATGATCTCTTCATCTGGAAAATCAAACTTGATCGGCTGGTAATCTTCAACTGGTTGGTGAGCCAAATGGTCAGCAAGAATACTACCCTTGATTGCCTTTTGGGTACGGTACTCAATATCGTATTCGGATAACAACATCTGCCAACGGGCAATTCTTCCGGTTAGAGCTGCCTTCTCAAAAATGTACTTAATTGGATCCATTTTGGATATCAACCAAGTAGTATGATTAATCAAGTAATGTCGGAGACGTTTGGCAGCCCAAGCCAAAGCACAACAAGTCTTCTCAAGCATGGAGTATCGAGACTCACAATCTGTGAATTTCTTACTCAAATAATAGATTGCGTGCTCTTTTCTACCGGTTTCATCCTGTTGCCCCAGCACACAACCCATAGATTCCTCTAGCATGGTTAAATACATGATGAGCGGTCTTCCTTCAACTGGAGGGATAAGGATCGGAGGTTCCATTAAATACTCTTTGATACTGTCAAAAGCCTTCTGACAGTCCCCTGTCCAAACAATCCCTTGATTTTTGCGAAGCAACTTGAATATCGGCCCACACGTGGCAGTCATATGGGAGATGAATCTAGAGATGTAATTTAGTCGACCCAGGAAACCCCTAACTTGCTTTTCTGTTTGTGGAGCTGGCATTTCTCTGATGGCTCTGACTTTGTCTGGATCTACCTCGATACCCTTTTGACTAACAATGAACCCCAGGAGCTTTCCGGATCTAACACCGAAAGTACATTTGTTGGGATTTAAACGGAGACGATATTTCCTCAACCTTTGAAACATTTTCGATAAGTACTCCACGTGCTCTTCTTCAGTACCCGATTTGACAATCATATCATCTACGTATACCTCGATCTCTTTGTGCATCATGTCATGAAAAAGGGTAGTCATGCCCCTTTGATAAGTAGCACCCGCATTCGTTAGACCAAAAGGCATTACTTTGTAACAGAAAGTGCCCCAAGGTGTAATGAAAGCGGTCTTCTCTCTATCTTCAACTGCCATCTTGATCTGATTGTACCCGGAGAAACCATCCATGAAGGAGAAAACCTTGGATTTAGCTGTGTTATCGACCAATACATCAATGTGAGGCAAAGGAAAATCATCTTTCGGACTGGCTTTGTTCAAATCTCTGTAATTAACGCACATTCTGACTTTGCCGTCCTTCTTTGGAACCGGTACTATGTTAGCCAACCACTGAGGATATTCTGATGTAATGAGAAAACCAGCGTCAATTTGTTTTTGTACTTCTTCTTTGATCTTGAGGGCCATATCCGGATGAGTTCGTCTTAACTTTTGCTTTACCGGAGGACATTCTGGCTTCAGAGGCAAATGGTGTTCCACAATTTCGGGATCTAAACCGGGCATATCCTGATATGACCAGGCGAAGATGTCAACATATTCTCTGAGTAAAACGATCACCCTTTCCTTGACAGATGCTTCTAAGGATGCCCCAATCTTGATTTCTTTCTTTCCTTCGCCGGAACTTAAATCAATTAACTCCACATCTTCCTCATGAGGCTGAATGACTTTCTTCTCTTGATCTAATAGTCGTTTGATCTCATCAGGGATCCCTTCATCCTCTCCCTCTTCAGCCTCGTAAACAGGGAACTCAAAGTTGGGAGAGGGCCTAGGAACATTGTGTTCAACGGGTTCATTGATGCTTAATCTGCATATGATTTATGATTGATTTTATTAAATAAAAGAATGCAAACCTTTTGGAAAATGATTAAAAGCTAGGAAGTAGAAGGAAAATAAAATATATACTTTGGTTTTTTGTGTTACCATTTTCCAGAATAAAAAGAAAACAAAAATAAAAGTCATGATAAAAACGACAATTTCATTAAAATACTTGAAGCTCAAAACAAAGCCCCACATGCGTTCGCTTTTGCCTTGGGCAGGACAAAAGGATTTTTTGGAAAACAAAAATAGACAAACATATTACTTAGATAGAGGAGTGACAGAGGGGACATCAACAACGACCCAATTGCGGCAAATTCCTCCTGGAATCACGAAAGAAAGCTGTTCTTCTTCAACTTCGTCTTCAATGATAGCATTAGTTTCTGGTGGAGTGTAAATCGGTTCGGCACTGACGAAGGTACCCTTATTTGGATTGACTGTTCTTGTAGACGGAGCAGGACCCAGACCCTCCATGTGTCTTCTTTTCGGCATTTGTAATAACTTCCCCCATTTCAGATGTGACCTTTGTTGTACTTCCCTTTGCGCATCTTTTGCAGAAGACATAAATGTTTTCCCCTTTTTCGACCTTTTCTCTTCAATAGAAAGCCCCTGGAAAGACGTACCGTCCCTAACATCAGCACTGATATAAGAAAAAGCCGACAAATGGCTCACCAATAAAGCTTCCTCTCCATTCACGATCACCAACTTTCCTTCCCGCACAAATTTCAGCTTCTGGTGAAGTGTGGAGGTCACCGCCCCCGCTTCGTGAATCCATGGTCGTCCCAACAAACAACTATAAGAAGCTTGAATATCCATGACTTGAAAGGTAATTTGGAACTCATAGGGACCAACTGAAATGGGTAGGTCTATTTCACCGATTACTGATTTTCTTGACCCATCGAAGGCTTTCACGATTAATGCACTCGGCCTCAAAGGCGCACCACAGTATGCGAGCTTGTCGAGAGTAAACTTGGACATTACATTCAAAGATGACCCGGTATCCACCAACACATTGGATAAGGCATCAGATTTACAAATTACCGAGATATGTAATGCTAAGTTATGATCCTTTCCTTTTTCAGGGAGTTCCTCGTCGCTGAAACTCAAGTTATTGCAGGCTGTGACATTCCCCACTATGCTACCAAATTGGCCCAAGGTTACGTCATGGTCGACATATGCCTGGTCCAAGACCTTCATTAGTGCATCTCTGTGCGCATCAGAATTCAACAAGAGTGATAAAATTGAAATCTTGGAAGGGGTTTGTAGTAATTGATCCACGATCTTATACTCACTTCTCTTGATCATTTTCAAAATTTCATCTGAGTCTTCATACACCCTTTCACCAGTCCCACTAGAGTTAGGAATTTGTGTTTTTTCAACAGGACTACCGGTCTTTTCTTGAACAACTCCCGGAAGAACACGTCCACTCCTCAGTATTTTGCTATTATCTGCAATATTGTCCACGGATATCAAAGGAGGAATAGGTATTTCCACCCCATCTTGCAACATGGTGGCATCATATCTATACGGCACAGCTCTCAGGGACGTATATGGCATAGGCCCTGGCACGCAGATCACCAGCGGGGTAACTGTGGGCTCTCCACTATTATATATCATCTCGAGACGGTCAGAGACATTGAATTCTGGTACTATGACGCAAACATCCTCGCTCTTCTTTGTAACTACCAATTCTCCTTTATCCATCAACCTTTGTATGTCCTCTTGAACTCGGGAACAACCTTGAGGATCCTTCAAACACTCCTTACAAGTTGCATGATCATGGCTAAACAACTTTGCTTCACACATTTTACTATGAATGGGCACCAACGGGGTTTTGATATCCTTTATACTGAGAATGGTGCTTGCTTCTTGGCAACTTTGGATAAAATGGACAGAGGACCCATGATTGGGCAGTGGATTGTTTCGGACGTTGGGATTTTCATCCTTGAAGGACAGCACCTTATTATGGATTAATTCTTGAACAGCTTTTTTGAAGGCGTAGCAACGTTCTACATCATGGCCAGGGGCCCCTTGATGGAAGGCACAAGTTAGGTCACTACGGTACCAAGTAGGTAGTACTGCTGGCGCAGGTGGAGGTGGTCTCGTCTGGACAAGATTTTTGGCGAGTAAGGCGGGGTGTAGGTCAGCGTATTTCATGGGTATGGGGTCAAATGATGGATTTCTCTGGGTGCGATTGGGATAATTGTAAGGTTGTTGGGGAGTTTGTGGTCGAATTTGTGGTTGCTGTGGGTATGGTTGTTGAGGATATGTTTGTTGATAAAGTGGTGGATAGTGCGATGGTGGTCTTTGGGTCATTTGTGGCTGGTAAAGCGGGTTTTGAGGCACTGGTGAGACAGCTGCAACGTGTTGGTAACCCATATACGGTCGTTGATGCTGTCCATGGGCCACCATACTTACTTCTGACTCCTTTCTCCTTGCAAAGTTACTCCCAAACCTTTTCGTACTGTTGACCGGAACACTTTCTCTGACCAAACGTCCTTGTCGGACCCCTTCTTCAAGTCGCATTCCCATGTTTACCATCTCAGTGAAATCACTGGGTGCACTAGCAATCATTCGTTCATAGTAAAATGAATCAAGAGTATTTAGGAAAATCTTGGTCATTTCTTTTTCTTCTAGTGGTGGACAAATCTGAGCGGCAATCTCTCTCCATCGCTGAGCATATTCTTTGAAACTCTCTTTATCTTTTTGAGACATACCTCGAAGTTGGTCTCTATCTGGAGCCTTGTCTAGATTGTATTTGTATTGACGGACAAAAGCTTCGCCCAAATCATTGAATGTTTGGATCTTGGCACTATCTAAGCCCATGTACCACTTCAAAGCGGCACCTGTCAAGCTATCCTGAAAGTAGTGGACTAGTAACTGATGGTTGTCTGTTTGAGTAGACATCTTTCGGGCGTACATTACCAGATGGCTCTGAGGGCAAGAATTTCCTTTGTACTTCTCAAACTCGGGGACCTTAAACTTAGGTGGGATCCTAACGTTTGGTACCAAGCAAAGGTCATGGGCGTTTTTGCCGAACAAATCCTTCCCACGAAGGGCCTTAATCTCGAGCTGCATCTTATCAAACTGATCCTGAAGATTATCCATACGGCCATATGTCTCTGGATCCTCCGCATGATAGACTGGTTCGCTCACATAAGGAACGGTGTGAGCTACGGAAGCTGGAATGGTCATTGTTGACTGAGGGACACACATAGTGACTTGAGGAAGAATCATCCCAGGTTGGGGAACAACAGTAGCATGTGGCAAAGTAGGAGTGGGGACCTCGGGAACCTGGGGTCGAAGCCCTTCATTAAAATTCATAGGCATGCCCCAAGGATAACCTTCGGGCATGACGTGAGGATGTGCGTTGATGGGTACCACTGGAACTGGGGCAGAGACAATTTCAGAAATGACTGTAGCTTAAGGAGGAGGGGTTAGTGGCCGATTCTGCGCAGCCACCAACGATGTCACCATGGCGGTTAGCTTCTCCACTTCAGCCCGGAGCGTTGTTACTTCCCCATGGAGCTCAACATTCTCTTGTTCAACTTGGTCCGTTCTCTTTTTCCTGTTTGCTCGAGTGTTGTACGTGCGAGATGGCTGTGGGCGTGGTCGTCGGGCCACTTTAACTGGGACAGAGAGGAGAGAAAGAATATGAGACTCGATTTTTTTTTGAAACTTATGAATGTGATATGATGCATGAATATGTTATGTTAAAATATGCACAGTTTTTTTAATATCGAAGGACTCATTCCAACTTGATTGTAAACATCATAGAGAGCATTCATTTCAAATTAAAATAATACATAATAAACATTGTGTTTTTTTTTTTTTTTTTTTTTTTACATAAAACAAACAGAATTTAAAGGATAAACTAAAAGGAAGAAAAAATTACATAAAAATAACAACTCTCAAACATCTAGATGTGGACCGGAGAACATATCCATGTTGCGTTTCTTTCTCTTAGGATCACTCATGAGTAAGGCATCCTTTTGCTGGAGTAAATCATTCTTCTCAACAATTCGTTGGCTTTGAAGGAGGATCAGATGGTCCTTTTGTTCTAACTCTCCTCTTAGTGTTTCATTCTCAAGTTCGGCCGCCTGGCATCTTCTTTTCCAAGTGTCTTTTTCACGGGTCAGCTCGGCCAATTGCTCTTGGAATTCTTCTTTGGTATCAAAAGGTAAGGGCAAGGATGACGGTGGGGTGGTCGAAGATAACAACCTCGGCATCCGGTAAGGCATTCCAAAACTTGTAGCCCTATTGATGACCCATTGAGTGTAAGATTCACATACCGAGTCCGACTTTGTTCTCAACTGTTTTCTATCAAGTCTTCGAATAGAACCCCAAGCTTGCACAAATTTTTCCCTTACACTCGAGTGATCCTCTTTGTTGCGATAAAATTCACTAGTCAAGGCAAGATTGTTCGGCTTGGTTTTCATCGGGTATCCAAACTGGCGTCTGGCAAGGGTAGGGCTATAGCTAATTCCTCCATGCATCCCGAGAAGAGGTACGTTGGAGTATCCACCACAACTGATGATGATTTTTCCGACATCCCAAGCTGCATAGTACCAAACTATATCGGATGGAGTAAGGGACATGATTCTATGAGGCCAGGAAAGATTTTCAGGATTAGCTTTGAAAGAGTGGGTTTGGGGTAGATGGGAAATGAACCACTGGTATAGTAACGGTGCACAACAAAGGATAGTTCCACGTTTGACTAAGGTTCGATCATGGATGGAATGATATGTGTCGGCTAACAATGTCGGAACAGGGTTCTTGGTAAGGAAAATTTGGATGGCATTAATATCGACAAAATCGTCAATATTTGGGAAGAGTACGAGGCCGTATATGAGTAGGGCTAGGATGGAGTAAAAGGCATCATTACTTGCCACTTCGGCAAAGGCAAAGGCTTGTTGGTAGAGGAAATTGGTAGATAGGCCTAGGAGGCCTCCTTTAGATGTAAGATTTGCTTTGACAACGGAGGTTTCAAGATGGAGGGCTTCTGCAATGGTTAGAGGTTTTGGAGTGGGTTCGAGGCCACTGAAAGGTACTTTGTCGGGTATCGGTAAACCAATAAGATAAGAGTATTCTTCGAGGGTAGGGACAAGTTGGTAATCCGGAAAAGTGAAACAATGGTAGAGGGGATCATAAAATTGGACCAAAGTTTCCAAACTTCCTTTTTCGATATTCACTTTGAGAAGACCGAGCAATTTCCCATGATCTCTACGGAAGTCCTCCGGGAAAGTCACCAAGGATCCTAGCTCCTTCAACCTTGATAAATCTAGTGTCTTGAAATTGTATTTCTGGGTGTTTCTCCTTACAACATCCATATCTACAATGTTTACAAAAAGATTTGCTTAAGTCCTTCGACATTGGATGAGTAAAAATTTATGAATGAGTGCATGCATGCATGATGTAGAAAACATAGTGGGGTTAAGATATAATGTTGGAGTTAAAGGTGAAACCCTCCCATATGGTATGTACTAGAGTTCATGTGTACCTGCATTACGGGTTCTAACAAGTTCTCAAAGTCCTCGACCTCCTCCGAAAATCATCGGGTTACGGAACTACTTCCGATCCAACAAAATCCGTAGAAAAGTCTCGTTTGAGTGTAGTATCGCGTATCAACCAATCCGAGACTTACTCTCGATTAGCCACCGCACTACGTCCTAAAGAGGCCAAGATGGGTTAGGTGTAACTAAAAGTCCTCAACATCGTCGGTTCCTTGAAGATAGAATGTCAAACACGACTACTCATGTTGGCACTATTACCTCCAAAGTTCCTCAATTGAGTGTGGTTACCACATATGCCACGGCCGAAACTTACTCTCGGATAGACATTATGATTATACCACTATCCTATCTTATTGTTCACTCAAGTCCGGGTGGGGGACTTATCTCACCACTCAAGAGATCCCAAAAGAACATATATACACATATAAACAAATAAGCAATAAAATACAAGCGCAAAACAAGGATTAAAACAAGTTAGGTTCAACCCGCTTGGTTGTCCCCAGTGAAGTCGCCATTTCTGTCGCGGTGATTTTTGGATATCGAGTTATTAATTAACTTCGAATCGCAATTTAATATTCCACCACCGATCTTTAATTTATCCGAGGGAAAGGGAAAAGGTTCGAAAAAAAACCCTATTTTTTAGAGAACAAAATTCGGGGGTTAGTTATACGAAGGGAAGGTATTAGCACCCTAAGTATCTATAGTACTCTATAGGAACCTCTTGTTTTTATTCTAACTTTTGCGCTTAATTTTATTTGCTTGTAAAAAGGATATAAGTGGGAAATTAAAAGTGATAAAAAAATGTTTAAAGTGATGAAAAAGAAGGAAAAATGTTTTTGTTGATTTTATTGATTGGAGAGACAAGTCTCATGCCTACGTACCCGAGGGATCAAACCACCGTAGTTCGGGATAAAAAGACGAGTAAATTTGTTTGTTTGATTTTAAAGTTTTGAAAATGGTTTTAAAATGCCAAAAGCCAAAAGTGGCAAAAATGTGAGTTTGATTGATGTTAAATTGTGAAGAAAGTCTATATGGTTAAATTGATTGAGATTTGATTAAAAAAAAAAAGACGCGGACACTTGGTTTAAAATCCAAGGTTTGTTGAGAAAATATTGAGTGATAAAAGGCACTTGGTTTGAATTCCAAGGTTTTAACGAGAAAAATAACACTTGGTTTGAATTCCAAGGTTTTTTGCGATAAAAGAACACTTGGTTTGAATTCCAAGATTTTTGATAGAAATGTTTGATGAAAATTTTGTGTTTCCATGATATTTTGAAAAGAAAATGATTATGTATTTTTTGGAAGAGGTTTTGACCTCATTTTTGAGAAGAAAATAGGTAATGGTTACGCGCGCAAAATGACACTAACCTAAAACGTCATAACAAATAAATTAAACGCGAAGACAATTCGCCATGATATTTTGATCAAAGCGACGCCTTTTCCCTCGGAATTTAACGTTACGCATATTGGCGGAAAGCGATAAAAAATAAATATGCATGAGATGCAATTTTTTCATTTAGGGTACATTGGCCTAGTCACACTCTAAAATCTTTGCGAGAAAATAAATATGAAATGATGCAAGAGGGGGGGTATGCTATGCACTTTTATTTAGAGTTTTACATTTGGCCTATTTACATCCTAAATTCAAGAGCAAAAATAAATGGCGATTAATAAAGCGATAAACAATCAATATTGTGATGATAATGATGTTACAAAAAAAGGGTAAATATGATAAATAAATGGACGTAAATGAAATAATATGAAATGCATGGATAAATAACATAAATAAATAAATAAATACGAAACTAAAAAAATGAAAATAAGCCTCGACATCGTGTTTTACAAGGCTAAAAAAGCTAAAATAGCTTATGCCAAAAGCACTTATCTCATAAGCTTAAAAAAAATAAAATTAGCTAAAAATAAAGACATGAAGTAATATTAACAACTTTTAAATATCAACTAAATCGGAAAATAAAATAAGCCTCGACATCATGCTTGATTGGCTAAAATAAAAGCTAAAATAGCTTATGCCAAAAGCACTTATCTCATAAGCTAAAAAAAAATAAAAATAAAATTAAGACAGGGGGTGTGAATCATGAAAACGAAATAGCAGGGGGGTGTGAATAGCAGCAAAACAGTCAGGCCCAGTCCAAACAAAGGCCCATCTGTGTAAAAAAATAAACAAAAAAAAAGGATCAACTCTGGCCGTCTGATGGATCAGACGGCCCTGATCTAAATTTAAAAGGGAAAAGATCTAGGCCATCTGATAGAGATCAGTGGCTGATAAGCGAAGGTGCACGGTGTGCTGCGATAGACACGCGCACACCGGATCGGGTTGGAGTATAAATACCCCTAACCCTAAAAAAATTCATTTTTTCTATTCTTCCTCTCTCTCTCACCCGCCGCCAGCCTCCTTCCTTCTCTCCCTCTCACCCGCCGCCGGCCTCATTTCTTTCTCTCCCTCTCACCCGCCGCCAGCCTCCTTTCCTTCTCTCATTCTCAACCATTTTTTCTCAAAAACTTCATTTTTAGAAAAAAGTTCAACTCCAAATACACACACAACTATATTTCAACCATGAATCCAAACTCCAAAAAAACTAACACAAATCCAAAATAAACCAGATCCAAAAAAACGAAAATCAACCTTGGCTTGCGTTTTTAAATTCAGATTGTGATTTCTTTCTTCTTCTTGTTTCTGTTTCTATTTCTTCTTCGCTGCTTCTGGTTCGATTTGTCTTCGAGTTTTCCGATCTGGAAATAATGAACGATGGACTCGTGATTTCGGTTTGTGCTTTGAGGAAGGTTTGATGATTTCTGGTTGGTGTTCTTCGTTTCGGATTTGATTTAAGTTTTGATCTGGATCGCGATTCTCTTCTTCTTCTATTTCTGGTTTTGCTTTTGTTTTTTTGCTTTGGGTTTCTGTTTTGTTCTGTGGAGGAGGAAGATGATGATGGTATTATATTTTTGATCTTTGTTCTATTTTTGGTTTACTGTATTTTTGGTCTAGTTTTTTTGATGATTTTCCAGATCTAGAAAAATTAGGGTTTGTTTGGATTTTTTGTTGTTTGCTCTGCGGCTGAGACCCTTTTCTGTTCATTAATTTGCTGTTCACTATATACACAAAATTGAGGTCTCTGATACCCTCTGGACTAAGCCAAAACCTGGACAAAAATTGCAATTTGGGACAAAAGGACACTGTTCAGGCAGAAGCCTCTGCGCATGGAGAAAGAAGAGTTGACTTTCAAATTTTTTTTCTGATTTTTTTTAATCAGGAAAAAAAAAGGGACAAAAGGACAAAGTAAAAATAAAAATGAAAACAAAATAATTAAATTAAATAAATAAAATACGAAAATTAATAAAAACAGAAAATAAAATAATTAAATAAATTTTAAAAGAAAGAAGATAATAATAATGGTAAAAAATAATAAATAATAATAATAATAATAGAAAAAGAATAAATATAAAAGAAACAACAAATGAGGTATTTTAAAATACCTCTCTGCCGAAATTTCGTCAGAAATGACAAGAAGGGCAAGAAGGTTTTAAACGCCGAACAAAATCAATCGGTCAAAAAATGGGGTATGACAAAGATCATAATCTTTGGTGCTTTTACCGTGTATTTCTAACAGCTGATTCAAATCTTTCAACAACATATGAGTTAAGTTTAACTCCACGACATTGTTATTAGTTTGATAATCTGCTGTCATGTGGGTGAAAAACTCATTCCAAAGGGATCTAACATCAGTAGGTTCACAAAATATTAATATAGTTGCAAACAACCTCCTTATGGCATATGGCAGTCGAACACATGATGCATTAACCAAGCAATCTCGAATACTACTATCCATCTCTAGATATCCCCGATCCTCAGCAGCTTTTTTGAATGTATTGAAGGGAGTGCCATTATTTGTAAGAAGATCTTCCCAACTGGTCGGACCTTTTACATGAGATAACAATACTCGCAAGTAAAACTTTTCTCCTTCTGAAGGCGATACAATATAGATTCTCCCAATAACTTTTCTTGATGAAAGTCTTCGGTTCCATTCCTTATCTTTATTGTTCCACCAGTAATGCTCTGGAATCTCTCTATATAAATAATTTCTTGAGTGTGGATCTCTTCGATTTAGTGCAAAGAATTGTGTGAGCATTGTTTTGGAGTTACGCTCATCATTAAGCACATCCACAATTCTTTGGTGATCATAATATCGCACTTGGTGACGATTAGGTAAGTGGATTTGTAGTCTTTTAACAGAGGGATATAATCGGTACAGGGTGAATCAAAATATTTTCCAAAATGCCTCAGGAGCACAAATCCATCTTGCATCCACATATTGTTGAACTTCATCCAAAGTTGATCCTCCATGAACCTCCATTGCCACTCGATCAGGGCCTTTGTAGACATACTTATAAAGATATTTAATGCTTTTAATGCTACTACAAACTTCAACATTTATGTGGCAATCGTACTTTAACAATAACCAAGGATTATAAGGAACCACCCATCTATTATCTACAGACTTATTTCTATTTATAGAAATAGGTTCGTGAAACCTTCTTCTATATTGTGGATAAGAGTCATTGCCTCGACGGGTTTCATCAAGAACTCTTTTGGATACCTTTTTTTACAATGTCCATCCTTCATGCAGGGAGAACTTTCGTTGAGTACACCGCACGGGCCATGGATCATATGTTTCAGTACTGCTACATGTAAATGTGGTTCACATTCTAATTTAGGTATTTCAGCCCTGACAACACTATCGTACTCTTCTGGATCACGTAATTTGTCATTACTGTCTAAGACTAACAACATATGGACGTGTGGCAATCCTCGTTTTTGAAACTCAGTTACATACATGTAACTTTTAACCTTTCCCAAGACCCCTTTGCTGATGACATCATCTTTTAATTGCTCAAATTTGGATCGAAAAATTCTTGTTAGCAAATCTGGACGATCTTGAGGAGTTTGAAAAGGTAGAAGTTCCGATGTTATCTCAGTCCAAGAAGGATTGCATGTCATTGTAAGAAAAATATCTGGTTTACCGTCTCTAAGTACAATAGCCATGCCATCTTCATAACGTTGTGTCATATCACGACGACCACCAATAAAAGTTGATGGCAATATTGTTCTTTTTCCGACATTTTCTACGATGATAAATTGAATGCATTAGTTTTGAAAAAACGTTATCAAATACAATTGTGTATTAACATTCAATATGCTACAAATAATGAGTACCTGCATTGGTTTCTCCGACATGCAAAGCATCTTGCAAACCTTGGTATACTTCAGCACGTATATCTTTTTGGTGTTGTCGGATCCACCTCAACACCCCAGATTCAATCTTCACATAATTGTCTACAACATACTGCTGCAAAAGTCTTCCCGCCTTTAATAATGCCGATTGATCATTTGGTCGAATCTACAGTTGATGCAAAGAGTGTTGGATATGAAATTTGATATTTTTCAAAGATTTATTTAGTTAAATATAAGTAAAGAGTAGTTAAAATGTACCTGGAGCATGTAACAGTAATATTTTCGACATGTTACTTTTTGCCCATTATTGCTTCTTGTGTTGATGTCCCAACCATGCGTCCCAAAAGGTAACAATAATGGATACTGTAGGGGATCATAATACCCTTTTGTTTCTTGAACCTTCTTTAGGCGTCCATCATGACGTATGACATTTATATCCCTTCCACTTTGAATAGATTCATCATCTCCACCAACAATAATTGCCGCGACTTGCGAAGCGGATGGGAGATTATATTGAGGCTGATTAATTGGACGCTCTTTAAGCAGGAGCCTACATTCACCAACATTTGGAAGTTGTGCAAGTTATTTGAACTTTTCAACATAAGGATTACATCGATGGAGCATCTGTTGTAGTTGATAAACTACAGGCTGATGTAGTTGAGGATTTTCTAGCATCCTATTTTGTAGCTCGTGTTCTGTATCGGAGATATATAACTGCAAGTATCTCGGTCTGCTACCTTCATTTGGAAAAAAACCTCCTACGTTGTGATAAAAAGAACCCTGAGCACGAAATGTGTATATACCACGACCAGTTGCAAGTATACTTTCATCGACATGTACACCAATTGAAGTGAATGAAAGTACATGGTTGTAACTTCTAATATTTTGCCTAAAATGAATTCCTTCAGCAGAGTGATCTAAAAATAGTTGTCGTAATTCTGGAGGAGCATTAACTATTGAAAATGACACTTTTCTGCCATTACAACACATGCCACATGATTCAGTGTAAAATAGCCTTGCATTGCAATGTCTACATGCGGCCGGGGGAGGCAATTGACATTTTGTCATAGTGGCATTACTATGAAAATTTCTAGCAGCATTGTGTTTGGCTCGGAAATTTCCTCGTGAATCTGTTTGTTGTCAAGTTTAATTATTATTATTATTATTTTAATAATTGTGATGTTGAATTGAGAAAGATATAGATTGCTAGGAATAACACAATTTGTAACGAACTATTAAAAGATGAAATTAATGTAATGAATAGAATATTTGAGAATATTAGCACAAAATTTGAAGTACTGTGGATGTACCTTGACGACGACGTGATGTTGTAACATTAGTCGTGGCTTCCATGTCCACATTTGGTATATGAGCTTCTTCAAAAAATTCAGGGTCATCATAATTTTGATCGAATTCCATGCTATCTGCTAAGATAGTTACAATTATGTAAGTTTAACAAATTTAACTTTAAATATGTTATATGTAGATAGATTGTAGGTTGTGGTAAAAGACTTAGAGTTACCATGTACAATGTCACTAATATTTGTTCTGCTTGGTCCTGCTTCATTTTCATGAGTACCTTGAAAATTTGATTGGAATGTACGACCTGCTTTAATAAATATTTATTTAAAAAACGTGTAACAATATAAAATAGAAAATGTTAAATATAAGTAAAAATATATAATTTGTGTTGTCGAGAATTGTCATTAATATGTCTAATACTTGATTAAGCTTCAAAAGTCATGTTTAGAGGGTTGTATTGGGTGCCAAAGCTCTGTATAGACGTATGAAATATGATAAAGTTATTTTTTTGAAAAAAAAATATGTAAAAGTTTAGTAAATGAAAGAATAGAAAAAAGTTTGAGAAAAAAATTCAATGAAAGTAGATGTAATATAGACAAACATTGAGTTTGAGAAAAGGAGTAAGTTTTACAAACTAACAAATATATATATATATATATATATATAATCAAATAGTAAAAAAAAATAGTAGTAAATGAATTAGCTTATTTTATCAAACCTTATTTTATAAAATTGGTAAATTTTATCATATTATTTTTAAAATAGAATATTTCTATATGATGAAAAAAATTATAATTCGTCATTTGTCAGGTTAGTGTAAGTTTTGTTATTAATTTGCATCATTGAATGAATGCAAAAAAGAAAGTGGTAATCTTTATTATTTTCAACCTAATTTTCACTTTGAACAAATTTTTTGATTATCTGAGCATAAATGATATCTTAGAGCAACTGTGTTTTAAAACTTGAGTCTTTAAACACGTGTGGAAACCAAACATGTAGAATCTTTAAAACTACACAAATGAAAACCATCAAATAGCAAAATTTGACAGGTGTCAATCAATGAGGCTATCCAAGTAGGATTGTTGGTAGCAATAAATGACAAAAAATATGCCTCTTTTAGGCAACAATTTGAATTCATGTAATGCCAAGATTTTATTTGCTGTGTAGTTGTATGGGTGGGCTTTAATGGGCCAAAATTATAAGGCCCAAATGGAAGCGGTCCAAGCTAAACGAACAGAAAACCAACGGAGGAGTCACATGTGTGTTAAACAGAGCTGCGTATTGTTACTTTCACTCTCTGAACCATTTTTCCTCATTTGGCTAACAACAGATATCAAATCTTACACAAAGAAATTGCAAACCCTAATCGATGCAACTCCCTTCTGTTTCTCAGGAGTCACATGTTTGATTTCAAACCAAAACCTTTCCATCTAATTCAAATTTATTCAAAGCAAATCCTAAACCGTGTATACATATCTTTGTCTTTACAAAACCCTTTATTCAATGTGAAAAATTAACCATTTAAATGATATATTGATATTATCTAATGCAGGTTTCTTTGATGGTTTCTGAAGAATTCAATGTTCCTTCCCACATGTGTCAATTTCAACACACAAACCCTTTGGTAATTTCGAATTTCGTAATCTCCCGCCTTCAATTTGTTGAGTTTTAATCATATTATAATTGTTTTAGGGTTTCGTTTTCTGACTATTTAAAGGGATGTTTGGTATTTGGAAAACTTGCACCGCAGCAAACAAAAATTGCTTGCCTTTCTTTCTCTCTCTCATTTTATTCTGAAATTTATTTTAACTATTTTGCAAACCTTTTTTAGTTTGAAGTTTTAAGTTCTGCATTCTGAAATGGCTTTGACAGTTGCTAATGTTAATTTGTTTTCAAACATTGACGAAATTAATCCTGATAGAGCAACTTGGAACTTTAGGGCTAAGATCATAAGACTTTGGAAAGTTTCTGATTTCAATCGAACTAATGTGCCTTTTTCAATTGAAATGGTCTTAATGGATTCTATTGGTGGTAGGATTCATGCAAGTATTAAAGAAACTCCGATTTACAAATTTAAGAATGACTTAATTGAGGGTAAAGTTTATTGTTTTGAAAATCTGGGTGTGGCAAGTAACGTTGGAGCTTATCGTACTACGCACCACCCTTATAAGCTTAACTTTCAGTTTAGCTCTTTAGTTCAAAGGCTTTCCAATTTTCAGATACTTAGATCTCCATTTGCCTTTGTTCCAATTTCTGAAGTTGTTGGTGGCAGTTATGACACTAATTTCTTAGTTGGTGAGTTAGTTTATCCATTGTATTTTAAATATTTTGTTTGTTGATTAAGTTATTAACTGTATTTTCTTATCTTATGTTTCAGATGTGATTGGTTTCTTGACCGGTGTTGGTCAAGAACGTGAGATCACTAATCAAAATGGTACTTCAACAAAGCTGAATGTCATGGAGTTGGAAGCTGATGGGTAAGAACAATATTTTTATATTTATTAAATTGTATTTATATATCAATAATTAAATCTCCAACTTGTGCTTTTATGATTTAATTAGGCATAAGCTGCAGTGTACTCTTTTTGGACAATATGTTGATGAACTTAATACCTTTATTTGAGCTGGTGATGTTAACAATGCTGTAGTAATTGTACAGTTTGCTAAGGCAAAGACTTTTCAAGGTTAGGACAAATCTATCTATATTCTTATACTTATACATAATATTAAAAGATTGTAATAGTTTTGTAATATAAATATGTATATGGTGTTTCATCTTGAAACTGAAGTTATTGAAAGATTCTAATACTTTTGTTTTATAAATATGTATATGGTGTTTCATCTTGAAACTGAAGTTATTGAAAGATTCTAATACTTTTGTTTTATAAATATGTATATGGTGTTTCATCTTGAAACTGAAGTTATTGATTGGCAATTTGTAGACAAAATTCATATCCAGAACTGCATGAATTGTTCTGTTTTGATTTTTAACCCAACATGTCCAGAAAGTGTTAACTTAAGGGCAAGGTGTGTGTCTATTTTGCTAAACCTTTCTTTTTATATTTTTTTTACACTAATCTTATATATTAAGAAAGTACTAACTTAAGTTTATTGTAATTAGTCTCAGTGATGCTATTGAGATTCTTTCTCCAATGCCCTTAACTCAATTCAATGCTGAACCAAGAGTTCAACCAATTGATGAGTTTATGTACAATACTCCAAGGATGACCTTGCAAGGTCTCAAAGAAGCTACAAGTGTAAGAATTTATGTAATCAAATTTGTAAATGATTATTTGTTTAGAATGTGTTTCTCATTCTAATAAACATTCACTTATATTGTTATAGGAATCATTGAATTTTGTTCTTGCTACCGTGAAAAGGATTTTAAATCCGGATAGTTATTATTATACTGCATGTATGTGTTCTAAGGCTGTCATACCAGATTCCCGGATGGTTTATTGTGAAAAGTGTAATAAGCATGTTCAAAAAGTTGTGCCTAGGTAAATTATCTATTATATATAATGTATAAAATTTATTTAGTTTATATGTTTAATGTTTACTTTATATAACTAACTGTTGTAATATTGTCAAGGTTTTGCATCAAAGTTCGAGTCATTGATCATACTGATTCTGCCACTTTAGTGATATTTGATAAAGAAGCAAGTTTGATTTTGAACATGTCTTGTGCTGATATGATACAAGGAGCTGATACTGTAAGCTTACTTGATTAATAATCCCTTTCTACAGTTTTGTTGGTTTTAAAGATTTGAGCAACATATTAATATTTTGTCACATACTTGATGTAGGTTGTTGGTGTTGGAGTTGTGCCACCTCTACTTGAGGGTTTGGTTGAAAAAACATGGCTTTTTAAGGTTGAAGCTAAACCTTCTCATAATCCAAAGTTTGAGCCATCTTATCGCGTTAGAAAGTGAAATTCTGGCACCTACTGAGGACAGATGTTAAGACAGAAGCTATAGCAATTGTCGTCCGTAACCAGTTTTAATGCTAAGACAAATGCTCTAGCGTATGTCCACAGTAGATTATAATCAACAAGTAAAAACAACAGACAATGAAGTAAATAACACAGAGAATTGTTAACCCAGTTCGGCGTACACAACGACCTACTCTGGGGGCTACCAAGCCAGGAAGGAATCCACTATAATAGATCTAGTTCTAAGCCCACAGCAAACATACAAGTTTACGACTTATCACCTAGACTCTACCCGTGCTAACTCAACCTAGGAACTCCTAAGTTTGAGACCCCGTCTCACTTCCTTTCTATCACGAACCTCGTGATTATTCAGTTCTACGAACAGTGCGGTTTCACTAACCAAACAACAAAACAGTCTCCGTGCTTAAAAGCTTGGGAGAAGTTATACAAATAACAAACCAAACAGGCCTAAGCTTGTGTTATAGAATCCACAAGAAAAGGCTTACAATTAACAAGACTCAAACCCTAAAACTATATTCTTGAAATACGGCTTCAGTAACCATTTAGGTTTTAGTCTTCACATATATATATGACCTGAGTTAGCATGGGCTAGGTCTTCATATTGGGCTTTAATCTTCAGCTGTCCTTTTGCAAAGTCCAGCACACATGTAATGGAAAGAATCACTTGTTTCCATAAATGGCGTAGCATCTTCTGGAAAGTATATCTTGGTCCAACCAACTAATAAACCCTTGTTTAAAGGCGTGCGTCTTGATAAGCAAGTAAGGCGAAAATAGTGCTTCAGATAATCTTCAAAGATATGGCGCGCAAATAGAGCATTAAATACCGGCAAGACAGATGTTGTACCCACATGCTACGGCATCTGGTCCAACATCTTGCTTTAACATGTTTTTGCAAAATGAGGCCAACATACAAAACACCAACAATCTCCCCCTTTGGCAAATTTTGGCTAAAACAAACTAAGACCAGTTCTGGAGAGATGCAGTACATACCTTCCTTCAAGTCAACGCAAACACACAGCTAAGAAAGAAGATAATACATTGTCACATTATTTTCAAAAGAGATCTTCAAGTGAGAAATAATGAACAGGCAGTATCAGAGGCATGCAACAGCGGAAATACACAACTTAGCCTCATAGGGTACAAGATAGGAGAGAAATAAACTCTCACACATAAGCGCCATACAGTTAAACCAGGGAAAAATAAATTCCCACAAATATGAAACACCATAGGAAAAATAAATTCCTACACCACTGAGAAAAATAAATTCTCAGGTATCAAGTAAAAGTGGATTCCTTTGAAACAGACACGATGCCTTAGCATTTGGAATGGCATCTGTCACACACAACATGCATCACAACAAAAGTAGATTGCTCCCCCTGAGTTCATGCATATATCACAGTAGAGAATACTCCCCCTCAACAGAACAAACATACACATACAGATATAGCATACCTGCTCCCCCTCAAACATATCACACCAGATGGTGTAACATGTGTCACAGCATTATCACGAACAGAACATGCATCTTTACTACTGCATTATCACGAACAGAACATGCATCTTTACTACTACTCCCCCTTTTTAGCCATAATTTTGACAATCATAATGCGTCATGCATTGACAAACAGAAGTAGCAACACATCATAGTAGCATAATTACAGACCAGCAGCACATGGGAGTGCACAAGATATCCTGGGCGTAGCCCTCAAGGTTCAAACAAACAAAAACAATAGGAGCAGTAAAACACAGGAGCAAGGACATCATTCAGAGGAGCTTTCATCAGAGCTCTCTATCATAGGTTCACCATCAGCATCAACATCATTATTTCCAGCACCAGCTTCTTCAATCAAGCTCACTATATCAGTGCACTCCAGGGCTTCTTCTCCAAGCTCTCTTTCCAGAGCTACCCTTCCCTTCTTGTCACCTACACTTTGTCTGCCAACATAAGCTTCACGAGATGCTTCATCTTTAGACACTTCTTCCTCAAAGACAGAGTTACTCTCTACAACCTTTCTCTTCAACTGTTTCTTCTGGACAACAGGAGTATCAAAACGACTCTTAGGTCGAGAGGGACCATACATGGGTTTCTTGGCAAGTTTCTTCACTGATTCTACAACAGGGGGTTGTGGGGCAGATGCTATAGCTTTACCAGAACTGCTCCTCAGTCTCTTAGCAACACCAGCACCAAATGTCTTCACCAGGGGTGGAGACTTATCAGTATCATCACTACTAAGACCAGTATCAGAACATACGTCAACTACAGTATGAGAACGAGGAACCTGTTGGTCCAAAGATGCTTCAGCATCTGGCACAACGTCAGATTGAGGAACAGGGTCCTTGATGAGATTCAGACCATTGTCAACCATGGTGTCACCAGTTTCAGTAACTTTTGCTACAGGATCAATATCCACTTCCATATCATCAGTACTAGGAGCAGCCTCAGGATCCTTAACAGTATTCACATCAACAATATCTAGGGTTTCAACCTGATCAGATTTCCTTAAATTCTCCAACTCAACATTCTTTTCAACTTCTTCAACAACAAGTCTAGTCTTCTCAGTCTCAGAACTAGAGTGATTCTTAACAACAATATCAGAACTTATCACACTAATGTAGCGTGTGATGAAGTAGTTAAGGGAAGTTTTTGAGACATTCCCTAAATTAGCGTGCGCAACATAAGAGTAGAGAGAGAAAATAACTGTTGCACGCTTTTCAAACATTAACTGCTACAAATCCTCATGCAGGCAAATTCCTAATTTGCCTCTTAGCTTCTCAAATTGGTTAGCATCTAGTGCTTTCGTGAATATATCTGCGAGCTGTTCTTCAGTAGCAACATGTTTTAAAACCACCACATTCTCTTCTACTAAATCTCTGATAAAGTGATGACGAATGTCTATGTGCTTTGTCCTACTGTGTTGTATAGGATTTTTTGAGATATTGATTGCACTCAGATTATCATAGTACAATGCCATAACATCTTGCTCAACATTATACTCTCGTAGCATCTGTCTCATCCAGACAAGTTGTGAACAACTACTCCCAGCTGCAATGTATTCAGCTTCAGCAGTTGAGAGAGACACACAATTCTGTTTCTTACTGAACCATGATATCAAATTTTCTCCCAAGAAGAAACAACCACCAGAAGTGCTTTTTCTGTCATCAGCACTGCCAGCCCAATCTGCATCACAATACCCAATGAGTTGAGAATTGTCACTTTGTGAGTACATCATGCCGTAGTCACATGTGCTGTTAACATACTTGAGGATTCTTTTCACTTGAGTTAAATGACTCATCTTAGGATCAGCTTGATATCTTGCACATACACCCACTGCGAAGCTAATATCAGGTCTACTAGCTGTAAGATATAGGAGACTCCCTATCATACTTCTGTAGAGACTCTGATCAACACTAACACCCTTCTCATCTTTTGTCAACTTTAAATGAGTAGGTGCTGGAGTCCTTTTGTGAGTAGCGGTATCCATATCAAACTTCTTGACAATATTTTTTGCATACTTACTCTGAGAGATAAATATTGTCTCATCCATTTGCTTCACTTGAAGTCCAAGAAAAAATGTTAATTCCCCAACTAAACTCATCTCAAACTCTGACTGCATCTGTTTGATAAAATGCTCCACCATCTGACTTGACATCCCGCCAAATACTATGTCATCAACATAAATTTGTGCTATCATTAGTTTACCATGTTCTTCTTTTACAAACAGAGTTTTATCATGTCCTCCTTTCCTGTATCCATGATTGACAAGAAATTCAGTCAATCTCTCATACCAAGCCCTAGGGGCTTGTTTCAATCCATATAAAGCTTTCTTCAACTTGTAGACATGATCAGGAAGATCTGGATTCACAAAGCCTTTTGGTTGTTCCACATACACCTCTTCATTTAAGTATCCATTGAGAAAAGCACTCTTAACATCCATCTGAAACAGTTTGAATTTCAGAACACATGCAACACCAAGTAACAGCCGTATAGATTCTAATCTAGCAACTGGGGCGAAGGTCTCATCAAAGTCTAAACCTTCCACGTGAGTGTATCCCTGTGCCACAAGCCTTGCCTTGTTTCTTGTAATAGTTCCATTTTCATCAGATTTATTTTTATAAACCCATTTAGTGCCTATTACATTCAACCCTTTTGGTCTAGGGACTAGATCCCAAACCTCACTTCTTTCAAACTGATTCAACTCTTCTTGCATAGCAGTAATCCAATAATTGTCCATGAGAGCCTCTTTGACATTTTTTGGCTCTATTTTTGACACAAAGCAAGAGTTAGAGATTATATCATGATTTCTTCTTGTGGTAATACCTTCATCAGGATTGCCTATGATCAGATCCTTGGGATGATTTTTCTGGACCCTGATAGATGGTTCTTTACTAACTGGAGCAACAGTATCATCAGTGATAGGACAATCAGGTGTTACCTCAAACTCTTCTATACTGGCAGTTTCTTCAGGCTGGAATTCAAATGCTTCAGCATCTGGACTTTCATCTGTCTTAACGTCAGATGATACATCATCTATCACAACATTCATTGATTCCATCATCACTTGAGTTCTGGAGTTATACACTCTGTAGGCTCTGCTGTTAGTTGAGTATCCCAAGAATATACCTTCATCACTCTTTGGATCCATCTTCCTCCTTTGTTCTCTATCTATCAGAATGTAACACTTACTCCCAAATACATGAAAATACTTGATAGTAGGTTTTCTACCTTTCCACAATTCATATAAGGTTTTAGTGGTTCCAGCTCTTAAGGTGACACGATTGAGAATGTAACATGCTGTATTCATAGCTTCAGCCCAAAAGTGTTGAGGTAGTTTCTTTGAGTGTAACATGACACGAGCACATTCTTGTATAGTTTTGTTCTTTCTTTCAACTACACCATTTTGTTGAGGTGTAATAGGTGAAGAGAATTCATGTCCTATTCCTTCAGCAGCACAAAACTCAGAGAATCTTGAGTTTTCAAACTCTCTACCATGGTCACTCCTTATTCTGACAATGACACTATCTTTTTCTCTTTGAAGTTGTTTACACAAGTCCTTGAAAGAACTAAAGGTGTCTGACTTTTCTCTGAGGAAGTTGATCCAAGTGAATCTTGAGTAGTCATCTACAACAACAAACGCATATCTCTTTCCTCCTAAACTTTCAACCTGCATAGGCCCCATCAAGTCCATATGAAGTAATTCAAGCACCTTTGATGTAGTCAGATGCTGCAGCTTCGGGTGTGGCATCTTTGTCTGCTTCCCAATTTGACATTCACCACATATGCTTCCTTCTTCTATCTTCAGTTTAGGTACTCCTTTTACTGCATCTTCAGCTATGATTTTTTTCATACTCCTTAGATTAAGATGACCCATCTTTTGATGCCATAACTTGACTTCATCTTCTCTAGTGATGAGACATGAGGAAATTTGAGCACTTTCTTCAGAAATCCATAAATAACAGTTATCTTTAGACCTGACTCCTTTCATAACAGATTCACCATCTTCAGTTGAGACAATGCATTCAGACTTCGTGAAGTTCACTTTCATTCCTTGATCACACAATTGACTGATGCTTATGAGATTTGCAGTCAATCCTTCCACTAAAAGAACATTCTCAAGCTTAGGCAACCCATTTGCAGTGAGACTTCCAATGCCTTTGATCTGACCTTTGGCTCCATCACCAAAAGTAACATAACTAGTAGTGTAAGCTTTAACATTGGTTAGATAACTTTCAACACCAGTCATATGTCTTGAGCAACCACTATCAAAGTACCAATCATTTCTGGACGAAACTCTCAGAGATGTATGAGCTATGTGAGCAACATCATTTGCCTTTGGTTTCCATTCCTTCTTTGCATTTCTTGAATCAGATTCGTACCTGGGATTACTATACCATCTTGGAAACCCATATAATCTAAAACAAAAAGGTCTGATGTGACCCTTTCTACCACAATAATGACAGCAAAAACAAACTTTGGCTTTTTTAGATCTGATCTGGTTTCTTCTTCTTCTATTCTTCTCGGTTTTGATTTGTGGAGAAAGGGGATTTTCGATTTTTTTGGTTTCTGTTTGATATGGGTTTGTATTTTGATTTCGGTTTGTATGGTTTGAAGGTTTTGGTATGATTCTGGTTTGGATTCAGTTTTGTGATTGGTTTGGGTTTTGGTATGATTCTGGTTTGGATTCGGTTTTGTGATTGGTTTGGGTTTTGGTATGATTCTGGTTTGGATTCAGTTTTGTGATTGGTTTGGGTTTTGGTATGATTCTGGTTTGGATTCGGTTTTGTGATTGGTTTGATTTTTTTGATTTCTTGTAATTTTTGATTTTGGATTGGAAGAAGCTGCGGCTGATCCTCCCTTCTGAGAAAATTGGTTCTGCTTTATAGCCCAACAAATTTAGGGTTTTGGATTATTGAGGAAATGGCAGGGATCCCTTTTCATGGTTGAATGGAATCTCCCCTTTTGGGGAAGAAGACACATGAAGCTGGACATTTTTTCAGATTTTTTTGAATTATTAAAAAAACAAAAAATAAAGTAATATAATATAATATAATAATAAAAATTGAAAAAAACAAAATAATAATAATAATAATAATAATAATAATAATAATATATAAATAATAAAATAAAAATAAAAAAGATAAATCTAAATGAATAAAAAATGAGGTATTTTAAAATACCTCTCTGCCGAAATTTCAATTGAAAAGGGCATGAAATATTCCGGACAAAAATGTATGATATATGTATATGAGGTGGGATCTTAGGTCAAAAATTGGGGTATGACAGTTGTTGAGAATCTTTATGAGATATATTAACTGTGTGTAACTCATGATGTAATATACTATTAATTGTAGGAGAGGATTCACATTTGTCCTTATTTTCTAAACAACTTTGAGAGTATCATTGATTTCAAATGGCCTGTAACCATAGTTTACCGTACCAACCAAGAAGGATTGGCTAATTGGAAGCATAGCAAAGGAACATGGTATTTGATTGCTGGATATGTGGTTGCGAAGATATTTGGATTTAAGAAACCCACAACTGTTTACCTGGATTTTCAATTCAAGAACAACCTGTTTATCATGTCGCATGAGAAACCGAAATCAATTGTTAACCGTGTTGCTGATAAAAGGCCAATTAATGTGTCTTCTGACTCTGAGGACGAGTCTGATGATGAACATTCAAATGAATCCGAAAACGACTCTGATGAAGATGAGGACATGGATGAGGTAGTTGATCAAGATGAAGACGAATCTGATGAAGCTGATGACATGGATCAGGTGAATGATGAATCTGATGAGGAAGATATTTTTGAGTTTAATGTTAAGGTCACTCAGTCCTTGGCATATAAAAAGCAAGTGCTGGTATGTTTTACTTATAATAGATAGTTTTCCAAGTTAATTGAAATTGTTATTACTTTTCAATCATTAACAATATGTTTAAATTTATTGTAGCATTTTCCAACCAAAACTTCCAAATTTGCACTGCTGGATAATCAAAAACAAATATATCTGCGAGATGTGGACACAATGAGTTTGACGGATTGCACGATAATCACTTCTACTCGCTCCGAAAATGAAAAGTATCTTGGTGAAGGTTGGTACACTTTTGTGAGACAGAAACGCTTGAGGCCTGGAGATGTTTTGCACTGCACAGTTGAAGATCCACCACAATATATGAATGTCAATGTTATCCGTGCTGTTCGACGTCGTTGATTATAATATTCAAATGAGTTCCTGGTGAAGATTGCATTTTGGCAATGATGTTATGATGTTTTTAAGAACTTTTAAGTAATTGTGGTAAAATTATGTAATCTGTATTGAATGAATGTGGCATGTATTTTGAATTCACTAATGTGTTATGTATTTTGAAGAACTTATGTTATTTCTAAACAACTTATGTACTTTAACTATGTTTCTAAATTATGTCCAATATGTAGTGCTAATTTATGTTATGTTAAATGCATATATTATATATATATATATATGAAGGATATATTGACTCCAAGAGTAACTCTAAAGAGACATCATATAGTTTTTTATCGGATTGAATTTGTTGATGATTTTATATAGGGACATCATATAACCATTATATATAATAGAATATAATGACTTTGCAATAAAAGATTTTGCTCCTTAATTGATAGAATAAAATAAAATAAAATAAACTCACCAAAACAAAATAATAAAATAAAAGAATAGGATAAAGTTTGACAAATAGTAAATCATAAATATTCTGAGAGATATTTCAATCACATTAGATTTGGTCCTTTGATTATTAGTGAGAAATAATTTTAGTTCATTAGATTTATACAAAATCAAGAGTGAGGATGTGAAGTAATTAATTAGAGTTACTAATGGAGTCAATATATCCCTCCTCATATATATATATATATATATATATATATATATATATATATATATATATATATATATATATATATATATATATATATATTGGTAATGAACTATATTTTTTCTATTGGCAACATAAATTAAAAAGATTCTTATATTATATAATGAAGCTTAGGTTAATTATATAATATATTTTATATGATACAACAAATAATTTTTTTTTTTTTTTTGGTTGGTACAAATAATTTCTTTTAATAAACGATTTAATTATTATTTTAAGCATATTTTTTTAAAAAAATAATTTCTTAATATTTATATTAAATGATCATTAATACTGTAATATTTAAAAAAATATTAACAAAGGGGGTGCTAATGGTACGCATTGGATTATGGCCTTACAAACTGGAGGTGCTATTAGGAATTCGGCCCAACCCAAAAGATTTATATCTTTAATTATTAAAACCCAAAAACAAAATAACACCCACTGCCACAACAAAGCAAATACGCGTATCTTCAACCTCACCCATCTCCTTGATTTTAACCTCACCCATCTTCATCGTTTCTTCAAGATCAGATGGGAGCTGGAGAATGCCATCTTCAATTAACAGGTTCATCATCTTCACAACATGTATTATAATTTAGAAAACATGTATTTAGATTATAAAGAAATTTAGGTTTTCCTTCGTAAATTTTGAATGAGATACCTAACTGGTTGATACCAGGATATTTGCCTCTCCTTCCTCACCTTTGGATGAGATACCTAATTGGTTCAAAACAACTATTTTTCCTGATAAGGTAATTATATTAAATTTTTTTCGGTGACTAAGTTTATATAATCAATTTGGTGTTGTTATAATGTCAATGCTGATAGATTTTTTAAACATATGTTTGATTTTAGGATGAAATTCATATGTGTCCTTATTTTGCACAAAATTGGTCAAGTCAGATGGATTTTCAGAAAACTGGTTGGATTATAAACCCAACTAAAGAGAGAACTATGGTGGTGTTCAATTGTAACAATGGTAGATGGAATATCAGTTCTGGAATTTTAATTGCCAATAGAAATGAATTTACAGTACCAACAACAGTTTATCTATATTATCAACTTAAACGTAACAATTTTTTCATGTTTGATGCAACATTGCGTCAATTTGCTCCTCCTTATGAGGCTCCTTGTGATTCTGATCAACATCCAGTATTTAATTCTTCATATGAACATGTGGATATCCATGAAGTTGATATTCAAGGTGCTCAACATATCGACCTAGCATGTTTCATTCAGTTTGAAATAAAGATCATAAGTGCCATGTCTAACACAAATCAATTCTTGGTATGTTTAATTTAATTTCATTTTTGGAGTTTATGATTTGTATCCACATGTTGACAAGACTGTTTAATTGACAAGACCGTTTCATATCAGGAACGTCAAAATTTGGCATCATCACATTATGTGCTTAAGGTCAAGCAAGAGGGTATATCTATTACAAATGTTGACACAAGAGAAGTTTGGAGTTGCGCAATAATGACTTCTAATGATGTTAGTCAATCGCAAATGGAGGCTGCTGAAGGTTGTTACCACTTTAATTTGACAAATAGGTTGATGATTGGTGATGTTTTACGCTTGAAGAAGAAGAATGTCATTTGATAACCACTATTAGTCATTTTAGGCCCCCAGTGTAATTGAATGTTTGGTTTATTTCTGCTTCTATATAAGTTGTAAGTTAGGGAAGGTTAATTACAAGTTTTAGCATATTGAGACATGTAGTAGCCATTTGGTTTTGAATACTATTTAAAAGTTTCTGTTAATGTAATATGTTCTATTGTAATCGCTACAATACTAATTGAAATATTATGCACTTTAAACATCTTTGAGAACTTCATTAAATGTTGAAGGTTTTTAGATTTGATACTTTGATTTCTATTACAATATTTTATTTAATTAGTATAATTAAACTATCAACATACTGCTCTACCATCATATATCTATATATATAGACAATTATATATGGGAGGATGGTATGCATAAATTTATATTAACATTGTCTTCATGCTACATATTTATATTTTATTGTCATTGACCAAATTCAATAAAACAAATATAAAGAGACAAACACTTTCAATACTTTTTGTCTCTTTGTACACTTTCATGATTTTGTCATAAAAACTTTTTTAAAATGGTTCATTGATCAAAGCATACACCAAGTGGTCCTATAATCAAGGCATGTTTATGTTTTTTCGGTTTAACATATATGATATTGATATAGCATGTATCACATATGCTACAAATTAGACTTTTCTATAAAGAGTTAGATATTCTATGCTCAAGATAGAGACAACACCTTATGGAAAAGAAACAAACAAAGTATGATAAAAGTATAACCCAAATTAGTTGACTACCATTTGTTGCCATTTTGTTGATTAAATGTATAATTAAAAAATATTATTATGAAATATGTTGTCATCTTGCTTATAGTGTTGATTGATAATATCAATGAAGTCCATCATCTCAATGAGTTTAGTCTCATTCTAAAGATTGTGAGTTCTTCAAAACAATGCATTTACATTAAAAATATGATTCATATTGCTATAAAACGTATGAATATCACAATTATTATGATATAGTTCAGTTTTTGAACTTAAAACAGTGGAGTTCTCTCAATCAAAATTAAAGAGATTTAATAGGAAACAAAAGGTTCACAAGAAATCAAACTATGACAATGGCTCATGTTCTGGTTTGTTCTTATTAATGGTTTTTACTTTATTTTATAGAGTATAGGTTTAAAGTTCATTGTTTTATCAAGTATTGAACACTAATAGATTTTCTGTTAATGACAGAAAATGTTGGTTTAATTACACTTTTGGTCCCTTATCTTTATTTTAGGTTTTAAGTTGGTCCCTTATCTTTTAAAAGTTTCAAGTTGGTCCCTTATCTTTTTTTTAACGGAAATAGTTTAAGGGACCAACTTGAAACCTAAAATAAAGATAAGGGACCAACTTGAAACTTTTAAAAGATAAGGGACCAACTTGAAACCTAAAATAAAGATAAGGGACCAAAAGTGTAATTAAGCCGAAAATGTTCAACCATCTGTTGTTACAAGCTCTTGCTATAACACACCATTAAGAAATGGTATGTTCAAAGAATTTCATGATCAGTTTCTATTAAATTTACATTGTTGTTGTAATGCTTGAGAGGTTATATTTCAATTGCAGAAAATGATATACCAATGGATATCAATTCCGAATACAGTGATACAAGAAATGTGGAAGTGTTTAAGAGGAAAGCAAACAGGATTCCTTTATCAGCTTTGTCTCAAGGTATTTTATTGTCTCAAGTTATTTAATTGTTTCACTCTTATATTAATTAAACGGATTGATATATAACATTTATCTTTATGCAGCCACAGTTAACATATTGACTCCAAACACAGTTGAAGATTCTAACCTCAACATTCCATCAAAAAGAATTAGAATTCCAAATCCTATATATTTTTCTCCTGTTTCATGTGTACTTAACTCTTCAAATGATTCAAATTCTCATAATTCCAAAACAACACAGCAAGGTAAATATGTTTCATGTATATATAAGTATATACTGCAGTGCTATTTTGTTTAAGGTTGAAGCAAAACCTTCTGTTAATCCAACGAAATGATTCCTTATCATATACAGGATCAAGTTCAGTTTATTCTCAAGTTTTGGATCCTCATTTGGAAAGTTCAAATAAATATAGATCAAAAAGGTTTCCACTACAAAATAAATATATTGGTGTTCGAAGATTAGATTTTGATGATGAGACCGATGGTATGTAACTTGATATATTCATTGTTTTGTCTATTGTTTCAAATATATATTATGTTTTTCTAATATGTCCTACATTACCATTCAGAAACCACAAATGGTGTAAATCAGCTTGATGTTTTCAAATCCACTTTGTATGCAAGTTCTGAAATTGAAGGTGTGTATTGTATGTAATTTTGTATATATGAATAAATTTTATACGTTATACACAGTTTTAATTTATATCATTAACAAGACTTGAAAGTTGAGTTTAATAAATTATTGATTATAATTACCTGTAGGGGTTATTAACTTTGGACTGCCCGAAATAACATGCAAGTGGTGTTTTGCTGAATTATGGTTTGAGGAAAGAGCAGAGAAAGCAAAAAGCGGTTCTAATGTAGAATTCTCAATTTGCTGTCAAAAAGGAAAAGTTGAACTTCCTCTTCTTAAAAAACCTCCAGACCTTTTAGTTGGTTTAATAAATGGACATGATCGACGTAGTAAAAACTTTAAGGACAATTATAGAGCTTACAACATCATGTTTTCCTTCACTTCTATGGGTGGTCATGTAATAGAAGACATTAACAACGGTGGTGGACCTCCTCAATTTATATTAAGTGGTCAAAATTATCACAGAATTGGATCTTTATTGCCTGAAGCAGGAACTACTCCTAAGTTTGCTCAGTTATACATATTTGATACTGAAAATGAAGTGGAGAATCGAACTGCATGCTTTAAGTGAGTATTTGGTTCAGTTTTATTAACACATCATCTGATTATATATAAATCTATTATTGCTTAATTAAATTTTTATATAATTTTCTTTTAAATTGCTTTCAGGTCTAATAAAAAGAAAAAAGATGCTATTGATAAATCATTAGTTAAAGACCTTAAAGAAATGATAGATTATTGCAATCCTCTTGCTAAGTCATTTAGAAAGGTCAGAGATGCTATTCAGGCCGGTACTACAGAAAATTTGTCGTTAAGGTTATATAGAAAACGATCAAATGATTCAAGGATGCATAATATTCCTACAGTTGATGAGGTGGCTGGTTTGATAGTTGGTGACTTTGAAGATTCAGAAATCGGAAGAGATATCATTGTTAATGATAAAAGGTTTGGATTAACTAGAATTCATGAAACTCATGTGTTATTCTTGCCTCTTCAGTACCCGTTGATGTTTCCTTGGGGGGAAAATGGTTGGGAACCAAATATTCCACATAGGAAGACAAAAGAAGCATCAAACGAAAAGGATGAAAGAGTGAAAATAAGAGAATTCATGGCTTTCAGATTTCAAGAAAGAAAGATGGAATTTGGCAACATTGTATTTTCTAAGAGGTTGTTTCAACAATTTGTGGTAGATTGTTACACTATGATAGAAGCGCAACGCTTATCATTCATAAGAGAAAACCAAGACAAAATCCGTTGTGATGTATTTAGTGGTCTACAAGAAGCTGTTGATAGGGGAGATGTAGATGCTTCATGTGTTGGAAAACGCATTATTTTGCCAGATTCTTTTACCGGAGGTCCAAGATACATGTTTAACAATTCTCAAGATGCAATGGGAATTTGTAAGAGGTTTGGTTATCCTGATTTGTTCATAACAGTTACATGTAATGCAAATTGGCCAGAGATACGTAACTTCGTTGATTCCAAAGGGCTTCAACCTTCTGACCGACCAGATATTGTTTGTAGAGTATTCAAAATGAAATTGGATCAAATGATGTCAGATTTCAAAAAAAATCAAATATTTGGCAAGGTTATAGCAGGCAAGTTTCTTACCAACATTTTTTAGTATATTTATTAAGTTATATACTATTTATATGTTTATATAATTATTCATAATATTCATAGTTTATTTGCATTATAATAGGTATGTATACTATAGAGTTTCAGAAAAGAGGTCTGCCACATGCACATATGTTAATGTGGTTAGATGAGAAAAATAAGATAAATACCGGACGTGATATTGACAAGGTCATATCAGCCGAGCTCCCTCATCCTAAACTATATCCAAAACTGTATAAAATTGTTTCTTCATTTATGATGCATGGCCCATGTGGTGAAGCAAGGCTTCAATCTCCTTGCATGAAGGATCGCCGTTGCTCAAAGTTCTTTCCCAAAAAGTATAAAACAACCACAACTATTGATGAAGAAGGTTATCCTTCATATAGGAGACGTAATACCGGTGTTGTTGTGGAAAAGAATGGAGTTAATTTGGACAATGGCTATGTTGTCCCTTACAATCCTTTTCTATTGATGAGGTATCAAGCTCATATTAATGTTGAAGCCTGCAATAAGTCCAATGCTATCAAGTACCTATTTAAATATGTAAATAAAGGTCCTGATCGTTCTAATGTTGAGATCTCAAATAAAAACCAAGCAGATGAGCCTATTGATGAAATCAAACGGTTTTATGACTGCCGATATTTATCACCAGCAGAGGCTGTTTGGAGGACATTTGCATTTGACATTCATCAAAAATTCCCAGCTGTGATTCGGTTGTCTATTCATTTGGAAGGTCAACAGGTTGTCAAATATGATGACAGTAGTTCACTCCATAATGTTGTTCGTTACCGGGAAATGGTTGACACGATGTTTCTTGCTTGGTTTACTGCAAATCAAGAATATGAAGAAGGTCGCAATTTGCTTTATTCAGAATATCCTACAAAGTTTGTTTATATAGCGAAGGAACATCGTTGGCAGCCAAGACAAAAAGGTTTTAGCATTGGAAGATTAACATATGTGCCTGTTGGAAGTGGTGAGTTATACTATTTGAGGGTATTGTTGACAAAGCAAAGGGGGTGCACAAGTTATGAAAGTATTAGAATGGTGGATGGCAAAATCTGTAAAACATTCCAACAGGCGTGTAGTGAATTAAGGCTTTTGAAAGATGATCAAGAGTTCAAAGATGCAATAAAAGAAGCTTATGAGACAGCTTCAGGTGATCAGATGCGGAGATTGTTTGTTAGATTGCTAAACATGAATACAATGAGTAATGCATTGGATGTTTGGAATTGTACTTGGAAATTATTGTGTGATGGTATTCTTTATAATAGAAGAAGAGCACTGAATCTTCCAGGTAATATATTATTAATCATGAATATTAATAGTATTTGTTAATTGTAATATGAAATTACATTACATCTTTGTACTTATTTGATTTAAGGTTTTTATTTTATTTGTAGATTTACAAATTTATGATGATGAGTTGAAAAATCTTTGTCTCATTGAGATTGGTAAATTGTTGACCCTAAATGGAAGAACATTAAGTGATTACAAGTGCATGCCTACTCCTATAGTTGAAGATGCAAATACATTTGAAAACAAATTAATAGCAGATGAACTCAGCTATGATAGAGTTTAATTAGGTGCTCTGCATGCAAGTTTGGTTCAAAAGTTAACTGAAGAGCAACATGCGGTATATAAAGAAATAATGACATCTGTGTTATCTGGATATGGTCAATTCTTCTTTTTGTACGGCTACGGCGGTACTGGGAAGACTTTTTTGTGGAGAACACTTTCAGCCGGTTTAAGAGCACAAGGGAAAATTGTAATCAATGTTGCTTCGAGCGGAATAGCATCTTTATTGCTTCCAAATGGAAAAACAGCTCACTCAACTTTTTGCATTCCTTTGGAAATTAATGAAAAATCAACTTTCAATATTACACAAGATTGTCATAGAGCTCAATTATTAAGATCAGCCAGTCTATTTATATGGGACGAAGCTCCAATGATGAATAGATATTGCTTTGAAGCATTTGATCGCACAATGAAGGATTTGATGGGAAAGGTCGACAAGGAAAACAGGAACAAGCCATTTGGTGGAAAAGTTGTCGTCTTAGGTGGAGACTTTAGACAGATACTGCCGGTGATTAGAAAAGGATCAAGAGGTGATGTTGTTAAGGCAACAATTAGCTCATCAAAGTTATGGAAGCATTGCAAAAAGTTTTGCAATTGACAAAAAACATGCGGTTGAAGGGTGATTCAACCGATAAGTCACAAAGTGAACTAAAGGAATTTGCAGAATGGATTTTGAAAATTGGAGATGGTCGAATTGGTGGAGATGAAAATGGAGAGGCTGTAATTAATATTGCTGAAGATTTGTGTGTGTTACAACATGATAACCCTTTGCTTTCTTTGGTTGATTTTGTCTACCCAAATATTGTAAACTATCTTGGGAAAAGCAATTTTTTTGAAGATGAAGTAATTCTGGCTCCAACATTAGAGGTTGTTCAAGAGGTAAATGATTTTGTGCTATCTATGATTCCAGGTGAATCTCAAGATTTTTTAAGTTGTGATACACCATGCAAATCTGATGAGGATCATTCAATTCAAAATGACTGGTTTACATCCGAATTTTTGAACGATATCCAATGTTCTGGGATACAAAATCATCGATTAACACTAAAAGTTGGTGTGCCCATTATGCTGTTGCGCAATATTGATCAAGCTTGGGGACTTTGTAATGGTACTACTCTACAGGTTACCGAGTTGAGTAAAAACATTATAAAAGGCACAATTATATCTGGGAAAAATGCTGGTGAAGTCGTGTATATTCCAAGGATGGATTTAGTTCCTTCAGATTCTGGGCTTCCTTTCAAGTTTTGTCGCCGTCAATTTCCTATATGCTTGTGCTTTGCAATGACGATAAACAAGAGCCAAGGACAATCTCTGTCAAAGGTTGGACTTTATTTACCCCGACCAGTTTTCACACATGGTCAATTGTACGTAGCAATATCAAGAGTAACAACGAAAAAAGGCTTGAAGGTTCTTATATTAGATGAAGATGGTAAGACTTGCTGCACAGCCAACAATGTGGTGTTTCCCGAAATTTTATATTATTTGAAGGTTTAAATACTAAGCAAAGTAACACATGGTAAGTTTTATAAAATTCATTGTTTCAATTGATTGTTTATAATATGTTGTTATATTAGTTTAAGAGTGTTCGATAAATATTTAGCATCTTAATGTGTTTATATTAAAACAGGTTTGAATCAGATTGCAGCTATATACTTATGGTCAATGTTTCTTGATGGAGATGCTGACTATTGACATTTTTTGTTATACAGGTACAATTATATTCCATTACTTAAATTTATTTATTAGATTTGTGTTGTTATATGAATTACCAATCCATTGTTATTGAATTTTGATATTATAGTTTACATTAAATTCTATAATGTCCACATATTGAATAGCATATGTTTTAATTTGTGCAGTTTAGGATTTATGCATTAAAATTTAGCTAAATAAGTGGAGGTGGACCAGTAACAAAAAACCAGTTAGGCCCAAAGTCAAGGTTGGCCTACTAACAAAGCCTATATCTAAAAATCAATGTTGTTTCTCTTCATCCATCTATAACACGACGGCTAGGGTTTGAGAAGGTAGTGGGTTGAAAAACGCATCATTTGCATTCAAGAAAACAACAGATTTCTTACCAGCGGATTTTGCAAAAGCTCATACAAAGGTATATGACTTATATGTTCATATTATAATCATCTTAACCTCAAAAAAATAAGCATCAATTGGTATGTATTGAAGTATGATTTATCTACTCACTACAATTAGATTCAATGATTACAAAACTATAAGTTCCATCCATGTAACATATGACAATATTGTGTTATTTAGTGTGAATATTTTGTGTAGTTTCAATCTTTAGCAGACTATTTGTTTTTAAAATACTTGCATAATGTTGATAAACCACACCCACAACAGTAATTGCAAGTGAAGAAGAATTGTGATTGAGAAACACTAACTTGATTCTTACCTGTTCTTTTTCCATTTGAATTACATACACCTGATTGATACACACAACAAAATTATTAGACTATTTGTTTTTAAGATACTTGCATAATGTTTGAATTTGACTATTATAAATTTGTTCAATCTTCTGGTTTGGAACATAACAAATGTTCTTTTGGAATGTGACAATATTGAATATTGTTTTAATATATTTGAATACTGTATTAATTTGACTATTATAAATGATTTGTTTCAGATGAATGTTATTGCTGGAGAAAATGTAATGCCTCCAAGATTTTGGGATGTTGTAATATCTGATCTTGATTTTTTGGGGAAAAAAGTTGTGGTAATATTCATAATTATTATATTTGCATAAATTGATATTACTATTTCATTATTTTATATTTACATACTAAGTTTTTTTTTTATGATTTCATTTTTCAGCATATCCCAAGAAGTATCATAATTAATTTTTTGCAAGAGGAACAACATAACATTATTATAGCTTTGGAGAATTCAAACATTTCAGTTCATTGTAATTTAAAGACATCACCAAGGAAATTGAATGAGAAGTACATATGTGGTGAATGGACTGCATTTGTCAATCAAGCTAATTTCAATATGGGGTGCACTATTAGGTTAACACTTTCGGATCCACCAACACTTTTGAATGTCAGCATCATCAATCCAAATGCATAAGTGTGTATGTCAACGAATTGTATTAGCGTATCTGTTAAGAACCATGTGATGTTTTATTATGTTGTTATTATTTTGATTTTCAAAGTTGAACTATGACTCAAATATTATTGTTAATGTGTAATGTTATGTCCCTAATATAAATTATTATATTAGAGTATCTTATTAATTGGTTATTTTGGTTGTATTCAAATGCTTACCCCCCTTATGAAAGCCACCGTCAATTTATTTTATGTCGCAGTTAATTTAAAATATGACATTTAGAATCGGATCGTTTAAACAAATTGTTCCCCGTGCGTTGCACGGGTGTGAATCCTAGTGTATAACAACCAAAGAGGTTGAAATAGTAGGTTGAAGTTTATAAGAGTAATAATAAAAACTAATAAGGCAAATTAATAATAACATATAAATTGTAAAAAGAAAAATAAATAACTACATTAATGCAGAATTTTAAGTACTTAGAATATACCTTGACGACGACCACGTGTTGATGTTACATTAGCGGTGACCTCCACATCTACACATAGTGTTTGTGATTCGTCAAAATTGTCATTGAAGTCCATACTATCTGCTGTGATTAGTCATAATTAGTTAAAAATAACGATTATTATAATGCTACATATTTTGTATATCATTATAGGTAGTAAAGAGTTGGAGTTACCATGTACAATGTTATTAACACTTGTTTTGCTTGGTCCCTCTTCACTGTCATGATTTCCTTGAAAATTTGATAAAAAATTCCGACCTGCAAAGGTAGTAATTATTTTTAAAAATTGAGCTACAATATATGATATAAAATTTAAAAATATTAAATATGTTATGAACTATTTATAACATGAGGAAGAATATAGAAGGGAAGAGATGAAGGAGAGAAAGAGAAGAGAGAATAGACTATTGTATTGTATTCACAAGTGTGTCATTACATTGTAATATATGTTCTATTTATAGGACAATATATGGGCCAATGAATATGGGCCAATACTAATGGACATCCACTATATTATTCATAACACTCCCCCTTGGATGTTCATTAAGGATATGCCTCATTAAAACCTTACTAGAGAAAAACCCAATGGGAAAAAATTCTAGTGAAGGAAAAAGAGTACAACATCATTTTGTGTGATAATCTGCCTCGTTAAAAACCTTACCAGGAAAACCCAATGGGATAAAACCATGGTTAAGGGAAAAAGAGTGCAGAACACATTTATTTCTCCCCCTCATAAAGACAATTATATATGAGATGAAGAATGCCACTTAATCTTCTATACTTGTTGATCGGAAGCTTCACTTGGCGATGACTTTGTAGAAAGATCTGTTTTATCTCTTTTGATATACTCTTCTTTGAATTAGCTGTTGATATCATCTTCAAGTTTCTTGTATGTATAGAATCACAAACCTCAACAAAATCACATTCTGAGCTTTTCTGGATGTAGTGCTAAAACTTTCACATAATTTGGATGATATTGTTGTATTTTAAAATACAAATTATATACTTAACTTTGTTCCAACATCTTTGAGTTTATTGATATTGACAAGTAAAATACAACAACATGCATAATTGGCTAAATCCAATAGTAACCTCAATTGAACTATGGTACTTTCAGACCAATTCAAGTAACTCATTATATCAAATAATGAGAAATTCAAAACCCTTATTTCGCCTTTTATTGGCTTTGAGAACACCGTATGAGAATTCATTATTTTGAAGAATGTCATGCTCTTCGATTGCATCATAAGGCTTGGTATGGTCTAACTGGTCATGCCAATCATGTTCGCTTTTCCATATGTAGAACTTTGCCATTAGAAAAATGATACTGCAATATTTCAAATAGTATTTTCTCGCAATTTGAATCCTTTAGGAATTTTCATATTTCCTTATTTTATCTTCATACTTTGATATTAATAGTTAGATAAAATAATAGAGTTCAAAGTAAAAGAGTCTCTAAATCACACTTGAATTCTCAATATGCTTCCCCTCAAAGTGTGATTTCCACCACATTGTTATAAACATTGTTTTGGAATTTCATAGATATCTACCGGAGAATCACTAGACAATTTCGAATACACCATCATGTCCTTTATGGGGCAACTTAATCATATTTTGATAAAAGATCACAACTTAGATGAAATATTTGCTTCAGGAAATATTTCAATAGTATATAAAATTCATCAACCAAATATTTTCTATAAAATTTGACAAATGTTGTCATTCTCATATTCCTCATTTGGGAATACTAAAATAGTTATACAACATGTATTTTGCTTGTATGCATACACAACGAGACTTATTCATTTTATTAAGTCATCTATTCAATATTTGAAATTATACGTCTCATGGAGATTAAATCCTTCAAGGAGTTTTATATAATCCACACTAACAAGTCAGCCATATAAATATATTATGACACATTTTTCAAATAAATTGAATTAGGTGAATATTTTGATTTCACTTCAGGTGAATATTTCTCTTCACAATCAATGGCAAACTTTTAATATTTGTATTTCAACATTTTCTATTCACATGAAAATTGATTTGTATCTCATCATTTTTACATCTTCACTATGCAAAGTGAGTTCAGTTACGTAGCAATTGCATCTTTTCATTTAGACAATCATTGTGTTGTCTATAATTCTCAATAGACTTTGGTTCATGATCCTCATTAACTCTTATCACAAATAGCGCTATATTATATATAAAAATATCGTCAACGTTGACTTCCTTTTGGTTCCATCATATTCCATTCGTGACATATTCGTCGAGATCTCTTTATTATCATAACTTTCAGGTACCTGATAAGTTCTTCTGGAACTGAAAAATGAAGTATGTCAAATGTTCTTTTGAAGTTTTCATATCCTCACTTGGGTCATCTTTCTTTTTAGCTCCTTTCTCATTTGAGGATTTTTATCATTGGAACCGATTGGCCACGCTTCAAGGTGGTTAGACTCATTTGCAATATAAGATAGTCCAACGGGGACATCCATTTTGATTGGAGCATTAGCAGCTGATAGTTAATTTCATAAACTTTGCAAATGATTTATCTTTTGAACTTTTGGTTCAAACTACTTTATATGAGGATCAAGATGAGATAATAATAATAACAATAACAATTTATTTCAAGTGATTCCTTTGAACTTCTGGTTCATATTTTCCAGCTGCTTATTCTCTCCCCCTAATATTGAGAAAATTAATTCATCACTTGATAATCAGCCTATCGGGCTGTAGATAAGTCTCCAGTTTTTATCTCAAAAGGCTTTATAATAGTTGGAGATTCATATCAAATATATTTTCTCAATATTCTTTAATAATTCATCTCAGTGCAATATATTGGAGCAACTTGAACATATCAACATATCCAAAAATGCTTATATGAAAAATATTAGGTTATAAACCTAAACTTAATTGCAAATTAAGGGGAGAACTTTCATATAATAACTTATTGGCTTGATGCGAATCAAAAAACTCAATATAAATGATTCCATGTTCCCAAAGTATAATTTTGAAGTTAATTATGATTTCATAAGTATCAATTACACATTTAACTTTAGACGTCTAAATGATGGATCTCCAGGTCCATATTTTTAATTAGCATATGCTGCAAGATATTCAATATCAATTTTGATTTACATATGATACTTATCAAATACTTTTTGAAAATGAGCCCTCTGTCAAATCAACTTCACAAACTTCTGGTTGTGAGTTGATTAACCATTTAGTTGATGCGTCAATTAAAGTCATAAAATATCTAAATGGTAATTGATGAATTGATTTACAAATATCGCCTTATATACATTCTCAAATTGTGAAAGACTCAAAATTTCAAATTTTCAACTTCCTTTGGGAACTAGTATCACAAACCATTGGATTGAACAATCTTCTTGCTCTTCAATACAAATCCAATAATATAATAAATATTTTACGCATCATAATAGATTCGGGATAACCCAACCGATCTTGCCAAAGACAAACTTAATATGATTTGTAAACTTATGGTTTACAATAATTTGTACTTCAACTGCACTGGTATATATATAAGTGTAGTACAAACTTATGATTTATAACTTTTTCATTTCACTTATTTTATCTAAAATATATGTCGTAATATATAAAAATATTCAGCATTTATCTCCTTATTTCAATATGATCTTCATGTATAAATGATAGAAAGATTACACTTATATATGTCATCAATGGTTCTGCCAATCAACGTCTCCCTTATTATTCGGCTGAATTGTTACTATATTCATTTATGTTCGTTTAAATGCGTTTGATCATACGAGTGAGTGTCATTCGGTACAATCAATCATTGGTGTATTTATATAAATGAGCTCGAAACTTCATGTTGCCACTACGTCTATTTAGTTTGAACAAACATAATTTGAAAAAAAAATTCTAAATAGAAAATAAATTGATATTCTAATCAATTTATTAACCTTTTGCTTAATCATGTATTAAGAACTCGGAACACGCAATTTCTTCAACAAATAACCATAAAACAACTTGTCTAAAAATTAGTATTTCATATGGAGTAGATAATATTGAAAACGAAATTCTCTTTATAAGCAATTATATATTTAGTCACGTGAGGTTGAAAAAGAATAAATAAATTACAACTAACCTCGGATTCTTCCTTGTAAATAGAGCCAATAAACTCTGATGACTTGACAATTATCACAAGTACTTTTACGGTGTCCTCCCAAACAGTTCATAAGCCACAAACAAACCATTATATCAAAATAAAATATCAGTTCATACATATATGTAGAGAAAGAAGTTCTTCAAGAACTATATAGAAATCTCTATGATATAATTTTGTGCAATTCTCCAAGAATGTCATTAGAATTCATAGAGAATAAAGATTGAGTTTTCTATGTTCTTCAGGAACTAGACTGTTGAATTCTTCTGGGATTCATAAAGAAGTAAAATTGAGTTTTTCTAAGTTCTTCAGGAACTATACAATATATTTTAACAATAAAATCAATTATCTAATCAATCATTCGGGGATTAACTCTTTTTAAATTCTGCTGAAATTCAAATATGTTGAATTCTTCAGAAACTATTTTTTAAATTATTCAGGAATTCACATAGAATTAAACTTGAAAAGCTAGGGAGTATAGATAGAGAAATGAGAGCTTTGTAATATTCTCTGGTATGTTTATAATGTAGTATAATAACAATAATTGCATGTGTCAAAAACAAAAAAAAAATTACTCATAAAATTTATTGTGTCCAACTGTCCATATATTATATCAATCTTAATTGCCAATTTTAAAAACTTTTGTAACCCAAACTTAAAAACGGTCAAGCTGCACATATTGATGTATCAATATTGCCAAGTATTTCTATACTAAGATTAAGTTCTTTTAGAATTATTAAGAAAAATTGTTTCTTAAGCGATCTTTTAAGAATGCTTTAAATTTTAGTTCTTCGGGAACTATTTTAGTTCTTGAAGGAATCGTGTCCCAACACTTCAAACCAATGAATTTTATTCTTTGAGCAATCCTTCGGGGATGCTTTAATATTAAGATTTTTTTTTTCTTTAGTTCTTCGGGAACTATATCAAAATGGTCTTCATGAACAACAAAAAATCTTATTATTTAAGCAATCTTTCAATGATGCTTTAATGTTAAATTCTTCTGGAATTCAACAAGATTATATATGATTAACACACAATAATATCAATAAAATAAAATAAAATACAACAAAAGAATATGAACATGCAATTGAGTATAATCGAAATAAAAAATACTAATGAGATTAATTTTATTAATATTTAGAAAATAAAGTTAACAGGATTCTTCAATAAATCAATTGTATAACCGAAAAAAAAATGAAGTCAATGGTCATAATAAATTGAATTAAAGGTGACAAAACTAAATGAAATTAATTGGTATTATAATTCCATAATTGATTGGGTAATGAATTGATAACATAGAACAAAGAAATAAATGTCATTAAACTTTAACATGAATAATTTTCGTGATGATCAGGATCGGTTAATATTTGTCAAGTGGAATAGTACTACTGTACATTATTCAAGCTCTTTCTTGATGAATTCTTCGGGAATTCTACGATTTTTTTTTTTTTTTTAAGGTTTCTCAAGAACTATATAACATCTTTATAATGTAGGAATAATTTATTTTGTGCAATCCTTCAGGGATGCATATATATTAAATTATTTAGGAGTTCTTCAAGAACTCTATAATTGATCTTATCAATTATTTGTACATCCTTCAGGGATATATCACTATTAAATTCTTCAGGAATTCATGGAGAACAAAATTTTGATTTTCAAGCTCTTCAAGAAATATATAAGAGATCAAATCAGTTACTTATCCAATCCTTTAGGGATTATAAAATATAAATTCATTTGACTTATATGTATGAATCATCGGGATTCGTATTTTTTTTTTAAAAAAAATTTATGATACTTTTAGAAACGTAGTCTTATGAATCTTTAGGATTCATATTTTAAATTTAGTCACACTATGAATATGAATCTTCCGGATTCATATTTTAAAAAATTCACTACTATACTTGTGAATCATAGGCTATGAATCTTCGGGATTCATATTACAAAATTTTCATATTTTTGCTTCTAGGTTGTGAATCAATATAAACAATAAATAAATAAATAAGATTTGAAAAAAAATAGAATAAAAAATCACACTGAAAATAAAATTATCACTTCCCATGGTTGTTATACCTTTCTTGAAATCAAAGAGAGACTATCGTGCTGATAACGTGTTATGAACTATTTATAACATGAGGAAGAATATAGAAGGGAAGAGATGAAGGAGAGAAAGAGAAGAGAGAATAGACTATTGTATTGTATTCACAAGTGTGTCATTACATTGTAATATATGTTCTATTTATAGGACAATATATGGGCCAATGAATATGGGCCAATACTAATGGACATCCACTATATTATTCATAACAAAATATATATATAAGTATTAATGTATAGTCTGTGTCATGACTAACCAATTGTGGTGTCATTATTATGTCTAACACTTGGTCCAGCTTCGAGGTCATGTGTTCCTTGAAACCTTGTACTTGAAAAATTCATATTTGTGAGATTTTGGAATGGCACTCTCGAAGCAACGTTATTAGTAGAAGATGTTTCCACTTGTTTCCCCTTTTTTTTGGTTTGATTATAATTCTCTCTTCTTCTTAATAGTTCTCGTTCTCTTTGTTCACTACTGATTATTTGTCTTCTATTTATTTCATATTGTGCCCTTCTTTCCCTTTGATGTTCCCTTGATTGTTGAGTTCTTCTATTTTCCATTTTAATTAATGTTGTACCTGACAAAGTTTTAAACATATAATATTATGTGTTTCAGAATTAGAGTTATATTGCTTCAAAAAAAAAAAGAATAAGAGTTATATATCAATCTCTTAAGGAAAAAAAACATGAACTTTATTCTATATATATATATATATATTATTTAATAATTCGTTTTCCTATAGTAAATACAAATAACTCATTTATCTGAAACATAATCAAATACATCACCTATCTTAATAATAGTCAAATCCATCTTAATAAAAACAATAAACAAACCTTGCTTGCTATGTTGAAAAGTTAAATTGTAGGATCTTCTCTATTTTTTGGTTTACTCCCGCTGCAATTTGGGAAGACTCATTCTTTTTATGTCATTGTCAATTTAAAATAACCCACAATTACATTTTTTAAGTGCCGTTGGTTAATTGTATAAAGAAATTTCTTGAAGCAACAAATATTCACCTAATAATATTCGAAAAAGGATTCTCTCATTTTTTTTTCTTCAATTTTCCTCAATTGTTACATCTTGACCATTAACTAACTTTTTTACATTTTTTTTCTAATTAAAATATTATTACATGGTTTTGATCCAATAGTGTAAATGCAACATTATTTCCTCAATTTTTTTTCTAATGGAGAGAATTCATTCTCATAAAATTCTACTACCATACACTACTTATATATTGGTCTATTTAATTTGAGTAAATTGTGTCTCCTCTAAGGTAACCAATGTTGAAGAAAAATTTAAACTTCTAGTTGGAATTGTTTAAGCACTGCATTTTCAAAATTCACCGTCGTCACTTTTTGGTGATATATAGACTGAAGGTTCACATATAAACACTGAACAATTCAGTGTAAAGTACAAATTTTTGTTTTTGTAATTATAGAAGAGAAAAAGAGAGAGTATGGAACCTGTATTTTTAGAGAGAGTAGAGACAAAAAAAGAAAGATTTATATAGTGGTTTGTATATGCTTCATGTGCGGACAAACATTTCTAATTCTTCATTTACCAGTGATCTATATATTGTGAATTAATGGCATGAAATAAGAGTGATGTTAGAATGTTTTTTCGGTTTACAAAATGATGCAAGCAGTTCCAATTTTTTGTGGTAGTGAAGAAGTGAGGCAACATCTATGTGAGAGGTTAAATTTGGATAAGAAGTTACTAATTTATTGAGTGAATCACCAAGAGAGGGTAAATTTGGAATTAACAAAAATCCACACCAAATTCAAGTATCCTTTTTATATTAGTAATTAGTAATAGACTATAAAAAAATATATACTGTTCAACGTCTCCCTCCATTCTCAACAAAAACACACACACATAATACTAAATAGAGAAATGTTATTTAAACATGAAAAGGGGACATCTCAACAATATTAAGGGGAGTCACGTGTATATAAACGGGGAGTTTTTCAACACATTTGGTTAACTGACATTAACCAAATTTGATCTCCAACTCCTCAACTGTTTGTTTACGATAAATTGTATATGAGACACATTTTGATTATTTGCGGATGATAAAGTTAAAACAAAGTTAAAAGTAAATATTTTTTCAAGTTTGAAAGATTTTATGCCTACAACATCAAGGGGAGTCACGTATATATAACCGGGGCGTTCTTCAACACATTTGGTTAACGGGGGGAACGTTTGAATAATTCAATCTTGTGAAATAGGTGATATTTGAAACTCCAAGTTTTTCTGCTTACCTTCCAAAAACATCCACCCAAAAACCCTAGCCCCGTTATAACCCTCAAGTCCTCTAAAGGTGTGAATTCTTATACATGTTGATTGATTTCTAGAATGTTTGCAAGCCTATGGTAGAATGACTATGTTTGTGTTGATTGCGTGAAATATATACCATCTTTAAACAGGAGAGAATGTGAGGGAGTGAAGTGATTAAAGTTTGGTCAATATTTTTGAAAAGTTCTTGATTTTTCGTTATAAATCTATGTGCGAGTAAATTTTTGATAGGGATGATCATTGAAATGATAATTGTGGGTATCTAACTTGATTGACTTTGATGCTTTGAATAAGATTGTTGATGATAGTGCCAGGTTTTCCGATGGATGAAGATATTCCTTGAGGACAAGGAAAAGTTAAAGTTTGGGGTTGTGATGACTCCACGTCATTACTATATTTCTACCTATTCCAAGACCAATTTACGAGGTTTTAGTATGTTTTTGCACAACAATAAGTGGAAGTTACGTCAAGTACAATGCTGCTGAAAGCACAAGAAAAGCAGAAAAATTTGTGAAAAATCCAGGTATTGCGCGCGGCGCGGGAAGATCTGCACGGGGCGCAATTAATTTTGAATTTCACCATTACATTCTGTTTTCCCGCGCGCGGCGCGGGCGCGTAACCTAGGCCTATATATTGGAATTTCTTAAGCAGAATTTGACACAGAATTTTTCGGCGAGTAACGTAAGACTTTTGGAAGAAATTTCAGAGCTCCTCGCAATGCTTTCTTTCATCTTTATTGTTAATTTGTGTTTAGTTATGTTCGGCTAAATCCTTATGATTGGCCTTAGGGGATTCTAATCCCGAATTATCTCGAACCATGTGTTTTCTTTTATGTTTATTAATTAATTACGAAGTTAATTTCATCAATTTTTCCTCGTGCTTAATGCTTTACATGATTTGATCACTTGTGTGATGATTTTTAATAATTTGTTTTATTATGAGAATAGGAATAGATTATTGATCTAGGGATTATTGTAAAATTGATTTTCACTTAAGAGATTTTGGTTTACTAATTGAGATCAAAGATTAAACCGCGAATTCCTCACTTGATCATAAATCAGATTTGGGATTCATGATCAAGGGAGAGGATTATGTTACCAAGACGTTGAACATAGTTACTTATATTAATCGATCGTGAACCTAAATTTGTAGTTCGTTAATAAGCATGGAATCACCGAGATGAATTAGGATTAGATGAACCAAAATGTCCAATCGCTTGTCTCTCTCTAAAAATCCTAAGTCAATTCAAATATTTTATTTGAATCTTTTCTAAATATTTTGTCTAAATATTTTATTTAGGCGACAAATCCAAACAAACAAATCCCCTTTTTATATTATTGTCAATTTACATAAGTATGATTTTAGTTTACAATTATTGATTTATCACAATCCCTGTGGATAAGAATCTTATAAATTTTATTACTTGAGAGCATTTAGTATACTCGCTAAATTAGTCCTCAATTATGCAGAAGATATTGTATACTAAAGGAGCACAAATCTGAGGGTTTAGGACTTGAAACTCCGAGTCATATTGCATCGTCACATATGGCTTTTCTTAACTAATTATCCTTATACAGTTCAATTTTTAGACTTATCAAAGAACAAGTAGATATTTACAGTTCAATTCCCATGCTATATGTGTATTAATGGTAGCTAGCATTACCATTAAGCCATAAGGAAAGAGCTGAATCCCATTATTGCCGTTAGGTTAGCAGCAGCAAGCTGAAGATTACCAATGTTATGAACATGAAGTAGTTGATTAAGCAAGTAAACGAGGATAGCCGGTCCAGCAAGAGGGAAGAGAAGATTGAGTTCAATCCATGTGCATTTAATTTTTGTGTATCAAACATTTACATTTAAATTTTGAAATTTGATTCTCTTCATTCACATTTATACCCCTTTTGGCTATCATACTTTATTTTTTTCCTTTCAAAGAGAAAATCATGTCACACACAAACCTCATTATGCAAAGCAGTGAGATAGGGTGCTTATTTGAGAAGTGGTACCTATTATCGAATATTTGATACAAACTTTTTCAAGGGGAAGCTGGATCGAGGTGCTAATAATCGGTACTACTTTCTATATAGCTTTTCTATTAAGGAGTTATACAAATCATTTGTATCTTATTAATTTGGTATTGTGCTATTAAGGAGTTATACAATCATCTCTAATAGTCTGTTAATGTTTGGTCCCTCAATCATCTCTAATACTTGCAAGTTGCAACATCAAAATTTTGATCAAGAACCTTCTTGTATGCTACGGTAATTTTTTATTTTCATTCCATATATTTGCATTCATGCATGTTGAGATCCTCATTTTTCTGATTCTTGAATATTCAAGAACATTCACTCTTCTGTATGAAGACAAAACAAAAGAACTTCAATTGAACAAAGGTGTTCTGTCCCAACAACTTTTTTTGGGTCAATTTTTTATTGGTTGTTCTCTGATAAGTCTAAAAATGAGTCATTTAAAAAATTACAAGTAGTTTAGGTCATCATAGTAATTAGTTAGAAAAACCATAGGTGATGATGCAATATGACTTAGAATTTCAAGACCTAAACCCTCAAATTTGTGCTCCTTTAGTATACAATATCTTCTACATAATAATGCAGAAATCATACTTAAATATCAAACTTGTGAGAATATATATAATAAAGTATGAAAGGAGTAGACTACTAACTTAGAAATATAAAAGACCCAATAACAGAAGCATCGAGAATAGACTAGTAACTAATATCTCCCCTCAAACTTACGATGCATTAATGGGAAGCATCGAGAGTTTGTCAATCGAAAAACGAAAATATACTCAATAGTAAATAATATAGACTCAAAACATATAGTATCTAACACTCCCCTTGAAGCTAAAGCTAAGCTTTAAGTTTGTTACAAATTAACCCTGATATTAGATGATCCTTTCATGCGCGAGGTACATAGGATCAAATTTGATTTAAGCTTGGGAGAACATGAAACTCATTACAAGTATTTATAGACCCGGTAAAAATTATACACGTATAGCTGGCATGAGCCTAACATCACAAGCCAAGTATAGACTGCTTAATTCCATGCAATGTTGATAAGGCTTCTCTCATTGTCCACCGATTGTTCGGATGATGTGCTACACATGACAAGCCAACTCTCATTGCAGCAGATATGCACTCCTCAGCTTTGTGCATCCAAACTGGGATACTGTCACTGTAACTGTTGTCGACAGACGCACTGCTACTAATACAATCACTGCTGAAATTTTGTGTTGAATACTCAAATTGGTTGATAAGTCTTTGATCAACAATCTTAAGTAATTGCTTGTCATCCATGTCTAATACAAATTTGTTCATGCTTAATCCTTCTTTGAACATTTCATCAGTTGGTTTTTTGGCTATGAACATCTCTAGAAGTAAGATTCCAAAACTGTACACATCACCACTAGTTGAAACCTTTCCACCTAGACCATATTCTGAAACATGTCACACAAATATTAGATATCTATGTATTACATGCATTCATACAATCATACATATATAGCTATGCATAAATAAAAGGTAAAATAAAGTATAATTCAAAGTAGAAAAAACTCATTAGTAAGTTACCTGGGGCGATATAGCCGATCGATCCCTTCAATTCTAGAGTGCTGCTATGTTTCTCTGATGGATTTTGTGAGAGAAACCTTGCCAATCCAAAATCTGCCACATGTGCAACCATATCTTCATCTAATAGGACATTGGCAGGTTTGAGATCACAATGGACTATTGGTGGATCACAGTCATTGTGCAAGTAGTCCATTGCAGATGCAACATCAATGGCAATGTTTAACCTTTGCAACAAGGTCAGCGAAGATTCCGGCTCAAGATCTTCTGGATATAAACTCAACTCCAAATTACCATTAGGCATGAATTGCATAACAAGGGCCTTAAAATCATGCCCCTTGTAATCAGTGCTGGAGCAAGAAGTAATCACCTTGACCAGATTCCGATGCCGAACATTTTTCAAAGTTTCACATTCTGCATTAAAACTCTGAGAGGCTTTGCTTTGTTGCAGGTCCAGAATTTTAACAGCAAGTGTGGTAGTTTGACTTTCGCAAGTGCTGATGTTGAATACACCCTTGTAAACAGAACCAAAGCCTCCTTTTCCAACCATGTTTTCTGCTGAAAAATTGTTTGTAGCAAGCCTAATATCACCATAGGATATATTTTGAGGCAGCCCCTTTAGAGGAATTAATGACAAAGTTCTTTTCTCCTCCTTGTGTTTCTTCTTTAAGGACTTCAACCGCCACAGTAGATAGATCATTGCCACGAACAAAACAGTCGCGCCTATAATCCCGAGTATGATAGGAAGTAAAATGTTTCTCTTGTTTTTCTTACCTGCAACACACAAAGTGACTCCAAACTTGTTCATAACTTGATTGTTAAGGCCACATAGTTTGTTGTTACCTTGGAGATCAACCGCGCTTTGGTTCATAAAAACACCTTTCATAGGAACCTCTCCTTCCAATTTGTTGAAAGACAAATTTAAGCTGGCCATATATGCGAGATTTTCTAAACTCTCAGGAATTGAACCAGTGAGATTGTTTGATGATAAATCCAGTGTCTCAAGGGATGCTAAATCCCCTAGACTATTTGGAATTGAGCCACTGAATTTGTTTCTTTCCATCATAAGCATCTTCAAACCATTTGCTTTGATTTCAGGAATGTTCCCCGACAGCATGTTGTTCGATACATACATATACTCTAGATGCTCCATGTTGGATACAGGAGGAAGCGAACCGTTCAAAGAATTTCCATGCAAGTACAAACCTGTTAAGCCAGAGAGTTGAAAAATCTCTATTGGTATGACACCAACAAGCTTATTCATTTCTAAGTCAAGTATAGTCAAACTCTCGCATTGTCCGATACTCGTGGGAATTCTACCTGAGAACTGGTTGTTTCCTAATGCAAGATGATACAGATTTGTAAAATTGCTAAATATGTCTGGAATTTCACCAGACAATCTATTTTGGTATATCGCAAGCTGCTCCAATTGCTTGAGTTCTCCTAATTCTAATGGTAACTCTCCACTGAAAGAATTATTTTCAAAAGATAAGGATGTGAGACTTTGTAACTTGTTCATTCTACGAGGAATGCTTCCATTTAGCTGATTATCAGCAATACAAAACTGTTGTAGATTGCTTGAGAGATAGGCAACAGAATTTGGAAGTTCCCCAGCCAAGTAGTTATGGTTCACCTTAAGAATTTGCAACTGAGTGGAGTCTCTAAGTGATTCAAAGAACTTAAAATTCAAGGATGTGGTGGAAGTGAGATAGTTATAATCAAGAGTCAAATGAGTGAGGTTTTTCAAGTTGTTGAAAACAGGTATTGGCCCATGAAACCTATTGGCAGATAGACTAATATTTTGAAGATGAGATGAATTGGATATGGAATTAGGAATCACGCCTTCAAATCTATTATTTGCCAAGTCAAGTGTCGTTAAATTCGGAAAGTAGTTGCCAAAATTTTGCGGCAACTCGCCTGATAGATTGTTACTTGTCAGGGATAAGAAAACTAAGGAAGATAAGTTGAAGAAGATAGAAAGAGGAAACTTGCCACTGAAATTGTTAAATGAGAGTTGAAGTGTTGAAAGATTGTGGAGATTACCAAATTCACTCGGAATCTCACCAACAAATCTGTTACTTGCCAAGAAAAGTTTTTTAAGAGACAAGAGATTACCAAATGATGAAGGGATTTTACCTGTGAGATTATTGGCAGAAAAGTCTAAATTTCGTAGATTATGGAGTCGTCCCAATTGTGGTGGAAGTGTACCGGAGAGATTGTTGGTAGGTAAATGAATGACATTGAGGAGTGAGAGATGAGAAAATTGGTAGGGAATTTGGCCATAAAATCTGTTATTGGAAAGGTCAAGTATATGAAGGTATGTGAGGTTGGAGAGATTAGAAGGTAGTTTACCAGAAAGTTTAAGTCCTGATAAGGTTAGAGATTGAACTCTTTCATCAATTTTGGAACAGTTGACACCATACCAAGTACAGTGATTAGAATCTTGTTTCCAACTTGATAGAGCATTGTATGGATCAGTCACTTGTAGTTTGAAAGATAGAAGGATATCTTTGTCTGTGGTGCTATTGTTACAAATGATGACATGAAAATTATGAAGTAGGAAACATATGAGCAAAATAAATCTTATATGGATCATAGTGGCTATTGGCTAAAGAGGAATGCGGTTTCACACTTTTATGTGCACAGTGCATGCAGGTATTTATAGATGGATTTTTCTATCATTGCAAATTGCAAATTGCAAATTTGCAAATGTTAAAAAGTTTATTAGTAAATTTGTATTAAAATTTATACATTTTATATATTTTTTTTTAAGAAGCTAAATTACTCCACTCAAATTGGCACATTAGTTCTTTCTTCTTTTGCTTTGACCCGTAAAGTTTATAATGATGCATGGTTTGGGATTGATTTCATTTTGGATAATTCATTCCTTTCGTCATTTTTCTAATTAAATTTTAGGTTAATCAGGGAACGGCGTAAACAGAACCTAAAAAAGCCAAGACTCCACATTTGGGTCATTACCAGGTATTTTTTTTTTCTATCAAGTTTACTAGTCTTTTAATCGGGGACGGATCCAGACATAAAATATTAGTGTGATTAAAATGAAAAAAATTATTAATTAAATTATATTAAAAATAAAAAATAATATTGTTTAATGTAATACATTTACAATGAAAATTGTCTATTATCCATTTCTTGAAAATTGTAGCTGAAATAACGCTTGCAGTTGCTACCGATACTTCAGAAGCTTATAAAACATATCAAATGTAGTGCACTTATTTGTTTGCACAATTTTTTCAGAAATATCTGAAACTCATTTTAACTTTGTAAATTTTGGGTCACGTAAAACTAACTTATTAACATGTGTTATGCACAAGGAAAGAGGCTATACAAACAAATAGGATTGCATGTAAGAAAAATGTAACCTTGACAAATACACACAAATCACGATCACTACACAGATTAGTTTCCTTTGCTCTTACCGTGAAGTTTACAATATTGTATGTATTGTTTGAGATTGATGAAATTTTTCAGCAATATTAGTTCATCTTTGCTTTGCCTTGTTTTGTTGACAATATGATATCTTACTTTTCAATCTTTATTATAAGAATCTCTAACGAAAATTATGTTATAATAAAAAATTATTAAAGTAATTAATTTGTTTGAAATTTGCGTTAGTTTTATGTATTTATCTTTATATACTAATTATTAATATCATAACAGAGGGAATGAGAATGTATTTACATTTTTTAATGATAGATTAAATAAAATATTCTTTTAGCGAAATTATTAATGTAGTATTTAGAATAATTGTTTGCAGATGATTTTATAATTAGAGATAGATGAAGTATTTTTATTTTTATTTGGTTTAGAATTGTTGGGTTATTCACTTTAATCCTTTGAACAAATAATGAAGGAGATGAAGTTTGAGAGAGATGAAAAACTATGAAAAATGTAGAAATTGATTAAAGGGAAAGTAAAAAATCTTATTCTTCCACAAATGGCCTCATTTGTTTATATATAATAGATGGTTGCTTCAAATGCAAGCAACTGCATAGCTACCTAAGGCAAACAAAATTAGCTGAATTACAACCGTACATAACAACTAGTAACTAACAACTAACTAACAGAACAATGTTACAACATTGTGTAGGGCATCTGATAGAACATCTGATAGGACAAATGTTGCAGCATCTGGCTCAACATTGCAGAGTTTGAATTATAAAACCAATAAGAATGAAGTATATATACTTCATCTAGTCCTAAATATAAGAAAAAATTTAATTTCTAGATATATTAAAAGTTGAATGTATGTAATCCATAATTTAGACTAGATACCTTAAACTTTCGATGTATTTAAAAAGTAAAAAATTTCTTGTATTTAAGACCGGAGGTGGTATCACTACTACAATTTTGCTTTATAATAGCATCTATTTAATAGCGCATTTTGATAAAAACGCTATTAAAAGTTGCACAGAGATACCTATAATAGCTGTTTCTTGTCGGGCGCTATTATAGGATGAATCTTACAAAAGCTTTTTCCCTAAAAGCGCTGTTATATAGGCTCCTTTTGGCCCGGCTTTTTTTAGCTTTAAATTCTCTTTTTAATCAAAAGTTGGGCCAAACACATTTTTAACAAAGCTCTTAACTGTAAGAAGCAGATTTTTTTCAATGTGCAAAATTGGATTAAATGAGCTTCTAGAAAAAGAGGTTGAAACCTACTTTTGAAAAAAAATCCGGAGCTTTTTTTGCAATGATCCCGCTTCCAATCCCACTGAAGGCTCTTTTTATTATTTTTTACATTTTTTAGGTTGTTTTCATTTAAATATTATTAGTTGTTATTATCTTTTTTTAAATTTTTATTTTTGGTACAAATCTTTTTTTAAAAAAATATATTTTACTAAACAAATTTTACATTAAAGATAACTTTGAAGTTAAAAAAAAACAACAATTACCAAACAACTTTTGCTCTGTTTTTAAAAGTTCTTATTTTCACTTTTAACTTTCAATCAGCTTCTGAGACATAAAAAAGTCGGGCCAAACGGAGTCATAGTATCAAACAAAATATCCGGGAGTCTATAATAGCACTTTCTTTTAAATCGCTATTATAATTGTACCAGTATGTTAGCGTTTTGTTCGAGAACGCTATTGTACGTCGTTCTAGTTCCGATTTGAATTAAATTGATGATTATTTGGTCCAAAAACACTAGTCATTGTGTTTTAATTGAATTAAATTAGCATTTGTCTCTTATGTAGAACTTCTAATTAATTTGATGTGACAAAATACTAATTAATTACCAATGTGACTAATCTATGGGATGGCTTGACTTAAGCTAAAATATCTACGAACATATTCCCAGAAAAATATGCAACAAGAGGGTAACAAATATGCAATTTCTGCGGATTCAGTACTCGCAAATAAATATCCCTAAAAAATATTCCGTAGGTATATGTAAAAATTCTACTGCTTGGACCGCACGTTTTTTTTGAGGCAAGAAATTTTGGCTTTTATTTGTTGGTACAACGAAAAACTTTAAACAAAAAATTGAATTGTATGTCATTGATGATACATTTTTTTTTTACTAAATTGATGATACTTTTTAATAAAAATACTTTTTATAAGAAAGATGGATGGTCAAGCCCAAAAAAGAAGAAAATTATACAAAAATTAGTCTAGTTATCCGTCATACATCATTTAACAATAAATCTCCGTAAAAAACAAATCATTTAACAATAAATCTCGAATGAGGTGAGTTGGATAGTTCAATTAATTTGAACTAAAAGTTATAAAAGTAAGAGATTTAAGATTCAAATTTTGACAAAGAAAAAAAAAAGATAATATTAATATGGTTTTGATAGTTACTCAAGACAAAATTCAAAGATTATGATCTATGCTTTTTTTAATTTTTATTTTTTCAACTCTTTACTTTGTTTGAGTTTACGTGATTTGTAAGCTGATTTTTTGTATTTTGACTTTTGCTTAGTATCTAAAATTGTGCACGTCTTATGTTAATTTAACATGTTTTATTAATATATTTGATTCTTTTATTGATTAAAATATTAAAAATATTTTTATAAAAAAAATCACAGTAATTAAAAATTAATTTTTATTCTAATGAAAATATATTAATAAATAACTTTAACTTATTTTTTAAGGCTAGCTCATTTTTTAAACTTTATTTAAAAAATAACTATAAGTGCAGTGAGATCCATAGAGTTTTGGAACCTCTCACCGGATTTACTTCGGACTTTTGCTTAGTTTGTTGACTTTATCCCATATATTGTGCAACTAACTAATGCTCAAACACGGATTCGTGTTCATGGGCTTGTGCGTGAATATTAGCTGCCCCATATTCTGTTTGAAATTGTTGGGGCTTTAGGTAGTCCCTTGGCTCTCGATGAGACAACTAGAAAACTTTTGGTCACTTTGCAAGAATCTTAATCGATGTTGACTTAAGTATAAAATCGCATGAAAGAATCCTTGTTGAAAAGAATGACTTTGATTTTTATGTAGATGTTGAGTATGAAAATATTCCCCTGTTTTACAACTCATGTCAAATTATTGGACATTCTGTCAATAATTGCAAGTATCAGACTCCTAGAGCTATTGCAAGTTCTACTACTGTGTACAAACCCGAAGTGAAACAGAGTACTTCAAATATTGAGAAGTCAATTGAAGGTTCAACTGCAAATATTGTTGCAGATTGTAGTAAAATTGTGGTAGAGATACCCTCTTGTTGATGATATTATAAGGTTTAAAGAGGCTAAGACTTATATGTTTGTGGGAGACGTCTTAAATTATGAAAAAGATATTCCACTTATTTCTGTTGAAGCAGTTCCTGACTCTGTTCACGATATCTCATCTTCGAGTGGCATGACTTCCCCTATTGTTGGAGATGTCATGAACCTTGAGAATGAAGTTTTCTGTGAAGAGCTGGACGAGGAAGAGGAAGTGGTAGCAAACTCAATTCCTTTGGAAAATCAGGATAGGTCCATAGTGGTGTCATATTCTAATTTGACAAACTTTAGTGCAAATTTGAATGTTATATATTCATGACATGCAAGTTTTAATGCTTCTAAGTGCTCCAACAGTGGCCCAACAAACTATGGATTTTCTTAATAATTATTGGGCTAACATGACTCAAACTGAAGAGATAGTTGATTCGATTGGAAACACGAATCAACAATTCCATGTGGTGGTCCCCAAAAAAAGAAAGAACAAGTTCAAGCAGAAACAAGTCGAGGCTAATAAAGAGTTCAAGGTTGGTGCTTTCAATCGTTACCCATCTAGATGTACGTTGTTCCTTGTGTGTTTCTAGGTTTTTTTTTTGGCTTAATTGCAATTTCAGTCCCCCTATTTTAACAAATTTTGGATTTCGGTCCCCCTATTTTTAAATAAGCAATTTTGGTCCCCCTTACTAAAGAAATTATGGATTTTGGTCCCCCTATTTTAAAATAAGCAATTTGGGTCCCCCTATTTTATCAAATTTTGAAATTAGATTCATCATTTTTCTCTTAAGGTGATGGGTTTTAATATGATGTGGCATTTATAAATTTTAAAAAAATAATATTTATAAAAATAATAATACTTATTTTATTACATTATTTTTATATGTCATGGATTAAATTTTCACATTGATGAATGCTACATCATATTAAAATGTGAAAAATCACCTTGAGAGAAAATAGAGGAGCTTAATTTCAAAAATTTATAAAATAAGGGACCAAAATTGTTTATTTAAAAATAAGAAGACCAAAATCCAAAATTTGTTAAAATAGGGGGATCAAAATTACTTATTTAAAAATAAGGGTATCAAAATCCAAAATTTGTTAAAATAGGGGGACTAAAATTGCAATTAAGCCTTTTTTTTATCTTTTCTTTTTCCGTTGAGGGTTTTGGTTATATCCCCCCTCTCTTTTTGTACTTTTTATTTCTTTTAATCTATGTTGAGGGTGTTGTGGTAGGTGTTCACCGCCAAATCGAATAAGCGTTGAAATCTCACACACAAGGGAGTCCCGTCTAATCAAGTATTCGTCCAGAAGAATGTCTCCGACCCATATCCCCACATTCCTTAGTACACTCTCCCCAAACCACCATCCTCCTAGACCATCAACTCTAGAATTGTTCAAAAGTTGCATAATTTTGAATCATTCGTGTAAAATATGTTTGAATGAGTTTTATAAATATGACACAATATTATTGGGACGACTTATTTGTAGTGTATGAAACTTAAAATGACTTTCTTACAAAATGACTATTGAAGATGCTATTTGTTAAAGTACAAAAGTAAGTATTTTGTGTTATATCGTCTCCACAGGGACTGGTGCGATATTGATGTCGTTCAACAATTAATATAATTTTAAGTAAAGGGTTTTGAAAGTTGTTTTGTAGCGTAAACTTGCGAAAACATAAAAAGTAGTAAATTGACAGAGAGATGAGATTGCTGAGATTAGATTTAATTGACTCGTCCATACATATTGCCTCAATCAGTTATATAGATTATAGTTACTTACCAATATTATCACGTATTTACTCATCGTACGTTTCCGTCCCCATATAACGTCAAGTAATCTATTATATTAATCAAACCCGAATCCCTCGGGTGCTTAATCAATACAATAACATTAAGATCATATACTTTGAGTGAATATTAAACTCAAATCTATTCCTAGAGTTTAGATTTAATAGATATCATCCTAGTTCAATGATTCAAAACATATATTCCTATACTATTTCAAATCAAAAGATCAAAGCAATAATAACAAAGACAATATCAATATTGATTCATAGCTAAAACCATATATAACACCATGATCAATAGAAACACATATTAATAGAGTAATTTACATCTAATCCCAACAAAAGAGAGATTAGTTACCCATGGTTATGATAACTTTTACAAAGATGAGAAAAAAAGAGATGAACAAACATTACAAGTTGATTCCTCAAACAATTGTTGTGTATCCACCTTCAAATCTCCTTCAAAATTGGTCTCCTTGACTTCTCTTTATCTCTTGGACGTGATTTTAATGTGTAAGAGTGGAATGATCCCTGTTTTGCAGCAACTGATAGCGAGACAACCTTTCTTCATCAGAAGGTTTGCTGCACAAACTGCCAGGCTCGCTAAGCGAGACCCCTTGCTTTGAACTGTTGCAGCTTGCTTTGAACTTTTAACTCCCTGCCTTGGCTCGCTACTCCCTCGTTGTAGCTTGCTTTGAACTTTCCTTCAACTAAAAATCATTCTCTAAACTTAAAACCTTAAAAAATACTTGGGATTAGTCAAAGTAGCACACATTGATCACTTAAACATAATAAAATTAGTATTTACATAATAATGGAGAATTCTATAAGTTTATTTGCAAAATAAAGTTAATAAGTGCCTTAAATATATATGTAAAATTACCACTTTTTGGCACTTATCACTATTTTACAAATATTTTTCATTAATCTCTTATATTTTAAGCTTTCTCCGAAAAGCTAACTCTAATCCTAATTTTTTTCTCGCTCATTTTCCCTCTCTTTTTCATGTGGTCTATTATATTAAGAAAAAAAAATACAAATTTGTCTAAAATGAGAAGCTTTTTAACCACTGGAGCATGAGTTTCAATTGTGATTAAATTTAGGAATCACATATGTTATCCTTCATTATTCTTTGATTTTTACAGCACATCATTATCATCATTATTCTTTGTTATATATAAACCTTTTATATCGCATCTCTTATATTCTAAGTTTGCTTTGAAAAGCTAGCTCTAACTCTAATTTTTTTCCCGCTCATTTTTCCTCTCTTTTTCATGTGGTCCATTATATTAAAAAAACAAATTTTTAATATAATGGAGAGTTTGGTGAGAAGAAAATGATTACAATTAAGATTGTTGATGAGTGTGGTAACATATGAAATTGTGTTCTCATATATGGTTATTTTGCATACAAACATTTCAAGATTGGTGGCGGCGCGCCGAATAGTTGTCGATGATATGCTTAAACTTCATTGTGACGTGCTTGGAAGGGATGATCATCTTTATATAATACTTGATCATTGATTATTTTATCGTCGTTCAATATTAATCGATAGTTTTGTTTCATTATATTTTTCGCATGGGGTGCGTTTGGTTGTGAGAAGAAAGTGAGAAGAGAGTCTGAAAAGAGAGAAATAGATGAGAAATAAAATAGATTCGATGTATTGATTGATATAAGAGAAAGAAAAGAGAAATAGAACAGAGAAATGTAGTTGATTTTTAAAAAGACAAAATTATCCTTATATTAAAAAATGTGCCATAAAAAATAAAAGCCTTAAATGCAGTTTTGCCCCTCCTGTTTTGATTAAATCGGAATTTTACCCCCCGTGTTTTAAAACTCGGACTTTTACCCCTCCTGTTTTGATTTTTTCTGGATTTTGTCCCCCTATCATATTTTGCTTATGTGGCAGAGCTGATGTGTAATATTATTTTCCACATCATTAATTATTTATAATTAAACATTATCTTCTTTATTTTTAATGAAAAAATTACTAAAAAAATTCTAAAAATGAAAACAAAAAAATATCAAGTAAAAAAACCAGAAAAATAGTAAAAATACAAAAAAAATATAGTAAAATACAGTGAAAAACCAGAAAAATACTAGAAAAATAAGAAAAATAGTATAAAAAACTGTAAATTAAAAAGACAATAAAAATACCCAGAGTATTCATTATACACCTACAAAATTTGGGATAACCATTAACATAGTTATATCTCAAAAAACATGGCAAAAAGAGCCACAATGATAGAGTATTATTGCAATAAGAGTCACAATGATAGAGTTTATATGTTGTTTTTCTAGTATTTTTCTGGTTTTTTATTGTATTATACTAGTTTTTTTTTTGCATTTTTACTATTTTTCTGGTTTTTTTACTATATTTTTACTTTTTTTTTTTGGTATTTTAACTATATTTTAATATTTTCCTGATTTTTTTACTGTATTTTTACTTGATATTTCTTTGTCATTTTTAGAATTTTTTTAGTAGTTTTTTCATTCAAAAAATTAATAAATAATTAATGACATGGAAAATAATATTACACATCACTACTGCCACATAAGAAAAATATGTTAGGGGAGTAAAATCTAAAAAAAATCAAAACAAGAGGGATAAAAATCCGAGTTTTAAAACACGAGAGTAAAATTCCGATTTAATCAAAATACAGAGGACAAAACTGCATTTAACCCAAAATAAAAAGACAAATAAACTTTATCATGGAGAGAGGGGTAGCAAAGGAAACGTCAGTGTTTTGTTATGCACTTTCTCATTTCTTCGCACGTGAGAAGAGAAGAAAAATTGAGTGGGCCCCATGTCTATTTATTCTCTCTACTACATTTCTTTGTTGTTCCAATAAGGAGAACTTGTGTATTTCTATGCAACTTCTCTCGCCTGTCTTTCTCGCCTACCAATCATAGGGTAATGTTGTTGATTTTCCACTGAGTCTGTATTCTTTATATTTTGTGGGTGTTGCTAAACAGGATACTCCCTCCGTTCCAAATTATATGTTACTTTGACATTTTTATACATATTAAGAAATGTAATCATTGTTGTATGGAAAAGAGAAATTATGAGTTGATTTACAAAATTGTCCTTCATTTATGGTATTGAAAAAATAAATTGAAGAATTGAAATAAGAGAAAGTAATAAATAGTTAATGGTATAATAGGAAAAGTTGCATTAAATGCTTCATTGATAATGTAAAGTGACATATAATTTGGTACAAATTTTTTCTTCAAAGTGACATATAATTTGAAACGGAGGTAGTACTCTTTAAGCATTATATTTTATATTTAAAGAAATAATTTGTTTAAAAAGTGAATTATTGTAATTTTCAATGCGTTGACTTCAAACATTTTCATAAACTTTTAACAAAAACTTACTATTTATGATGCTTAAAGAGTGTCCCGGAGGCACTATTTAACATTTTCCATACTTTTTTTATTTTAATCAAATCAATGTTAAGTCATTTATTCTTCACTTTTTTTTTTATTGATTTGCTACTTTTTTTTACTTCGATTTGTTTTAACCTTAAATAGTAACATGATTTCTTACTTTGCTATCAATTAATTCCTCTTATTCTACTAAATTTTTTTCATATACCTTTCAATATTGTAATTTTCATATTTTATTTTATCATATTACGGCTAATTAGACCCGTGCATCGCATGAGTCGAAGTTCTAGTTGTCGGATAAATTAGCCACAATTTTCAAAAGATACTCCCTCTAGTCTTATATATAAGCAAAAATTCAAAAAAAAAACATACCCTTTAAGAAAGTAGGTTAAATGCATTGATTGAGGAGAAAAAAATACTCTTATTTTCAATTATACCCTTCTTGAAAAGTGTAGAACATTGCGTTTATTATTGGTTGAATCTATTATTGGTTGAATCAATATTTAATTTAAGGGTAAATAATGACATAAAATATAATGATTGAAGTAGACTTTTGCTTATATTTTAGACTTTTAATTTTTTTTGTTTTGTTACTTATATTTGAGACCGGATGGAGTAATCCACATCTATTTTATTTTTCTTTCAAAAATACTATTCCCTCCGTCCCAAAATAACTGACCTATTTTTGACTTTGGTTATTATTCATATGATCTACTTTGACTATATTTTTCTACTAATATATATATATATATGCAAATATTATCATATGAGATGTTGTTTGATTTGTCTCGGTGAGTATTTTCAAAATATATAATTTTTAATAAAATATAATTTAAGATATTAACAATTAAAGTTGTACATTGGCAAACGTGTCAGTGATCAACTAGATCAGTTATTTTGAGACGGAGGAAGTAGCTTTCAAGAATTTTCGCCTGCTTGTTGGAAACGTACTGTGTTTCATCAGATCATTAGTCAACCTGAATTTATTAAGCAAACGGGACGATCCGTTTTCTCTATAAATACATACGATCTTCTTGATCAACAATTAAGTCATCAAACTTGCAATTACGTAGTAAATATAGATTTTGTTAGAAATATGGCACCTTTCTCAAAATTGAAGTCATCTGTTGCTGGTTTAGCACTAATTTTATTGCTCATCATGTCTTCGTCTATGACGGGTATTGCTGCACAATCCAATTTCAAACACGGTATGTAAATGTTTGCTGTCTACAATAGTAATTTCATTTAAAATTCTGACGATTCATACATACACAACGATTCAAAATATTACTCTCCATTTTTTAAAGGGAATTTTGAAGTATTTTGAATGTGATTTAATGTTCGTTTTAGTATTTTAAGCGTATAATTTATCAATTATACTATTTGTTAATTACTATTATTTTTTCAATAAAATTATATATTTGAAAAACCAAAGTTTGTTATGAGATAAAAATGATATATTAATTTTTCTGTATAACATATTGTAATAGATTTATTAGAAAGAGAAAGTTCGCGATAAAAAATATAAAAAATTTATTGGTGGATTAAAATAAGAGTATAAGAACATCCACAATGGAGTTCCCCAAATTTGAGTTCTTAACCGAATCTCACGTGTACACATCATTAATTTAAGATATTAACAATTAAAGTTTGTACATTGGCAAACGTGACAGTGGTCAACTAGGTCACTTATTTTGGGACGAAGGGAGTATTATTTAATACTCCCTCCGTCCCATTTTCATTGCCACATTTGACCATTTCACACATATTAAGAAAAGTGCATAAATGAATGAGAGATAATATTAATTTTACCAAATTACCCTATATGGTGTGAAAGTGGAGAGGCAAAATGTGGTGAGAAAGTGAAGAGGCAAGCATCTATAAGGGGTAGAAATGGAAAAATAACATAAAAAATTAAAATGGGTCAAGTATTATAGGACAATTTTTTTTTTTTGCAAATGTGGCAATGAAAATGGAACAAAGGGAGTAATTCATATTGAATATATAAAAATAAACGGGTCCCATAAAAGAATATATTTTAATGAAAATCAAGATGGACCCCAAAGGAGAGAGAATGCTTATTTAAGAATTGGTGCGAACTCAAATGTGTATTGCTCCAATGGTAGTTCCTATTAAGAACTAGTGCTTAGAAATATAAGAACAATCATTGAAGATGGTCTAATAAAAAAATGTGCAAGAGTATACTCACTCCGATCACATTTATAAGAAAATTTGATTTTTTTGGTACATTGAAGAATGAATGTATGTGGCCTATATTATGGACCATGTACATTCATTTTTCAATGTACCAAAAAAGTTAAATTTACTTATAAATGTGACCGGATGGAGTACTTCACTAATTTAGTGTTATTATTTTAAAAAAAATACTTAAAAAGGAACGAAAGAACATTCTATATAAGACCATTCTATATGACATATTTAAAAAGGGTTTTTCTATCATATGCAAATTTGCACATGTTAAGAAGTTTTAAATAGTAAATTTGTATTGGAATCTGTACATTTTATATTAAATGTATAATTTTTTAATAAATTATTATTATTTTTCATTAAATAGTTACTACTTTTAGTTAATTTAACATGTGCAATGTTGCACATGTTAGACAAACCCATTTAAAAAATACTTAAAAAAAATACTAATTAAGTGTCATATAAGGCCATTCTATAGGACAGATGTTAAATCATCTAAATATTAAAAAAAAAATTGTACTCTATTAGGTAATACTTAAAAATTAATTAAAAAAGTAATTTTTTTTTTGTCATGGAAATTGCAAAAGTATATTTAACATGTATCTTTAAGACAAAATGACACATGACACGTGATTTTTTTTATTACATAACCGAATATGTTGCATTAACGGTCATTTCAATTCCCTACTTAAAATTTGGGATTTATCATTGATGATTATAAGAAGTAGATTAGAAAAAATCTTATTTCTATACACATGCATCAATTTTTATATCATGATGATCTCTTTTTTGAGAAATTCTTGTGTGAGTCCACACCTAACTATTAATGATTAGGCACAATCAATTACATAATTACAAATCATTAATATATTATAAAATTAGAAGTAATTAATAAAACCAAATCTCTTTAACAAAAAAATTAATAAAACCAAATCTCTATAAATAAGGAAAGAAAAAAAAAACACAAATATACACTTTATAATTTATAATATACACTTTATTATTTTTTGACTATTTTTTGGGTACTTTTTTTTGTTACTAATTGAAACCTTGTATTTATATTATAATAAGCTAGCTAATTCAATTAATTTATAGTTTATATTTTATTTTTTTCATTTTATTTTTGTCATCTTACTTAAAAATAATTAAAAATATTTTTATGTCACTTTATATTAATAAGCTAATTCAACCGTTAATTTTACTAAATAATACAAATTGAATTAGCTAGTGTATCAGCTATAAAATTATACCGTATAATTTATACGGTAGAAGTTTGTTTATCAATTATCCACTATTTTTTATCAAAGAAATTCATAATATTTTTTAAACTCCCTAAGTTTTAAAAAATAGAGAAATAATAATGAATAAAAATAAGGTAAATTTTTTGGTACCCAATTATTGGGCACCGCTATCCCATACACAAAATTCTTTAAAAAATGAATTGTGTAAATATAAGTTAACTGTTAATATTAAAATACGATATGACATTATACTTAACCGATATTTAACAATGTATTAATTATCGAACTGTTGACATAAAAATGATTGAAGAAAGATTTTATTTTATTCTAACACAAGCAATTGGAAAGAAAAAAAATTAATAAAGTGCACTTGATATTTATTTTTTTACGACAATAGTAACACATTTTTTAAAATTTTATTCTAATGTCCCAAAAATAATATTTTTATTTTATTCTCATAGGAACAATTGAAAAATGAATAATACGACTTTTTTTTTACGGTAGAATAATATACTGCTACTTTATTAACACTTGTTTTGTTTCTTTTATTGATAACTCATATTTTTAATATTTTTTTTATCTTTTCTTATTTATAGAGATTTTGTTTTAATTACTCCTCTATTAATTATTTGTATTTTTTTAATATATTAATGATTTATAATTATGTGATTAGTTGTGTCTAATCATTAATGATTTTTAATATTTTTTTTGAGAAACTAGACACTGACCCGTGCTATCGCACGAGTTTTGTGAATTATTATATATGATATGAAAAGAAATATAACAAAAATTTCAAAATAAAAGTTCCAAAAATAGAAAGAATTCAAACGATATTGATGATAAAAATGATAATATTCAGTACATTTATATTTAGGTAAATAAGTTACAAAAGAACTACTGAACATTGCGAAAAACTTCTTTATAAAGTTTGAAAATATTTATCGAATTCATAAAGTTTAACTTATACTTATGTCGGGTAGCTTTATAGTTAAGGTCGTTGCTAGCAACCATGAATTTTTCAATCACATAAGCACAACCTTCTTCAAGTTGCCCCTTAAATTTACTAATCATGAATTTTGGAACTTTTCCACCCTAATAAAACAAAAATAGTAACTAATATTAATATATTAATTAATATGAACAAAATAAAAAATTAAATAACATGTATTTTAAATAATATAAAAGGATATTTACTTTATCATCAACCAAAAGCATTTGAATACTTTCACATCCTCAGCGGAGTTTGCACGATCGGGTACGGTCCACAAATGAACAATACGAACTTTCATTTCGAAGTCAATTTTTTCAGCAACAACGGCAGAATTTGCAGTGTAGCTGGGTGAATTTAGTGAATCATAAATAATAAGTTAAAATAGTCTAATACTAACATAATAAAAATACGAATATGTTAGTTCTTGTTTTTTTGATTCGATAAATCACTTAAAAAAGCATACACACTGTGTGTATATTTTTTTACAATAATAATTGAAAAATATAAATTAAAAAATATACTATTTGTTAAAAAGATTACCGAAAATATTCTTAAACAAACAAAAATCAAAAAAATATATTCTAATACTAACATAATAAAAATACGAATATATTAGTTCTTGTTTTTTTATTCGATAAATCACTTAAAAAAGCATACACACGAAATGTGTATATTTTTTTACAATAATAATTGAAAAATATAAATTAAAAAATAAACTATTTGTTAAAAAGATTACCAAAAATATTCTTAAACAAACAGAAATAAAAAAAATATAGTCTTGGTTAAAAAGATTAAAGGAAAAAAATGCATAACAAACAATAATTAAGAAATTTGAAAACCTCTATTAGCCATAGCCATACCAATAGTTGAAATGAAGATATTGTTTGATAAGTAAAAAAGTAGTGAGTAGTAATTTTTATAGTAAAATGTGGTTAAATGTGGTATGTTTTTGGTAAGACATTAAATGGATATTATTTTCATGGTAATTATCAAAAGTCAAACATTATAAGTGTGATATTATAGGTAATTAAAGGTCATTTGAAAAAAAAATATGTTTATAGCCGTGATTATAGGTAATTTGGTCAAACATTTAGAAATCATTGTAATTTTATAGATAATTTATTATAGGTAATTATAGAAATCATTGTAATTTTGTACCTTTTTCAAAATTAGTGGAACAAATCCGTGATTATTTATAGCCGTGATTATTTTTTTCAATTATAGGTAATTTGTAACAATTCAGTGATTATTTTTTTCTCATATAAAAATTAGTATTTCTTGCATAGTTTCATATAAAAATCTCGAAAATAAAATTAAAAACGAAAATATAAAATGGAACAAAGCAAAAAGAATGATTTGAAAAAAATATATATCATTATAATTACGTGTTGGAAAAAATAATCATAATGATTTGAAAAATATAAATAATTATAATTATATATTAGGAATAATTGAAAAAATATGTATTAGATTTGTAAAAAAAAAAAAAAATCACGGCTATAATTATAGGATCATGTCAATATCCCTTGATAGAGGATTCAGTGAAAAAATATATCACTATAATTATAATTAGGAATATAAAGACGTAGTTATATAATGGTGTATGCAAAATATATTAAATAAATTCAAATGGTGTAGTAGCAGTTGAGCTAAGTAAATGTGAGAGGACATGAGTTCAAATCCTGTTGAGGAAATTTTTTAACATTTTTAATTACATGAGTGTTAAATTAGGGTTAATTGGAGACTTAGCTCCTATTATATTTATACTAGCGGGCCAGACAGGCGCGTTCCGCGCCTGCCTGTGTCTAATTTACGTCCAAAAAAATTAAATAAAGACATGCCTATATGGTAAGTTTGTTAATAAAAGATTTTTGTTGCTAAAAAAAAATTCAAGGGTATTATTGGTATTATGAAAAGTCCACACCAAATTTTTTTTTGTATCTTTTTATAACGATGATTCATTAAAAATCATTGACTTCATATTTTATGTGGCGCAGGTCGAAAGCTTTTCCAAGCTTTTCCAACTTATTCAACATCTTCTGGTGGTGGAGCATATGTACCAGGAGGACCTTATGCGCCATAACCTGGTGCTGCTGGAGGATATTAATCACTCTCCCAACTGCTCTGTGCCTAAATAAACCGTATCTTATTTGATATTATTGTACTATTGTTATAATAATAAGTTGGCATGTCCAATTATATGTAATAATCATGATCAGATCTGCTTATAATAATAAAATAATCATCGGAGATGTTTTGTAGCTGTAGCCTGTATGTATGTTGAATGAAGGAGTTATACAAGTATTCTGTTTGTTTGGTTGTACTATTCAATAAATTGTTCGTCCTACTCTATTTCTTCATAATTATGACGTATTTAGCTATTAACTAATGAGAACAAACCACATAAATAGATTTATATGTAATACATCCAACTAACCTTTAACCTTTATGGAAAGGTAGATTAGAAAAAACCAAAACCTTTAGCCCGTACATAGTTTTAGCCTTTAGTATTTCTAAAATTATTTAATTATCTTAAATTTTTGAATAATTTGTTAAAATGAGATAGATTAAACATTGTTTAAAGATTGAAATAAATTTGGCTTCATGTAGGTTGATGAGCTCTTAGGTTGTGCAGCGCTTAGGTGATGGTAGATTGGTAGGGGTGTTCACCGGTGCGGGTTGGTTCGATTTTGAGCATAAAAGTTATTCAAACCGCGAGACAAAAAAATATGCGGTTCAGTTTGGTTTGGTTGGTTTTTAAAAAGTCATTCAAATCAATCCAATGCGGTTAGACTTAGTTTTTAAAAAGTCATTGGATCAGTACCGAGTATGTACCCGTATCAGTATCGGGTACATGCCCGCACCTAGGCAACGTAGGTTTATATGATATAATATGCATATACAGAAATTGCATATACATAGGAACTAATACCAACAATATAGTTATGGACCACATGAAATGATATGTTTTGACAGTCTACTATTAGAAGAAAAATGATCCGTGCGGTTCAAAATAAATGCGGTTTTCAGTTTAGATTGGTTAGATTTACAGTTTTACTTTTGGATTGGTTCGGATATCATCACCCTAATGACATTTCTTTAGGTTATTCAAAGATAGAGCCAAAATTGTCTGTAGAAAGAAAATTGGGCATACAAGAACATACAAAGTACCTACTAGTTTCAGATGACGCCTCTAAAGAAGAAACCAATTTATTGATGCAAAGTAGAAAGAAAATGAAGATGACAATTGTGTTGGATGGAGGAGAGACAATGGAAACAGAACCCAACTCTTTGGAGTCTGGTTTATATGGCATTATGCTTGCTGCTGCTAACCTTCGCAATAATGGAATTTTTCTCTTTCCTTTTGGCCTAATGGTAATGCTAGCTACCATTAATTACTATAATACACATATAGCATGATATTGTGGACAATGTAGTATCGGTCAATGTTTTCGACTGCAGACTTATTATGAAAATCTGATTAAGGTATGTCTCATTCTAGACCTCTTACCTAGCTCAATCATATACTGACTTGAGTGCCGAGTGTTTGTAGGTACACCCTGCCATCGGGCATCATCTCTGCCACGGATTCCAGCCGAACACAACCATTCATGCAGTATTTCTTCCACCATAATTGTGAGCTTGTTTATCTTCCTTCATAATACCTGATATATGATCAGAACATTTTGCATTGATAAAGCTCTTCATATTGAAACTTACCTGTGATATAGTTCATACTTTTATTCTCTAAGGATTTTCGTATCTAACTTTTTTTTTCTTTTTCGAAGTGCAGCTACATCACCTTTGAAGAAAATAATTACATGCAATACCACCTGAAGTATTCACAGATTTATTAAGAGTTTCTGCACTGGCATAATCAGACATTGTTGCATCTTATGAGCTAGCTTGATGTCTGTCACATGATAAGAATCAGAACAGGTGATGAAATTCTCTTTCTTTCTTATTTCAGAATTTTGAAAAATCACACTATATTATTCTTTTCTTATCAGTAAGCTATTGGCATGTTTGTTTTACATTATCGACCCTACTCATATAATTTACTTTTTAATGGTACTCGATGGCATGTGTGTATGGTAAATTTCAGAAACTCTATTCCTAGGCCGCTGTGGTACTCGATGGCACTAGTAAACTGAAAATTGATCAATTATATGAGAATTAGAAGTAGGGCAAGTGGTACTCAATGGCATGTATATATGGTAAATTTCAGATTTTGGAAGCGATTATATGGATTAGCATCTGAGACTTTAATTGATTGTTCTCTCTGATAAGTCTTAAAATGAGTCATTTCAAAAATTACAAGTGGTTTAGGTCATCATAAAATTAAATGGATAATTAGTTAAGAAAAGCCATATGTGATGATGCAATATGACTTGGAATTTCAAACTTGTATAGAAATCAATATCTTCTGCATAATTATGCAGAAATCATACTTATATATCAAACTTGTGTGAATAGGTACTTGTCTTTAAATTGTTGGATAATACTACCTAAAAATAGGCTAAGAGCTATCAAAAATATCAAACTTGTAAATCTAAGTGAGAATAAGTTAGTTTGTTGTTATAACATATTTAAATACTGAAAAAGTTATACAGCAAATCTCATGACCAAATTGTAAGTGAAACTCAAAATGAGAATGTAGGATACACGTTTAAAATTGTTTAAAACGGCTCAAGTTCAGAATGCGGTAATTTTCAAACGAAAATAAATTTAGTTAGACCACTAGAATTTAGATTGGATCGCTGACAACTAAATTTAATTATAACTAGTTAGTTACATTTCCTTCCTAGCTATTTTCAGTTAAGGTAGTTGATTAATTAGAAGTCTTCAGTTAAGGTAGTTTATTAGTTAGAAGTAGTTATAACTAGTTAGTTACATTTCCTTCTTAGCTGTCTCTTTTTACTATAAATATTCCATCTTTGTTCACATTGGATATAGTTTCTTGATATTAATTAAAGATTACAGAAAATCATAATTTTCTTCTTAATTTGTGTGGCCTAATGGAGGAGGATGATAATAAGAAGGAGGCAGCAAAGATGACCAGTTCCACTTCTACTGATCAGAAAGAGGGTGGTGAAGGCGATGTTGATGTAGCAATGAATGAGGGTGGTGGCAGCGATGAAGTAGCATTGAATGAGGGTGGTGGCAGCGATGATGTAGCAATGAATGAGGGTGGTGGCAGCGATGATGCAGCAACGAATGAGAGTGGTGGTGGAAATGATGATGTAGCAATGAATGAGGGAGGTACTGGTATTGATTCTTCATCCCCAAAAGAATTAAAGAAGAGAAAATCAGAGGAACCTGAAACTGAAACCACTTCTGATTCTGATTCTGAAACTTCTTCCAAGAAAATAAAAAGAACTTCTAAGGCATGTAATCGTCAAACTGTTTCGATAGTTTCTATGAGCGGTTCAGTATCAAAGATTGTCCTTCGTACGCCAAATGCTCCTTCCCCGCGCAAGGTACATACATGTTAAAGATCCAAATATGATAAGTCTCTAAGTTTGAATTCATGGCACAGATTAACTCAGTGACTTTAGGTATCATACTCAAATGTGATAAGCTTTTTAATACAAACCTAATACTACAGTTTTAGATTGGTGACATTGATTATTACTTGGAATCAATAGTGGAAGTTTAAGGGAATTATATGCTTAGTAGGGTGCTGAGGAATCGAATTAAATGTTTTTGTATCTTAAATAGTGCTTCATTTCTTTCTTTATCAGTAAGTTATTAGCATGTCATTTGGCATTCTCAACCCTGGCAAAAAAATAAAATTGTTTTGTCACTTTAAATACATTTCATACCTATTTTGAGATTCCTATTCATATAGAATTTTTTTGTGGAAGCACATGAGATTTATGACAAATATTGACAGATTATACGCTATACGCAGGAATGAGACCAACATCACAAGCCTAGTATAGACTGCTTAATTCCATGAAATTTTGATAAGGCTTCCCTCATTGTCCACCGATCTTTCGGATGATATGATATACATGGCAAGCCAACTCTCATTGAAGCAGCTATGCACTCCTCAGCTTTGTGCATCCAAACTGGGATACCGTCACTGTAACTGTTATCGACAGATGCACTACTACTACTATTACAATCACTGCTGAAATTTTGTGTTGAATACTCAAATTGGTTGATAAGTCTTTGATCAACAATCTTAAGTAATTGCTTGTCATCCATGTCTAATACAAATTTGTTCATGCTTAATCCTTCTTTGAACATTTCATCAGTTGGTTTTTTGGCTATGAACATCTCTAGAAGTAGGATTCCAGAACTGTACACATCACCACTAGTTGAAACCTTTCCACCTAGACCATATTCTGAAACATGTCACACAAATATTAGATATCTATAAATTCCAAACATGCATATATAGCTATGCATAAATAAAAGGTAAAATAAAGTACAATTCAAAGTAGAAAAAACTCATTAGTAAGTTACCTGGGGCGATATAGCTGATCGATCCCTTCAATTCGAGAGTGCTGCTATGTTTCTTGTTAGAAATAATATAAAACCATTGATGTAGCATTTCCTAACAGCTTAAGCTTTTGGGATAATCGGTTATTTGACATGGTATCAGAGCATCTATGACTAAGTGGTCTAGAGTTCGATCCCCGCTCACCTCACTTTCTAATTAAAAAAGTGGAATTTAAGCATATGGTAGGTGGGCCTATGCATTATCCACGCTTCAAGCCCAAGTGGGCTCTTGCGTGAGGGGGCGTGTTAGAAATAATATAAAACCATTGATGTAGCCTTTCTTAACAGCTTAAGCTTTTGGGATAATCGGTTATTTGACATTTCTCATATGGATTTTGTGAGAGAAACCTTGCCAATCCAAAATCTGCCACATGTGCAACCATATCTTCATCTAATAGGACATTGGCAGGTTTGAGATCACAATGGACTATTGGTGGATCACAGTCATTGTGCAAGTAGTACATGGCAGATGCAAGATCAATGGCAATGTTTAACCTTTGCAACAAGGTTAGCGAAGAACCTGACTCAAGATCTTCAGGATATAAACTCATCTCTAAATTACCATTAGGCATGAATTTCATAACAAGGACCTTAAAATCATCCCCTTTATAATCAGTACTGGAGCAAGAAGTGATCACCTTGACCAGATTACGATGCCGAACATTTTTCAAAGTTTCACATTCTGCATTAAAACTCTGAGAGGCTTTGCTTTGTTGCAGGTCCAGAATTTTAACAGCAAGTGTGGTGGTTTGACGTTCACAAGTGCTGATGTTGAATACACCATAGGATATATTTTGAGGCAATCCCCTTAGAGTAGTTGATGACAAATTTGTTTTCTCCGCCTTGTGTTTCTTCTTTAAGGACATTAGCAACCGCAGCAGATAGACCATTGAATCGAACAAAACAGTTGCACCAATAGTCGCTACTATGATAGGGATTATAATGTTTCTCTTCTTTTTCTTACCTGCAACACACAAAGGGATTATAACTTCATTGTTAAAGCCACATAGTTTGTTGTTACCTTGAAGATCAACTTGGCTTAGGTTTATAAGAGAAACAAAGAATTGAAAATTCAATGATGTGGTGGAAGTGAGCAAATTATTACTAAGAACCAAATAAGTGAGATTTTTCAAGTTGTTGAAAAGAGGTATTGGCCCATGAAATCTATTGTTAGAAAGATCCATAATTTGAAGATGTGATGAATTGGATATGGAATTAGGAATCACCCCTTCAAATCTATTAGTTGCCAAACTAAGTGTACTTAATAGAGATTAGAAAAGTATTGATCAGAGAGAAATAATAGATATTATTTGGAAAGTGAAACAAGTTGGCTGTATAATGCATGAATGTGGATTGTGGAAAGTGAAATAAGTTGGGTGTATAATGCATGAATGACTAGTACTATTACTACTTTGATTTTGTACGGTTTGATTATTGTTTGTATATAAGTAACAATTCCTATGCATTTTCCTATTTTGAACCAGCAAACATTTTTAGTTTGCACACCAAAATTTCTAACTCTTTGGAAAATTGCAAGGAAAATTATAACATTAGCTGTAGGTACTTTTTAATTGGGTTCTTGGGCTACTTTGTAAAGTAAACTTGGTGCTTCAATGACAATACAATTTTCTACAATTAGAGGTTGGAGGGTCATATAACAATTTTCATGTTTGTTTGTATAAGTACTAACAAAGTACAATACAATTTTTTATTTGGATACAGTCAGACATCATGTTACATTTATGGTTTCTTGGAGGAGTTGGTATCCCATTTCCTATTTTGAACCAGCAAGCTTTTCAAGTTTGCAAATTAAAGTTTCTCAGTCTTTAATGTAACACCAAGTATTGCCATCATATCTATAGTGTTCACATTTATTGTGTTGGTTTGGTAGAACATGGAAGTATGTATTATACATGTTGATTAGATAAAATGATCCAGTTGAACTCTAATTTTGTGAATATATATTGGGCTAATTTTTTGTCCTTACTTATATATATATAGGGGAGCTTTTCAAGTGAGATGAGTTTATTATGAGAGATGAGAGGAGTGAATGGACCAGGATTTGCTACAGTTGATAAATCACGCAGTTTCCACACAGTTTTAATCTCGGCCGTTGTTTTTTTATCAGACGGTTTTGATCAAATCTGCTGAAAAATCAATCAAAGCAATCACAACCGTCCATCACAGATCGGACGGTCAAACATTACAACCGCGTGGAAACTGTGTTAAACTTTACAGCAGGAAATCTGCTTCGGTCTGCCTCTCCTTCTTACTGCATCTTTGATTCTTTCTTTATCTGACTTCTCCACTTCTTATGCAAGGCTATGTCGATAGAATGAAGATTAGAATATTTGGTTTTTGTTTGAATGAAATTTTTTCTCAAATTGATTGAAAAAAGTGGTCTGTGACTGTGAGTGGTACAATTGAATTAGGTGTAAGTATCAAACATATATGAGAAGTGTAATTTGTTAGTAAGATCTGAGTGGTACATTAATGCCATGGTATCACGATTCTTTTCCTAGGCAAAATTGTGTTCATTTGTATCTCTGAATCTAACATGGTATCAAGAGCATGGTTCGATCCGCCTTGAATCATTAGTTGTTTTCGTCGTTGAATTCCCAAAGCGTTTGGGAATGTATCTCTGTTTTGCTCTTTGATTGGTTTTATTTGTATGTTGTTAGAAAGATTTGTTTTTTTGTTGGAATAGTGTTGTTGTTGATTATTTAATTGCGAGGAAACTTTTTGAATAAGATTGGAGACTTGGAGTTTGAAAGAATTAAGGAGCAGTGTTGTTGCTGATTATTTGTGAGCATCATCAATGTTTGACTTTGCTTCCTTTCCATGCGACTTGTTTTATGTCTGATGCACTTGTTTGTTTGGTGCAATTGATTTTCAATATGGTGCGGTTTCAAAGATGTTTGTTCTCCGACATAACTTTGGCAGTCTTCTGTTTAGTTTGATTTGTTTTGTTATGTTTGGTTAGTTTGGTTCTGTTTGGAGTCAAGATAGCGCTCACAATCTGAATAGCATCTGAATTCGGTGAGGGAATACTCACATTTGAATCACAATTTGAATCCGAGTGAGCGTATGCTCGCAGTCTAAAATTTGTGTGAGCGTATACTAGCAATTTGAAATTTGTGTGAGCGTACGCTCACAGTATGAAATCCGATGTCCGACATCTGAACTCTGAAATCCTCCGAAGTCCGAAGTCTGAAATCTGAAGTCCGACAACATCTGAACTCTGAAATCCTCCGAAGTCTGAAGTCTGAAATCTGAAGCAAACTCAAAGCTTAGTAAGTTTTAGCTTGAGGGGCAGTGTTTTAAAAACCGGACCGGTCATCAAACCGGTGAGAGTATTGGTTCACTGGTTCATTGGTCGAACCACTGGGTCAATGGTCGAACCGCATGATTAAACCGGATAAAATCGAAAAAACCGATCTTTATAATAAAATTGCATATGTATTAAATCGGACAACTTTGTCTCTAAAAAAATTATGATTTTTTAATAACATTAAAATTTAGTATTTACTATAATAGGTATTTATCTATTCAATATGGAAACTATCAATTATTATGATTTATTAGTATTTATTATTTATTGATAAGCTTATACGTCTCATTCAATTCTAATATAATTATACAATAAGTATTTATTTATTTATTTATCAAAGTCATTGGCCCAAGAATATAAAGACAACCAGTTGTCTATTATGTAGGCCCAATATACACCTTTGATTATGTTAAAGAAACCCTAAAATTTTGAAGGAAAGAATGTTTTCTCTTTCTTTCCACTGCTGCCTCCTCTTAATCTACAGATCTGCATATCCTCTCATTTTTTCCTACCATTTGTTCTCTCTTTCTTAAATATTTCTTTTGGAAGCTAACCAGAGCTATATTTTATCCTTTCCATTTTTTTTTTCGATTTTTTCTAATTTAACTTTTTTCTCCTTCTTCTAAGGCTAAAATATTGTTATTTTGATCTGACTTCCTTCAAAATCCAAAATACAATTCCATACCTCTGCTTTTTTTATTTTGTGTGGAAAGATCCATACCTCTGCTTTGCTTTTTTGGTTTACATACCTCTGCTCTGCTCTGTTTCTTTCTATTTCTTTCTTCTTCTTTTTCTATATTTTTCTTTTTAATATTAAACGGCGTCGTTTTGTGTGTTAGGTGAAAAAAACAATTAAACCGCCGGTTTTTCAAAATTGCCGGTTCACCGGTTTTGGCTGGTTTTGACGGTTTTGACCGGTTCAATAGCATACGCGGTCCAACATTCAGACCAGACCGGTGACCCCTCCGGTTCCCGGTTCAACCGGTTCGACCGGCCGGTCCGGTCCGGTTTTTAAAACACGGTAGTATTAGAAATAAAATATTAGAAATTTATTTTATTTGATATATGTTTTTCGTATTTTGTTTGACAAACTCATAATGCTTCTTGTTGATTGCATGATGAGTTGAAGGGGAGGTATTAGATAATAGAATTAGTAAACTTATTATATTGGGCTTATGTATCTAAGTTACTAGCTTTAGGGGTGGAAATGAACCGAACCAACTCGAACAAAGTTCGAGATTCGATTCGACAATTGATTCGTTGAACTTGGTTCATGAACCAAATGAGCCGAACTTGAGCTAAATATTAAGTTCGTTAATTAAATGAGCTGAACTTGAGCTATATATAGTTCGGCTCGTTTGGTTCACGAGCTAACTCGATTATATATATAATACTTCAGAATATATTTTTACATAACACTTCAAGAATAATATATATATACAAAATAAAACACACTAGCATTATTTCTCTTTTGAAGCATAAGTGATACTTGTTTCTTTGATACTTCCCAATTTATGTACTAACACTAAGTCTCACATCGCTTAAATTATCTAGCATTGAGAAAAAACATTGTTATAAAAGGTGGTGTACTACATGTCTTGGAAGCACAACAAAATGTTTATAGTGGGTTTGTTATTGTTTTACATTTTCCTAAGTGTGATAATACTCTCAAATACGGCTGACAATGAACCGAACCAACTCGAAAATAGTTCGAGACTCGATTCGATTCGATAATTAACTCATTGAACTTGGTTCATGAACCAAATGAGCCGAACTTGAGTTGAAAAGTAAGCTCGTTAAATAAATGAGTCGAGCCGAGCTTAAGCGAGTTCGACTCGACTCGACTCATTTCCAGCCCTAACTAGCTTAATCAGTTTAGGTTTTCTATATATTCTCTATGTAATCCTTATTTTATTAAACAATGATATTTTGATATTACTGAAACCCTAGCCACTTTCTCTTTCTATTCATTTGTATCTATGACTCTAACAGTAAATTCCATTAATTTTTACTTATATTTTGTATATATGAAAGAGTCTACACAATTCTCTCATTAAGAAACACAAATATATATATGTGTGTGTGTTAAATTAATTAGTCAATCATATCAACATCAAACAAGTGTTATGTTCAACCATAATGTTTAGTGTAATAAAAGTTAACCGTAATATTAAATGAATCAATCAATATAATATTAAATATAACGAGGGATCCGTGAACTCTAGGAGTAAGTCTCCATTGACTTACTCCGCTTAATAACTCGATATCGGCATTATATTTTTTCAATCCAACCGTTGAATTCTAAGATCTCATTGAGTAGATCAACTCCACAAATTTTTATAAAAATTAAAAAAATGCAGTTATATATTTAGACTATTGAAATTCAACGGTTTTTTTAAAAGTTTTTCGTACGTTCAATTGAAGTTATCAGAAAAGTATCAAACGATTTTGATTTTTTATAAAAATTTGTGAAGTTGATCTACTCAATGAGATCTTTGAATTCAACGGTTGGATTGAAGAGATATAATGTCTATATCGAGTTATTAAGCGGAGTAAGTCAATGGAAACTTACTCCTGGAGTCAACGGATCTCTCCTCCTCATAATATATATATATATATATATATATATATATATATATATATGAGCAAAGACAAATTTAATTCATAAAGTTCAATTATTTAATAAATCCTTGCATGCATTATAATTTCCTTGTAATATTATCTAAGTATATCCACCATAGTTTTCATGCACCTTCTCCTCATTCCTCTCAACATTAAAAACCCAAAAGACATACTAATTGGCTAAAATTGGATATCTCACACTCACACATAATCAATACATGTAGTTTATCCACTAAGTCTAAAACGGACCTAGATTTACTACAATTAAATATGCACAAAGTTAGTTTCTAATCTCATCCATAAAAAAAAACCCTCTCTCATACACCAACATACCACAAACAGAGGGGAGGACTTCAATGTTAACCAAAATGATATATAGCAAGTTAAATTATTCAATGTCATCAACAAATGCTACTAATACAAATCATGTTGAACCATGATAAACAGAGTTACAAAGGAGGCAAAACTCCAAACCTTGTACATTATAAAGAAAACCATAATTATAAATCTATTCTAGAGGAAAGTGGTACAACCCTGTAATGTAGTCAAAGACGGTACATTTATAGGACTCTCGTTTGCGGGGGATCGAACCGTGGTCCTCCCTACCAAGTTCAGCGCCAATCACCACTGAACCAACTAACCATTGGTGCTGGACTTGCACCTTTGTAACATATGAATTTAACCTCATTTAAATTAATTTCTGAAAGAGTATTGCTCTTAAATTTGTTCATAATTGTTTCATATCATCACGTAGTACATGTTGCCCTATATAATATTTTGTTTGAGATACTAAACATTGTCCAAAAAAATAAAAAATAAAAAACTCCGTCAAAATCAAATACTTTATATCATTTCCTCTCTTCTTTATTCGGAAATTAAAAAAATTCTCGAGTATGTTTTAAAACCAGTTTATATTTAAATTGATTTTAATTAAAACTAGTTTTTATTTGAATTGTTTTCAAAATTAGTTTCAAATTGAATGATTTTCGTAAACGAATTATGATTTAAAATGCATGTCAAGTCGTGATTTATAAATGCACACCAATTTTTCTTGATTTTTGTATGAATCATTTTTAAAATCATGTCTTAATTATGATATTCTGGCTAGAGAGAACATAACATATGATTTTTATAAACCAGTTTTGATTTGAAATGCATTTCAGGTCATGTTTTTTAAATGCATTCCAAGTTTTCTTGATTTTTTCATGAATCATTTTTAAAATAAGTGTTTTAATTATGATAGGCTAAGAGTGAATGTATCATATTGTGTGATTATAAGTCACATCAAAATTATTTGCATGATTGAAATTTTTTTAAAAATAAAACATGTGGCTTTAAATATACTACTATTTATTTCAATTTCAACAAGTTATTTAAAAATCTCTAGTTTCCAAAGAATAATTAATTAATACATTTTCAAATATAAAGATGACCCTCAAAGTGAAAGGGAAGCTTGAGGTTAGTTTGTTAAGGGCTAATGGGCTTGCCAACAATGATTTTCTAGGTAAGTAGTATGTAGTTAATCTTTACAAATTACAGATTACCCAATTTTGGATTAATTTTATCACTAAAAAAATGGATTAATTTCTTCTTCTTCCATCATATATTGAGTTATTTTCTTATACCGGTCATTTTTTTATAATAATGTCTCTTAGACCCATCACTAAAAATGACATTTGTTGTTGAATCTATAATATATGTGTGGAAAAAAAATCGCCTCAAATTCATTGTAATTGGCTTCCCACCACATAAACTCGTCAAAAAAAAAATTAGTCAAATATATTTTCTAATGGACTTATTCTTATTTCTAAATAATTAGCGGAGAAAATGTTGTTTAACTTGATTATATAATTTAAAAAGTTGTTTAATTTTTTCCCTCAAAGTCATTGTCATTTACGTTTGGATTAAATATATTTTTGGTCCCTATAGTTTTTCAGAATTTTGTTTTTAGTCTCTAAATATTTTTTCGCACTTTTTAGTTCCTGAAGTTTTTTCCATCGGTGTTTTTAGTTCCTACTTTCAATCAAACTCTTGTATACTTTCACTTTTGAGTGGTTTTTTTGTATTCATGTTTATAATATTATAAGAACATCTCCAATAAAAATTTAGAAATTTTTAACGTAAGATGAATTATTTATGAATTTTTATTTGCAAAAAACTAAAAAATTCATATTTAATTCATCTTTTGTTAAAAAAAATGTAACTTTTGTAAGAGAGATTCATATATTGTAGTAAACATGACCGTGGAAAAAAAAATAAAATTTCGAATGATATGCACAAGTTGAATGAAAAGTATGGACTAAAAACATATATTGTAGTAAACATGACCGTGGGAAAAAAATTAAAATTTCGAATGATATGCACAAGTTGTATGGACTAAAAAATTGACGGAAAAAACTTCAGGAACTAAAAAGTGCGAAAAAAATCTTCAGGACTAAAAACGAAATTCTACAAAACTATAAGGACTAAAAACATATTTAACCTTTGCGTTTTAATCATAATATATATGTTGCCAACCACATAGTTAATAATAGGCTTAATCACATATTTACTCTCTTACTTTATTTTAAGATTTAAGTTGGTATGTTTTACTCAAAAAAGTTGGTCTGCTTAAAAAAAAATTAAATTGATCTTTTACTTTAATTATGTTAGCATAAGTTTGTTCTTTCCATCAAACTTTTAGTTCATTTGTGTAAAACTTCCACGTGGTATGCAGCTCAGTTAAACGCATGAACAATTTAAATAGAAATTTGACATAAAGAACTAACTTATTGTAAATTTAGTAATATTAGAAACCAACATAAAACTTTTAAAACATAACGGACCAAAATAATACTTAAAATGAACATAAAAGACCAAACATATTTTGCAATGGATTGTTACTTAATATTTTCTTGATAATTAAGCAGAAAACATAGATTCTTATGTCATTCTTAAGTATGCTTCGACACAAGTAAAAGCAAGTTGTGTAAGCTATGCACCAACAGGTGTGTTTTTTCTTCTTAATAACTTTACATTTTTATTTGGGCCTTCAGCCCTTTTTTGTAACAAAAAAAAACTTTACCTTTTTATTAATATGTTGTTTAACATAATATTATCATTATTTGTGTTTGGTATGTTATTGAATGATTATTGTTAATAACAGTTTCTAGGTCTTGCCCATGGTGGAATGAGTTCTTTTATTTCGATGTTATTACTAATGGTGTTAATGTGCTTACTATGGAATTATATGATAATGCTACACACAAATTTATTGGCATTGCAGAGTAAGTTTAATTTTCATTTAGTTTAATTTGCTAATACTTTTGTTTATGTTATTGATCACTTAAAAGATTAATTAACATGCATTTCTCATATGCAATGCAGCATTCCATTAGATATGGTGTTCTTTGTGGATAGCATTCCAGAAACTGATTATCAAATATTTACTGACTATGGTTTATATGTCGGAGATATTTATGTTGCTCTTACTTTCACTCGTGAGGAGGTAAATTTATAACATTTCTAAGAAGATTTTTTTCATTTTTAAATTTTTTATGACATTTTCATGCACAAGACTTTTGAATTTTAATGTGGCATAATATTTGGTTCTTTTGTTCCCGTTTTGAAATTTACTTCTTAATGTTTAGGAGGACTGAGGAGAAGGTGCATGAAAACTATGGTAGATGGACTTAGAGAATATTTCGACGAAATTATAATGCGTGCAAGATTTGTTAAATAATAATTGAACTTCACGAGTCAAATTTATCATTAACTGTTTACTTTATAGATTTATATTTGTTTGTTTGTTAATGAGACAATTATTTAGACTTTTGATTGTAATTAATGGATCTTTTTTAAGTCGATCATCGGCACTTCTAGCAAATGTCCGATGAGTGTTGACTTTCTCTTAGAAGCATTTTCCATTCCAATTTACTTTTAAAGAACAGTAAGGTTGTATCCGTTAAATACAACAGAATAATGAAATTTTGTTTCATGATTGATTCAGAAACATATCATGACAAAGAAAAAAAAATTATTATTTCCATTCTGTTTGCATGTACAAATACTATTTAACATTCAAAGTGTATGTTTGGTTTTAATCTAAATTTGTTGTCTTTATGTGTCGAATGTAATTTTATTGTCACACATGACATGAACCTCCAACGTTACATAATATTGTACATGAACCTCCAACGTTACATGACTAATCAGTGAGTCCTAGTAAGTACACAAATCCTTAAAAAAAATTAAATAATGAGACAAGTCTCTATAAAATTACAATTGTATACCAAGTTATTATTAGATGCATATAAATATCAGGCTCTAGAGGAAAAACAAAGAGAAAAATGGTTTTAGAAAGCATATACAGATCAAGCGGAGCGGCTCTGGTATTTAACATGTCAAGAAAACAAAATTTTGAAGCAACTAATACTAACAAAGCACACTATGCTCTCCAATGAGTATATATTTGCTAATGTAATGATCAGTATTTTTAGCAATCTTTTTCTGCAGAAAGAGGATCACGATTCATTTGGCGAACAAATTGTCCTTTAACTCGAGGACGCTGCTCTGCTAGTTTCTTCCTGCTCTCGTATCGAACCTATTAAAAAGTATAATAAGTTAGCATAGTTTGAAAACAATGATGATCGTTGATTGATCATGCTAATGCTAGTAGTACAACTACAAGATCATATTGATATTGTTATACCTTCTTTTCATAACATCTCTCTTTCCGTTTCAAACGGAACTTGTTTAGAGCTGCTTCTCGTAGGATAGATCGATGTGCATGTCCACCATTTGTGAGGTCTTGTTCGACAATACTGCTACTTCCACAATTACTTCCATAACCAATGCTGTTAAGATGGCTTGCATTTCCATTATTACAGAAACTACTGGAGACACTTTGATCAGTGGTAGGGGAGATAAGTCTTTGATCCTCTGTATGTTCTGATTTGCGTTCCTGTGTGTACACCGTTTGGTTTGCAGTGCTGTTTCCATTCAGACCACGAGGTTCGTAAATCCGTTCTGAATTATTATTTTCTTTAACATTTGACTGATAAAATGCATCTGCTTGAAAGCTTTGTTCGAGAAACACAACCGAACCTGGCATTGATGGTGGACCTGACTGGGTACGAAACCCTGGTGGAAGCGTCGAACCATAGGTCATACATAGATCATTGAACCTCACACCTTTTACAGGAATTGGGAGAGAATGCCCTTGCTGGGATTGCGAAGTTGCGAGTTCAGATTCTTTTGATTGGGATGTAGCTAGAGACATATTACATTTTTGCATACTCGGTATCGAACTTTCTGAGTTAGGGTTCTCATTATTTGTGTTCTGATCTCTTTGCTGATCAGTGAAGTTAATTACTACTGTGGCTGAAGCTTGCAATTGCCTGTTAGTATACCTGCATTGAACACCATTATGAGTACTAGAAGTAATTTTAAAATCACAGAAGAAAAATAAAAGAATAAAATGCGATTTTAGCAATTACCGCTTGAAAGCTGAAGCATTAGAATGCATAAGGGTGTGTCTCTCTTCAGTGATCTCCTTCTCAAAGCTGCTGGGATGAGAGCTTCTCAGAGAAAGATCCAGTTGTGGAGAATCGTCAAACTTTCCTGTGCAATCAATTGATGAACTTTTGAGACTGCAATTCGGATGAGTACGAAATGCTCCAATCAAGTCAATAGCTTCCTTAGTAGAGTTAATTTCAACATAGTGATTGTCATTAACCTCACCACTGGTACTAGCAATCCTAAAGTGCTCTTGATCCTCACCATCATTTCCATTATTTGTGTTTGTCTCTCCATTGTTGCAGTTAGCCACACATAATCCTAAAAACAAAAGTTTGTTCAAATTTTAGATTTTTAGATAGTTCTTCCTTGCGAGTCGAACAAAATGTTATTTTTTGCAGTGAAAGAATGAAATTTACCTCCAGCGCGACTGTCCTGCGTGATCAATGCCTGGCCTAAATGAATGTCAACATCTTGTGTCTTTGTTTCACTTGGTTTTGCGTCGGCACATTTCAGCTGAGAAAATTCCTGCATGTTATCAACCAGGCCACTCTCAGCTTCCATGTTTGGCTTTGTACAAGAGCTCTGTGCATCACTTCCTTTCTCAATTAAGTCCTTATTTATTTGAATGCAAGCAGCTTCGCCACTAGAACGATAACTAGCAGCGTTGTTTTCAGCAGTGGCTTCAACTTTCTGCTGTGCATCGGTTTCATCTTGGGGACCATTTATGCCAGCGTTTACGGTTAACTGCTGATAGAGTAAACAAATAATAAACATAAGTTCAACCATTTTTGTGAATGAAATCTAAGTATTGAAGAGAAAAAGCAAAAAGCATATGAAAACTGAGAGATCAGAAGTCCTACTGATTGTCTTCTCCAAACATGCTGCCACAAATTCCTCAGTTCATTTATTCGAATCGGCTTAACGAGATAGTCAGCTGCACCTCTACACATGCATTTGTATACTGTGCTAACTGAATCTTGAGACGACATCACTGAAGAAAGCATGAAAAAAGTGCACAAGTTAATTACAGTATTAATAAAGTGGGAAATTTGTCAACAAAGTTAGAAGATTTATGTTTGATATCATACTTATGACAGGGATGTTTTTGCAAATATCATGCTCCATAATTAATGTGAGAAGTGCATAGCCAGATATGGCTGGCAAATCGACTTCTGTAAGTATTAGATCGAAATTGCGTGGTCTTCCCTTTATTATTTCCCATGCCTTCAAGCCATCAGCAACAGCAGCAACTGCTCAAAACAGATCAAAGTTATTTTGAAGTTCTATATCTTACATTTACTTTCAAGTAATAATTTTGTTTTCCAAATTACAATATTCAACCAAAGATTAAAAGGTCAGTCATATATAATCTCTATGACAGATAAACATTGAAAATAAATTGAATAATTGTACCAATTCTGACTTAACTTAGTAGTTTCCATACTGGTATGCCAGAATCAGGGTGAGCCACCATGATTTCACAGAAGCTACATAGTGTAGCTTTTGAAAAATCATGGTTGGTCACCGTGATACCAAACATAGGTGCCATCAATTCCTAAGACTTTCAGCTAACCAAATCCTCATCACTTATCTCTTAAGAATTTTTTTTTTAATTTTTTCTCACTCTTGTTAACATATATCATACAATATAAAACAAAATAAAAAAATGTCTTCAAAATCCCCTTAATTGTTTCTATTAAATCCTCAAAATTACACACCCTATCCTTTCAAAAAAATTGCAGTCCAAAGACTTATAACTACTAGTAAAAAACTTCCCCCTTTTTTTTTTTATCCAATCAAATATACCCTTGATTAACAACTAATACCTCAAGACAAACCAATATTTAGCATTTACAATCAATTAAATTAAAGCCTACACTGAAAATTGGAACAATAATAGCTGAAAAAGAAAAACATGCTCATATTACAGTTGGCAATTGAGTTATTGAATTTGAGCTCATAAAACTAAAATTTGAAAATTTGTACAGAAAAACCATATAGTAAAACAAATAAAAAAACAAAATTACAAACCAAAAACCATGAAATTAATTCAAAGAAAACAAAATAAAAATAAACAATACCTTTATAGTTACATTTTCTGAGAAGTGCTGTTATAATCTGTCTTGTACAATCATCAGCTTCAACCAAAAGCACTCTTAAAACCATTTTTGGCAAAAATTTCTCCCACCTCAAAAGCCCTTTCATTTCACCACCACCACTTCCACTCTCTTCTTCCCTAATCTTCTTCTCTTCTTCTTCAACTCTCACCAATTTCTCACCACTAGTTATTACAACATGACCCATTTTTTTCAACCTTAATAACGGAGATCCAAAAACAAAAATCACTGTATAGTGTATAGCATCAGAATCTTTGTTCAGAAAACCAACCAAAACCTTAGCACATAACAAAAATATCCAAAAGTATATTTGGTTTCTAAGGTGAAAAATAAAAGAAACGAGAAAGAAGAAGAAAAAGCAATATAAGATAGATATTGTATAAGATTTTTTAAGGTAATAGAGTTGATCCAACGGTTATGATGGTGACACCAAAGTTAATCTAACGGTTAAAAATATTATTCATTTGGCACACAAAATATCTAGAACCATGCAGACACTGGCCCACATGATCCACGTCATCAATTAGATCTATAAATTATGTTCTTGTGGTTGGTGCTCTATTAGTGGTGGATATCATATGGTTCATTCATTTATTCAACTTTTTAATTTTATTTTTTAATTATTTTTTTGTTTGGTTATAACTTTTTGTTGGATTCAAGTTGCGTCCAAATGGAAAATATCAAAGAGGATATTTTATGTGAGGGACAATTGGCAATGGTTGTGGGGTCCATTTGAAGGGAGATATTAATTTTTTTAATCCAAAAAAATGAAGATATTTTTGAGTGCTTTGAGGCTGTCTAAGAATCTATGGAGGAGAGTAATACACGTGGCAGTTAGGTTGAGGATGTCTTGTTTTTGTGGCTTTGAAGTCGTCGAACGCTATCTATGGAGAAAAGAGTTCATGTGCTGTGGGACGGTGTTGGTTACTCGCTTTTTAATAGGTCAATTATCAAATTTGACTTAAAAATAATCATCACTATAGAAAGAAATTAGTACTAGTATTTTATATGGTATATTGTATTGTTGTCCACGGGCACTAGCAACATCTATGAGTTGTATTATAATCAATCTCAACAATGTTGGGTTGTGAGTAACGGTCACGCATATATGTCGGAATTCGAAAATAACGAGTTTAAATGATGGAGTGGATAACTCAATTGATTTGAGCTAAACGGTTTAAAAATTTCAATTGTAAAAAGTATTGGGGTCAAGTCCAAGAAAATTACCAGTATTAATAACTAATTATTCACTTTAACCGTTTCGAAAATACAATGAGTTCAAATTTTGATACCACGTGTTGAAGAGGTTAGAAGAGTGTTGAGAGAAGAGTTGCTAACAAGTCACCTCTTATAATTCTCACTTATTTTGTGTCAAAAAATCACTTATTTACTTTTTCAAGTAATGTGAGACTAACTTACATTTATCATACAACATTGTTTAATTATTTCAAAATAAAATAATGTTTAATTGTTGTGCACTGTCGGTGTAATACTTTTTTACACATACATCCAATAATATACCAACACATCATATTATGTTTAAAAACAAATGATGTGTCACATTCATTAAATGATGTGGCAACACATCATTGGATGCATGTGTAAAAAACTTTTACACTGACGGTGCACAACAATTAAACTTAAATAAATATCATTTAACTATTTCTTATTTACATTTTCAAGCAATGTGAGACACTTACCATACAACATTGCTTATTTATTTCAAAATAAATACCATTTAATTATTTTTTCTACATTTTATTCATTTGTGTGTATGCTAAATCATATTCATTTTGAGTTGTAACCACACAAGAATTTTTATTTTGTTTTGTCAAGTAGTTTAGTGCCTATAATTTCACTTTATAAGGTGAAATAATAATAAAAGTATTAGGGTTCGAACATCCGTCCCTGCATTTTATATGTAATATCAACTGAGTTATGCTCACAGAGACTTTTCTTATATTCTATTTAGATCAAATTCATGAGTCATGTCAAATTAATTTGAAATTAGGGTAATCCATTTGAATTTCAACCAATAGAATGAAATGAATTAGATTGTGTTACCGACACTTCTCATTGAAGTGTTCATAGTTTGATTTTATTTTGAAATTATATGAAGTAAGAACAAACAATATTTAACTTGGAATTGTCGATTAGAACTTATAAAATGAAGGGAAATATTAGCGGGTACATTCAGAGCACTCTTTAAAAAATTTATGTTCTGGACTGGGCCTAAATGCCCAACACGTTGAGGACGTCCACTTTTGGGCCGTCGAGCAAGGCCCAAAGCACAAGGTCCAGATCCACTTGACCGTTGGACAGCACACGTCTCCCCTGCGTTCTGTAACGCTCGACATCGGAATGATGAGCATTTAATGCTCATCACGGCTCCTCAGCCGTTTTTCGACAGCCATTGATGTGCATTAACTGCCCATCAAAGGCCTTGGCCAAGCGCTAGGGCTATATATATAGAGCACCTCTCATTTGCCAAAGGTACGTAACATCCTCTATTGAAAACCTTCACTTCACCTCAACTGACTTGAGCGTCGGAGTGTCTGCAGGTACACAACCCCCCTCCGGGTTTGCTTGGACAAAACGCAACGACAACTGCCGTGCACCGCCGTCTGGTCGACTCTGATCAAGGTAAAGATCAGTGGCGCCGTCTGTGGGAAACTTAAAGTTTCCCCCGTCTTTTCCCAGAATTAGACCAAAACTCAACAAAAAAACTCATTTCTTGACCAATGGCTGGTGCAAACAACGAATTTGTAGGAGAAAACAATCACCCGAATCCTCCAAATCACCAAAACCAATATGATGGCATCGAAACCTTTGTCACAACGGAAGGTAGCGCCGCGCATGCACAGGCAACTCTGCTTGATGTACCGCTGCCGCACCAACCACCACAACCAGAAGATCCACTGGTGGTCCCACAAGTTCCACAAGGAGCACCAATGGAAGTGGTGATGGCTGCATTGGTCAACACCATCAACAGGCAGGGGCAGATACTGCGCGAACAAGCAGACAACATGCGTGGGCAAAATGAACTGATCCGCGAGCAAAATCGGCGCCTCCGGGCAGTAGAAGAATCACGTGCTGCTTCAAGGATATCGCGAAGTACTCGTCGACAAAGATCATCAACACCTGAGAATAATCGCTCGCGATCGAGGTCCAGGTCCCCGAGGCCTGCGCCTCGACGAAATGCGGAGCGACCACTGAGTCCTCCCTGAGACAATCCTCGGAGGCAGAATCACTCTCCTCCGCAAAGGAACAACCACATTTCCCCACCAAGGAACAGACGTTCACCTCCTCGAAGACATAACCGATCACCACCGAGGAACGGAGAAACAGCTGCTCGTGGAGGAAATGCCCGTCATTCCCCAAGGAGGGAATCTCCGGGCAGTGGAGACGAGAGGCACCGAGGACCCCTCTCAAGATGAATCATGGACATTCCACTCCCACGAGGACTGGAAAAACCCCCAACGCTGGACAAATATGATGGAACAACGGACCCTGACGAGCATGTCCAGAGCGTCGAGACCGCCCTCGACTACAGGAATCTACGGGGGTCGATTAAGTGCAAGTTATTCCCGATATCCCTGATACGAGGAGCATCAACCTGGTGGAGAAACTTACCTCCAGGCTCAATCGACTCATGGGAGGAACTATGCCGAATGTTCACGGCACACTTCACAACCTCTCGACGACATCCAAAGACAGTGGCCAGCCTAAAGGCAATCGTCCAAGGTCCCGAGGAATCTCTTCGAAGCTATATCGAGAGGTTCAACAAAGTATCTGTCGAGGTCGAAGCGACCGACAAGATGAAGTTGTATCTCCTCGAAGAAGGATTGCGCGAGGGAACAAAGTTCCAAGAAGCGGTTGGGATCGTCGAAGTACAAACCCTCGACGCATTCTTTGAATTAGCCCAACGATACATCAAATGGGAGGATAAGCAAAAGGCCTCCGAGGTCAGAAGACCAAAAAGTTTCGAGGTCGGTGGACCCTCCTCGCAGAGAGAAGAACGTCGAGGAGATGAAAAGAAAAGGGAAGGTGGAAAAGTCAGAGAGGCTAAACCACCAAAAAGTCAGTTCACCTACCACACTCCCCTGAACGCTCCTCGAGACAGGATCTTATCCAAGATATCAAGCGCTGAGTTAAAAAGTGCGGGAATCAGGTTCCCAAAACAACTGCCCGCAAAACCAAACGTGGACAAGAAGAAATTTTGTCGTTTCCACAAAAGTTACGGGCATGTGACTGAAGACTGTGTGCATCTAAAGGATGCCATTGAAATCCTCATTCAGAAAGGATATGCACGACAGTATGTAGACGGGCAGCCAAGGACTACCAACAATAACGCTCCTCGACAAAATCAATTGGCAGTTGATCCAGCAAGCCCAGAACAACATGTCGAGGAAGAAAATAGAGTAATCGCTGGAGTAGCCCTCGCCATTTCAAGACCTGAAGATTTCCTTCCTCTGCCAACTAACGAGGAGAAAGGGGCTCTTGACTACCTTGCTGCGCATCTGGACGGAAGTTGGGAAAATTTCCCCGGAGCCCTAGTTATCTCCGGAGCAGGATTTAATCCCGTAACCATCGGATCCATCAAAAGGAAATTCGATGAGTTAGAGAAAGCATCCCCGGTCGAGGAAATAAAAATAACAGAGGTAAAAGAAAGCTTTGTTCCTTTGGCGTTCTATAGGGAAGAGGTTACCGGGGGATCGCCAAACTTTCAAATCCCTTTGCTCGTCAGAGCAAAAATGGTCAATTTCGACGTGAGAAGAATCCTTGTCGATCAAGGAAGCTCCTGTGACATTATGTACTCAGGACTCTTCAAAGTGCTACAACTTACCGAGGAGAATTTGGTCCCTTATGTTGGATCCGACCTTCAAGGGTTCAACGGATCAACAACAAAACCTTGGGGATACGTGGACCTGATCGTCACCTTTGGCGAAAACAAGGCCATGAAATCCGTGAAGGTCAAGTTCCTAGTCGTCGACTGCCCATCTCTGTACAACTGCATCATTGGGCGACCAACTTTAGCTGAACTGTTTGCAGTGTCCTCGACCATCCATCTGAAGCTGAAGTATTACACAAAGGATGGACAGGTCGCCATAATCAACGGGGACATAGAAGCTGCTCGGCAATGCTTTGAAGCTGCGTCCAAGAACCTCAACGCTGTGCTTACGCCGAAGAAGAAGAAAGAAGAAACAAAACTCCCCGGCGTAAACTCAATCAGTATCGAGGATGGAGTTGAATTGGATGCTCGAACTTCCAAGAAGGAGCGCAAACAAGAAAAGAAGGCGATTAAGGACGACCTTTTGATCAAGGAAAACTATCGTCCCATCCCTGATGGAGAATTCGAACTAGTTCCCCTTGGCGAGGATCCAACAAAGGGCGTGAATATTGGAGCTGATCTCCCCGACTTGGTAAAAAGGCAGTTGAAAGCTTGCTTAAGGGAGAATGCTGAACTGTTTGCTTGGAGTGCAGCTGAAATGCCCGGAATAGACCCTGAGGTCGCTTGTCATCAATTAACCATAGATCCTAGGGCTAGTGCTGTAGTTCAGCGTCGTAGGAAGCAGTCTCCCGAAAAAGCGGAGGCTGCTCGAAAAGCTGTAAAAGACCTCCTAGAGGCCAATTTCATTGCTGAAGCCCAGTACACAACCTGGCTTTCTAATGTTGTACTTGTTAAAAAATCTAATGGAAAGTGGTGTATGTGTGTTGATTATACCGATCTTAATAGGGCTAGCCCTAAAGATGCTTATCCTTTGTCGAACATAGATAAATTAGTAGATAATTCCTCCGGGTTTAAATTACTATCGTTTATGGACGCATATTCTGGTTATAATCAAATAAAAATCGGTGAAATCGATAAAAAGAAAACAGCTTTCATGACCGAAACTGGTAATTATTATTATAATGTAATGTCTTTCGGGCTCAAGAATGCAGGTGTCACTTACCAAAGGATGATGAACAAAGTATTTCACAATGAAATTGGAGACATGCTCGAAGTTTACATGGACGACATGATCGTTAAATCCGAAGAGGAAATCGATCATACCATCCACTTAAAAAGGGTATTCAACCAAGCAAGAAAGTTTAACATGAGGTTCAATCCGGAAAAATGCACGTTCGGAGTTAAGGCTGGAAAGTTCCTCGGTTTCTACCTCACAGAACGAGGAATAGAAGCCAATCCCGACAAATCCAGAGCTTTCTTCGACTATCCAACTCCAAAATCGAAGAAATCCATCCAAACATTGAACGGCATGTTGACCTCGATGGCCAGATTCGTCGCCAAATCTGCCCAACATGCTTTGCCCCTCTTCAAGCTCCTCAAAAAAGAAACAACTTTCGAATGGACGGAAGAGTGCGAAGGAGCATTACAACACCTCAAACGAGCATTGTCCGAACCACCAGTATTAACACGACCAGTCGAGGGCGAAAAACTCTACCTCTACCTCGCCGTAGCGTCAGAGGCCATAAACGCCGTTCTCATAAGAGAAACTGAGCAAGGGCAGAAGCCTGTTTACTTCATAAGCAGAGCACTACAAGGACCAGAACTCCGATACTTGCAAATAGAAAAAATCGCTCTAGCAGTAATAATGGCCGCGAGAAAACTTCGATACTACTTCCTCGCCCATTCTATCGTCGTTCGGACAGATCAACCCGTAAAGCAACTGCTGGCACGACCAGATATTGTCGGAAGGATGTTGAAATGGTCGTTGGAGCTTGCGGAATTCGACATAAGCTTCGAAAGTAGAAAGGCTTTGAAAGCCCAAGTACTTGACGATTTCGTCGCCGAAATGACAACGTCGACGACTTCCGAAAAGAATAAATGGACCATCTTCGTCGATGGATCCTCGAATTCACAAGGAAGCGGGGCGGGCATCATACTCGAAAACGGAGACGGAATCCTAGTAGAAGTGTCCCTCGGACTTTCTTTCCCAACGACGAATAACCAAGCCGAGTACGAAGCTTTCCTAGCAGGGTTAAGATTAGCCGAGGATATGGGAGCCGAGAAAATCAAAATATTCACGGATTCACAGCTGGTAGCATCTCAAGTGTCAGGAGAATATCAAACAAAAGAGGAACGACTCCTCGAATATCTAAACCTCATCAAAACAAAGCTCGCAAAGTTTAAGGAAACGGAGGTGAAACATGTTCCTCGAGAACATAATGCACGAGCAGATGTCCTTTCTAAACTTGCGAGCACAAGGCGCAAAAAGGCGGGCAATCAATCCCTCATTCAGGAAACATTGACAAAACCGAGCATCGAAAAAGCAGTAGAAGTCATGCACATTTGCGCTATTGACGAGCAAAGCTGGATGGCCCCGGTGTACAATTTTCTGAAGTCGAACAAACTACCCGTAGACGCCAAGGAAGCAACGAAAATCCGAAAAAGAGCGTGTTCATACGTCCTGCTCGACGATAAGTTATATCGAAGAGGATTCTCAATCCCATTGCTCAAATGTGTGGAGGAAGCACGCGTAGAGTTTATCCTGCAAGAAATCCACGAAAGGATCAATGGGTAACATATTGGTGGACGATCTCTGGCAAGGAAAACACTAAGGGCAGGGTACTATTGGCCGACGATGCAAAACGATGCCAAAGACCACGTCCTCAAATGTGACAAGTGCCAAAGACACGGGGACATGCACATCGCACCAGCCAACGAGCTGAAAACGCTGATCTCCCCGTGGCCATTTGCCTGGTGGGGAATGGACATCCTCGGTCCTTTTCCAATAGCTGCGAGGCAGGTCAAATACCTCATAGTTGTCGTGGACTACTTCACCAAATGGATTGAAGCGGAACCCCTCGCAAAAATCGGCGCATCCCACATACTTCGTTTCTTCAAAAGAAACGTCCTCGCAAGATTCGGGATCCCTCAAGTGGTGATAACGGATAATGGAACACAGTTCACAAACAAAAAATTCCAAGAATTCCTCGCCACGATAGGCACCACTCAACACTTCACATCCGTCGAGCATCCTCAAACCAACGGGCAAGCTGAAGCAGCCAACCGCGTGATACTACGAGGACTAAGACGAAGAATGGGCGCTTCTAAAGGAAATTGGGCTGAGGAATTTCACAACGTCCTATGGTCCTACAGAACCACTCCCCATTCCACAATCGGGGAAACACCCTTCCGATTAACATACGGAACAGAGGCAGTAATTCCCGTAGAAATAGGAGAACCATCCTCGAGGATCGAATATCCTCACGAGGAGGATATAAACGACGAATTACTGAGAGAAGAACTAGATCTCGTCGAGGAACTAAGAACAGGGGCTTCTCTTCGAGAAGCAACCCTCGAGCAGAAAATAGCTGCTCGACACGACAAAAGGGTTATCAAAAGAGAATTCGAGGTGGGAAGCCTGGTATTGAGGAGAAACCAGAAAGATTCACGAGAAGTGAAGCTCGCAGCTAATTGGGAAGGACCATATCGAATCCGAGCAAAAACAGAGAACGGAACGTATCATCTCGAAGATCTCTACGGCAAAGAAATCCCTCGCACGTGGAACGCTGAGAAACTAAAACAATACTATAGTTGAAAATAGCGTAATTCGACATGCTCTTCAACGAAGGCTGCAAATCCCGCCGAGGAGACGCGCCTATACAACGGAGGAATGCCTAGGTACGGGCAGGAATCCTAAAACCTTAAAGCTCGACCTTAGCTCTAATGCTGACGTCACGCTCAACGAGGGAACACTCTATGCGAGCCCCATTGTTTCTTAGTACAAGCCCGGCAGAACACCCAGCTCGCGATGGGATGCTCAATGCTGCGAGGAAAGATTTCAAACGAAGAAACTTTCCTCGACTCTAGTTTGGGAGCTAGCCAAACACTCGAGCAGTTCCACAAACTGCTCGGGAACGGTGCTTACAATCCGCGACATCAAGAAGCAACCGTAACTATTAGACGAGCACTAACACAAAGGTGATCTACCTAGCGAATAGAACGTCTAAAAATATCTTCGCATAGTTTAAATGGTCGCATTCACAGTGAAATAATTAAACATTCATCGACATATTCAAAGTAAACACTCCACAAACAAGCAATAAAACAAGCTTAAAATTGCAAAGTTAAAGTTATAAATAAAGTCGACCACATTGTCATGGTATTACAAACCGGGCGAACAAGCGCCAAAACAAAAGAGGCCAAAGCGAGCATAACACCGGCAAAAATTACAACTGAAAAATAAAGACAAACTCAATCTTCTTCATCTGGGGAGGGGGACACTATAGCACCATCTTGGACCTCCTTGAGCTCGGATGCACCCGCTACGACCAGCTCAACACCAAGGTTGAGAACCATCAACTGGGCGACAGCATTGTCGAAGCTCGACTTCGCAACGTTCAATTGCTGGCCTTCAAACTCGAAGATCCTGGAGACAAGAGCTGTTCGGGTGAACCCCTTATATTCACCATTGGGGTCGACCACGAGTTCATCAGCATCAGGAGCAGTGCCACTCGAGCAAGGCCTGCTTTCCAGATCTCTCACCTTTCCCTCCAAGGTCTCCTTCTCACTGGTTAAGTCCTTGATCTGCCCCTCCAGCATCGCCTTCTCCTCGACCAGTCGAGCAGCTTCTTTCTCCTTCTCAGTTAACTGAGTCACCAAGCCTGCCTGAAGCTTATATCTATCCTTGTACGCCGCATGGTTAACTTTGGCCTGCTCCAGCGACTGTCGGAGAAGAGCAGCTTCCTCCTTAGCACTATCCCTTTCCTCCAAGTACTTACACTCTCGGCCATTGAGAAAGCTGGAGATCTCCATCAGCTTGAAGGCGGCGACCATTGCATCCGCAAGTTCGTTCTTCAGGGCCTCAGGACCCATATCATTCATTATAGCTTGCTCGGCATCAGAGAGGGCGACAGGGGATTTCCTGACCAACTCCGGACTACCAATAGCCGGAGGAAGTACAAACTTTGGCGAGGAAGGGGGCGCCCGACCAGTTGCAGCCGCGTTCATCTGTTCGACCCTGACCACCTTTGTAGGACGAGGCTGGTTCTCGATATTAACATCCGCGTCGTCTAAATCGACAACCACGGTGCTGGCCCGAGCATTGTCAACATGATCCCCCCCAGGGGAAGGAGCAGTAACTGACGAGGATCCAAGCGCAGCAGCTTGCCTGTTCTCCTTGGCAGCCTTTGACTTGCGGAGCTTGGCTGCAACGGTCGACATCTCTTCTGCAAAATGAACAAAGAAAAATCAGTAAACTTACGAGAAAACTGAATGCATATATGTAAACATACGATGAAGTTAAAATAAAGCATAACGAGCATACGGAAACAAGCTTCCATCCCCGCCACGCTTTTACTGGCGAGAAGCTTCCTCGTATCAATAAAAGTCTTCTTGGTCACCGGAACACCCATCTCATCCAGAACAGGGTTCCCTTCCTCGTCCTCATAACATTTACGAGGGAAACCACTCACAAATACTTTCATCTGCTCGTAGTTAGAAAATTCCTCGACTGTCAACTCCTCTGCAGAGTAAATAAAATCGCTGGCCGGTTTCAAGTAGTGGCTTTTCCTCCACGACAGGGGAAATCGACTGTAATCCTCCAAGACTGGCCGACCATCTGGACCTATCAGCGGAGCCCCAGTGGCATCCTTAGCCGGTCCTTGGTAAATAACACTTTGCCAGGAAACAGAATTGAGGGGTTTGACGAAGAAATAATTGTCCTTGAAACCCCGAACAGACTCTAAAAACATTTCGAACAGCTTCACACTTTGCTTCAGCAAAACCCAACCGAACTTGTTGGCGGCATCACCCTTGGGCCTCGACCTCTGTAGATGGAAGGCATGGAAGAATAGCGGAATGGTCGGCATAAATCCCAAATATGCCGCCGTCATCTCAAAGGCCCTAATGAAGGCCAAAGAGTTCGGATGCAGCTGGGAGGGTGTAAGGTGCAAGTATCTAAAAACTGCGACTTCGAAATCGCTGAAAGGCAATCTATAGCCCACGTGCTCGAATGCAATTTGGTACATAGGGAAAGATCCCCACTGGAATTTACTGCAAATCCGACGAGTGGTGTTTGGTATACAGGCTTTCCAGTCGTCCGCAGGCGGGCGTTCAATCGTCCTAAACATCTCATCCCCGCCATTTAGAGAGAATTTCGAGACCGTGGTCCTCGGCTCATCGGCCACCCACGCATAATCGTCCCCGTCAACACTTGAGGTCGACGCCGGGGCTTGTTCTTCGGCCATCACACCTGAAAAAGCAGAGGAGAAAGATGAATTCGACATCAAAACATCAAATCCACCCTTCCACCGCCAAATCAAGTGAAAGGGCGAGGACCTCAAAATCCATGCGACCACGCGTTGTCGACAAATAATTGTATCGTACCAAAGAGAACAATGCTCGGCATATTCGTATGAATGCTCGCACATTCATATGAATGCCCGGTTCAGTTCGAAAAATCCAGAAGGCCAAAATGAGTTCACAAAGGCAAAAATCGCCAGTAAACTCCCAAACAAAGGCCCAATATCAACTAGAAAACGTTTTAGTTCTGTTTTGTGGGAGAGAAAGGTGTTAATCACTACTTAAACCCCTAAACCACAGAACGGAACCGCAAAGAAGAAATAAAGGAAAATGCAAAGGAAAACTTGAAACAATCTGCAAAATCCAAACATCAAAGCTGAAAACAAAAGCAAGAAAACAGAAACACTTACTTGTAGTTTGATAAGTAGCAAAGATGATGAAATCCAACAGAGAAAGCTTGAAATCCGAAGGCGTAAAGACAAAGAAGAGTTGAAAAAAACTTGAGAGAAGTTGAGAGAACAGGGAGTTGGAGAATCTGATAAGTTGAGAAAAACGGAAATGTTTTAAAAAGTCCCTCCACTTTCCTATATATAGGAAATCTCCAACGAACGCACCTGCACGAAGCAAAGGGGCGCCACTTGCATCTGGACCGTTGCTTTAATCCAAAGGCCATGATTCGCATAGATCCAACGGTCCAAACGCACTGATCGCAGAAGTGAAAAGGCGCGAAGATCCAACGGCTATAACTCATCCTCGAGATTCAAACCTACTAACAGGTACTCAAGTGCTAAGGGTAGCCTTTACACGTGGCGGAGGAGGATGGAGCGGCTTGTCCATCCAAGTCACATCCATCTGTTCGCAAATCTCGCCGAACATCAGGGAAAATCGCATCGAAAATCTCGTCGTATTTAATCCTCGGCGTTATTTACGGATCGCAATAAATGTGCGACCATTCTGCGCAAAATTCCTCGACGTTTCCCCAAACATTTCTCTCCACGACAAGTCTCAACAAACTTGCTTCTCCCAAGCGAACAGATCGTCGACGCTCCCAATAGACAAAGGGTTCCTTCATCGACGTCATCTTATGTTCGACATTAAGATCCAAAACCTCAACACTATTAGCCTAAGTACCAAAGCTACGACCAACTAAAGTCATCATCCTCGTGCCAGAGCATGACGACTTGGGGGGCTCCTGTTCTGGACTGGGCCTAAATGCCCAACACGTTGAGGACGTCCACTTTTGGGCCGTCGAGCAAGGCCCAAAGCACAAGGTCCAGATCCACTTGACCGTTGGACAGCACACGTCTCCCCTGCGTTCTGTAACGCTCGACGTCGGAATGATGAGCATTTAATGCTCATCACGGCTCCTCAGCCGTTTTCCGACAGCCATTGATGGGCATTAACTGCCCATCAAAGGCCTTGGCCAAGCGCTGGGGTTATATATATAGAGCACCTCTCATTTGCCAAAGGTACGTAACATCCTCTATTGAAAACCTTCACTTCACCTCAACTGACTTGAGCGTCGGAGTGTCTGCAGGTACACAACCCCCCTCCGGGTTTGCTTGGACAAAACGCAACGACAACCGCCGTGCACCGCCGTCTGGTCGACTCTGATCAAGGTAAAGATCAATTTAAATAGTGAATTTTTATAAAAATGTGTGGAGTACATTGGAACTAAAATGTTTCATTTTTTTTATATATAATTTCTTTAAAAAGAATCCTTAAAGAATGCCTAAAGACACTTGTTAGCAAGATCCTAAAATGAAATATAAACAAAATTTAAATCAACCCAAACCAATGGGAGTTATAAAGATGGCTTGATGACTAAGGGTGGATGTGTTAGAGAATGGAGATAAAGAGGTCAGGGATTTGATTTCCACCTCAGTAAAAACTAACAATACTACTAACTACTAACATTAATTGTTTCAAAAAAAAAACCAGCAATATCCAATCAATGTAGGCAGAACAAAGGAAGATCTAATTTATTTATTTTTGTAACAAAGTTAACGAAGAAAAAGAGAGAGAAAAGAAGACAAAAAGAAAAACTAATCTTTGAGAAATAAAGCTCCTATTGCATCGTTTCTAAGCAGATCACGAATGCCTTCTGGAGGAGAATCATGGCTAGAGAAGTCAGCGTCTGAGGAGGCTCCAAACTTTGCGAAGAAATCTACACATTGATTACCTTCTCTAAGAGTGTGACAGAGAGAAACATTGTTCTGGAAAATCAACTCATTCATGTCTTGGATCAAAACAGCGTGATTTTGGTACTTAACATGGGGAACTTTGATGAGGTTGATACAGTGAGGAGAATCTGAGTAGCAAACAACATCATTAATGCCCATGTTTATAGCCAACAAGATGCCGCTGTAGATAGCATACAGTTCAGCATACAAAATGTCTAATGACCCTTGAATGAAACCACAAAATCCTGCAAGATAATAACCAAATGTGTTTCTAATGATTCCACCAAGACCAGATCGAGCTGGGGAACCAAGACAACTTATGTCAATGTTAAGAATGATACAAGGGTAATTAATTGTTGTTGTTCCACTTGATAAATCGATCAGCTGAACCGCCATTAGAAGCGGAAGAGAAGCAAATTTTGAAAGTTTCAACCATGGACCTGATGTTAAAGGAGAGTCGGCTTAAAGACCAAGTCTCGTTATTCAGGCACATTAGGTTGAGATGTCTCCAAGACCACCAGACACCTGCCGAGAAAATGAGAGTCTAGGTTCCGATTGCGCCCATCTTGAGCTAATTGTAAACGTTCGTATTTGAGAAGAAATATGGGTTGGTAAACCCAATGTGGTGCCAGAGGCTACGAGAGAACTCACAGTCTCGAATACAATGAAGAAAAGAGGAAGATCCTAAACCAACACGCCAAGAGTAATCGTCTTTGAGGATGTTTTTAGCTTGAATAATATATGACCAAGTTGGAGAAACACTAGAAGGGTTGCCGGCGAGGAAGATAGATGGCCCATCGACATATTTACTGGAGAGGATATCAAACCAAGGCTTATTTGAATGTGGTACCATTAGGGGTGTAAGTGGATCAGAAAAATCCAATTGAACCGACGATCCAAACCAATCCAAACCGAAAAAAAACCGATTCTTATGGATCGGATCAAAAACCGAACCAAACCAATTGAAAACCGATGTGGTTTGGTTCGGTTCTCGGATCGAATTTTAAAAACCGATGAACAAACCGAACCAAACCAATATATATATATTATTAAGTTTTTTTTTTACAAAATATATATTATTATTAAATTAATTTTTTTAGGTAGCCTACGTCTATTAAAGAAACAAAGGGAAAACACATTAATCTCCCCTGAGCTTTGTGTATATATCACTAACACGCCCTTTATTTTATGACTTGTTAGTTGTTAGTATATTACATTATATGTTAATTTTTCTCGTTGCCAAAACTTGAGCCTTGGACCTCCAACTCTTTTAACCCTTAGCTCAACTAGTTAAATCAGTTGTGTTACCTCTTCCACCCCCATAAAAAAAATGGCATATCTTTCATTCTCATATTTGTTCTTCTCTACAATGGTGTTTCGTTTGTCCCTTCATATCCCAAGTTAGCGCATTCTCAAAGATAAAACAGGCAGCACAACTACTTATAAAAAAAATCTTACGTATACTCACATCACAATACAAATTTTAACTTAGAAACTCTCAGACTCAGTCTCCTCACAGTCACAGCTGCAAAAAACTCACGCTGCTCTCAGTTCTCATCTCTCAATATTGCACAAACAACACAACACTTTCACGTTGTTCTGCTCTCATATATTTTATCTCAAACTCTAAAAAAACAGTAACCTCTCATGTCAAGCGTTGTCGGAATACGCTTTACTGGTGGTGAAGTTAACTTGAAATTTTATTTTTGTTGTACTTTATTATTTGAAAAAATTATGAACTTAATTTCAATATGATTGTACTATGTATTTGATGAACTTATGGGAAAAAATTGTATTTTATATATGAAGAAATTATTTAAAGAATTGTATTTTGTATTTTATGAACTTATTTGATGAACTTATAAGAAAAAAATATACCGGAAAAAAAATAATAGCATGAAATACATCGAAAAAAAGCGCTATAAAACCGTTAAAGTATCCGAACCAAACCGATGAGTTTGGTTCGGATTCATTTTTGAAAAACATTAAAAACCGAACCAATCGAGAGTTCATTGGTTCGGACATCGGATTCACTCGAAACCGATCCAAACCGGTCCAATTACACCCCTAGGTACCATGTCCCAGACAAATTTTCCCAGAAGAGAAATGTTAGCTTCCCTTGCCGATCGAATGCCCAAGCCGTCATACTACTTAGGATGAGCAATTTTATCTCATAAGAGACAAGTTTTTCCATAAGAGAGATATTAGTTTTCCCAAAAGATCTAAATATATATTGTTGATTTAATTTTGATTACCACGTTAAAATAAAAAATAAGCTTCCTAACATTATTTATTTTTCTAGTACAAAGAAAATGAATTTTCTATCATTACAGTAGGTTAAAACAGATTATTTTTGTCCGAAAAAAAAAACAGATTTTTTTCAATGAATCTTAATAATAAATTAATTATTTTTTCTCTCAGTAAATAAACTAATTCTAAGTGTTGACATTATGTTTAATTATTAATTAATATAGTTTTTCTATCATTAATATTTTATCAAACAAAAAAAATCATTATTCAAAAATACTCAAATGAGATAGCATAAATATCTTCCAACTTAACTAAAGTTGTGTTTAAACTCGAACATGAGCATGTAATATCATTTAAACTCTTACGAAAAGGTAATTTGTTGTTTTGTACGATGTTTTGGGGATAAAATATTATTTTGATATTTTAGACAACTTATATTTGGAACAAAAAATATCAATAAATAATAATAGAAAGAAAAAAAATACAAAGCTTTTAAATATTAATATTCAGATAACATAAACTCAAAAGGTCAAAAGTTTTTATTTTTTTAAAAAAAAAAAAGTTCAAAAGTAGATCGGGTGGTCAGATAAGTTCAAGTTGAAAAAACTATAAATTCAAGAACACATGATTTGATTTAATTCACATGCTTTTATTTTTTATTTTTAGTTTAGACAATCTCTAAATATCTCCTATCTCCTTACAGTAGATTAAATAGACCCAAGCTAAGTGTTACTATACTACCAACAAACTCTCTAAAATAGGTTTCACCTGCTAAACAATAAGAAACTAGACAACGCAGCTCCAATTGTTTTATTTTTTATTTTAAAATTGTTGTTCGTACTAACTGAGATGAGTATAGTATTTAGACGAAGCATGAAAACACCAACATAAAACTGTAGCGGTATCAACTAGCAAGCGCCAATAATTAGTGCACACGTGTGACAACACTTGCACCATTGACACTAATACATAACTTAGGATTATGATTATGAGTTCAAACCATAAAGATAGTATTGTACCAACTAAATAAAAATAGGAGAATGTTAACATGTGCCTATAACAAGAATACAAATGTGGTAAAAATTTATTGCATTTTGTGTATTCATCAACTACTTGAACATTAAATGTCTTGTATCATTAAATGCAAAATTTCTACTTTTAGGTAGCTTATCATGTGCCCTTAGAGCACATGTTAACATGACCCATAAAAATAAATAAAAAATAGTTGGTGCTATCCATGTATGACCAAAAGTTAAAAATTCCAATATGACCAAAAGGACGCAATTTGGTAATGCGCATTGCTTTGGCCAATAACATATCAGTCAAAAAGAATCCTAGATTATATTAGTTTCATTGACTCTTCTCATACAGACACTAAATGATTTTAATTTAGAGAAGTTTAACAACGGCATTTCAAGAAAGCATTCAAACAAAACAAGCAATAAAATCCACATTAATACATACTCGGTTCCAACCATGTTAGAGATGTCACAAAGCCAATATTTACTTGTTTCACTAACGTCTGGGAGGTATATATTGCACATTCTTATCGATACAAATAGCCTGCAAATGAGCATAAGCAACAAAATAAATTAAGTGTGAACTGTAAAACAGGATGATACAAAAGAAAGGCAAAAAATTATGTTTTACGTATTGGGCGGCTTAAACAAATTTGTGTATAGCTTTTATTTTGTTATACAAGTTGAGCAAGACACATTCTTCATAATGGAACAAACAATTCATTGCAGAAATAACCTCATTTTAGTTGCCAAACATTATAACCACTTAAGTATTTAATGAATGTCCCAACGCACAAGGCAACGGTGCTACATACACATAACTCCGACTGCAATTTAGAGCTTCCCCAACAGTAATTTGGATTTTAAATTGTCATATGTACAACATCTAACATTCTAACTGAAGAAAGGCATAACTTAGGGGAAAATCCAAAAAAATAAAAAAGAACTAATTAAATTATGGTTCTTGAGAGTGGCATAATGACGGGACAATAATAAGTAGACAAAAGTAGAGTTGATAGACGCCATAAAATTCAAGTTTGCAGTGATTGCTGCTATAAAACTCAAAATCCTACCATTCCATCAAGTTAGCAGTCTTCTAATGGCGACACTATGTATATTATACTCTGAATACCAAAGGCGGTGTCTAGACAGCAGCAGCACTTTCCAATCCCCTAAAAAGTATGACTTGAATACCAAAGCTAACTTATATGAACTATCCAATGACAACCTAATCACAAAATAGACAAAGTCCACTCTAGACAGCATACAGCCGGACACCAAACACACAACTAGTTTCATAAAAATATTGAGTTTCATGGAGTTTAAGTTGCCCTTTGGAAGACATTCAAAATCATTCCTTAGTTGAGGAGAGCGAACACTTATTCCAATGGATAGTGCGCAACTAAAACTTTACCATCTTTTTGGTAGGCTGGGGAAAGAGAGGAAAATGGATAACCCACTATCTTATCTGTGGTCTTATAATTAGCAGAACTATAGTGGCAAATCAACTATTGTGACTGGATACACTAAGCGAACGATTATTTGTCAATCCTATATACTAGAAATGAGACAACTATGTATTAACAAAAGCAAAATCTCTTTTTAAAAACAATAGTAATATTGCTGAATCTGTATTACACAACTAGAAAAATACAAACCTGCATATCATCTGGAAGAGTCTCTGAGACAGCAAGAGTGTAAACCCCAGGAACGAATTTCCCTGCAACATATTAAGAAAACCCTAAATTTCCACACCTCAACTGTGTACAAAATTTCAATCTTCTATATAGAAATTAACAAAATTAAAAATCAATAAAACTAAACAGCACTTTGCAGTTCAAAGAGAAAAATGAAAAGAACAAAAAATAGCACAATGATATCTATATAGTATTAAGAAACGCATCAAGCTCACACATATGGAAATTATTCCAGGTTCAATCACAATATACACATTTTGAATCAAGCCCAAGCCCAATCTCTTCCTGTGACAACCTTTTTATAAAATATAAAAGGAAAAGCTTCTCTCACACTCATCTTTTTCAAAATTCAAATTTAACTGGTACAGTTTATATTACATTCCTCCTCTCTTCATCTCTTTGCTCTATGCCCATCTCTCACTCCTCTGCTCAATGCCCAACAATCTGAACATAATAGCACAGGCTTTATGCTATTTCTCTCTCTCTGCCACTCATGCTCATCTTCCATATTCCACATGTCATGTCACCTACATCTACAACATAGCTTACTCTAATCCCTCCCTCTTCAAAACAAACTAAGAAAATGGTTCTTGAATGGAAATGGCAAATCTTAACAATAGAAGGCTCTATTATAAACAAAAGGAGTTACACAGCAGACGAAGGCAAAACTACTTATGGAGGCTATTTGATTTTCCTTTTCAGTTTGGTTTCACATTTGATGGAATTATATCCTCTCTAGGTGGGAAGCTTAGGTAATATATTTGGATCAAGTGTCCCTAATGTTGCCCAATATATGTTGAAAGCCTTTGGCCCTGCTTTGGAAAATGAGAACATTATTGGACAGCAGTTTTAGATTTGGTATTTTGCAAGATATTGATTTTACTACAATTTCTTATTAATCTTGGATCAAGATATTGAATGCTTCCCTGGCCATTTTTTTGGCAGCATATTATTGAGTACTTCTAAAAGATTTTGGTGAATTTCAGATGCTTTACGCATTTTTCATTTATAAAGCATTTTTAAGTTTTGAAATACATAAAGTGATGTATCACTAAGACGTAGTGGAGTTTCATATTCTTTTCATCTTTCTGTCCCTTAACACTTGGAATTCTCAACAATTTGTGTCCATATATATGAGTTCAAAATTTTCCTTGAATTCAGAGAGAAGATAGATTTGCAAAATAAAAGATATACACATCATAACACTTAAGTAGGAAATTAACAGTTGAGATTGTAATTTTTTAAAAAAATAAATAAAAAAAATCATAAAGCACTCGCACATATAAAAATAACTTACAAAAATTAGTTATCTCCCTGTGCATTGCACAAAGTGAATTATGTACCAAGTTTGATCATGCTACTCTTCTATATATCAAGGTATTGTAGAGATTAACCATATCCATGTATGTTCAGTAAAGATATAGTGTTTTACAATATCTTCTATGTCTTTGCCTATTGTTGTCATAATTTTTTTATAATGCAAAATAATGAATCCTAATTTTGCATCGACTATGTCTATCTGAAAATTACTATTTCATGTTATATCATGAATGTGTGGACTTGCCGGGTATATGACTAGTTGTATATTACAAAGTAATGCTGTCATCAGAATATTGTAAAGGGAAAGAAGACTGAAAGTGAAAGGTAAGGCAAGACAAAATTAAAGTAAGTGTAACAGAAGATAAATGAATATACCAATGCGCAACCAACGGGCAGCCCAACTTCGAGTTGGATCCATTACTGAAATGACCCTGAAAATCAAATTGATAAAAAGATAAACATAAAGACTTAATAAATTTCAAAGGTGGTCTAGGTATTGTTGTAAAAGGATATGACAAAGACATACCCATTAAAGTTGGGGGTAGTGCATTCAACAACACGCTCTTGATCTTCATCCATCTGTAAAAATGGGCAGTTCTCACAGCCTGACTCTCTAAACTGTGAATTGAAAAACATTGATTGTTTTCTATTAATTAATAAATAAATAAATAAAATAAGAACAGTGAGATAAACGGAAGGGAAGTAAGACCTGATCGTAGGTTTTGACAAGGCGGCAACGAAGACAAGCCCTCAATTCATGTCCGAAGCTAGTAGGAATTTGAGCAGGTGCATTTGCCATTGTTTTCCAGCTCACACTGTTTGAACTGATAGTTAGATACCAAATAACTACAATTATTATATGCCGAAAACATTCAATAAATTAAGTTTTAATTATCTTTAAGCAATTTTATGGTTCATACAAAAGTTAACCAAGCAGGACAACCATCAACAAAACCTTTTATCCATCTTCATTCCTGGAAGACACTAATTTCTCAATACTCTTAGATGTTTTAAAGTGCATACCAGCCACAATCAATAACCCCAAAATTTTCATCAGCATTCACTTTACTCTCGAGCAAATTCAGATTTCTAATTTCCAGCATCACCCTTCAGACATAAATGTTCTAATTAATTCCCATTCAAACAAAACTGACATGAGAATTGAATTGCACATGACACATCGTTTCTCTCTGTATTTCCAAAACACAATTCATATGCAATGTCAAACTAGCCCTTATCTCTCTTGTGATTCTCTTCTTCATCATTATGCTATTCAGATCATCTACATTCTCATTTTCCCAATAACTCGTCGCACCAAACACCAATCTCTCAATAATCTCAACAGAAGAAGCAACACAAACATAAAAAGCTATACCATAGCATGCTATTCACTCCCCAATCAAATGCACAAAAAACCCTTAACAAGCAACACGAAGCAAAAAAAGACAATAGGAACAAGCAAATTGAATTCAAAAGCAGGAAAAGAAACCTAAAATAGAAGGAGCATTCAAAAATCACAACTAAAAAATCCATGCAAAATACAATTATACAAGGAACATGGATGAAAACCTGAGTTGAAGTGCGGAAATGTAGAAGACAATAGGCACGGCGATAAGGTTTGCGAGAATGGATTCGCGAATGATGAAAGCGTGCTCCGATGAGGATGCGGCGACAGTGCTCCGGTAGTGATGGGAGTCAGGAGAATGGGGGTAGGGCTTACAGAACGTCAGCTCGTGACTTCTTCTGATACAGTGTAGACTTCGGTTTTTCGTGATTCTTCCACGACTGCAACGACGTCGTTTTTTAAGATTTTCTGTTTTATTTATAAAAAAAAATAATAGTAGTATACTGTATAACGATAAATTGAAAAACAAAATATTCCACAGCCGGGAATCGAACCCAGAAATTCAACTTCAGAATTTAACCAGGTGTGCTACTGCGGAAGGTGTTGTTACATCTGCAATCATATATTATTTATAATAAAAACATTGCTTTGGTTAGATTATCAAATCAACCTTACTGTGAGTGAATGGAAAATACCGGAGTATATAGGCCCCATTTGGAATAACATATAATTTTTGAGTTTATGCAAAATAACGTATGCAAATGAATACATTTTTATGTTAATTTATAAGTTTTCACTAACAATAACTGTATTTTTACAAGTTATTTTTTCATAGTCTACCTTGATAAACTTATAATAATACATAAAAACTTTATTTATTTTCATAAGCTCAAAAATAAACTATTCCAAATAGACCCATAGTGCGTTAGCTTGTGGAAAAAAAAAATAAAAGAATAGTGATTATATTTAGAGTAAATATTCAACCAAAGAATATTTAAAGGATGTAGCAGAGCATACCGAAAGCTTTATTATATCGTGGTCTAACCTAACTTTTTCGTATGGGATAGCACTTTTGTTGGTTAATGAATATTATTTACGAAGTGGAAACATTACTGAAATTAAGATATCAAAGCTTTTTTTTGGGTTGAAAGATAAATTTTATTCATTCAAAAAGTTAAAATAATCAAACATTATACCATGAGTAGATCACTCACTTCCCACTAAAAGGAAAAAGTACAAAATCAATGCAAAATCAAATAGATACAACCACAAACACTAGACTTGCTCATGATTTGTACATCTACTAAGATTACCGCAAACTCGGCAAACTAAGAATGAACAAAAGTAGAATCAACAAACATGATTTGTTGCACTGGTTTTCTTCTTTGATTTTTTCAAGCTTTCTGCACCCTCATATATGAACATGTGACCATTGTTCTTGGTTGTGGTTGATGCTTTGTTTTGTCAACTTGGTTGTTTGAGGATACACTCAAAATATTTTGTGTTCCAATCACAGTTTGGAGTTATTTTGTGTTGTTGTTAGCGATGATATTATTGTTTTTCTAGATTTTAGTTTATATCTAAACCAGACTTGCTCATGATTTTTATTCTATATTAAGAAAAAAAGATCTTCCATGAGATTCAAAAATAGATCTTTACTTATATTTATATCCATTCCGAACTTGCATTTGTGATAATTTAAACAAAACATATGCTTGTGACAAAGAAGATTCATCATATGAATTCTTTGAATTCATATTCGTAATATTCCAAGATTTGTCTATAATCGACATAAATGGAATTATACTTTTGAAATGTTTTATTATATACTTTGATTTTTACTCTGAAGTTATAATCCCTTCTTTTTTTTTCTTCTGTCATTTTTTCTATTTGTTTTCTGATTGTCTTTGTTTTAACATTAAGATCTTTTATCCTTTTTTCTGTGAATGAAGAATTTGTTCAATTAATAGATTCAATTATAACGGGCGATTCCTCAATGATTACAATGATAACTACCAAACCACAACAACTGCCAAAGAAAACATCAAAGATACACAAATTAGATATAAACTAAAATCTAGAAAAACAATAATATCATCGCTAACAACAACACAAAATAACTCCAAACCATGATTGGAACACAAAATATTTTGAATGTATCCTCAAACAACCAAGTTGACAAATCAAAGCATCAACCACAACCAAGAACAGTGGTCACAAGTTCATATATGAGGGTGCAGAAAGTTTGAAAAAATCAAAGAAGGAAACCAGTACAACAAAACACAAAAACAAACACAATATCTGAAAAGAAAACAACATATCTAGATAGAGTGTCAAGAATCCAAATATTTTGAAAAAGGGAAAGGTGGGCGGTGGTTCACTGCCAACAACGATGAAGCTGCAAATCATGAGCAACCAAGGGGAGGGAGACATTTTCAAACCAGACAAAATTACAACTGAGAAGAGAGATCCCTAGCTTACCTAGGTGAAGTGGACCTAGCCGGTGCTAGGAAAGAGAAAACCCCTAAAGTGTTTGAGTATCGGTAGAGTTCTCTCTAAGACATCAAAGCTAACAATTCCGGTATTGCCATTTGAGTTAGAATTATTGAAAGATTGATTTCACAATTAAAGTTACAACTATTTTACTTATTGTAATAGTAATTTATGCAAGCCCAAAATTCTCTTGCATATTAATTCTCGTTATGATAAAAGATTAAGTTGTCTCAAGTATGAAAATGTTAAGCTAGTTTAAATTAATTTTTGTTAGAAACTAAATTAAACTGTCAAAAAATTGTAAGGAACTCAAATAAATCTTTACTCATATTTTTAAGAGAGCAATGTTTCGAATTCACATAACCCTAATGCCATATATAATATTCCATTAGTCACTCATCGTGCCTCACACTAGAGATGAATTAATAACCGGTTTGAGTGGGCGGGTGAGGTAGCTCAATTGATTTGAGATAACAGTTAAAAAATTTGAGGAGTTAAGGAATCAGGGTTCAATGGTGCGTTTGATTTGCAAAACAGTAGGTACTGGACAGAACAAAACAAAACAGTACAGGGCAGGACATAACAAAATAATACCGGTTAGGACAAACTACATTGGAGGGAGATAGAGAGATAATATTTTTTATATCAAAAATAAAATGGGTATTTTCATATTTTTTATAGTTGTACTGTGGACAAAAAGTTGTGTTGTGGTTTAGTGGGGGACAAAAATGCTTGTTTTTGTCTTGTCCCTTACTACATATTTGTCCAGTCCCATAAACAGTTTCTGAATCAAACATGGTACAACAAAAATTGTTCAGTCCAGTCTCTTGTTTTTTAGCAGATCAAACACACCCCAAGTCTTAGTGAAGAAAAAAATAATGACATTAGCAACTAATTACCAACTTTGATTATTTAAAAAAAAAGTGTCAAAGCGCAAATAGAATGTAACACAAATTATCTTTATTAGCATAACTCAATTGGTAAGAGAAATGCAAGTAAAATATAAGGACCGAAGTTCAAACTCTATAATTGCTTTCAAAATTATAATTACTTCACAATCAGAATTATAATTGCTTTCAAAATCAAAATTACTTCACAAAAAATTTATTAAAAAAATAAGAATGGAAAATAAATTACTATCAATTACAAAGACAAAAAACACATAATGAAGCAATAATTGAAATAAAAAAGCTAGTAATTGAAAGAAATAGGATAATATCTAAAATCTTAGTTATGGATAAAGTGGGAGGAGGCAGGAGAATGACCCAGGTGTGACAAAGTTGAATGTTGATCTTGATCCAAATAGGAAAAAGACAACCGTTATTAAACCCTTTCACCATCATTCTTCCATTCATTCATATACACACTACACTACTAGTAGAGTAGATAGAAACACCTTCAATTATTCATATGGCAATGCCAACTCACTTCAACTTCCACACAATTCTTCTCCGCCCTTCTCCTCAATTCTCCTCAAAGACTAAAATACCCTCCACAACATTCTTGACAGGAGGAGTAGCCACATCTCAATTGCTCAAATTCAACTATGCAACAACAACAACCACCAAACGCCGCCGTGCCGGTTCAATCTCCATGTCATGGGACGGTCCACTTTCTTCCGTCAAATTAATCATCCAGGGTAGAAATATGGAGGTATTATACACCCATTTCCATTTTATCACTTTTAAATAACTAGGTTAGAAACCATAAGTTTAACTCAGTTAGTAGGACATTGCATTTTATATGCTTGAGCTGCGTTCGAACCTGGACATTTCACTTATTTACTTTTAAGCGTGGAGTTATAGTCACTGCACTAAGCTACTTGACAAAAAAAATTGCGATTTGAAGTGTTAATGTACTACTCCCTTCGTCCACAAATCCTAGCTCAAATGATAGAAATACCGAAATTGCTAGTGTCGGACGCCATGGCCGGGGTTTGATCTCTGGTCACTCCACTTTGTATGTGTGAGTTTCCAATGGCTTTGCCATTTCGTCTACCAACCAAAAAAAAAATGTACTACTCCCTTCAGTCGTGTTATAAGAAAAAATTCATTAAATAACTGATGTATCTGGTCTATAAGAAGTGAATTGTTTTCTTATAATAGAACTAGAAGGATTATGCAATAGTATACTAGTTCAATAATGTAATATGTGTTGGTACTGTTTGTGAGTTCAGCTGAGTGATGCTGTGAAGCAACACGTGGAGGATAAAGTGGGAAGAGTAATTCAGAAGCATAGCTACCTAGTCAGGGAAGTTGATGTCAGGTTATCTACTCGTGGAGGAGGAGAGTTTGGCCCTGGACCTAGAACGCGTAGATGTGAGGTACATCTCTGCCTCTTGCATTTTCTATTTTATAATTTTGATTTTGCTTGTGGTAATCTAGGATGCATGCTCTTAAAAAATTCGCTATAAGCTGAGAAATTAAGGTTTTTGATGCCCTTTAAGATTGTATGTAATCTAGGTGATGTTGTTAAATAGTGGCTGTAGTGTAATTTGAACAAATTGCTATTGTTCTGCGGTATTGTACTTTGTATAAAAATGTTGTCAAACAGCGTCAGTAGCGGAATTTGAATAGACTGTTATTTTCCACGATCTGCGATTGACAACACCGAATTCATGTCTCATTTGTTGCTATTTTCTATTCGGTGGTGTCAAGAATTATGATGCAATTGCAAGAACGTTTTAAAAGCTTGCTTGGAATGGATGATAAAAGGAATAATGATACTCTCTCTATCTCTCTCATGATAAGATTTGTCTTAGCATACACTCCAATAGTTGGGAAATAGCTGCAAGAATCCCCAAGCGTTTCCCACTCTATTTTCACACAATTCCCTTTGATATCCCAATCTTTGTCTTTTTTTTTTCCACAATTTAGAGAGTCTACATGATATGCCTCACATCTAGATTGATTTTTACTCACTTAGAAATGCCCTATGATATTTAAAGAACCCTGAAAAACAAGCTAATATCAGAAACAAAATCATGTTAAATCAATAATGGCCACTAGCTGATTGTATCGGACTGTAACAGATTTTCCAGATATTGCAACATCTCTTTTTGACTGAAATCCGAATGTTATAACATTGTGCTTGTAATAAATTTTGACACACTTCAACATACATTTATATTGAGATGTGGGGAACAACAAACACCATGTGGGTTCAAGTTCAATTGATTAGTACTTCCTATATCAGAAAAATAAATGACCTATATGTTGATTTTGATTTGCACTAGGTGACTTTGTATACAAAGAGACATGGGGTGGTGCGGGCTGAGGAGCATGCAGAAACTACCTATGGGAGTATAGACTTGGTGTCCTCGATCATTCAGAGAAAGTTGAGAAAGATCAAGGAAAAAGAGACTGATCATGGTCGCCACATGAAGGAACCCAATAGGTTGAAATATAGCGAGGTCATATTGCCACTACCCTCGGAGGATGAGGAGGATGAAATTGAAATCTCCCCACAGAAGGATGAAGAAGAAGAACTTATTGAAGAGGTTGGTACCTCTTGATACTTATTACATTCATTATGTAGCAAGAAATATTAGGTCGTGACATATTCTAGAAATAGAACTGAAAATTGTTCTGCAAACTGAATAGGAAACCTTCGATTTCTGGTTTAGAAGTAGATTTGCTCTTATGCTATATGTTGATTGATATATATCATTATTTATCAAGAGATGTTGCTTTTCTTATGTTACTTATAATTTGTTTTTCTTACAGGTTGTTCGGACAAAATACTTCGACATGCCTCCCTTAACCGTGTTTGAAGCAATTGACCAACTGGAAATGGTTGCTCATGACTTCTATGCTTTTCGAAATGAAGAAACTGGTGAGTAATTACTCTGTCTTTCAATTGGCCTTGTTTCTCACACCATTTTCTTGTCCCTCCTCTATTCTGTTGCTGTATTGGGAACTAAAATGTACTTTGTTTCAGGGGAGATTAATATTGTATACAAAAGAAAAGAAGGAGGTTATGGACTCATTATACCCAAAGGAAACGGTGAAGTAGATAAATTGGAGCCTATAGTGCTTGAACCGGCTAATGAACCCTCTCTGCAAGAATGAAGGCATTCCACGAGAAACTCATCTTGTAAGACCACAAGAGCTTGTAAATGATTAGAGGATAATAATCATAATAATTCCAACTTCTTTGGAGCCAGTAGTTGCTAAAAAATTCATATGGAGACTGGTATTTCAAGTGCAAAAAGTTTTAAAGTAGAATGATGTACACTTGGATAACCAGTGATTGTAAAATGAAAGAGATGCACTGCTGAGTGTGCTGCACATATAACTTCCACGATACACAATGTCATCTGCTTTCTTTCATCATTGGTTTTGTTCTGCTTTGTGTTTATTGCTTTTCCAGATTACACCTTAAAATTTAAAATCATTTTTCATTTTAGTCCTTTACTTGTTTAGCCATTTTTACTATGTGTTCTGTTGAGTTTATTAGGTAAATATTGGCTTCCAAGAGAAATCCAAGTGAAAGCAAGAGTTTTCTAGTTAGAAGTCATGTTGAAGTGTATGGGTTGTTCTTTTAAAGTATCTGATTTAGTGCTATAGCTTTAGGTCTTAAATAAATTAAGACGCGAAAATTAAAGTATCTGGTTGCGATGCTTGTAATGATGCCAAAGTCGAACAGTCTTATGACAGTTCCAATTTTGGTTGTTGAGTTTCTGTTAAGTGGAATGGTTGTGTAAGGTAAGTTAATGTTTAGCACAGTTTTGCTCTTAGATGTAATAAGCACCATTTCCAGAAAGGAACTTTTATTTTCGGAATGTTGCATTCAACTTCTTGAAACTTTAAAATTGACTTTTTTAACGTAAAACTTGTCATTTATTTCCTTTTTTGACTTAAGATACCGGTTAGTATAACTCTTATTTTATTTTATTTTTATCAAAATAACTCTTATCTTATTATTAGTATTATCTTTTCTTTTTTTTTTTGACAAAAACAAAATGACATTCATTCAAAACGATACAATACATCAAATACAATCACATATTCAACATCACTAAAAACATAAAAGGATGAATCTGCGAACAAACTCACAACATCCAAGTTAATAGCATACAATGACCAATTGCCTACTACAAATGATATGATAAAATTAAAGTCACCGAAATATTCATGTTTTCGGATCTGCAACGTTGATGTCCAAATCATTGATTGAATCTGCAATTGACTGAAGTTGATCTTTCGATATGAATAAACGAACACCGCAACAATACGAGAAATCAAATAACGCCACACAAGACAACTACCAACATAACGCCGCACTTAGACGACTACCAACACAACATCGCACTTAGACGACGACAACACGTAAAAACAAAAAGAAAAAACTTTGAGATATGTGGAAAGTCGCACTTTATTTTTCTTTTTTAAAAAATCTTAGTAGTGTTAATATACTTAGAGACATTAACTAGCATAACTCAGTTATGCAGGGGCCATGATTTGGCCCCGTTTGTTTTGGATTTTTTTAAAAGTAGATTTTGTATCGTTAGTAAATTTTGCACAAAAAAAAATTTACAAAGAATTTTTTTATAAAAGCTTCAAATGAAAATTTTGTTTGAATAGTTATTCTTAAAATGTTATATCAGGTATTTCATCATTTTATTGAAAAAAAATTTGGATATCAAAATTTCAAAAAATCACTTAATTTTGAAGCTATTTCAAATAGATTTTCACAAAAATCATTTTTAAAATACAATTTTTTGAAAAAATTGTGATTTTGACTATGTTTTGAACTTCAATAATATACATTTATGTTATATGATGTCAAAATTAGTGTTTCAATTTAGAAAAAATTAATACAAAAAAACATGTAATATTATAAAAAACGATTTTACAAAATCTATTTTAAAAAATACAAAGAAAAAATCTATTTTTTTTAAAGCTGAAACAAACAGGACCTTTATCTACTTAGGCTCTGTTTGGTAAAAAATAGCTTAAAGCTTATAGTTGATAAACTAATTGAAGTGTTTGGTAAAATTAGCAGTTCAACTAGCTGATAAATGTAAAATTACATAAAAGGACATTGTTAAAAAATAAAACTTATATCAAATTTATATTTAAGATACTTTTTTTTCACGGATTTTATTTAAGATACTTAGAATTTAATAATTTTAACTTATTAATTTAATATATATTTTGGCTAAATATCTCTTATTTATTATTACTCAAAAAAATTATTGCACAAATTTTATTTAAAAAATTTGTCTTAAAAATTTCACCGTTTTTTCTAAAAAAAAGTTGATATCTTTTATTTTTATTTTTAAGAAAAAAGGTAGGACTATATATTAACGTAAACTTGCCTTTTTCGAATAAGTTTGGACTCTTGAAGTATTGTAACAAAAAAAGGTCTCGATTAGTAACCAAAAAAAATTCTGAAGTATTAAAAAGGTATCACACTTCTGCTTCAAAAAATAATATGTATGTATACCGAAGCATTAATAGTACTGTAGCATTAATATTGGATAAAGGATAAAAATGGGTTTTAGTTAAACAATAAGGGTAAAAGTGGAAGAAAAAACAATAAGCTATAAGCTACTTGAAATAACGTTTGAAAAATAAGCTATAAGCTAGTAAAATAAGCTATAAACTCATAACAAAATGACCGTTACCAAACAGAGCTTTTAGCTTATAAGCTAAAAGCTAAAAGTTATAAGCTAGCTTTTTGGCCTTCCCAAACAGAACCTTAATGACCTTAAGAGGTGAAACTTTAACCGCTAGAGTATTTGAAAATTGTTAGTTTCATACACATCATGCTCAAAATATATGTTAACCGCACTTTTTTTATTGAGATAAATATGTTTTTGATCCCTATAGTTTCGTCGAATTTTGTTTTTAGTTCCTCAAGATTTTTTTTCACATTTTTTAGTCCCTGAAGTTTTTCCCATCAGTGTTTTTAGTCCCTACTTTTCATTCAACTCGTGCATATCATTCGAAATTTTTTAAAAAAAAAAATTGCGGTCATGTTTAATACATTATATGAATATCTCTTACAAAAGTTTAAATTTTTTTAGCAAGAAATGAATTTAATATGAATTTTTTAGTTTTTTGCATGTAAAAATTCATAAATAATTCATCTTATGTTAAAAAGTTCTAAATTTTTCCGGAGAAACATGAATACAAAAAATCATTCAAAAATGTTAAAGTATACAAGATATACAAGAGTTTGATTAAAAGTATGAACTAAAAACACTGACGAAAAAAATATCAAAAATTAAAAAGTGCGAAAAAAATCTTCAAAGACTAAAAACAAAATTCTGTGCAACTATGAGATCAAAAACATGTTTAACCTTTTTTTTTTTTTACCAAACTACACATTTGTTGTTCTGCATAAGTACCAGTTGAGTAAATCATAATTACCAACTGAAGTGCATATTTGAAAACAAACATCTTTATATTCAAGAAAAGAAAAAAAACTTTATCAACCTTCACCCATATCCTATATTCATTTTAGTCTTTCAATAAATCATCAATTCTTTGTGAATACCATTCAACCTTGAACCATGGTTTTATACCCCTTGTAAAATATAATTTAATCCCTCACAAATTGACCTTCATGGTGAAAAAAACACACAACTGAAGACATTAGTGAGTAATTGAGCCACAATCATGACCTCATACATGTTGAGGCAAAATCTCAATTTGATGTTTTAAAGATAACAAACCTCTTAATTATTTTTTAAGTGTAATTCTAGTCTCTTTGGTATCTAACAAGTGCTCTTGAGTGTTTTTAATTAAGCTAGGAACAATTGAGCTATTTAGATCAAATATCAGGTTTTTATTTTGATAAAAACAAAAGCTTGGAGAACGGTCTCAGATTGATCTCTGAAACCTGCGCAACATCATTTTCACACAATCAAGGCAAAAGGACTTATGGATAAGTCAACCATGTACAAGACAAATGATCACTTTTCTCTTGGGCTTAACTCACAAGATCTCTACAGTTATTGAAGAACATTTAAGGCATGGAATATTTGGATGACTAGTGTAGTTACCACATTTGTCAAGTTCAAGTATTAAGCATTTGCACATGATCAAATATCCAAAGAACATTCCCACATATTACTTGGACTGATTATTCATGAACCATTGAGAAATAGACAGCACTACATGTCTATACTTTGACTTGTACTTGCAATGAATAAAGAAAGAACATTATCCAATGTTGTTTCTCTTTCTCTATGACACTTGTACTTGCAACAAGGACATCTTGGAACATCAAGTACAACTTCCAGCTGCTGATCCTATCCATAACAATTGGCTTTTACTTGTTCTAGCTTCTTTGCATCAAAGGGAAGAAATTCAGTCATACACAGTTCCTGGAGATCGATCTCAGACCAATGCTGGAAAGAGAATGTACTTGTTTGGAAAGATGCTAGCTCACTCACAGCTGTTCAAAACGTACTTAAAAGTTGCTCAACAGATTTACTTGTTAACTAAGCATCAGACAACTATCTACAGCTCATTGCAAGCACAATATTTGTACTTCTTTGTTGAAGAAAGCTGAAGAACTTCTGGAGAACGTTCTCAGACCAATCAGAAAGATAAAGTTTCTTCACAAAAGCTCATGAGCTGTCAAATACAAAGCAACTAGCCGTTGGTTTTAAACCTCAACGGATATACTTGGTGAAAAAGCAAGAAAGGACCATTTACAACTCACTGCAAGCTAATCATACACGCTCCTTTATCATAGAAGTTGAAGAACACCCTGGAGATCAATCTCAGAACGTTCTGACAGCATACTTATCCTTCAACAACTGTCATGAGCTGTCATTTAAAGTGTTATAACAGCTAGTGTCATACCCCATTTTTTGACCTAAGATTCCACTTCATATTTTCTTCCTTGCATTTTATGCATCAATGACAAAAATACAAAAAAATATGTCAGTTTATTTAATTTTGTTTTTTGTTAGTATCTCTGTTAAAAATCCAAAAAAAATATGTTAAGGATCTATTTTATTTTTCAAGATATCTTTGTTTTATATTTTGACAAAAAATCTAAAAAAAAAAAACGATAAATTAGGAGTCAAATCTTTTATTACTATTATTATTTGCTTTCCTTTATTATTATTGTTTGCCATACCCGTTTATTTTGACCATGTTATTTTTGCATTTTTATCGAGTCATATTTTTTACTTCTGAATAATCGCTACTTTTACAAGAAATTTCGACATATGAGTATTTTTCTTAAATGCTTCGTTTGTTAGGAGATTCGAGTAAAATTTCGGCAGAGAGGTATTTTAAAATACCTCATTTTTCTTTTGTATTTATCTTCCCATTATTAATATTATTATTATTAATATTATTATTATTATTATTATTAACAAAAAAAAACAAATAAAAAGAAGGAGCAGCACGTGCTGCTCCCCTTCTTACTTCCCACTCTTTTTTTCTCTTTCTTTTTCTTCTTTCTTTATTTTTGTTTTTATTATTATTATTAATTATTTATTTAATTATGTCCTTTTTTTTTTATTAATTAAAAAAAAAATCAAAAAAAGGGTCCAAAGTCAACTTCTTCTTTTCTGCAGAAAAACAGAAAGGACAGTACTTGTTTGTCCAAAATCCAGTCTTTGTTCCCTCTTTTGATTCTCTTTTCAAACTCAAGATCTGTATATAGTGAACAGAACCCTTAATGAACAGGACACAAGATTTGCTCAGCAAAAACCAACAAACAGATCCAAACCACCATCATTCATAACCACAAAGAAAAATCACGAATCAACATCATCAAACCAGAACCAATATCATCAATCCAAAAAAAAACAACAACTCTGTTTTTTTTTTTCAAAAAATCCAGAATAAAAAAAAACAACAACTCTTTTTTATCCAGAAACGAATCAAACAACCTTTTTTTTCGAAAAAGAACAGAAACAAAAAAAACGCAATAAACAAACCTTTTTCCATTCTTTTTTTTTCGAACCAGAGACCCTAACACAGAGAAGAAGGAAATCACAACAGGAACCAAAAAAGGTTGGAACTTTTTTCCATTCTTTTTTTTTTTCGATCTAGAATATTTGGTTAGGATTTTGGAATTTTTGGGTTTAGATCTAGGCTTAGAATAAAGAATAGAAGGTTTTGGGTGGAAAAAAATTTGATTTTTTTAAAAAAAAAGGGTTTGGGCCGGCGGAGCCGCCGCCGGAATCGCTCCGGCGTGGCGGCGTCTCGCCGGAAGGGATGAAGATTCATCCCTTGTTCATCCTAGTGATGAACCCTAGCAGAAAGCAAAGAAGGGAGAGGAAGAGAGAATTTCGGTTGAGAGAGAGAAAGAAGAGAGAAAAATGTGATTTTTTAGGGTTTGGGGGTATTTATACTCCAACCCGATCCGGTGTGCGCGTGTTTATCGCAGCACACCGTGCACCCTCTCTTATCAGCCACTGATCTTAATCAAATGGCTCATATCTTTCCTTTTCAAATTTAGATCAGGGCCGTCTGATGGATCAGACGGCCAGATTTGATCCTGTTTTTTTGTTTGTTTTTTTTCACAAATGGGCCCTTTTGGGCTGGACTTTTACTGTTTTTTATGCTTTTTGCACCCCCTGTTTATTTCGTTTTCATGTTCACACCCCCCTGTTTTGATTTTATTTTATTTTTTTTTTAGCTTATGAGATAAGTGCTTTTGGCATAAGCTATTTTAGCTTTTATTTTAGCCAATCAAGCATGATGTTGAGGCTTATTTTATTTTCCTATTTATTTGATATTTAAAAGTTGTTAATATTACTTTATGCCTTTATTTATTTTTAGCTAATTTTATTTTTTAAGCTTATGAGATAAGTGCTTTTGGCATAAGCTATTTTAGCTTTGTTTAGCCTTGTAAAGCATGATGTCGAGGTTTATTTTCATTGTCTTAGTTTCGTATTTATTTATTTATGCTATTTATCCATTACATATCATATTTATTTCATTACATCGATTTATTCATCATTTTTTTTTTACCGTTATTTTATTATCGTAACATTGAGTATTTATCGCTTATTAATTGCCATTTACTTTTGCTCTCGAATTTAGGATGTAAATAGGCCAAATGTAAACTCTAAATAAAAGTGCATAGCATACCCCCTCTCTTGCATCATTTCATATTTATTTTCTTGCATAGATTTTAGAGTGTGATTAGGCCAATGTACCCTAAATGAAAAATTGCATCTCATGCATATTTATTTTTTATCGCTTTTCGCCAATATGCGTAACGTTAAATTCCGAGGGAAAAGGCGTTGCTTTGATCAAAATATCATTGCGAATTGTCTTCGCGTTTAATTTATTTGTTATGACGTTTTAGGTTAGTGTCATTTTGCGCGCGTAACTATTACCTATTTTCTTCTAAAAAAAAATGAGGTCAAAACCTCTTTCAAAAAATACATAATTATTTTCTTTTCGAAATATCATGGAAACACAATTTTTCATCAAACATTTCTATCAAAAAACCTTGGAATTCAAACCAAGTGTTCTTTTATCGCAAAAACCTTGGAATTCAAACCAAGTGTTATTTTTCTTACAAAAACCTTGGAATTCAAACCAAGTGTCTTTTATCACTTCAAACATTTTCTCAACAAATCTTGGATTTTAAACCAAGTGTCCGCGTCTTATTTCTTAATCAAATTTCAATCAATTTAACCATATAGACTTTCTTCACAAATAAAAAATCAATCAAGCTCACATTTTGCCACTTTTGCCTTTTTGGTCTTTAAAACCATTTTCAAAACCTTAAAATCAAACAAACAAATTTACTCGTCTTTTTACCCCGAACTACGGTGGTTTGATCCTTCGGGTACGTAGGCATGAGACTTGTCTCTCCAATCAATAAAATCAAACAAAAACATTTTCCCTTTTCCATCACTTTAAACTTCTTTTTTATCACTACTTTAATTCTCACTTATACATTTTTTTACAAGCAATTAAAAATAAAGCGCATAGATAGAATAAAAACAAGAGGTTCCTATAGAGTACTATAGATACTTAGGGTGCTAATACCTTCCCTTCGTATAACCAACCCCCGAACCTTGTTCTCTCAAAATAGGTTTTTTTTTCGAACTTTTTCCCTTTCCCTCGGATAAATTAAAGATCGGTGGTGGAATACTAAATTGCGATTCGAAGTTAATTAATAACTCGATATCCAAAAATCACCGCGACAGAAATGGCGACTTCACTGGGGACAGCCAAGCGGGTTGAACCTAACTTGTTTTAATCCTTGTTTTGCGCTATTATTTTATTTCTTATTTGTTTATATGTGTATATATATTTTCTTGGGATCTCTTGAGTGGTGAGATAAGTCCTAACCCGGGCTTGAGCGACACAATAAGATAGGATGGGATGAAATCATAGTGACATGTCTTTAGATTATGAAGCACATGTGATATGATCCCGCTCGGTGGAGGCCTCGCGACGGTAGTACTCGTCGTCATGATAAGTCATGATGGTGTTATTACTTTCAATGTGAGTGTCCGGAGAAGCCGAGGACCTTTAGATTACCTTTAACCCATCTTGGCCTTTTTAGGGCGTAGTGCGGTGACTAATCAAGAGTAAGTCTTGAATTTAGTTGTCACGCGAGACTACACTCAAACGAGATCATCTTGTGAATATTATTGGAACGAGAGTAGTCACGTAATCCAGTGGTGTTCATAAGGCGGTTGATGACTTTGGGAACTTTGTAGAACCCGTCATGCAGGTACAAATAACCGTAGTACTTATCATATGGGAGGGCTTTTACCCTTAAGCTCCATCATTATGTATCCCAACCTTCAAGCTATGTTGTGAATCATTGTAACATAATCATGCATTCATTTCATCATAAAAAATAAAAAAAATAAAAAAAATCTTTTCGAAGGACCTAAGAGAATTATTTTGTAAACATCGCAGATTATGGACCTAAAGAAAAGGAACACTAAGAAGTACAGTTTCAAGGAACCGGACCTTTCCCGACTAAGAAAGCTAGGATCTCTAGTCCCTTTCCCCGAAGATTTCCAAAAGCAATATGGGAAGCTTTTGAGCATCCTCAATACAAATGTCGAAGAAGGGGCTCTTAACACACTTGTCCAGTTCTACGACCCAATTTATCATTGCTTCACTTTTGTTGACTATCAGTTGGTTCCTACTCTAGAGGAATATTCTTATTGGGTTGGTTTGCCGATCTCGAAAAAAGTACCTTATACCGGCTTGGAAGAATTTCCCGCGCCTTCAGCTATTGCACAAGCTCTCCATTTGAATAGTTCTGACATAGCCTCTAATATCACTAAAAAGGGGGGATCTCAAGGATTGACTGCCAATTTCTTATTCGGAAGGGCATTTATGTTTGCTGAAAAGGGGAGTGTGGACGCTTTCGAAGCTATCCTCGCTCTACTCATCTATGGGTTGGTGTTATTCCCCAACGTTGACTACTTTGTTGATAGTAGTGCTATCCAAATCTTTTTGGGAGGAAACCCTGTTCCTACTTTACTTGCAGATGCCTATCATTCCATTCACTATAGGACTCAAAAGGGTAACGGACTTATTATTTGTTGTGCACCATTGCTATATAGGTGGTTTATTTCACACCTACCTCAGATTAGTCGCTTCAAAGAGAATCCAGAAAAGCTCCGGTGGTCCCAAAGGGTTATGCCTCTTACTTCGGCCGATATAGTTTGGTATAATGCCGCTTCTGATGTAGGAGCAATCATTGACAGTTGTGGAGATTTCCCCAACGTGCCTCTTCTTGGCATACGAGGAGGAATCAGTTATAACCCTACTCTTGCTAGACGACAGTTCGGATATCCCATGAGGGATCGGCCTGAGAGTGTCCTTTTGACCGGCATATTCTATTCCAATGAAGAAGGGAGCCAATACATGAGGAAAGAGTTTGCTCGGGCTTGATACAATGTCCATAGGGAAGGAAAGAATCAGTTAGGAAGGAAGCTTGGTATTGTCTCCGAAGATTACACAAAGTGGGTAATAAGTAGGGCTATAGAACGCGGGATGCCTTATAGTTTTGAAAAATCATCTTCTGCTGATGCATCTTCTTCTACCACACCACCTTCAATTATCCCATTCGAGACTATAGATGAGTTCCAGGAACTTTTGACTAAATTGAAACTTGAGAAAGAAGCGTGGGAGAGAAAGTTCCGAGAGTCTGAGATTGAGAACAAAGAGTTGAAGGAGAAGTTGAAAGAACAAGAGAAGATGCTCTCTCTACAAAGTGGTCTGTTGGCCGAGAAGGAAGATATGATTAGGGTCAAGGATGCCTTATTGAGACAAGATAGCAAGAGGAAGAAGAGGCAAGGGGATTTATTTTCCTCTGGCTTCGATTCACATTTTGATGGCTAGTTGGCTTATTGGAAATTGGATTTAGTTTTGTTTTATGTTTTTATTTTGAAAAATGGTTGTAACCTTTGAATTATTAATGCAATTTTTATTTACTTTTCCTTTTCTTATAAAATGTTTACAAAATTATTGTCTTAAAGTCCTTCGAAAAAAATCTCGCATATTTTAACATAACATATTCATGCATCATATCACATTCATAAGTTTCAAAAATCGAGTCTCATATTCTTTCTCTCCTCTCTGTCCCAGTTAAAGTGGCCCGACGACCACGACCACAACCATCTCGCACGTACAACACTCGAGCAAACAAGAAAAAGAGAATGGATCCAGTTGAACAAGAGAACGTTGAGCTCCATGGGGAAATAACAACGCTCCGGGATGAAGTAGAAAAGCTAACCGCCATGATGACATCGTTGGTGGCTGCGCAGAATCGGCCACTAACCCCTCCTCCTCAAGCTACAGTCATCTCTGAAATCGCCACTGCCCCGGTTCCAGTGGTACCCGTCAACGCACATCAGCACGTCATGCCCGAAGGTTATCCTTGGAGCATGCCTATGAATTTTAATGAAGGGCTTCGACCCCAAGTTCCCGAGGTCCCAACTCCTACTTTGCCGCATGCTACTGTTGTTCCCCAACCTGGGACGATTCTTCCTCAAGTCACTATGTGTGTCCCTCAGTCAACAATGATCATTCCAGCTTCCGTAGCTCACATCGTTCCTTATGTGAGCGAACCAGTCTATCATTCGGAGGATCCAGAGACTTATGGCCGTATGGATAATCTTCAGGATCAGTTTGATAAGATGCAGCTCGAGATTAAGGCCCTTCGTGGGAAGGATTTGTTCGGCAAAAATGCCCATGACCTTTGCTTGGTACCAAACGTTAGGATCCCACCTAAGTTTAAGGTCCCCGAGTTTGAGAAGTACAAAGGAAATTCCTGCCCTCAGAGCCATCTGGTAATGTACGCCCGAAAGATGTCTACTCAAACAGATAACCATCAGTTACTAGTCCACTACTTTCAGGATAGCTTGACAGGTGCCGCTTTGAAGTGGTACATGGGCTTAGATAGTGCCAAGATCCAAACATTCAATGATTTGGGCGAAGCTTTTGTCCGTCAATACAAATACAATCTAGACATGGCTCCAGATAGAGATCAACTTCGAGGTATGTCTCAAAAAGATAAAGAGAGTTTTAAAGAATATGCTCAACGATGGAGAGAGATTGCCGCTCAGATTTGTCCACCACTAGAAGAAAAAGAAATGACCAAGATTTTCCTAAATACTCTTGATTCATTTTACTATGAACGAATGATTGCTAGTGCACCCAGTGATTTCACTGAGATGGTAAACATGGGAATGCGACTTGAAGAAGGGGTCCGACAAGGACGTTTGGTCAGAGAAAGTGTTCCGGTCAACAGTACGAAGAGGTTTGGAAGTAACTTTGCAAGGAGAAAGGAGTCAGAAGTAAGTATGGTGGCCCATGGACAGCATCAACGACCGTATATGGGCTACCAACACGTTGCAGCTGTCTCACCAGTACCTCAAAACCCGCCTTACCAGCCACGAATGACCCAAAGACCACCTTCACACTATCCACCACTTTATCAACAAACATATCCTCAACAACCATACCCACAGCAACCACAAATTCGACCACAAACTCCCCAACAACCCTACAATTATCCCAATCGCACCCAGAGAAATCCATCATTTGACCCCATACCCATGAAATATGCCGACCTACTCCCCGCCTTACTTGCCAAAAATCTTGTCCAGACAAGACCACCTCCACCTGCGCCAGCAGTACCACCTACTTGGTACCGTAGTGACCTAACTTGTGCCTTCCATCAAGGGGCCCCTGGCCATGATGTAGAACGTTGCTACGCCTTCAAAAAAGCTGTTCAAGAATTAATCCATAATAAGGTGCTGTCCTTCAAGGATGAAAATCCCAACGTCCGAAACAATCCGCTGCCCAATCACGGGTCCTCTGTCCATTTCATCCAAAGTTGCCAAGAAACAAGCACCATTCTCAGTATAAAGGATATCAAAACCCCGTTGGTGCCCATTCATAGTAAAATGTGTGAAGCAAAGTTGTTTAGCCATGATCATGCAACTTGTGAGGAATGTTTGAAGAATCCTCAAGGTTGTTCCCGAGTTCAAAAGGACATACAAAGGTTGATGGATAAAGGAGAATTGGTAGTTACAAAGAAGAGCGAGGATGTTTGCGTCATAGTACCAGAATTCAATGTCTCTGACCGTCTCGAGATGATATATAATAGTGGAGAGCCCACAGTTACCCCGCTGGTGATCTGCGTGCCAGGGCCTATGCCATATACGTCCCTGAGAGCTGTGCCGTATAGATATGATGCCACCATGTTGCAGGATGGGGTGGAAACACCTATTCCTCCTTTGATATCCGTGGACAATATTGCAGATAATAGCAAAATACTGAGGAGTGGGCGTATTCTTCCGGGAGTTGTTCAAGAAAAGACCGGTAGTCCTGTTGAAAAAACACAAATTCCTGACTCTAGTGGGACTGGTGAAAGGGTGTATGAAGACTCAGATGAAATTTTGAAAATGATCAAGAGAAGTGAGTATAAGATCGTGGATCAATTACTACAAACCCCTTCCAAGATTTCAATTTTATCCCTCTTAATGAATTCTGATGCGCACAGAGATGCACTAATGAAAGTCTTGGACCAGGCATATGTCGACCATGACGTAACCTTGGGCCAATTTGGTAGCATAGTGGGGAATGTCACAGCCTGCAATAACTTGAGTTTCAGCGACGAGGAACTCCCTGAAAAAGGAAAGGATCATAACTTAGCATTACATATCTCGGTAATTTGTAAATCTGATGCCTTATCCAATGTGTTGGTGGATACCGGGTCATCTTTGAATGTAATGTCCAAGTTTACTCTCGACAAGCTCGCATACTGTGGTGCGCCTTTGAGGCCGAGTGCATTAATCGTGAAAGCCTTCGATGGGTCAAGAAAATCAGTAATCGGTGAAATAGACCTACCCATTTCAGTTGGTCCCTATGAGTTCCAAATTACCTTTCAAGTCATGGATATTCAAGCTTCTTATAGTTGTTTGTTGGGGCGACCATGGATTCACGAAGCGGGGGCGGTGACTTCCACACTTCACCAAAAGCTGAAATTTGTGCGGGAAGGAAAATTGGTGATTGTGAATGGAGAGGAAGCTTTATTGGTGAGTCATTTGTCGGCTTTTTCTTATATCAGTGCTGATGTTAGGGACGGTACATCTTTCCAGGGGCTTTCTGTTGAAGAGAAAAGGTCGAAAAAGGGGAAAACATTTATGTCTTCTGCAAAAGATGCGCAAAGGGAAGTACAACAAAGGTCACATCTGAAATGGGGGAAGTTATTACAAATGCCGAAAAGAAGACACATGGAGGGTCTGGGTCCTGCTCCGTCTACAAGAACGGTCAATCCAAATAAGGGTACCTTCGTCAGTGCCGAACCAATTTATACTCCACCAGAAACTAATGCTATCATTGAAGACAAAGTTGAAGAAGAGCAGCTTTCTTTCGTGATTCCAGGAGGAATTTGCCGCAATTGGGTCGTTGTTGATGTCCCCTCTGTCACTCCTCTATCTAAGTAATATGTTTGTCTATTTTTGTTTTCCAAAAAAAAATCCTTTTGTCCTGCCCAAGGCAAAAGCGAACGCATGTGGGGCTTTGTTTTGAGCTTCAAGTATTTTAATGAAATTGTCGTTTTTATCATGACTTTTATTTTTGTTTTCTTTTTATTCTGGAAAATGGTAACACAAAAAACCAAAATATATATTTTATTTTCCTTCTACTTCCTAGCTTTTAATCATTTTCCAAAAGGTTTGCATTCTTTTATTTAATAAAATCAATCATAAATCATATGCAGATTAAGCATCAATGAACCCGTTGAACACAATGTTCCTAGGCCCTCTCCCAACTTTGAGTTCCCTGTTTACGAGGCTGAAGAGGAAGAGGATGAAGGGATCCCTGATGAGATCAAACGACTATTAGACCAAGAGAAGAAAGTCATCCAGCCTCATGAGGAAGATGTGGAGCTAATTGATTTAAGTTCCGGCGAAGGGAAGAAAGAAATCAAGATTGGGGCATCCTTAGAAGCATCTGTCAAGGAAAGGGTGATCGTTTTACTCAGAGAGTATGTTGACATCTTCGCCTGGTCATACCAGGATATGCCCGGTTTAGATCCCGAAATTGTGGAACATCATTTGCCTCTGAAGCCAGAATGTCCTCCGGTAAAGCAAAAGTTGAGAAGAACTCATCCGGATATGGCCCTCAAGATCAAAGAAGAAGTACAAAAACAAATTGACGCTGGTTTTCTCATTACATCAGAATATCCTCAGTGGTTGGCTAACATAGTACCGGTTCCAAAGAAGGACGGCAAAGTCAGAATGTGTGTTGATTACAGAGATTTGAACAAAGCCAGTCCGAAAGATGATTTTCCTTTGCCTCACATTGATGTATTGGTCGATAACACAGCTAAATCCAAGGTTTTCTCCTTCATGGATGGTTTCTCCGGGTACAATCAGATCAAGATGGCAGTTGAAGATAGAGAGAAGACCGCTTTCATTACACCTTGGGGCACTTTCTGTTACAAAGTAATGCCTTTTGGTTTAACAAATGCGGGTGCTACTTATCAAAGGGGCATGACTACCCTTTTTCATGACATGATGCACAAAGAGATCGAGGTATACGTAGATGATATGATTGTCAAATCGGGTACTGAAGAAGAGCACGTGGAGTACTTATCGAAAATGTTTCAAAGGTTGAGGAAATATCGTCTCCGCTTAAATCCCAACAAATGTACTTTCGGTGTTAGATCCGGAAAGCTCCTGGGGTTCATTGTTAGTCAAAAGGGTATCGAGGTAGATCCAGACAAAGTCAGAGCCATCAGAGAAATGTCAGCTCCACAAACAGAAAAGCAAGTTAGAGGTTTCCTGGGTCGACTAAATTACATCTCTAGATTCATCTCCCATATGACTGCCACATGTGGGCCGATTTTCAAATTGCTTCGCAAAAATCAAGGGATTGTTTGGACAGAGGACTGTCAGGAAGCTTTTGACAGTATCAAAGAGTATTTAATGGAACCTCCGATCCTTATCCCTCCAGTCGAAGGAAGACCGCTCATCATGTATTTAACCGTGCTAGAGGAATCTATGGGTTGTGTGCTGGGGCAACAGGATGAAACCGGTAGAAAAGAGCACGCAATCTATTATTTAAGTAAGAAATTCACAGATTGTGAATCTCGATACTCCATGCTTGAGAAGACTTGTTGTGCTTTGGCTTGGGCTGCCAAACGTCTCCGACATTACTTGATTAATCATACTACTTGGTTGATATCCAAAATGGATCCAATTAAGTACATTTTTGAGAAGGCAGCTCTAACCGGAAGAATTGCCCGTTGGCAGATGTTGTTATCCGAATACGATATTGAGTACCGTACCCAAAAGGCAATCAAGGGTAGTATTCTTGCTGACCATTTGGCTCACCAACCAGTTGAAGATTACCAGCCAATCAAGTTTGATTTTCCAGATGAAGAGATCATGTATTTAAAGATGAAGGATTGCGATGAACCGGTGTTTGGCGAGGGGCCAGATTCTGAATCCCAGTGGGGTTTGATATTTGATGGGGCCGTTAACCTTTACGGTAGTGGAATTGGGGCAATCATTGTTACCCCTAAAGGTGCTCACATTCCTTTCACTACGAGATTACAATTTGAATGTACTAACAATATTGCAGAATATGAAGCTTGCATCATGGGCATTGAAGAAGCTATTGACTTAAGGATCAAAAACTCGACATTTATGGAGACTCAGCTCTTGTGATTAATCAGATCAAAGGAGAGTGGGAGACTCGCCATGCTGGTTTGATTCCTTACAGAGATTATGCGAGACGGTTGTTAACTTTCTTCAATAAAGTGGAGCTACATCACATTCCTCGTGACGAGAATCAAATGGCTGATGCTTTGGCCACTCTATCTTCAATGTACCGAGTTAATCGCCGAAACGAGATACCAACCATCAGTATTCGATGCCTTGAGAGACGAGCATATGTGTTTGCAACCGAGGAAGTGGTGGATGACAAGCCTTGGTTTCATGATATCAATATGTTCCTTCAGAAGCAAGAATATCCCCCTGCGGCATCTAGCAAAGACAAAAAGACTCTGAGAAGGCTGTCCAGTAGTTTCTTCCTGAATGATGAGGTGTTATACAAAAGGAATTTTGATATGGTCCTGCTGCGGTGTGTGGACAAACATGAGGCTGATTTATTGATGCATGAAGTACATGAAGGTTCATTCGGAACCCATCCTAATGGACACACAATGGCCAAGAAAATGTTAAGAGCCGGCTACTATTGGTTGACGATGGAGTCTGATTGTTACAAACATGCCAGGAAATGCCATAAATGTCAGATTTATGCGGATAAGATACATCTACCGCCAACTTCTCTGAATGTTCTCTCTTCTCCTTGGCCGTTCTCCATGTGGGGTATTGACATGATTGGTCGGATTGAACCAAAGGCTTCCAACGGACATCGTTTCATCTTAGTGGCTATTGATTACTTCACCAAGTGGGTTGAGGCGGCGTCTTATGCCAATGTGACCAAGCAGGTGGTCGTGCGTTTTATCAAGAACCATATTATCTGCCGTTATGGTGTTCCTAACAAGATTATTACAGATAATGGGACAAACTTGAATAACAAAATGATGAAAGATCTGTGTGACGAGTTCAAGATTGAGCATCATAATTCATCTCCTTACCGGCCTCAGATGAATGGCGCAGTTGAAGCTGCAAATAAGAACATCAAGAAGATCGTGCAGAAAATGGTGGTCACTTACAAAGATTGGCATGAAATGTTACCTTTTGCTTTACATGGATACCGTACTTCAGTTCGTACTTCGACAGGGGCAACCCCTTTCTCTTTAGTATACGGCATGGAAGCAGTACTCCCCGTAGAGGTTGAAATCCCATCAATGAGAGTCTTAATGGAAACTGAGTTGGCCGAGGCCGAATGGTGCCAAAATAGATATGACCAATTGAATTTAATTGAGGAGAAACGCATGGCGGCTTTATGTCATGGACAGTTATATCAGAGAAGAATGAAACAGACTTTTGACAGGAAGGTTCGGCCTCGTGAGTTCCGTGAAGGTGACCTTGTGCTCAAAAAGATTTTGTCCTTTCAGCCGGATTCTAGGGGCAAGTGGACGCCGAATTATGAAGGCCCGTATGTTGTCCAAAGAGCTTTTTCTGGTGGTGCTATGACTCTTGCAACCATGGATGGTGATGAGCTCCCTCGTCCTGTGAATGCCGATGCCGTCAAGAAATACTTTGTCTAAAAAATAAAAGAACAGCTCGCTAAGTTGAAAACCTGAAAGGGCGGCTTAGGCAAAAATGAGCGTCTCGGTGGGCTGAAAACCCGAAAGGGCGGTCCAGGCAAAAATTAGAGACATAAACAGAAAGTAATATCCTGATAGGTCGAAAACCTGAAAAGGCGATCTATGCAAAAGTTAAGGAATAAGACAAGTAACTGCATCGGATCAGGCATCACTTGCTCAGAGTACCTCGATTGACAGAATATCTTTGGCTTACAACATTTTAGACTGCAAATTCAAAGTTGTTAGGGAGAATAGCGATCATTGTGTTTAACGTACCTTTCCCACCCAATTACCATTTTTCATCTTTGTAACGATCTGTGGGGTTGTGCTTTTCGCCAATCGCCACTCTTTTAATCAAATTCGAGCCTGTGCCCTCTATTTGGAATTCAAATTTATTTGCAATTTTGTTTCTCCCTCTTTCAATTTAAAGTACTTGAAGCAAAAACTCAAAAAATAATTTAAAGTTCTAGTAGTTCTTTTTTGGAAAAAATAAATGACAAACATATTTCTTAGATTCATGAGTCATACAAGCATATATCAACATTGTTCCGAAAGCAGACAGATTCAACAAGGCAAATACAGTCATTGCTAAAATAAAATAAAAAACAAAGCTCGATAAGTTGAAAACCTGAAAAGGCGGCTTAGGCAAAAATGAGCGTCCCGGTGGATTGAAAACCCGAGAGGGCGGTCCAGGCAAAAATTAGGGGCAAAACAAAAAAAAAAAGTATATTCCCGGTGGATTGAAAACCCGAAAGGGCGATTCAGGCAAAAGTTAGGGATTTCAAAAAAAAAAGCAAAAGCATGACTGTTGAGGCAAAGACCATGAGAAAATATTCGATTTCAATGTACAAAATGGCGACTTCTGCCTGACCGATGGGCTTTACCCCAAGAAGCAATCACTCTAAACATGGATTGACACACCATACCGGGTTTTACCCCGAGGATCTGATTTATTTCACCTATAACGATGGTGTCCCCAGCGGAGAACTACCGAGTGGTTGTACGGATACGTCGGCCCGATGTTCATCTTTTCTGATCAAGCTTTTGTCCCATCCAGTCATGTACAAATATCATTCAATCATACAAATACAAGCTACATACATACATACATACAATCATTCACATATGTATACATACATTCATATTTACATACAACATGCAAACAAAATCATTCATACATACTGCATTGACCATCACGTGTCCTGCTTCAATACATCACAAAAAGAGTCATCCCAGTGTATCTGGTCCAGAGATGTCTCCATCAATCATACATCACAAAAAAAGCCATCCCCAGTGAGTCTGGTCTAGAGATGTCTCTATCAAGCATATTTCAAGTAGCAGGTTTTGCAAACGAACAACTGCAAACTTGTGGATAATTTCCCAAAGAACGAGTCATCCCCAGTGAGTCTGGTCCAGAGATGTCTCCATCAAACATATTCAAAGTAGCAGGTTTTGCAAACAATCAACTGCAAACTTATGGTTAATTTCCCCAAAAGAAGTCATTTCCAGTGTGTCTGGTCCAGACAAATCCACATTCTTGTCATGTCTCGCTCTCCCACAATGACAGCAGACCATTTATTTCCTCGATGTGTCCTTACCATCCCACAATGTTGGTAGACACTGCCTTTACTTGTCTTTACCATCCCACAATGTTGGTGGACACTGTCTTTACTTCTGTCCGTACACAGGACTTTATTGCTTTCCGTCTTTACTTCTGTCCATACACAGGAGTTTATCGCTTTCAGTCTTTACTTCTGTCCGCGCCAGGACTTTATCGCTTTCAGTCTTTACTTCTGTCCGCGCCAGGACTTTATCGCTTTCAGTCTTTACTTCTGTCCGCACACAGGACTTTATCTGCTTATGTCCACACACAGGACTTTATCGCTTTCAGTCTTTACTTCTGTCCGCACACAGGACTTTATCTGCTTATGTCCACACACAGGACTTTATCGCTTTCAGTCTTTACTTCTGTCCGCACACAGGACTTTATCTGCTTCTGTCCGCACACAGGACTTTATCGCTTTCAGTCTTTACTTCTGTCCGCACACAGGACTTTATCTGCTTATGTCCACACACAGGACTTTATTGCTTTCCGTCTTTACTTCTGTCCATACACAGGATTTTATCGCTTTCAGTCTTTACTTCTGTCCGCACACAGGACTTTATTGCTTTCCGTCTTTACTTCTGTCCATACACAGGACTTTATCGCTTTCGGTCTTTACTTCTGTCCGCACACAGGACTTTATCGCTTTCAGTCTTTACTTCTGTCCGTACACATGACTTTATCGCTTTCTGTCTTCATCACTTCTGTCAAATAATCTTCATTGCATTCAAACACTTTGTAAATATAACACTCATAAGCATAACATTCATAACATCATATCATAGCATTTTATGGTTTGGTCCGGTCAAAAAATGGTGTACTCTGTATTTAAGTCTCTTCCATCGTCGAATCAAAACAAAAACACCATCAAAAATCATCTTTTTCTTTTTATCTCCAATGGAAGAAACTTAAATAGGGGCATCTGTCATACCCCATTTTTTGACCTAAGATTCCACTTCATATTTTCTTCCTTACATTTTATGCATCAATGACAAAAATACAAAAAAATATGTCAGTTTATTTAATTTTGTTTTTTGTTAGTATCTTTGTTAAAAATCCAAAAAAAATATGTTAAGGATCTATTTTATTTTTCAAGATATCTTTGTTTTATATTTTGACAAAAAATCTAAAAAAAAAAAACGATAAATTAGGAGTCAAATCTTTTATTACTATTATTATTTTCTTTCCTTTATTATTATTGTTTGCCATACCCGTTTATTTTGACCATGTTATTTTTGCATTTTTATCGAGTCATATTTTTTAGTTCTGAATAATCGCTACTTTTACAAGAAATTTCGACATATGAGTATTTTTCTTAAATGCTTCGTTTGTTAGGAGATTCGAGTAAAATTTCGGCAGAGAGGTATTTTAAAATACCTCATTTTTCTTTTGTATTTATCTTCCCATTATTAATATTATTATTATTAATATTATTATTATTATTATTATTAACAAAAAAAAACAAATAAAAAGAAGGAGCAGCACGTGCTGCTCCCCTTCTTACTTCCCACTCTTTTTTTCTCTTTCTTTTTCTTCTTTCTTTATTTTTGTTTTTATTATTATTATTAATTATTTATTTAATTATGTCCTTTTTTTTTATTAATTAAAAAAAATCAAAAAAAGGGTCCAAAGTCAACTTCTTCTTTTCTGCAGAAAAACAGAAAGGACAGTACTTGTTTGTCCAAAATCCAGTCTTTGTTCCCTCTTTTGATTCTCTTTTCAAACTCAAGATCTGTATATAGTGAACAGAACCCTTAATGAACAGGACACAAGATTTGCTCAGCAAAAACCAACAAACAGATCCAAACCACCATCATTCATAACCACAAAGAAAAATCACGAATCAACATCATCAAACCAGAACCAATATCATCAATCCAAAAAAAAACAACAACTCTGTTTTTTTTTTTCAAAAAATCCAGAATCAAAATCCAGAAACGAATCAAACAACCTTTTTTTTCGAAAAAGAACAGAAACAAAAAAAATGCAATAAACAAACCTTTTTCCATTCTTTTTTTTCGAACCAGAGACCCTAACACAGAGAAGAAGGAAATCACAACAGGAACCAAAAAAGGTTGGAACTTTTTTCCATTCTTTTTTTTTTTTCGATCTAGAATATTTGGTTAGGATTTTGGAATTTTTGGGTTTAGATCTAGGCTTAGAATAAAGAATAGAAGGTTTTGGGTGGAAAAAAATTTGATTTTTTTAAAAAAAAAGGGTTTGGGCCGGCGGAGCCGCCTCCGGAATCGCTCCGGCGTGGCGGCGTCTCGCCGGAAGGGATGAAGATTCATCCCTTGTTCATCCTAGTGATGAACCCTAGCAGAAAGCAAAGAAGGGAGAGCAAGAGAGAATTTCGGTTGAGAGAGAGAAAGAAGAGAGAAAAATGTGATTTTTTAGGGTTTGGGGGTATTTATACTCCAACCCGATCCGGTGTGCGCGTGTCTATCGCAGCACACCGTGCACCCTCTCTTATCAGCCACTGATCTTAATCAAATGGCTCATATCTTTCCTTTTCAAATTTAGATCAGGGCCGTCTGATGGATCAGACGGCCAGATTTGATCCTGTTTTTTTGTTTGTTTTTTTTCACAAATGGGCCCTTTTGGGCTGGACTTTTACTGTTTTTTATGCTTTTTGCACCCCCTGTTTATTTCGTTTTCATGTTCACACCCCCTGTTTTGATTTTTTTTATTTTTTTTTTAGCTTATGAGATAAGTGCTTTTGGCATAAGCTATTTTAGCTTTTATTTTAGCCAATCAAGCATGATGTTGAGGCTTATTTTATTTTCCTATTTATTTGATATTTAAAAGTTGTTAATATTACTTTATGTCTTTATTTATTTTTAGCTAATTTTATTTTTTAAGCTTATGAGATAAGTGCTTTTGGCATAAGCTATTTTAGCTTTGTTTAGCCTTGTAAAGCATGATGTCGAGGTTTATTTTCATTGTCTTAGTTTCGTATTTATTTATTTATGCTATTTATCCATTACATATCATATTTATTTCATTACATCGATTTATTCATCATTTTTTTTTTACCGTTATTTTATTATCGTAACATTGAGTATTTATCGCTTATTAATTGCCATTTACTTTTGCTCTCGAATTTAGGATGTAAATAGGCCAAATGTAAACTCTAAATAAAAGTGCATAGCATACCCCCTCTCTTGCATCATTTCATATTTATTTTCTTGCATAGATTTTAGAGTGTGATTAGGCCAATGTACCCTAAATGAAAAATTGCATCTCATGCATATTTATTTTTTATCGCTTTTCGCCAATATGCGTAACGTTAAATTCCGAGGGAAAAGGCGTTGCTTTGATCAAAATATCATTGCGAATTGTCTTCGCGTTTAATTTATTTGTTATGACGTTTTAGGTTAGTGTCATTTTGCGCGCGTAACTATTACCTATTTTCTTCTAAAAAAAAATGAGGTCAAAACCTCTTTCAAAAAATACATAATTATTTTCTTTTCGAAATATCATGGAAACACAATTTTTCATCAAACATTTCTATCAAAAAACCTTGGAATTCAAACCAAGTGTTCTTTTATCGCAAAAACCTTGGAATTCAAACCAAGTGTTATTTTTCTTACAAAAACCTTGGAATTCAAACCAAGTGTCTTTTATCACTTCAAACATTTTCTCAACAAATCTTGGATTTTAAACCAAGTGTCCGCGTCTTATTTCTTAATCAAATTTCAATCAATTTAACCATATAGACTTTCTTCACAAATAAAAAATCAATCAAGCTCACATTTTGCCACTTTTGCCTTTTTGGTCTTTAAAACCATTTTCAAAACCTTAAAATCAAACAAACAAATTTACTCGTCTTTTTACCCCGAACTACGGTGGTTTGATCCTTCGGGTACGTAGGCATGAGACTTGTCTCTCCAATCAATAAAATCAAACAAAAACATTTTCCCTTTTCCATCACTTTAAACTTCTTTTTTATCACTACTTTAATTCTCACTTATACATTTTTTTACAAGCAATTAAAAATAAAGCGCATAGATAGAATAAAAACAAGAGGTTCCTATAGAGTACTATAGATACTTAGGGTGCTAATACCTTCCCTTCGTATAACCAACCCCCGAACCTTGTTCTCTCAAAATAGGTTTTTTTTTCGAACTTTTTCCCTTTCCCTCGGATAAATTAAAGATCGGTGGTGGAATATTAAATTGCGATTCGAAGTTAATTAATAACTCGATATCCAAAAATCACCGCGACAGCTAGTTTCTGATTCAAATTGATATACTTCGTGGCCAAGGAACTGAGGACAATCTTCAACTATAAATAGAGGTCTTTGGCAACATTGAAGAGTAAGAGTTCAAGCTACAAATCATCAATCACTTGTTTTTCTCTACAAGTCATGGAACTCTTCTTTTATCACTCACACTACAGATTTTCATTCTCATCATACCTCTGAGTTTACTGAGTGTTTTCTATTTGCTTCTCAAACAACCCTTTGAGTTTCTACAAGCAAATATATCAAGAGACCACTTTTCACATAACCCACTTTTTAAGTGGTTGTATATTTGTCTCTTTATTTTACCTCTCTCATTCAGATCTGTAATATCAATATCTAGGATCAGAATATCCTTTGAGTGTGTTGAGAGTTTTCATCCATTTTCAAAGCTTCTCAAAATTGTATTGAGTGAATAGGCTTTGATAACCAATCTTCCATCATTGTAACCTTGGCTCAAGTTAGTACGTAACTACTAATTGAGTGACACCTTCATAGTCAGTGTGACTTAGGTAGATTAAGCTTGTATGGCTTAGAAGATTTTTGGTCTTGGATCTAGATCAAAAGGAAGTGTAACTTGAGATCATTAGCATCTCTTAGTGGACAATCTCACAGGCGCGTGGGGACTGGACTAGCCCAAGGTTTTGGGTGAACCAGGATAAATTGTTTGTGTGCTTTCTCTTCCCTTTACTCTTATTTAATTTACGCATACACATATCACACAAATCACAAGTTATCGTTTATATTTACTGTCAGAGAGTGTTGGGAGAACGTTCTTCAGTCTGCACTATATTTTGAATACTTCATATAACTACCAATCTGGTTTATAGCAGAGAACATTCTCAGAACAAGCTCTTCTATAATTCACTAACATTTATCCAATTATACACTTGAGATCTATTTTGTAGAGTGCAGGATTAAATTTTAAAAGGGTCACAATTCAAACCCCCCCTTTCTTGTGACTATTTCTTCCACTTCAATACAGACATAAAAACACATTAATTGAGTCAATAATAAAATACATAAAAAAGAAAAACAATTGAAGACATAAAAACACATTAATTGAGTCAATAATGAAATACATTTTTCTTTAAGTAAGAAATTTCATTTAGGGATGTTCATGATTCATGAATTGCACTGAACGAACTGAACCATTTATATGGTTCAGTTCAGTAACTGTAACCACTTTTTATAAAAACTGGTTTATTTTTAAAACCAATTACAATTCAGTTCAGAACCAGTTTAGAACTAGTTTACACTTTTTAACTGGTTTAGTTTTAGATAACTGGTTTAAAACCAGTTTTTTAATAAAAACCGGTTTATTTTTTAAAAATTGGTTTTCAACCAATTTCCGGAAGAAGAAAAATCTAAATTTTTTTCTCAAAAAGGTCTAGAACTTTTTTCCCGAAAAAATATCGGAAACTTTTTGCCGAAAACTTTTTCCAAATAATCAAGAACTTTTTCCAAAAAAAGTCAAAAAAATTTCCCCAAAAAAATATCGGAAACTTTTTTACGAAAAAACGAAAAACTTTTTCCTGAATAATCAAGAACTTTTTTCCGAAAAATATCGAAAATTTTTTCGGAAAAAACTCGAAAAAAATTTCCCGAAAAAAGATCGGAAACTTTTTTCCGAAAAGAATTGAAATTTTTTTCCCGAAAAAAAGTCGGAAACTTTTTTCAGGAAATATCGAGAACTTTTTTTCCGGAAAAAACTCGAAAAAAATTTCCCTAATAATGACCGGAAACTTTTTTCCGGAAAATATCGAGAACTTTTTTTCCAAAAAAAAAATTGATTTTTTTTCCTGAATAATCAAAAACTTTTTTCCGAAAAAAATCGAAATTTTTTTCCGAAAAATGTCGAAATTTTTTCCCTGAAAAAAGATCGGAAAATTTCTTTCGGAAAAATCGAGAATTTTTTTTTGAAAAAAACTTGAAAATTTTTTTCCCGAAAAAAGTCGGAAACTTTTTCCGGAAATATCGAGAATTTTTTTTCCGAAAAAAAAATTAAATATTCTTTTTTAATAAAAACCAGTTCATAAATTTAAACTTGTTCTGAACAAGTTATAAACTGAATTGTAACTGTTTTTTAAAAGTGGTTCAGTTCAAAACTGAATTAAATGGTTCAGTTTAAAATACGGTTCAGTGGAGTTCGAATTACAATTTGGTTCGGTTAACTGAATTTTTGAACACCCCTAATTTCATTTAACTAAAAGCAGAAGATTCAATACAAACAACCTTTGCCACTGGGCCTAAGGCGCAGTCAATAATGAAATTTCTTTAAGTAGTAGTAGTACCTTCAAATGAATTTCCTCTGTTGAAGGGAGAGAAGAGTGTAAGGATTGAAGGGATCACAGAGTGATACTTTAATAGAAAAACAGGGTTGGTTTATATTGCAGGTTTTGTACCTTGCCTTCTTAATTCTTACGATCAAAAGCTTCTATATTTATGAATGAAAGATTGTGGTTGAGGAATTTGCTTCCGGAGATGTTACTTTGAATGGTGTTGGGAGTGAATTGGGTTGGGTTTATATAGAGTGAGGATAGGGGAAGGCTTACACTCAAAGGTTTTCACTCAAAGGCTTTCTATATTTATAATGCTTTAATGAATTTAATTTTAAAATCGGAAATGCTTGTTTTCACAAAAACGAAAAACGCATTCATTATCGATTTGATTTTATTCAAGTTTCATATAAGAAAATTCAAAAATATTGAATCTACTATTTTTAATAAACCTTAATTAAAATCACTTTTAATTACTTATTTTATATATATAATTATTTTAAAATTTAATTATAATAATTATTTAATTTATTTATTTTTAGCACACGCATGCATGCTCGAGGGCACGCACGCAAGTTATAGAATAAAGGGATGTCGAACCACGAGGATTGTGGTGATCAACTAGGCTACGCAACTAGTACCAAACTTCATATTTGTAAATGTATTTTTTTTGGGGGGGGGGGGGGGGGGGGGCGGGGGAATTCTAGTAAAGGATTTTCTAGCTCAAAATGCACAATTGCAAAGGTATCGATTCACTTGTGAGAGAAGCATGGACCGGGACAATCTATCGGATTCCTCCTTCATACCATGATTTTACAATATTATGTACTTATAACAAATTTAAACTATGATCTATAGATGAAACCACAATGTAATTGAACTTAATCTCTTAAGGTCCAATGTCTCCCAATTGTTCACAAATCCTCTAATCTCTTAGTTGATTTGTGAATAATTGAGGTTTTCTAAACGTGGATTCCTAATCACAATCAACAACCCAATATCTCTAAAGTGATTGTTGATTGCTCCATTCCTCTCATGTCAACTACAAATTCCTACTCTCATAGAGAATTAATAATCCAAATCATCACATTAATGATCAAGAAATGTAAAGCATTAAGAACAAAGGGAATAGATAAAACCATAGTAAAAATCCATTAAAAGTACAAACCAAATTATCCAATCATGATTTGAAAGAGTTCACCTAAGAGTCCCAATCCAAGTATGGATTTAGCTACTCATGCTAGGAGTTACACAAGAAGTTAAAGGAGAAATCAATGTTACAAAATTCGGATCTAAAATTGAATAACACTCTATATTGGTTTTTCTCTCCAAGTGACCAACCTTCAACACATAAAATGAGCTGGATATATATAGAATTCGTCCCTGCGCGGCGCGTGGGCAGTTATTCTTCTCTGCGCGTCGCGTGTGATGATTCTGCGCGACGCGCGTGATGAACTATGCAGCTGCGCAGCGCGCGTGATGAATCTGCGCGACGCGCCATAACCAGACCCAATCTCTTCTCTTCCACGTAGAACCCTGCGCGGCGCGTGGCAAGCTCTGCGCGACGCGCAGGTATCAGACTTTTGCCCTCTTCACTTGGTCATTCTTGCTCGACGCGTCAAACCCCTCTGCGTGGCGCGCAGGTACCAGAAACCTCTGATAACATCCATTTCTTCCTTCCTTGTGTTACAAGTAACAATCTTGGTACATGACCTTTTTCCTCTTGATTAATCTTCTAAACTTGCTATAAACTACTAAAACTACTTGAAATATGCTGCTCTTTGACATGCATTCATGAAGTTATCACAACCCCAAACTTATCTCATTCCTTGTCCTCGAGGAATATCTCGGCCTCAATGAAAACCAGCTTCTATCTCAACCATTTTGACCATCAACCTTAAGCAAATACAAGTTAGAAATCCCTGCACAACGCTTGAAAGATCAATTCATTCATAGCTCACATGCACATAATTGCTACTTAAGAAAACAAAGAGCTTCTCATAAATGTTGACCAATCCTAATCTCTTCACACACTAACATACTCTCCTGTTTAAAGGTAAATCACTCTCATATCAACACATCATAACCAATCAACCATAAGCTTGCAAATATTCTCAAAAATCGATCACCATGCCAAGAGTACACACATTTAGAGGACTTTATCGGTTATAACGTGGTTTGGGTTAAGGGTAGGTATTTTTAGGATAGTAGGTAGAAAAACTTGGAGCTTGATTCACCTAGTTCAAGAAAAATTGAAACCCAAAACCCTTTTCAACAATAATACTAGAGAACTTGTTTTTAAACCACTTGTGTGTTTTCTTTGGACCTTACTTGTCCCATTTCTCATTCATTTCTTTTTTTTTTCTTTTCATTGAAAAGGATCACCATTTTTCTATCCTTTTGGATTTGTTTGTATTTTCTTCTTTCTATTTTTTTTTCATTTCATGGTGACCTTTTCTTTTCTTTTGCAAAATTTTTCACAACAAGAGGTTTTTGATGTTCTTAATCAAAAAAATTTCAAAAGTTCTCTAGTGTCCCCACCCCAAACTTAATAAATTGCTTATTTCCAAAAGCAACCCCAAACTTTGTGACTTGCATAGTGCATCAATCACTTAGTTAGGTGTCAGAGCCTCCAAGAAAATCATCTTTTTTTCAATTTTTAGAAAATTTAGGTACATTTTCAACAAAAAACATCTTTTCTTTCGGCTCAAAAGGGGTTGACAAATGACATATCGTGAATCTAGGGTGGCTTGAAAATAGGCCCAAGGTACCAAAAACGTGCCTCGTGTGTAAACCATAGCAATCAACCAATTAAAGAGAACACAAGCAAGTTCTAGAGATGTGGCTAAGTGTGGACTCTCATAATCAAAGAAACATAAGTGTATGGCTCAAAAAACTCACGGCTAGGCCGGATTAATGAATGGTCAACATTTATAAAAGTCCCTAAACTTTCTTATCCAGCAATCATAATACACACAACCTAATCCAGAATATCACTAATTCACATCATTTAGGAATCTAACAAGCAATTAACATTAAGGGCAATCACCAAAAAGATTATCATAACAAAATGTTTTCATTAAGACCAACATATTCAACCAAAACAACAAACAAGATAACAGCAAAATAGTCTTCACACATCATCGAAACAACACTTTCAATTATTAAACAGGCTACCAACACTTCAAATAAAAAGCTTAAAAGGTGGAGAGATGAAATGACAAACCGCCTCATCGCGGTGTCTATGATGGCGGATTGGAAGCATCCGGGCTCGCCAAGTTTCTCACATTTCCATCATTATCGTATCGGAGGCCAAATTCAGTCACATCAAAAGACAAATTAGGATTCTCTCCTCCAACACCATACTCTTGACTTGCCCCGTAATCGGAATGGGGTGCAAAGCTTGGTCCTCCATGGGGGCTAGCGGGAGGATGGTGTATCATGTAGTTCCTCTCCCATTCACGGCTACGCCTTCCCATGATTCCTTCATATCTTGCCATATCCTCTTGAAGGAACGTCTCCCACTCCCCTCGTGTCGGATACATCTCATAATCCGAGGGTGGTGGGTGCTCCTCTCGATACCTCATTGCTTCTTGATAAAGGGAACCTTGCTGGTTATAGTAGATATGATTGGCACCCGTGGACTTATAAAGATCAAGCTCGTGAAGCATCCGTGCCAACTCATCCTCATGGTGGGTGTAGTGAAACCCACCTTGAGGCTCATGCTACTGTGGCACGCCCTCAAAACCATCAATCTCAGCCATCAACTCATCCTCTTCTTGCTCTCCACCCTCATTCACATTCTCCTCTTGATTCAAGTACTCATCCACATCGTCCTCCCCTTCATGATCTTCATCAGGATCTGTCATACCCCAATTTTTGACCTAAGATCCCACTTCATGTTTTCATCATTACATTCCATACATAAAAAATCCAAACATATATGTCAATCTTTATTTTTTCCTTATTTATCATCACTAAATAGTTTTTTTATTATTTCCTTTTTTTGTTCTTGATACTATCTATTATTACCACTATTATAGCTAATTACTATTAATACTATTATTATTATTATTATACAAAAAAAATATATGTATATGTATAAAATGGAAGGGCAGCAGCGCTGCCTTCCTTCCCTTTTTTCACTTTTTTTTCTTTTTTAATTTATTTATTTATTATTATTATCATTATTATTATTATTAATTAATTAATTAACAAAAATAAAAAAAAAAAGGGGATGAGGACACCAACAGAACACGTCCTCCATCTTTCCCTTCCTCAGATTTTCTTTCTTAGTAACATCCCTTTATCCATTGGTTGATAGAGGAACAGGGAACATAAACACAGAACAACAGTGCTCTGTCCCCTCAAACAATAGCAAGAAACCCTAATTCTTTCTCTATAAATAGAGAACAAAAATTCACAGAAAAGAGGAGGGAGAAAAATCTGAAAAAAAACAATAACAACAGCAGCAGCAGTGTTGCGCCTCCACACACCACCATAATCATTCAATGATTTTCCAACTTCAAACACCAACTCTTCCAAATCCAGAAAATTTTCCAAACGCTGTAACAACACCACAGAACCTCAAACAATCATAAAAACCATCTTCAACTCATCCAAACCCAAACAAATCAATAGAAACAAACAAATCAAACCGAAAAAAAAAAGAGAAAAGAAAAGAAACAGAATCAAACCGAAAGAAAAGCAAAACAAAAGAAACAGAACAAAACAAAAAAAACAAAAAAAGATAACAGACAGATCTAAAGATTTCTGGGTCTAGATTTGTTTTTTTATTTGGTATTTTTGGGGGTTGATTTGTGTTTAAAACTGGTAAAAAGGGTTTCAAAAAAGATTTGGGATTTTTTTTGGTAGTTTAGGGTTCCGGCGCGGTGGCTCCGCCGCCAGAAATCGGCCGGTTCGGTGGTTGGCCACCGGAAAAGATGAACACCGGTTGGTGTTCTTCATGTTCATAAGAACATGATGAAGATGAGGGAGAGAGAGGAGAGATCGGTTAGAGAGAGAAGGGAGAAGAGAGAGAAAATTTTTGCACAAATGATTTTTTCTGAAGCCTTCAGGTATTTATACCATCTCCTGATCCTGTGTCGCGCACATGCACCATGTACCCTTGCTCTCTCGCCCGTGGATCAATCAAACGCCCCAGATGCGTTTATGACGGATCAAATCAAGGACGTCTGATCAATCAGACGATCCTGATCAAACCCTTGGTTCTCATGGCGCGGATGGGCCTGTTTACGACTGGCCTGCTGCTTTGCTGTTTCCACCCTCTGTTTTGGGTTTACACCCCCGGCCAGGTTTTATTTTATTTTATTTTTTTTATCTACTGCATTTATTTAATTTTAAGCATTTATTTCTTGCAAATAATAAAATCAAAAACACAAAAAAATCACACACTTGCACTAACTATTTCCAGAGTTCTCTGGTCCTTAACATTTACTAATTCAGTTATATTTCTGCTCCAGTCATCTGGTCCTTTATAATTAATATATCTGTTTATTTAAATTAAAGTCATTTAGATTATTGTTAACTAACATATCTGATTATTTAAATTAAGGTCATTTAACTTATTATTGTTTACTTACTTTGCACCTATTTATATTTCAAGCAAAAAAGATATAAAACCAAAAAAAAGCAGAAACATAAAACACAAAAATATTTCCTTTCTATTTGCACTAGATAATTTTAAAAAAACAATTCAAACCCATTAAAACAAATTTTGCCTTTGCGCAATAAAAAAAAAGCAAGCTTTATTTCTTTCGCGTCCTTGCACGCTTAAATTAGTTTTTTCGAACTTGCACCTCTTTCATAAAAAAAAAAAACTTTGACTTAGGTCGATGCATTTTCAACGAAAACTCTTTTTCTCAATAAATGCTTTAATACACTTAAGCAGATCCAAACATTTTCAAAAAAGACTAAAAAACACAAAACTCACTCAAACCTTTTGCCACTTGGCTTTTGACTTTAAAACTTTTTCTCAAAGAGTTTAGACATGAGTCATCTATGGTTGAGAATTCAAAATTCCCCATAACATTCGATCGAAAGATATTGATTCTTTTCCGCCTAGGAGAGTTAGTGGCATACTTGTCGATGATATCCAAGTCGGAGCCCTTCCCTATTGTGAAGCAAAGATCAATCTTCATCATGTTTGTGGTGGATTAAAGGAGTTCTAACTTGAGATGACAACTTGTCTCTTCTCCTAAAAACAACCAAACAAACCATTTTGCTATAAAAACCCAGAACTACGTGAGCTTTGATTTCTCCATCGCACCTGGAGATACGTAGGCGCGAGATTCAACATCTTGTCGAGCTCAATAATAAAAAACTAGTATTTTCCCCCCTTTTGTATATACTTTAATAAAGCGACACAAGGATAAAAACAGGACATTAATAAAAAAGCACGCAAACAAGTTGACAGAACATTTTCAAACCCTAAGCTAAAAAGGAGGTTCCCGTTGAGTACAACGGATGCGAGGGATGCTAATACCTTCCCCTCGCATAATCGACTCCCGAACCCGGAAATGGTTGCGACGACCATCTTTCTGTTGTTTCAAGGTTTTATCGATATTTTCCTTTTCCCACGGGAACGAATAAAGTTCGGTGGCGACTCTGTGATTCATAGCGCGCGTACCCTTACGCCGCCGGGCGTTTTTCGCGGCGCGACAGGATCCTCTTCCTCCACAAACTTGGCCTTATCCGCCTCCGGCACAGGACTCGAAAGAAAAGTACGGAAGTACTCAAGTGTCAAAGGAGCCACCGGGAAAATCTCAGCATCTTCAACCAACTCCGGAACATCAAGTGCTCGGCACAAAGCAGTTATCAAATTACAATGCCCAAGCCGGACAGTTGGCCTTTCACACCTCACAATTTTCCTTATATCCATGCTCAATAACTCACCCAAGTCAATATCGGATTGATCCATTATCATTTTCACCAACAAAGCATTTGGCAATTGGATTTCCGTAATGTTTGCAACCGGAGCTATACTATGCATTACCCATTCGGCCCAAGCACGGCCAATTAGGCAAAAGTGATGGATATGAATCTTGGTCGGGTCGACCCACCATAGTACTTGTACCAAGGCGCTAATGGCCTCCCCACAGCGCTTCTCACCTCCTTCCGATCTCTAATCGACATACTTGAGCAAGTTTTGTAAAGGGGCATGTATGCACACTCTTGCACCCTTTTCGTTCTCAACAACCTATTAATAGCTTCACTGGAGTAATCCACTAACACCCCTCTCACATAAACCTTGCGATTCGCATCACCCTGAAACGCATTCGCAAAAAACTCTCTCACAACTTCCAAATTTGCATTAGCTCTACCCCTTTCCATCAATCCATTAAAGACTAACCATCCCCTTCTTTCTAACTCACCATATATACCGGGAACCTCTCTTAACCCATCCTTGAATCCCTTTTCTTGATTAATTTTAAGAGACTTAAGTTTGAGATACTTGTCACGATTGACGTCCCGGAAGAATGTCTCACTAATTGGAGCCGAGTACCCCCGATGATTTCGGACAAAATTTTCTCCCCAAGTCAATTCTTGTTCTTCTTCTACTTGAGGTGGTGATGGTGGTGGTTCTTGCCTACTGCTTGAACCTCCACCCTTTGACATTGCCCTTGTGAGCCTCCTCTTCTTGGACTCCTCTTGAGAAGGATTAGACGTTTTCTTACCTTTGTCACGGAGTTTGTTCAACATCTTGAGAGTGAATAAGTCAAATTTGGTGATTAATTTGGAGTAATTCGTGACTTTTGGGGTTAGGTTTTGCAAATTGGGGTTTTGTGGATTTTTGGAGTTTTTGATGATTTTTGGTGTTTGGGTGATGATGATATGTAGTGAGTTGGAGTTTTTGAAGTGAAATTGGTGGTTGTGGAAGCTTTTTGTGGGTTAATGGAGGTTTGGGTATGATTGGTTCGTGATTTGGATGAAGAAGAAGAAGAGAAGTTGGAGAAACTTTGGAAAATGTGGGAGAATTCGCGTTTTCCTAATACAAAACGCAGAATCCCGTTGTGGCGCTGCGCGCCAGAGAGCCCTGCGCGACACGCAGGTGTCCGTTGCATTCCAACAATTCAAATTTTCCTCTGCGCGACGCGCAGATGTCTGAGAATTCCTCTGGCTTACTGAACTTTCCTGCGCGACGCGTGGTATGCTTTGCGCGACGCGCAGGAGTCTGAGAATCACCCTGAACATTCCTGTAGCATGGCGCGACGCGCACCATGTCTTAGCGCGGCGCACCAGTGTCTGAAGTGTTATTTTTCTGGTGTCTCTGCTTCATTTTTTTCTCCTCATTCCATATATTGTGCCAGCTTACCTGCAAACAACAAAAAATACCTCATCAACACATATTATTTATCAAAATATAGTTTGGGTTGCCTACCAAAAAACGCTCGTTTTACGTCAATAGTTTGACGGTCCGTGATCCTAAGATCACGTGCTTGTTTAACGTCCCGATGCTTGACGTCCCATGACCTCAAGGGTTAGGGAGGATACTTGACATATGTTTCAACCCGGCTCTTCTTTTGTTCATTAGTTAAGATATCTACTTTAGGATCAACAAGCAACATCTCCGCAAATACCGGATGTGGAAGACGCTTTTTCCGCTTAACCTTCTATTTCTTTCTCTTCTTCTTGTATGCCCGTTTGGAGGAGCTACTTTGTTTCACATCCTCCTCCTTCTCTTGATTTTCATGAACCGAAATTGACTCAATGCTTGGGGGAACATCATTAACCATGTCGGTTTCAAAGGAATTCATTACTTCATGCTCACCCAAGTCTACTATGGTAGCACGAGGGATATCTTGAGATTGAACCATCGGCTTTAATATATCTTCCCTTTCCATATTATGTAAGACAATTGCGGGAACTACACCATTCAAATTCAAACCCAAGATGTCATTATCCTTCTTCAAGTTGTTAACAAGTTCCTCTTCTTCTAGAGGGGTGAGTCGGCCACTAATGATCACCGGAAACTCACCATAATCTTCTAAGAACACATACTTTCATCTAAGAGGGGGTTTTTCCAAACCTTTAGAACTCGGTTCAATTTCTTCCTTTTTTAGCTCCCCTTCTTGGCCTTCCTCCAATTGTTGAAGAAAATATTCAATCTCATGATCCCACTCTTCTTCTTCCACACTCTTGACTCTTTCTTCAAGTTCAACTTTGTGCATACAATGGGTAGGACTACTTCCTTGGAGATCCGAGTGTTTCCAACCCATGGCTTCCTTGTTTGCTCTCAATACTCTCAATAACTTGGCTTCTTCCAAGCGAGCAAGGGAGCTAGAGATAATCGCCGGGTTAGAATTATCCTCTTCTTTGGTTTCACTCCAGACTTCAACTTTGGGATTTGTGTTCACAAGGGTTACCTCTAGTTGTCTAAGGCACAACTCGATTTCTTCTTCAAACTCATCCTCCACCTTTTCAGTTGAATTTACTGGTACTCTTTCCAATGGAGGTGAAGGTTGTTCTTCTACATGGACATTTTCCACTACTTCTTCAATAACATCCACTCTAAAACAATCGGAATCATCATCATGCCTCTTCATTGCTTCAAAGACATTGAACATGGTTTTTTCTTCATCCATTCGGAGCATGAGCTCTCCTATTTCCACATCAATGAGAGATCTCCCAGTTGCTAAGAATGGTCTTCCAAGTAAAAGGGATTCAACTTCTCAATCCTCCGCCATATCCATAATGATGAAATCAGCCGGAAAAATAAATTCCCCTACTCGCACAAGCACATCATGGAGAATTCCATAAGGATACACAATGGAACGGTCCGCCAAAGATAATTGCAATTCTTGTTGGTTTGGCGACCGCTCCCGGTATCTTCTTCATCATTGTCAAAGACATGAGATTAATGCTCGACCCCAAGTCATACAAAGCTCTCCCTATGCAAAGATTTCCAATTGAACACGGGATTGTGAAGCTACACGGGTCCTTTTTCTTTTGTGGGAGTTTGCGTTGAATCATAGCACTACACTCCTCCGTCATGTCGACGGTGTCATCATCCAATGGCTTTCTCTTTTTACTGAGGAGTTCTTTGAGAAATTTGGAGTAGAGAGGCATTTGCTCCAAAGCCTCAACCAAGGGAACATTAAGTTATAGAGTGTTAAGGAGTTTCATGAACTTTTTAAATTGTGAATGGTCCTTGACCTTAGCTTTTTTCTTTCTAGGATAAGGAAGTTTGACATTTAATGATGATTCCTTGCCCTTCCCTTTCTCTTGTCTTGCCTTTTGATCCTTCACCACTTCTTCACCTTCACTCATTACTTTTTTCTCTCTTGATTTTTCAACTTCACCCTCATTCTCACTTTCTTCACACTCCTCATTTTCACTCTCCTTGAGCTTTTCAACTTCACCCTCATCTTTCTCTTCACTCAACTTCTCTTTTTCAACTACACCCTCTTTCTCTTTTTTCTTCTCTCTTGTGACTTTCACTTATTTTCGGAGAAGGGACCTCCCGGTTTCTCAAAGTAATTGTTTTGCATGATTCGTTCCGGGGGTTGTCTTTAGTATTTCCCCCCAAGCTTCCTTGAGAAAGGAGTTCCGAGAATTGACGCGAGAGCTGCCCCAATTGGGTCTCTAGATTTTTTATTGAAGCGTCATGATGCTTTTGCATTGTTATTTGAGAAGATTTTAACTCACCAACATTTTCTTTTGTAGCTTGGATGAACTTGTTAATGGACTCTTCCATGGAGGATGGTCTTCTTGGTGGAGCATTTGAGTTTGATCCTTGGCTTTGGTTGCCACCCCATCCATAACCTTGATTATTGGGATAGCTTTTTCTAAAATTAGCCAAATACTTTGCTTGCTCGAAACCCTCCGGAAAGCATTGTCCATTCTCATGAGCACCTCTACAAAAGTCACATTTCACTTCTTCAAATTTGTTGACTTGAGCTTGTTCGGGCTTTGAATTTGCTTTCTTCAACTCTTCTATTTGGCTTGTCATGAGCTTCATTTGTGCCAATATGGCACTATTGGTATCTAGCTCAAGGATGCCGGCCTTTTTCTTAGCACCTCTATCATTTTGAGCTCGATATTCATTGTGTGCCATTGTTTCTATCAATTCTTTAGCTTCAACCTCATCCTTATTCTTCAATGATCCACCCGCCGATGCATCAAGAAGCATCCGGGTTTGAGGTCGTAATCCTTGTGTAAAATACTGCATTTGTTGCAAGTCATCAATACCGTGATCCGGGCATTTCTTTAAGCACAACTTGAATCTTTCCCATGCATCATAAAGAGTCTCACCGTCACCCTGCTCAAAATTCATAATTTCGGACCTCCTCTCAAGAAACTTATGAATTGGGAAGTACCGATCCTTGAATTTTCTTTCCAACTCTTGCCAAGTAGCAATGGTGCCCGGTGGAATGGTGTCGAGCCAATCCTTGGCTCGGCCCGTAAGAGAGAACTTAAACAATCTTAGCCTCTTATCCGATTCGGAAATGCCGGGAGGATCCGTATAATCACAAGCATCGTAAAAATGGCTCAAGTGAAGATTTGGACATTGAGATTCGGATCCCGAGTATTGATCCTCCTTTAATGCACTTATGACGGTGTTCTTGATGTCGAAAGTAACCGGGTTCACCGGTTGAAAGCCTAGGTTGGCAACACCTCTGACGTTCCTTTGACCATAATCTCCAAGAGTTCTTCTTGGAGGAGGAACCAGAATGTTTATTTCCTCTTCCGCCATGTCAATTGGCTCTTCTTCGGTGTTTGTTTGAACCTCTTCGAAGTCTTGACCCAAACTAGCAAGAAGCCTTTCCGCTTCCTTTGCTTGTTGTACCGCTTTCCGATTAGCTCGCGCTGTCTTTTCAATCTCCGGATCAAATAGAAATCCGGAGGAGCTTGTACCTTGCATAAACAACCAAGAGCACACAAGTCAAAAGCACCTATTCTATACAAAAATAATAGAAACTAATAAGAAATATTTTTGGCTTTTTGAATTAATGAACAAAAGTAAAAAGAAATTGTAGCACTAGTCTATTGCCTTGTTGATTACTCAACAATCCCCGGCAACGGCGCCAAAAACTTGATGGAATAAATCGCAAGTGCACGAATTCACAAGTTATAGAATAAAGGGATGTCGAACCACGAGGATTGTGGTGATCAACTAGGCTACACAACTAGTACCAAACTTCATATTTGTAAATGTATTTTGGGGGGGGGGGGGGGGGGGGAATTCAAGTAAAGGATTTTCTAGCTCAAAATGCACAATTGCAAAGGTATCGATTCACTTGTGAGAGAAGCATGGACCGGGACAATCTATCGGATTCCTCCTTCATACCATGATTTTACAATATTATGTACTTATAACAAATTTAAACTATGATCTAAGATGAAACCACAATGTAATTGAACTTAATCTCTTAAGGTCCAATGTCTCCCAATTGTTCACAAATCCTCTAATCTCTTAGTTGATTTGTGAATAATTGAGGTTTTCTAAACATGGATTCCTAATCACAATCAACAATCCAATATCTCTAAAGTGATTGTTGATTGCTCCATTCCTCTCATGTCAACTACAAATTCCTACTCTCATAGAGAATTAATAATCCAAATCATCACATTAATAATCAAGAAATGTAAAGCATTAAGAAGAAAGGGAATAGATAAAAACCATAGTAAAAATCCATTAAAAGTACAAACCAAATTATCCAATCATGATTTGAAAGAGTTCACCTAAGAGTCTCAATCCAAGTATGGATTTAGCTACTCATGCTAGGAGTTACACAAGAAGTTAAAGGAGAAATCATTGTTACAAAATTCGGATCTAAAATTGAATAACACTCTATATTGGTTTCTCTTTCCAAGTGACCAACCTTCAACACAAAAAATGAGCTGGATATATATAGAATTCGTCCCTGCGCGGCGCGTATGACCTCCTGCGCGGCGCGTGGGCAGTTATTCTTCTCTGCGCGTCACGTGTTATGAGTCCGCGCGACGCGCATGATGAACTATGCAGTTGCGCGGCGCGCGTGATGAATCTGCGCGACGTGCCATAACCAGACCCAATCTCGTCTCTTCCACGTAGAACCCTGCGCGGCGCGTGGCAAGCTCTGCGCGATGTGCAGGTATCAGACTTCAGCCCTCTTCACTTGGTCATTCCTGCGCGACGCATGAAACCCCTCTGCGTGGCGCGCAGGTACCAGAAACCTCTTATAACATTCATTTCTTCCTTCCTTGTGTTACAAGTAACAATCTTGGTACATGGCCTTTTTCCTCTTGATTAATCTTCTAAACTTGCTATAAACTACTAAAACTACTTTTGAAATATGCTGCTCTTTGACATGCATTCATGAAGTTATCGCTCCACCGTTCACATAAATATATATATTAAATAAATATATATATAAACTGATTAGTGCAAGCAAGATGGACAAAACAAATTTGTTGGTCCAAATAAATGATACGGACCCATTTTTCCATATAATTATTTTAAAATTTAATTATAATAATTATTTAATTTATTTATCTTAACACAGACGCACGAGGACATGCACACACATACTTTGCAGTGTTAGTTGCCACTCACTCACTTTCTTTCCCTCCTTTTATCTTTCCTCTAAATCAAACACACTCTTAGTCACATGTATTTTAACATATTACTTTTAGTATAGACATCAACATTGATAACCGACTAGGAGGGAGTACTCTTAGTATAGACATGTGAATGTTTTTACACATAATATAATGGATGCTTTTTTTGAACGGTCAAAATTTTATTGATAAACTCAACAAAATATAAGATATGTTCCTAGAGAAAATAGTACAAGTAATTGGAGCTTCTACGGTATATTCGAATAATTCAAATGTACCAGTATATTAAGTCAGAAAATTGATAAATTAACGATTATTTTTATGAATTAAAAAACTATCAGTCGATTATTGTATTTTAGAAATAATAATATCACAAGAAAAAACACAATTTCATTGTTTATAAGCATTATACTAATTTTTCTAATATCTTTTAGAAAAAAAATCAATATTCACTATTATGAAGAATAAAAATTCAAAAAAATATCAAATTTTATATTTTTGACAGTTTTGATGAATAATATTTAGTTACTATAATCATTTTAATGATAAGAAAAATAACTTCCTTTAAAAAAATGCATTTACATGTTAATTTAATTACCTAATGTATCAGTAGAATTTGCCCAAATAAATAACTAAAAATAAGGTTAGAAAAAAGCAACAACCAAAACTTAACCCCTAAACCAACAAAAAGAAATCACAAGCTAAAACTAACCTATAAACGCATCCCACAACATTATAATATTGCAGGTTTCTTTAGTTTGTACCTTACCTTTTGAGTGGAGTATGTTAGTGTTCTTATACTCAAAGGCTTCTATATTTATAAAAGATTGCTTCTATATAACTACTAATAATATTTTCTTCTTTTCTAAGTTGGGTTCTTGTTTGTATAATACAAGTAACAAAGTACAATTTTATAGTGCTTGGAGTTGGTTTCCCAAACATACATCTACTTTTTCCTATCTTGAACCCTTAAATTTTTCCAGACTTTTTGCTTACTTCTATTCACTTTGGACCTGCACTATCAGCAGTCAGCACAATACTTTGGCATGCTGGGATTGTTGCAATGCTGACATTTTTTTTTGCTTTTTTATCATATGAGTGTTAAAAGGACATTATTTTATTATTACATTATTTTTGTTTACTTTTTTGTAAGATTTATTATTATTATTATTATTATTATTAACTGTTTCCTCGGGTCTTTTTTATAAGGAACAATTTGAGAATTTTTTTTTATCCTTTTTATAAGAAACTTTGACCAATTTTCAAATGTTTTAAATGTTCAATTTCATGTATGTCTTTATTTATTATGAGAGAGAATATTAAAAATAAGTAAGTTAAATGAATTGAGAGTAATTAAATAAGGGTACACATGAAATAAATTTAAAATTAGAAGAATATTAAAGGAAAATAACTATGTAGAATGTGTTTCCTTTGTATGTGTAATTTTTTTAAATTGTTCCTTATAAAAAGGACCGGATGGAGTATTTATTTTTTTATCGTATTCACAGGGACTAGTGCAATATTAGTGTCGTTCAACAATTAATATAATTTTAAGTGAAGTGATTTAAAGGAATTTGATCGTAAGTAATTACGAAAATATAAAAATGATAAAAGATGAGTAAATTAACAAGAGAGATGAGATTACAGGGAGTAGACTTCATTGACTCATTTGTATGTATCTTCCTAATCAGTTATATAAATTTTAGCTATCTATAAATTTTATTACGTATCGCTCGTCGAACGTTTTTGTGCCTAGAGAATGTCGATATATCTATTGTATCTATTAACATCTGATGTCTCATATCATCAATCAATATAATAGCATTAAGATTCGATACTCTGAGTGAATATTAAATAAAATTTATCCTTAGAATTTAGAATTTAATAATTGATTATCCTAGTTTTTAGATTCAAAAGGTACAAGTCTATAACAATTTTTTTTTGAAAGGATAAGTGTATAACAATTAAAATCTTAAGATTAAAACATAAAAATCAAGGATAACACCAATATCGATGGATTAACTAAAATCATTTATAACACTATGGTCAAAATGAATACATACTCATAAAATCGGTTACATCTAATCCCAACAACAACAAAAATTAGTTATACATTGTCATAGTGCCGGGATTTATCTACTTAATAACCTTAACAGGTGAAACTTTAATTGCTAGAGTATTTGAAAATTGTTAGTTTCATACACATCATGCTCAAAATATATGTTAACCGCACATTTTATTTTATTTTTACCAAACCACATATTTATTGTTCTGCATAATTACCGGTTGAGTAAATCATAATTACCAACTGAAGTGCATTTGAAACAAACATCTTATATTCAACAAAAAAACAATCTTTATCAACCTTCAACCACATCCTATATTCATTTTAGTCTTTCAATAAATCATCAATTCTTTGTGAATATCATTCAACCCTGAACCATGGTTTCATATCCCCTGTAAAATATAATTCAATCCCTCACAAATTGACCTTCATCGTGAAAAAAACACAAATGAAGAAATGCAACAGTGCTATAGTACACCACAAGCAAACAAAAATGCAATTTAATAACTCCAGCTTAAGAAAGGTGGATCAGGTCCTCACCATATCGAAGAAACGTTAAACAAATGTCCGTCTTTCAAGTCATGCTCGACTTCGTAATTCCTTTCACAACGAACGTTCCAATAGCTGTAAAATCTTCTCCTTTGCGCAATTGTCCTCTATTTCACGAAGTTTGTCTATAATGGAATTCCACCTCACAAGTCACAAAACTCCTATCTTCCACCGCACCCTTAGAAGAAAGAAGGTGAAGCAACGAGCAAACATTGTAGCAGAGAACCAATAACAACCCACAAGTGGAATCAATCTTCGTCGAGGAACCAATAATGTATAAGGAAAAGGTAAGTAGATTCATCTGTTCACCTTTATTCCAGTTCAGATTTTACAGAAGAATCCTTTTTTCGTTTGCCGGTGAAATTCTTACTTGAAACAGTTAAAAGCTGATTGAGAGACATTTGTCCCCCATTTAAACCCTTCTCTACTTCATACCTATGCTTAATTCTGTCATCAAACTTGTACCCAAGAAATGCAGGAAAATCCAGCAACTCCCGAATGTCACGATTCATTTCCTCTATCAAGTACTTCATCTTCTTCTCTACAGAGGCATGATTATACCGTAGTATCAATGGCTGCTTCATACTCATAGCAAAAATGTCTTCAAATGAAAAGCCGTAATTCAAGAATAAACTCACCACCTTCTGCATATTCTCACAGCTTATTCTAGTTGAAGTCGCAATCGCCATTGTCAACTCTTTCGTCCTATATTTATACCCAATCTTAACCAGAAACACAAACTTATACGCAAGGTTCTCGTGAAACGAAGCGCTCAAAAACAGCGGTGCTTTGATTAAGAACTTGAAGATATCGCTGGAGTCTAACCCACAGTCCTTGAGAAATTGTATTCTAGGACGCAGTTTCCTCTCTCTGCTATTAGTAAAGATAGCCGGAAACACCAACACTATCTTAAATATTTGTTCATCATCTAGGTCTGCAAATGACCTCAGAAACTGTAGATGTTCCTCTACATGTTTCACACTATAATCCAAGATAAAAGGAAAGTTATTCAACACTTTCCTAACACCATCCTCATCTCCACCACTTAACTCAGTAAGAACTCTGATTCTAGGAATAAGCTTTAAATCCAAACAATGATTGAGAATTGCAGGGTGTTTCACAATCAAACCAACACCACCAAAGGGTTCTAAGAAATCTATAATTCTTTCAATTTCATCTATTGACCTATTACAAATTGCCTTTGACAAATTCACTTTGTTAAGCACACGTACAATCTTGTTAACCGGAACTCCTCGGTCAACAAGCAATCGAACCTTCTGAGGAAAGGCGGATAAATTTTTCGGTTCATTACTCAATAAAAGACGCTTGAGCTTTGCTTGCTCAAGTTGTCCGTGTAATTCATTTCTCAAAAAACTCAATAATGGGTCAATTTCATTAGTAGTTAGCATAGTTAAACACTCCCTAACTAAACGATTGATTGAAACACGGTCTAACCCAAGAGAGTGTAAAGAAAGAACGCGATCACGCAATGAATTAAGTTGTATAGAGGTAAGTTCATTGGATTTGAGCAATAGCAATTTGGTTTCCTCAAAGCTAATACCAATTTCTTGAAATGAAGAGATAAGTGTCCCTGCAAAATGAAACAAAAATAAGATATGGGTATATTGCATTGAAGGTGTTTGAGAAAATGTGTGTGAGAAGTTTATTTACCGAATTCGACATCGACATTGGGGGAGTTATTACTGCAGCGGCAGGGGAAGAATGAGTGAGTGGAGAGTCGAAAACGGAAGCGGAAGCGGAAAAAGTGGTTGTTTGGTGGTTGTGATTTGGTGAGGAGGGAAAAGAAGGAATGTTGAGTTTGAAAAAGAGGAGATAAAGTTGAGGATGAACGGAATGAGAGTTGAAGAGAGTGTGAAGGGTATCGATGAAAGGTTGTTGAAGAAGAAGAAGATGAAGAAGAAGATGGAGGATTTGAGAAAAAGGATAGTGCTACTAGCGCCATTTCTGCAAAGTGGTACGATAATCAAATCAAATCTTTATTTATTATATTTAAGAATTTTAATTACTTTTTTTTTTTGACAAAAAGAATTTTAATTACGTTGATAATAACAATAATTCTATACATCACTCAAATAATTAAATACAAAATAGTAATTTTATTATTTAATTTTTTATTTCGTAAGAAAATTAATTTACGTCTCTAAATTGACGACCACAGACTTTAAAATCAAAAAACGAAGAAAAAATATGAGTTAATATCAAAATTTCAATAAATGTGAAAATAGAATGCACAAAAAATTTAACTTAAAAAACGTAGCCCATAAAATATAAATACACAATATTAACATTGAATTTCTCTTATAATTTCTTATACTTATGTTATGCTTTAAAATTTTATTTTTAATTTACTAAATCCTACTTATAATTTCGGCTCCTCCTAAACTCACCCGGCTCCGTCCCTGCTGGTGACAATCTCACTGGAGGAGTAAAGTGTTGATCATTGCCTTTTATTTTATTTTTCTTAATTAATCACTAAAGCACTTGCAATAAAAATGTAGGGTTGAAATTTCATGGGAGAAAAATTCAACTGGAAACCGTCTCCTCCTTTGCAGCCCCTTACGTTTGTGGAAGATTCCTCCTCCACTTTATTTAATTCTTTCAACAAATCTGGTATTACCTCCCTCACATTTGTAGGAAATTCCTCATTAATTGTATTTTCTTTTAGATTGACCCAATTATTTTCATCCTCATCGGAGATACTTACTTAGACACAACTACAAATTAGAGGTGTTAGGCACATACACATAAGCAAAAAGAAATTAAAGAAAATATAATTAAAATTACATTAATTAATGTGACTATTTTATTTTATTTTTAATTTTTTTAATTGATGTGTGTGCCTAAGTCTTGTATATCATTGTGCCTAAGTAAGAATATCACGCGGGTATTACACTTATTTAAAGCACTTACTTGCATTTCCATTTGGCCCAATTAATGATATCCTATGTATATTTCCATTGTGCCTTAAGTTTGAGTGTTTTATGAGGTATGGATTTGATAATTATCTTTTTCCATGGTAATCTTGGGTAGCTAAGGAATGAACTAGACACCACCAACAAAGAGAAAAAGAAAAAGTTGATGTAGAGTGCCAAGAAAGAAACACATTGCTACAAGAAACATAGAAGAAACCAAATAATTGGAGTCAAGTGGTTAGTGAGCATCCCTAAAGACGAATTGTTCGTGAGAATCCGAGTTCAATTCTTAATGACAATAATTCTTGACCAGACTTTACTTAACTCATAACCGAACAATGAACTATCAAAACCATGGAAGGAGAAGTGGAGGTATGGGTGGTGGCTCACCGCCACCATCGTTGAAGCAACGAACGATGGCAACCTCTACCTGAAGTAACCATCTCCTGACAAACTCAGGGAGTATTGATCCTCTCATAACTCAGAGAAGGAAGGAAGACAAATAGGGTGGAAGAAACAACACCGTTGTCAGTTACACACCGAAACCAAACAACCCACTGCCATATGAAAACGGTAACAATCTAGCGGGAAAACCCTAACAGTCTCTCACGCTCTAGGGGAAACCCATTTGCTGCATAAGCAAATTTTAACCTATTCTCTATGCGGCCCATTTGTTGGTTCGAAGGCTCAAACCCAGTACCTAACATTTCACCTGTCTTTTTGGTCGTGTGATAAACAAGATCATATTGAAAAGATTATCAAGTTGTAATGGCCAGATGACTGAGTTAGCCTTAGACTGATATTGAGCTAACTCACTTTCAATAGGAATTATCTCAAAAGATGATCATTCACCTCACATGACACGATAATAGGTCCTAGTAACAAATGACAACATAAAAGCAACAGCTGCAAATATATATGGCAAAGAATGTTTCAAGTTATGAAAAATGGAAGAGACATATACAAAGGCTAGTTTTATGACACTGCAATTGCATGTTTATAACTCTAAACGAAGCTTCAACCAAACCTTTTTCATGATGAAACTTAATTTTTTGTTTGATTAGTGTTCAATGGAAGATCAGTAGTGCCACCATAATATAGTACCGATGTGAAGCCTGCGTTACTGCTTACTGCAACCAACTTAAATTTTCAGGTAAAATGACCTGTGAAGACTTGAATCATTGTCTGGTTCTCTTGACTTTTGTTAGACTTTGTTCTTGTTCCTATGGTATTGTACTAAGCAACTGCTTTTATTAAAAAAATGACAGATGTGTTTTCCTTCTTGATGTGTAACCCCTGGAAAAATGGAAGCAGCAAGGTGTTATGGTATATTTCTAGTGAATAAAAACAAAAACAGAAAAGTATTTGAAGAGGAGAAATGAAAGGAAGAAGATCAATCGACCTAGACTATCTTGTAGTCTAGTTAAATCAATCTCCTACCGTTCCTTACTCGTCAAATACTTCCTAGCAATACAGCCCGATTGAAGCATCATTGGAGAGTCAGTTGCCGCAAGCAGCTCAAAGCAAATACACTTGCCTCTTTTGGGGATGAGGCATTAGATCACCTTCTGTTTCTTCACAGGTTTCTCTCCTCCTATGTTGACTACATTGTCCCTGAACATGGAAGCACAAAAAATATATAAATTCTTTGTACTGCATAATGATATGCAATCGAAGCATACTACATCCAGGAAATGTTGATATCAGTTTCATGCAATGATTGTAAAATAAAAGTTTATTAATTGGTTTATTGCAACTTATTTTAAAGATGAGAGTAATCATACTTGATTCACAGCTTGAAAAACAACATGGTTCAGCATAATACATATTTATCATCATATCATACGTATGATAGGAAAAAGAATAGAATAAATGAGAACGTTATAGTTTTTTAATTGTTACTCTTGCAGAAACAAAATTAAATAATATCACTGATGGACTGATATTAAGTCTACAATATGTATTGCCAAAGCAGATCCCTAACAACACAAAGCACAGATCAACATCAGCAGGCAGAAATCTAGCTTGCTTTCAAATTACATCAAAACAACATAATGAAATCGAATGAAAATTTCCCAAAAAGCTTTAGGGGAAATGAGAGGGAGGTCTAGAATGGTAATAATAAAACAAGCTGACCACAAATAACAGACTCGCATATGTATAATGGTATTAGAGTAAGCATATTGAATAAACTCTTGAAGGAAGTTGAAATTTCATGCTAAACTGTAATTAAGTGTGTTAAAAAAACATATGCAAAAAGTATAAAGAAAATAAGATTTACTGGAACTTAACGAAATAAGGATAATATTATGGATGATGATCAATTGCCTCATAATGGTTGTGTGTGGATAATATGAGTCATTAAGATGTGTAAGAGGGGCTAGTAAGATATACAATGGCTAGTAGAGAAAGAGTCAAGATGCGTGTGAAAGTATCATCACTTTGAAACTATTATGAACAGATTAGAGTATAAGGAAAAAGAAAACTGGGCTGCACGAAGGTTTAATCTTCAAAATACAGTGAGAAACTTGTACATAACACAATAACAGAGTCTCTTAGAAGTAAAATCAATCATCACAAATCTACGGTATCACATTCCTTTTTGTTGTTTTACTTATGGCAGTAGTATATAGTTAAAAGAATATATCGGCATACTTATCTTAAATATGAGAAAGAGAACAATATACAAGTGATAGCAACATATCCCCAGGTCAACCCCGCAAAAGAAAATTAGGAATATCTCAGTAAAAGGAAATTGGAGACTAAAAGCACCACAAACACATTAACCTCCACACATAGTTCATTTATAGTTAGATGTATTCTTTCTTGTATTTTCTTCTGCTACTTAGTACTAACGAAGTAGCAGAAGGAGGATGAAAGCTGGTATGAAAAGTTTAACATGACCATCCTAAAAAAATGACCGACTTAATTGGTAGCACGATCCTTAAACATTTTATTCAAGCCTCAATTAATATACAGAAATCTATTGAAACATTACCCCATGATGAGGTTTGGTTGACACTCCGTTAGATGTAATAAATATAAACAATTGACCCATACCAGCAGCACACAAGATTCCTAACCATCACATAAAATTTAACTTGACATTTATTTTATTGAAACCCAAATAAAGTAATCATAACTAACATGATATATTAGACTTGCATAACTTACAAAAATTGCATTTGAGCACACAAAACAAAATGCTATGAAGAAAATACTTATTATATTATGAATATGAACAAGGGAAAGGGATCAGATTTAAATCTGTATTGAAAAGAATTACTATAATTTTCCGGTAACAGTTAAGTTATATAACCTTATGAAGTTTAAGATTATAAGTGAGATCAGGAAATTCTATAGTTGTATAAAAAATAAGCCTAAGAAATGAAAGTTACATACAGCCTTAACCCTTATAAAGTGATCGATTCCACTCTAATGAAACTGATCATAATATACGGCAAGGAAACTAAAGATTTTTCGCATATTGAACTAACAGTTTCAAATCTATTTTTCACCAAAATGCTATGATCAAGTCAAACTTCATGAGATGAAAACAAACCAACAATGATAAGTTAACAGTTAAAGGAACGTTGATACTAATCATTATAAACTCCGATCAACACAATTCTTGAATAGGAAAGAGATCAATCTACCAAAACCAACATAAAATATAAAGCCAACTCAAATTTCCCAACATGCAATAACGATAAAAACAACACACCACATTCCATAACAACAAAACCCAATATAGAAACACCAAAAATGAACTCAGTAGCATATATGGTATAATCATATGATGAGTATCAAAGTTCAAAAATTATACTTTTCCAAGTTTCAACCATGACATTAAAAAAAAAAAAACATAACAAAAATTTAGTTTGAAACACAATAAAGACTCTTACTTGGAGGACCCAATTCCATGAATATCAAATTCATGAGTCACTTTACTCTTCTTCTTGGCGAAAAACTTGTTCTTTTGTTTCCTCTCTCTAACTTTCCAAACACTATTTTTTCTGAAAACGAATTTATCAACCTTCCACACTGAACAACTTGTGTCAATCACTGTAACCTCACTTTTCGTAAAACCCTTCAAATCTTCCTCACCGTCTTCACCTTCCTCGCCTCGGTTTTCTACCTCCACCGGCGCAACACCGCCGGTGGTGGCGAGTGTATTGACGGCGGCGGTGGTGGTGGAAGAAGCTAGGAAGATTTTAGGGTTTGTTTGTTTCCGGGGACATTTTTTTGTGGTTAGGGTCACGGTGGCGCTAGGATTGAAGAGTTGAGAGATGACGACGCTTAACGGTGGGTCGTCGGTTATGGTTGGACGGTGGCGGGGCGGTTTAATGGGCGGAGGTTGAGGAGAATGGGAGGTGAGTTTGAGGAGGAAGGAGTCAAGGTCTAGATCTTCGCCGGTTGGGATGCCTTTATTGAACCGGAGACGGTCGAGCCAATTTGAACCGGGTTTATTGGACCGGTCTGGACAGATCATTATTATTATGGAATAATGGACGGTGGACGGAGGGGGGGAAATAGTGGAGTGTGGACGGAAAGAGGGAAGAAAGGTTTGGAGGCGAAGGAATTGAAAATTGTGAACGGTGGTTAGTGAAAAAAGGACGCGTCGGTGGTGCCACGTGGAGTGTTTTGTTTCAGAAATTCAAACACACTGTGCATTTACACCAAGCGGGGGAATGTTGATTGCACTCATACCCCACTCAAGGATGTTGACATTATTGACACCAAAATTCAAACATATGACATTGCTTCAATTTTTAGAGCCCAAAAATTTGATTTTAAAAGCATAGAATTTATTTTTAAACATTTATTTGGAGTATAATTTATTTGGTTCTTAGAATTGATTTTATGTAGTTTATGTGATTTTAGTTCAATTGGCAGACACATAGCATTATATATACAGTGGTGTGAGTTTGAATTTCGGACGTCATATTCATCTTATAAGTGAAATTTCTAGCCGCTAAACTACTAAACAAAAAAATAATATTATGTAAGTGTTTCTAATTGTGTTAATAATATTTACGGTTAAATTTAGTCTATATTTTGATTCTATGGAGAGAAAAATTTAGTCCCTCTATTCTTATTTATAAGCAAAAATCTACTTTTTAGATTCATTCAATAACTGATGTATTTCTCTATAATATAGACCATATACATTAGTTATTTAATGAATCTGAAAAATTGACTTTTGCTTATAATTAAGGATAGATAATAGATAGAGGGTATTTGAGTAAATTGATTTCGAGATGAGTTGAAGACAAGTGATTTATATTTTGATATCGTACCAAACAAAACTCATAGATTGTGGAGGAGTCATGTGAATCGGTGGAATAAATTCTCTGGGAATGAGAAGGAGGCTAGAATTTGAGACGGACATTACATTAATGAAGAATGGTATATTTGCAAACACTATGACGTTTAAATCAATATAAGATTGTTTGTCAAAAATAAATCAATATAAGATTGAGGTAGTGAAAGCTGTTAGAATGAGACAACTTGTAAAGTGGTGAAGAGATGTTTATATAAACATACATATATGTGTTTGGTATTGAGTTGATGGATGTGGTATTGAATTTGGTTCAACTCAAAATTCCATAACAGATACATTCACGTAAAAGTATTTTTTTGTACTCAAGGTAAAAGTGAGTTGAACAACAAATTTCTATCCTCCGTATGATTAAAATCATAATTTATATCTTTTAATTCATAAGGCAAAATAAAATTTTATTGAAATGTGAGAACTTATATGTGACTCGCATTTTCAAACGAAAATCAAAGTGCTCAACAACTTAGACAATATTATTTACTAACAAACTGTTTTTCAATTTCATGATCAAGTTGAGTATTATTATTGTCATTTGTAATTATTATTTTAAGTAGGGACGACAATATATATTATATAGGGTATGAGTAGAGAATTGACTTTGTTTGGAAAGACCAAAAAGCTAGCTTATAGTTTTTAGCTTATAAGCTAATAGCTCTGTTTGATAATGGTCATTTTATTATGAACTTATAGCTTATTTTACTAGCTTAAATCATATTTTTCAAACGTTATTTCAAGTAGCTTATAGCTTATTGTTTTTTCTTTCATTTTTACCCTTATTAATTTATCTAAAATATAAGTTTACCCTTTATCATTTATAATAAATAAACATAGATATTGATCCAATTGTATTTACGCTAACTTGATTTTTTTTATTACTACGCTAACTTGATTTGCGACGTTGTTATATATTGATCTCATATTCTTTTCTGTGGTACTATTACGTTGTACCATACTAGTGTCATCATGTTTCAATTTTCATTTAATTCTTTTGCCTACAATCTGTATTTACTTATGAATTGAGAAATTTTTTTATTTACGTATGCAATTTCATAAGTATGAAGTCAATTTTTAAGTATCACAAGTTGGTTAATTTATATGTATACTTTGACATAAATGATATATTATATTAAAATAAAAATATTATATTATATAAAATTAATTTAATAATAGTATATAAAAGTTATATTACATTAAAGTTTTTTTTTTGACAAATTACATTAATCAATTTAAATTACTACATCTTAAATATAAATTTTATTATTAATTAAAAATGTCCTTTTATGTCATTTTACATCTATAAGCTATTGAACAGTTAATTTTACCAAATACTTCAATTAGCTTATCAACTATAATATATAAGCTATCAACTATTAGCTATAAGTTATAAGTTATAAGCTATAGTAAGTTATAAGCTATCATCTAATTTATCAGTTAATCACTATTTTTACCAAACAGAACCATAATACACGTTCTCTTCATTTAAAACAATCTTTGTATTTGGATCTATATTCGCTTGGATAATCATAATAGTCGTTGTCCATGTACGTACTTGTACCCTCTAGGTGTCTGAGTACTTACATATATATATATGCACTATTTACCATTTTACCTACAATTCTACCAAAAATAAATTGATTGGTTAAAAAACATATATAATATAATTTTAATGGAATTATACATAATTATGTGTGATTTTTTAGTCAATTATTATAAGTATTTTTCACGGGTACCCGAATATGGGTCTAATTATCATCCTAGTTTTGAGCGACATTTAACTACCCTTTGTTTACGAGAAATCCTTATTTTAATACAAACTTAAAAGAAAAATTATTTGGGCACACACTCATACCAAAAAAATTTAGGGATAAATATGTTTTTGGTCCCTATAAATATTCCGAGTTTTGTTTTTAGTCCCTCTAAAATTTTTCTTCTACTTTTAGTCCCTCAAAAGTTTTCAATTAACACTTTTAGTCTCTACTTCCAAATCAACTCATGTGTAGACTTTATATTTTTTAATGAAATTTTCAAGAAAAGTGTAGAATATTTTAACAATCACTCACAAAAAATATTAGATTTGTTTAACAAAACATGAATTAAATATGAATTTTTAAGCACAAACAATATAAAAATTTATATTTAATTTATGCTTTGTTAAAAAATTCAAAAAAAAAAAATGGGAGAGATTCTTATAATATTTTAAACATTCATAAAAAAATTCAATAAAAAATATGAAGTTTATACATGAGTTGATTTGGAAGTAGGGACTAAAAGTGTTAATTGAAAATTTTTGAGGGACTAAAAGTAGAAGAAAAATTTTAGAGGGACTAAAAACAAAACTTGGAATATTTATAGGGACCAGAAACATATTTATCCCAAAAATTTAAATGAAAAATAATATTGTATGACCATATTAATTTTATTTTAACTATTTATTTGTGATGGTGTGCCAAAATACTTTTTCTTGGGTTTGATCCAAGTAAGGAGTCCATAGTGAGAACGTGGCGTAAATCGATGATGGAACGTGTGGAATGTAATATAGATGCTTCTTTTTCGGCTAACTCTGACAAAGTTGGTATCTGTTTCTGTATCAGAGACGAACACGGTGCTTTCGTTTTAGCTAAAACTGAATGGTTTACTCTGAAAAGCGAGGTGCATATTAGTGAAGCACTCATACTCGCCCTTCTATCTGCACTAAATTGGGTACATGAGCTTCAGTAATATATGTCATGTTGACTTTGAGTTGGACTCAAAAGAGTGGTTGATAGTTTTCATTCTTCAGTTAAAGATTTTTCTGAATTTGGTGTTATCGTGAATCATTGTAAACTTATTTTCTCCAATTATTATAGAAAATCTAGTGTAGAGTTTGTACGGAGACAAGCAAATGAGGTTGCCCACTAGCTAAGGCGGTCACGCCATCAGCTAGTTTCTAGATTTTGGTTGATGTACCAAATTGTATTGAACATATTTTAATTAATGAAATGCTATAAGTATCCATTCGTAAAAAAAAAAAAAAAAAAAAAAAAAAGTATTTCCCTTTGTTTATAATACCTCTTGACTACTTTGTAGTCTGTGTGACCGTGTCATTACTTGAAAAATTGAATTTTCATCATAAAATTTATTTCATACATTTATTTTCTGTACCATGATTCTGTACATTTTTTTATTTAAAATTAAATACAGAGTGGAGTGATTTGTATATGTTTATACTAACAAAGAAATAATTTGTATTTGAATAGTTTTACTTTTTTTTAAGCAAAACTGAATAACTTTGCTTCAAAAAAAAAAAAAAAGCAAAACTGAATAGTTTTACTTTGTTCCGGTGAACAAATAAGGGGGTGTAGATAATAAGTAAATTGGACAATTAAATAAACAAAATAGTCGATATGCTATTAAAATTCCTTTTTTTGCCCGTCCTCTTTTTCATCAATGTTACAAGTATTTATAGGGTACACAGGGAGAGAGTTCTTCCCGCCTTTTTTCTTCGTTGGTCAGTCCCACGTTCCTTCTATACATTTGATCACATGCCTATTTGCAAGGTGATGATGGGAAACGTGGTTTTGAATACACTGGTTTCTTCTAGATCATGCTGCTAGTCGTATGGAAGATGAAGGAAAATGGGGCAAATCGTGGAAGAGATAGCAGTTATAAGGAAGGTTCGGGAGATCAAGGGATCGTGGGCATATCGCCCCTTTGTCCATGTCTCGCCCTAAGGGGTAGATGCATCGCCCTCAGGGTCTCGCCCCTATGAGGAGTTGGGTTTGACCTTTGCGTATGTATTGGGCCGTTATTATTGGGTCGTTGTATGGATCATCAAATAATGTATGAGCTTTTGCTAAATACACCCTTTATATTTACACCCGGTCCATACTTAAAAGCTTAATTTAACGCTGTAAATTTTTCAGCTAAACGTAAAACACATTTTTAAAGTTGGATAATACTAAATAGTGCCCCGGGGTACTCTTTAAGCACCTTAGGGGGCGTTTGTTTCACGGATGAAAATTTCATTCCCAGGATTAACTTTCCCAGGAACCTAAGTGCAGGAACTTTATTCCCAGGAAAATAGATAAAAAAGTGTTTGGTTAGTAATTTTATTCCTGGGCATTTTTCCTTAAAAAATTCCAAGGAATAAGTAAACTATGTTTGGCTTGCATATATATTCCTGGCAATAAATGTTATAATTATCAAAATACCCCTAATTTGTAAACAATGAAACCAATTAACTTGGGAGTTTACAAAATCATTATCACCATATTTACAAAATCTGTTTATATTCTATTCGTATTGTCCAAAAATTCTCGTTAGCAAATTTTCATCTCCATCACTCAATTTAGATTGGAATTTTGACTGCTTTTACACAAAAACGGAAGCTTTGAAGAAAAACTGGGAGAATTTAATGATTTCAAGGATACCCGTCTTTGATTCGTTCCAATTTCACTTGCAGAAAAACTAACAGCAATCAAAAACAAAACAAAAAACACTGAAAAACAAAATAAATAAATAAATAAATAAAAGGAAAGAAATTGAGATGATATATACAATGACTCAATGAGAAAGAAAAAATTGAACCTTGGGAAGAGATTGGAACAAAGTGAGACAAAATTCACAGTCATAATTCAACCTTTTGACTGTTTTCATAGATAAGTGGTTGGGTGTGGTTTAGTGTTTGCTTGTTTTTTCCTGTTCCTGTGTGGCGCCTTCTGCTATGCGTGTGGCTGGTGTGATTTTTGTTTTGCTGTTTTAAGCTTCCTGTTGTGTGCCTTTTGTTGTTTGCTGTTTTGTTGTGCTGCTATTTTTGTGGCTTCTGTGCTGTTCTAAGTGGTTGGTCTCTTTCCACTTTTCTTGTATCTTGTTTATTTTGTCTCCCCAAATACTACTTGTATTTAGGTGGAGTGGTTAATAATAATTTTGATGCCGTTCAAAAAAAAATAATTCAAGCTTCTGCTATTCCCAAGAATAAACCTATATGACTTTAGTTTCTAAATTTTTAGCTTTTGCCAAGTGATCAAAACTTTGACAGTAACATATTCTCCTATGCATAAGTTGAAACTAATATGCATAATAGATTAGCCTCCACATAGACCATGACACACCAAAGCAAATTATATATATTACATAAGGCCATCCATTAACAATCAAGAAATAAGCATAGTAGAAAAACCAAAACTAGCAGACTGAAACATATTGTTAGCATATGCTAATCTCAACCACATTAGCTTGAGTAGGCCAATAGTACCCCCAACACAGAAACTTGATAATCAACCAGCCACTGCAATATTTCATCAATAGGAGCAGACAGGTAATATGAATCCCAATTGGTTATCTATTTGGCTATAAAGCTCAAAATTTCCTAAAGCCAAAAAAAATTAAATGTAATTAAGGAAACATCACTAGCAGGTACATCAGTTATAATCAGAGCAAAAACAACACTTCAATAAATAAAATGATTCAAAGACAATCCATACATGAGTTTTTTACTTAATAATGATAAAAACAACTAAACAATAAAATCACCAAAGACAAATCCTACATAAGTTTTTTTTCTTAACACAATATTTGAAATAGTAAATATGCAAACTTCTACTGAAAACCATTGCTACGTAACAGCATGCCCACAAACTTCTTCCTCAATTCAGGAGTAGGCATAGCGAAAAAACAATCACAGAGGTTGTTGTCTTTGGTTATAAGCACAGCAGCCATCACAACATCTTCAGCAGGTAGTTCTATTTCATTTAATATGGAGACAATTTGATTCCTCCTTTCAGCTGTGACTTTCTCGTGCATAAAACAAGAGGATAGTTGTTTCATATTCTCAACACCGCTAGCATAAAACTCACCTAACTTGTTCACCGAAGTTAACAAGCTATCAGAACCATCATCACTATGCTTCACCCTTTTCCCCCCACGCTTTCCAGTCCTATAATTAGTAGAATCACGTTGTGATTGGTTTGTTGGATTTGATCCTGGAGTAGCAGTGTTAGGTATGGGTGTTTCTGGTATCTGTGACTCAAAATAGTCTTCATCATCATTCAAATTAATTTCTGACCCGCCTCCTTGAGTTGATGGAAAATATTCCTTCTCCATCGCAGCAGGCATATCAACAGTGTCTTCTGCTGCATTACCAGATGCTTTATCTTTTCCAAATACAGTATCCAAAGTATCAAAGTGTGGAAATGGTTTTCCGTACAAGCCAATTGCAGTAGGATGAGACTACATTGAATAAAAAATGTTTAGAAATACAAATTTAATGCAGAAGTAGATGTTATGAATAGATAAAATGCGAAATAGTATATGTCACGTATTACCTTGCACCATTGACTATAAATCTCCTTCTCAACCATAATCATCTTCCGAGTATCATCCCACCCAAAACCACTTGCACTTGGACCCAACATATCTTTGATTGCAGAATATTGTGATTTTAGACGTTTCACTCTTGATTCAATATGTGGGTTAGCTCTTAATGTGCAACCTGGAAATTTGTTGTGAATATATTTCTCCAATACTTTAGTATACCCAGGTTTAAATGACCCTGCATCAGCCTTCCAACCATCATCCACCAATTTCAACAAACCTTGCACTAATACTGCATCTTCTTCAGCAGTCCATTGTCGCTTTGTGCTTTTTACACTTTGATTTTCAGATGATCCGTCCATCTAATCAACAACTCAACAAGTATGTGCATGTCAAAATTGATAACATCATATATCATAAATAAGATCATATTACAAATTCATATTTTACAAATAAAAACTCAACCACAAATAGATTTCATTAATAAAACTTTTAAATCAAAGTCAATAGTACATTTAAAATATAAATTGCAATAAAAATAGAAATCTCAAATAACAAACACGAAATTTTTCAATGATTTCCACCTCTCCACCTATTAAATATGTCTAATGCAAAATTATCTCTCCATTGACTCCATGCAGTACTTGGCTCCACCGTTGTTATCATGTCACCAGACATGACTTCATCGGAGACATCATCAAGAGCTCCTAAATTCCTTTCCAGCGGATCCAATGCCATTTCATTACGAATATGGTTATGTAGAAGACAACAAGCTGTTATTATTCTTCCTTGAGTTTTTACAGGATAAAATGACTTCTCTCTCAATATAGCCCAACGTCCTTTCAAAAGTCCAAAACATCTTTCTATTACATTCCTAGCTGAAGAATGTTTCATATTGAAAAATTCTTTAGGGGTAGATGGTTGTAACCCATTCCTCCACTCACTAAGGTGATACCTTTGACCTCTATAAGGAGTAAGAAATCCTTCTCCATTCATGTATCCAGCATCACATAAATAATAATACCCTATCATACATAAAACTAAAAGTTAATATCCATAAACTATGCAAGACATGTTTTATTTGTATATGAATGTATACTTTTATACCTTGAGGAACCTTTAAACCATTTGGTCGAGAAATAGCATCTCTAAGGACTCTAGAGTCAGCAGCCGATCCCTCCCAACCAGGCAAAACATATATGAATTGTAAATCCGGTGAACATACACCTAACACATTTGTAGCTATCTCACCCTTCCTCGTTCTGTATCTACTTTTGTCAGCTTCAGGCACATTGACCTTAATGTAAGTGCCATCCAGAGCTCCTAAACAATTTTTAAAATATTTCCATCTTTCGTCTGTGTTTCCCTCCAATATTGGTTTAGGTTGTTTTAACAATTCTTTATGACACCTCAAAACTGACAATAATACATTTGTGAAATGTCTACTAATCGTTTCACCGGACCTAACAAATTGTCTTCTAATCATTCTATTCTTAACATGGTGTGCCAATATGTGTAAAAACATGGCCACCAATTCCTCAACACACATATGTCGAGTAGGAAGTAATCCACCAATAACTTTTAACATGTCACATAGTTTATGAAAAGCAGCCCTATCCATCCTTGTATTCTCAATACAAGCCAAATCACTTATGTAAATAATTCTACGGAAATGAACTTCTCTAATTAAACTTCTTTCATAACAATCCCATGATCTTTTTCGCTTTTTCAAGCGCTTACTTAAAGCAAGATAGCATAACATAATGGCCAGCAACATAAAGTTATTCAACATGTCCATATATATGATAAACATTGCTATAATCTTTTTCTTCCTTTCACGCACTTTCATCAAACGTGTCATGATCAAAAATAAATTTTTAATGTGCTGCACATATCATAATACAATCTCAAAACATGAAAATGGAAACATATCTAACATAATAAATTGGGCACAAACATGTACATATATATTTGTCTCAAATTTAACAAATTTCATGAGGAAGATACTTGATAAATTAAAATAATAGATATCTATTTAAATCTAAGAATCAGCATGACAAAAACAAAATTGAAGAAGAAAAAGTTTGGAGAAAACACCAACCCTGGGACATTTTTAAGGATACTAAAAGTAAAAACAATTGGGGACAAACATCACTTAAAGATAATCCTATCATTATGGCACAACCAATAGAAATAACCAAGTTCCAAACAGAGACAATCATTATAATTTTGTACAAATTGAAAGAAAGGATGCAAATTGTTGTAGCTGGTTACGATTGACTTATTGTTGTTGTTCTTGGTTGGTCCACGAGTTTGTTTAATTTGTTGCTTTTTTCTAGCCTAAAATTGTGTAATTTATTTGTATCTTTATCTCTTAAAAAAAAGATGCAAACAAACAATTGATAGTCATCTCTGTTCCAAAAAAAATAAATCAATAATCAAGTAAAACCATATTCTCCCTTCCACTCCTTATTTCTTTCACCATACTGTCACACTAATTTACATTAACAAAAAAAAAAAACAATAATGGGTAATTTAAAGAAGAAACATGATTATGTTTAATAATAGCAAACAACAACAACAAATTATCAACAGAAAAAAAAAAAACAGCAAATAGCAACAACATACAAATCTGAGAGTGAAAAAATTGGAAGAATTAAAAAGAAGTAGATCTTATCATATTACCTGGAACAACAGGGTGAAATCCATAACTCAGAAAAAATGGCAAGTTGGTGGTTCTTCATTGTGAAGGTTCGAACAAATATAAACCAATTGGTTCAACGTGGAAATTGTTTTGGAGGGAAGATTGAGCGGGTAAATCAAAGGGTAAATATGGGTTTTCATAGCAGATCATGGGTTTATGGTTCCTGGGAACAAAATTTTCCAGCCCTCATCTCATGGGAATAAATTGGAGCAGAACGTGGGGGGAACGTGGGTGGTTTGTGGTTCCTGGGTATTTTTTATTCCAAGGATTTTTTTTGTGTTCCAATGTACCAAACATAGGGTTATTTATTTCCAGCCTTGGTTTCCTGGGAATATTATTTTAAGAAGTGAAACAAACACGCCCTTAATTAGTAAGTTTTTGTGAGTTTTGTATAGGAATATGTGAAGTCAACGCATTGAGAATTGAAATATTTTACTTTTTGAATAAACTATTCTTTAAATAGCATGCTTAAAGAGTGCCCCGGGGACACTATTTAACAAGACCCTTTAAAGTTTCATTTGATTTTTTTTCCTTCTCTTGTACACATTTGCTAACACAACGTGACATATACTACATATTTGAAAGAGACACTAGATCAGGTTCTGGCGCGAGCACAAGAAACTTTACAAGCATGGCAGCAAGCACAACAGTCTCAGCTCAAAGCACCGATAGCAAGACAGCAAATGCTTGCTCGTTGGCAACCACCGCCGGCAGATTTTGTTAAATGCAATGCCAATGCAGCTATATCACAGCTATGTAAGCTTATAACAATTCAAAGGGTGCTTGTGTTCGCAATTCAGAAAGGCAAGTAAATGGTAGCGTTCATGTTCTTGCACAAGTAACTTTAAAACCATGTTTCTTCTCGTATTACGTTTAATTGTATTCCATATTGCATCACTTCTATTATCATAAATGAAATAACATAAATTTGTTGCGTAGGAAAATAAAAATAAACATCGATTCCCCCAGGTATTATATTATATTCATGACTTTTTAATTTTTTTCTTTGTGGATAATAATAATAATAATAAGGAAAATTCTATGGTGCAGTCCTCATTTGGACTTCATTGGTGCAGTCCTAATCTGACCAATAAGAAAGTAGTATTGACTCAGTCAATGACACTTTGAATTATATAGTACATATCACTTATATGGTACTTACCATGTGTCTTTATATCCATTAATATTGCAACTAAGTTCATACTATATTAAAAGTGACAAAATTACCCCAATGTTTATAATGTTTTATTAATTTTAATTGTTATTGTGAAAATCAATTAAAACAACATCACAACAACAACATTGTTCTGCTCGAACAAATGGTTTCTTCCATTCCTATTAAAAAAAAACTCCTCTTTCTTCATGATCATCGATTTGGGTTTACAAATAAATCAAAAGAAAGTTTCTTCATCTGATTGATTGGTTCTGATTTATGAAAGGAAGTCATGGTGTAGATCTAATAATCCATTGATGAAAAACACATAAAAAAATTACAAAAACTAATAGATTTGAGTTCACTATGATTTAGTAGATCAGGGTTTCAAGTTGCAAAATAAGAACGAACATACCATTTGATCAGCAAATCAAATACAACAACATTGTTGATGTTTGGTTAACTCCCGAATTGTTTTCAAGTTTTTGAAAAGTGTGATTTTAGGTTTTTTGTTTTAGATCATTTGAATCAAAATTAAAATCATAAATATATGGTAAATGATTTTTGTGATGTTTAATTGATCTTGTCAGCGTTTAAATACCTGAAACCGTTGGGTTTAAAGCTTGGGGTCACGGATTCGAAACCGGGTCGGAATAACCCGACTGGAGGTTGAAGATGATGTTAAATATGTTATATGTCTATTAACGTAGCTTACTTCTATATATACGCTATAGCACAAAAACTAATAATATATAGTCAAGTGTCCAAGTGGTTGACTCCTTTGTCGGTTGCTACCACATCATGGGTTCGATTCCTTGTTGTAACATTTTTTGAATTATTTTTTCTTTAAATAGCCTTCAAAGTTCAATTAAAAATTGTAACATAGGTTTTGAACCCAGGACCTTTAGAAGGTAGGCAGACAATTTAACCACTTGGCTGTGATAAATTTTGATAAAATTTTACTAATGTTGTGGTAAAATATTAAATAAATTATATTATATTAAAATAAAAGAGAAACTCAAAAATTATAAACTATTTTTTTTTAAGCTATAGACCATTAACATTCGAATAATTCATATATAATCATATAAAATTTTGAGCGAATCTAAAAAAATCATATTTTATTGAGCTCTATTAAGATTAACGGTGTGCAATAAAAATATATAAATTCCTAATTTTGGTAGGTCTCGATAACATATCAAATTATTTTAAATTTCTATAAGACTTTACATGTATTTTGTCTATATGATTTAAATTTTCAAATTTAATGATAAAATACTATTTGATTTCTCTAATATTATGTATGTATCGACCATTACTTTAAAAAATAAAAAACTAATAATAAGATAAATACAATAAAAAAGGATATGCTTAAAAATAGAAATAAAACATATCATATATACGAGTATAAACAAAATAGGGAACAATAAAAAATAGGATATGCTTAAAAAATAGAAACGAAATGGAGAACAATAAAAAAGAGATGAATACGATAACAATTTCACTAAATTTTTTTTAAAATATATATAAAAAGAATATGAGATAAATACAATAAAAAATTATATGGTAAAATTTATATAAATAAAGTAAAATTTAGAAATAAAATATAATTCAACTAAATATTATACTCCAGATCAACTAAAGTAATATTAATCATGAGTTTTGACTGAGGGTTATACTTTGATTCAACTAAAGCATTATTAACCTTAATCGTTCACTGAGAATTACTCTTCGATTCAACTGAAGCACTATTAACCCTAGTCTTTGTTTGGGGGTTATACTTCGGTTGATTATTTTTTTAACTACTAGAACTTTGACCCGTACGGTGCACGGGTCTAATTAGTCGTAATATGAATAAATAAGATATAAAAATTTTAACACTAAAACGTATATAAAGAAGTCGAGTACCATTAAATATTAGGTATAATTGGACTTAAGATTATACTTCGGTTCAACTAAAACACTATTAACCATAACTTTTTGGTGAGGATTATACTCATGTTTTGCTGAAGCACCGTTAATTATAGTATTTGCCTGATGGTTATAATTCGATTGAAGTTAATGACTTACAAATTATATAAATAAAGTAAAATTTAAAAACAAAGTATAATTTGACTTAATATTATACTTTGGTTCTACTAAAGCACAATTGACCATGATTTTTTTATTGATAGTTATACTTCATTTGAAGTTAATGACTTAAAAATAACATAACTAAGTAAAATTAAAAATAAAGCATAATTTGATTGAAGATTATACTCTTGTTTAGTGAAGATTATACTCTCCTTTAAGCATATCATCTTTTTTTTATTGTATTATCTTATACTATTATTTGAATACTATTTTTTTATATCTTTTTAGTGAAATTAGAATGAAGATTGTTCTATTTTATTTCTATCTGTGATTTATTTTATTCCTATTTTTAAGCATGTCCTATTTTTTTATTGTATTTATCATATATTATTTTAATATTTTTTATTATATTTATTTTATATTCCCTATATATATTTTTTAGTGAAATTACAATGATTGTTCTCTATTTTGTTCCTATACATGATACGTTTTATTCCAATTTTGTAGTGATATCATTGTTTTATATAATTTGATTTAAGATTACACTGTTGTTCAACTAAAGAACTAGTAACTATAGTATTTGACTGAAGATAATACTCTAGTTCAACCGAATCACCGTTAACCACAGTGATAATTAAATTGAAGTATATTTTTAAGAACATTTTATTTAAAATAATTAAATTGCATAAAGAGTAAGCAATTAATTTTAGTCCATTTATTACAGTCTGATAAATCAAAATATATAATTACGGTGTGCAACATGTACCAAATATTTTGCATAGTTTAGTCGTTGAATAATCCTCTATTTTCTAGAGCACGTGTGTTCGAGTCCTGTTTGCTCTAAAAATCCTTTTTTTTTTTTTCTATGTCTTCCTTTCAAGCGTGTTTTCGAAAAAAAGTTAATTCAACAAAAAGTCGCGGATGGGATTCGATCACGCGACATGGAAACAATACAAAAGGCCCTAAACCGCCAGGACGATTGAACACATAATGTTAACATCTCCGTTATGTTAAATTTATAACAGATGCATCGCTAAAAATATATTAAATTCATCTTCAACCTTCAGCCGGGTCAACTCGACCCGTTTCAGACCCACGATTTTTAGCGCTAAATCCGACAGTTTCAGGTATTTAGACATCGAAAGTAACGATTAATTACCCAGAAACATCACAAAAATCATTTGTAAAACAGTTATGGTTTTAATTTTGATTCAAATTCTCTAAAACAAAAAACCTAAAATTAAAATTTTTCTAAACCTTAAAAACAAGATCTTGCCACCGCCGCATATGCCATCACTGGACGATGACTGATTTCACCACCTCCGTGGTTAATATTACTCGATTTGTTTGAAATCTTATGAGTTTGATAAAAAAAATTGGACCACCCTGACAAGGTCGTTACTTTCTTCTTTCTGTGGTTTTTTATTTTTTTATTAAAATTATAATATATATTTAATTCTAAGTTTTTAATTTGTAAATTATTATTAACTTAATGAGGAACTCATATGCAATAAATAAACGTTTTATAGGAATCACCATAGACTTGCGGTGATGTGGCATAAATTGGTATTCTATTGGTCAATTAAAATGACTTCACCAATGAAGTCAAAATGATGACTTCACTCTAGAATCTCCCTAATAATAATAATAATATTAGTTCTATGTGGCTGCGGTGTGAGCATACTGACTTGGTAGTAGTTGGTACATCTTTGATCACAAATCACAATGATGTGTAACTTGGTGGGTGTCTAAATTTAATATTTTAACTTTAATGCAAAAAAAAAATTCAGTATTTTATTTTATTGTCCCTATTCTTAATGTAAACTGACCTGAGTCATTCTTTAATCCTTCACTTTGCTCTAATCATGTGTTTAAGCAACATTTCAAAGCCGTGTAGATGACTTTTCACTCGGAAGGCCAAGGTGTACCTAGTTTAATATTACTACTTTTTCATGTGGTGATTCCTAATTGAAATATAATAATATTCACATAAGTTAAATTTCACATAAGTTAAATGGTGTTTCTTTTACAAGTATAGATTGTATATATTTTTTATGTAGCACAAGCTACACGTACATTGACTTAATTAACAATTTTGTTTTTGAATACTATTTATATTCACTCCTCTTAACAAACTATCTAATAGACATTATAAATAAACAAATAAAAACAAAGGAATATATATATATATATGAGACTTGCTAATTTAGACCCACCTAAAAACATGAAGGTCTAAATTAGCAATGAACACATTTTCACTTTGGATAAAAAAACCTTGACATTTAGTTATTTTACACTAGAAAATTGAGGGTTAGTTTGGTAAATTTTATTAAATGTTGTGCACAATTTGCTAATTTACATCCACTTATTATAAATATATGTAATATATATAAACAACCTTAGAAATAATTAAAAGACAATTTAAAACAAATATTGCATCTCAATATTTTCAAACCTTTTTTTTTTTGAACAAATTCTCTAACCTTTTTTACTGACATACCTTTTCTTTTTAATAGAAAAACACATTTCAATATTTTTTCGTACAAAAACAAATATTGCATCTCAATATTTTATAACCTTTCTTATGATATACCTTCACTTTTTTAACCGAAAACACATTTCAATATTTAAAAAAGATAAATTAAATATTTATTTCAGTTGAGGTATATACCACATAATTTTTTTTATATAAAACACATTTCAATATTTATAAAAGATAAACTAATTAAATACTTATTTCAATTGAGGAACTACTTTAATAATTTCATTCTTAAATGTTTAAGGAATTTAAGGAATTATTAAAAAAAAATAGAAATTCAAACAGAACAAAGTTTTAATAATTTTTGTATGATCTTTGAAGAAGTAACAATATTTAGATTATTATTTTTATTATGAAAACATTAACTTGATTTTATTGCATGCACATAAAAAAAAAATATGTCGAACAATATATAATAGGAAAACAAAAATGTCAAACAATAACCAATAGATATTTTCAAATATCAGCCATTACATTAATCATAAATATACCATTCTTATACTATTTCTGTGTCAACGCTACAACTTGATGATTTCTCAAAGAAGAAAAACTATACAATTTGATCTATTTGTTAGAATTTATTCTAAGATCATAAATGTGTTCTAATTTCATATATGGTATTGCTGACGAGTGTTTTCGGACACTCTTTAAACATTCAATTTAAAAAAACATGTTATTCAAAATGTTAAATACTATAATATAATTTTCAATTCAATGCGTTGACTTTATAAATTTATATAAAAAATCTATAAAAATTTAAGATCTTAAAGAGTGTCATACTAGTCATGGTTAACATTTCGATTTCATATAATATATCAAAATTTTCATTTAATCTTACACTATTCAGACTTTGAATTAACGACAAATCTGTGCTAAATTAAATTGCTTATCTAATATGTTACCCTTGACCAAAAAATAGTAATATGTTACCTTGCCTCCTATTTAGAAAACATAATATATAGACTTGACCCTACAATTTGATACTAATAGTAATTAAGTATGGATAAAACTTACGTGGTATTTCTTATTTTTCTTCTCACAAAGAGGTAGTTTTTTAAATTAAAAAACAGTTTTATTTATTTTTTTAAATTAAAAAATACTAATAACCATCATTTTGTGAGTGGAAAAGTAAAAAATGCACCTAAAACAATGCATGCAAGTTTTTTCCGTTAAGTAATACTTGTACTCAAAATAAAAAAATATACTAATAGTCTAAATGCTAACAACTTGTTTACCCACTTAATTCTATGGATTATTTAAGGGCACCCACGTACGTACGGTTGACCAAAGGAGATTAAGGGTTGGAAACTCACTTTGAACTTGAACCACTGGATTGGGCTAGCATTTTTTTAACACTATTTTTGGATAATTTACGATTACTTATTTAATAATATATATTAATGAGAATAAAGTCACCTACATATATATTAATGAGAATAAAGTCACCTACATACAAAATTATTTCTATGAATTTTCTTTTGTACTGTTTCTGTTTTTATATTTATATATTATATATATATTTGTCATTCAAAAAATAAAAATTACAAGATAGTGTAAATGTCACATTTTTTTAACAACAAAAATTAATTTGTTAGTTTTTCTCTTATGAATGAAGTGGAGGTCGATTGAAGTATTTTCTTAGCCATTTATGTCACTAAATCATTCTTACGTTTCAATTAAGTGTTTGGGTTAATCGAAAACATATATGTTTACACATGTCTTCAAAAAAATATATATGTTTACACATCTCATTCAATCTAAATAAATAAAAAGTAGATAAATTTTTAAATAATAAACTAAGCACACAGGACATAAGTATTCAATTAATTATTCGATCCAAAACAATCCATGGTTTGAATATCTCAACTGACATCCGTCCACTTAGAGCTTCGGTTTGGTCGGATTATGGTTTGATCGGGTGGCGGTTTGCATTGGGTGGGTGTTGGGCATAAATTTGTTTACCACTTTTCCACGTAAACAATGAGAATATTGGGTGTAAATTTAGGCCAATAAATTATGAATAGATAAAACAATACACCATTAAATTTAAAGAAATTAAGAGGGTAGGAAAAAAACAAAGTATACATGTGAAGAAACATAAAATTGAAAAGAAGCTATGAAGGGTAGTCGTGGAGGGATGAGGTGTGACACTCTCATTGGAAAGTGTAGAAACAACTCATTGAAAATATAAACTCAAGTGGAAAGAGAAATTCACATAAACTTTTGGTCAAATTCACACTTATGGTCTACTAGTAGCTATACTATGCAGTTAGAAAAGTTACTCCATCAGTCGGATTCGGATTTCGTTGTACCTGAAAATTCAATCTGAGCTCGTTTGTCTTAATCCATTCAAATCCAATTTTATTCACCCGTTTAATCTATGATCCGATCCACTACCACCCAACATTCAATTTTTATCGATTTTATCGAATTCGGATTGGTTCAGAAAATCTTGTCCAGTAAAAAATACATCTTACACCGTCCTATAACAGTTGAAATAATAAAGGATAAACTAAATTAATTAAAACACCCTCAGAAGAATATGAGTGACCCATGTTTGCGAGAAAATATGTACCACAATTTGCTTTCCGATTGGACATTAACAATATAAGGTCTCCCATCTGAGAGTTAGAGGAGAGAAATTCTTGACAGACTTTGAATGAAAAGAAGAAAAAAAAAATTCAATCCCAACAATTGTCTCTATACCCCAACACATTTTAAAATATTCCAGTTATACCCTTATGTTACTTTTGTATATTTTATGTTTTTTACTTTGTCGTTTTATCACTTTGCCGAAAAAGTCGTTTACCCCTTCAGAAGTGTACCGGTCAGACCAAATTGTTTATACCGGTATGTTAAATATATTGGTACACTTTTCTATAGTGTACCGGAATGCATATTTTTTTTTAAATAAATAAAAAGTGCACCGAAATGCATTTTTTTAATGGGCTCTGGTACAGTTTTGAAAAGTGTACCGGAATGTAAACGTCAACTTGTTAAATTTTTCCTTTTTTTAAATTTTTAAACAGATATGGCGCAAACTTGCAATACAGGTCAAAACTTGGTAGATACTACGGATGTTTTTACTACGAATGATAAATTTGATACACGAGAAGTTGTTCTCAAATGGGCTAAAGATGTTGGAATTGCCAACAAAGTCAGTATTATTATTACAAGGTCAGATAAAAAGAACGGCGTAAGAGGAAGAAATGACAAGTTGATTTTAGATGATGCAAATTTTGTCACCTGTAATAGAAGAAGAGATGATGACTCTGATGTTTTGAGTGATATTTTTTTGGCACATCCAGATTCAATAAAATTGTTGAACTTGTTTCCCATTGTGTTGACGATGGATTGCACATACAAAACTAATAAATACAGGCTACCACTTCTTGAAATTGTTGGTACCACGTCAACTGACATGACATTTGTTGTTGGATTTGCTTACATGGAATATGAGAAGACGGACAATTATCGTTGGGCGTTAGAGAAGCTGAAGGGTTTGTTTACTAAGCAAGATATATTGCCACAAGTAATTGTGACCGACAGAGAACTGGCTTTGATGCATGCAATTGAATTTGTATTTCCGCATACTGTTAATTTGCTTTGTACGTGGCACGTAAACAAAAATGTGTCTGTGAGATGCTCAGTGACAGTGCTTGTACCTAAGGATATGCGTGATTTGGTAAAAGATTTGTGGAAAAATGTTGTATTAAGTTCAAATGAGGTTGAGTATGGGCTGCAGTTGAATGAGTTTGAGCAAACATGTGTTAATTCAAGCAAGTTTCTTGACTATGTCAAGAATTCATGGTTGAACAATTACAAAGAAAGATTTGTTGCAGCATGGACCAATAAAGTGATGCATTTAGGAAACACATCGACTAATAGGTATGATTATTTTTGTTTCAAAATTGTAGTTATTTGTTTTTTTTTTGTGCGTTTAATTGACTTTTGTGTGCAATTTAATATTTAGAGTTGAGTCTACACATTGGAAACTAAAGCAAAGGTTGGAACACAACAAAGGTGACTTATGCAATATTTGGATGCCATGAATAAATATATAATTCTACATTCTACAAGTTGGCAAAATTAAGGCGTCTTTTCAAAAAAGTTTTTACTATACAGAGCACATGCATAGTGGTCCATTTTTTCAGAATTTAAGAAGTTTTGTCTCCAAGGCTGCTATGACACTAATTTCTAACGAGTTTGAGAGGGTAGGCACTGTTGGAACTAATAAGAACCTTTGTGGTTGTGCACTTAGGTCAACACATGAACTACCTTGTGCGTGTGAATTGAGTGGGTATACACTAAGCGGTGTACCGATACCGTTAGATTCAATTCATGGTCATTGGAAGAAACTAACTATGGAAGCTCCACTAGAGGATGACACAGAGGATAACTATGAGTTGGACATGACTCCTGCATTTGATGCAATAAGGACTCAATTTCAACCACTTGATATTGTTGGTAAAAGAGAGTTGAAGAGTAAAGTGTTTGAACTTGCTTATCCAACTACAAGTTCATTGTGTCCACCACCTGAACCAATAAAAACTAGAGGAGGAGTGAAGAAGAAATATAAAGGCAAAGCACCAAAGGATTATGATGTGTATCGTGACCCGTCATACTTTAAGCATGTTGAAAGAGAAGTTAATGATTCACAAGGGACATCGAAGAGGTTGTGTACACAAACATCCCAGGCATCTCAGAAGCAACTATCTCAACCATCTCAGAAGTAACTATCTCAGGCATCTCAGAAGCAATTATCGCAGACATCTAAAAAGTTGAGATCTGATAAGTATTTGATACAATTTCCTAAGCATATTCATCCACATATTATTGACTTTATTGAAGTAAATTCAGATGGAAATTGTGGTTTTAGAGCTATTGCATATTTACTTGGTTACACAGAGGATGGTTGGCCCGTTATCCGCCGAGAGTTAGATAATGAGTTGACAACTAATAACAGTTTGTATGAGAAGTTATTTAGACAAAATTTACAAGACGTGAGAGATTCACTGCAGATAGATGGTTTAGGAGATCAGTTAGAAGATAAATGGTTCACCATACCTGCCATGGGTTACTTGGTAGCAAATAGGTATAATGTCATTTTGGTGACGTTGGATAAACCTAGCACGACTTTCTTTCATATGATGACTTCATATTCAACGTCAGCAAGGTTTCTTTGCATCAGTTTTGTGGGTGGAAATCATTGGGTTCCGGTAAATATTAACTTAAACTTAAATCAATTTTATTTTCAAAATATTTATATAAGTATATTATAGAAACATTAACCTATTATTTTTTTCCTTCAGGTTAACATGAGACCAGGGTATCCGTTGCCGGATGTGACACTCGATTGGAAGAAATTTCGTTCACCGGAAGCAACATCTTGGATGTCAAACTTAACCGACCGCTTACAATATTGTCGACTTCAAGATCATTCAGTTAAACCTTCAATTGGTGTTGTTGCTGTTGATTAATTTTGACGTCAAACAATTTTATGTGTAACATTTTATGCGAAACATTTTATGTGTTGTTGCACTAATAAAACTCCTACATTATTCCAAATGCAATAATAAAAGTACATAATCACACTCCAAGTACATAAGCAATAATAAAAGTACATAATCAAACTCCAAGTACATAAGCAAACTAGTCTATATCTCTATCACCACGGGCCACATCCAATGCAAAAAAAAATCCTCAAATATCTCATTGTCTCTATCAACATCCACATGTGTGATAAATCTCTCCAGCGCAGAAACAACCACATATCTCCATCTCCGTTCACCTTGTTGTGATGATTCTGGTGGTGCATATGTTGGTGGTGCATCTTCTGGTACCAGATCATCTTCTGGTGGTGCATATGCAGGCACAAACTGTGGAACTAGTGGTGCTCCATGTGGGCCATCATGAGGGCGACACGGTCTAGGATGTGATACAGTATACTACCATGACAAGTAATCAGCTGTAGTCTCAGCATCAAATGCCGCTGGACGTGTCAACTGAAGAATCCGATCAACAGAAGCGTGATAACCAGACGACAGCCTATCAATATCCACATATGATGGAGCTGCATGTGGTGGTGGTGGTATATACTGTACGAATCCAAACTGTCTAAGACACCTCTCAGGCAAGTAAGGAACTACCTTGCACCCACACAAATAACCACTAAAGCATATAACCAGATCAGCAGGAATGCTACCTCTATGACCTTCAAACAGACGCTAAATCACATCAGACGGGGGTCAGTGCATCCATGTTAGGTCGATAAACAGGAAGCTTCGTCTTCCCTTGCTTATATATCCACCGCATAGCTCGAAGGTAACCCATCTTATCACAACGGAAGACAGACTCTCCACGCCTACCAAGGGTAGGGAAATACTCGTGAATCCAACACTATTACAAAACAACAAAAACAAAAACAATCCAATTAGAATCATGATTTCACTAAAATAGAACATGTTCATATTCTAAAAAAAATCCAATTATAATCCAAATAAAAACTACTTAACACGATTGTTACCTGTAGAAGTGTCGTATACCCTGCAAGAGCATGTGTGGCAAACATGGATGCATCATTCAAGTTATCATACAAACAAACCAACGCAGCACTAGCCCATGAAAATCTATTCAATGTGAACAAATCTCTAAACATGGGTAACCATTTTGCGTTGACTCGTGTGTAAGTCTTGTCAGTTAAAATGGTACATCCAACCAACAACAACAAATACGCCCTGGCAGCACAATCATATATGTGGTACATATGTATATTCCTCTGCCAACACTCATATAACCACTGTTGTGTAAAAGATCCTCCCCTCTGCTCTGATGTATGGATAAGTGCCTCCTCATACGGGACTCCCAACAACTCAGCTGCAAGTGTCGCAGCTCCTTCCATGGAAACTGCTACAGACGTGTAAAATACACCTCTAACAGATATATGCAACAGACACGCCACATCATCAAGTGTAATCGTCATTTCACCAAACGGCATGTAAAATGACAATGTCTCTAGATGCCACCTCTTAGTAAAGACTGATAAAAGCTACGTATCCACCTTACTTAAACTAGTCCGCTCAAGCCATTTCAACCCGAAATCATCCACCCAGCCTTGAATACTTCGGTGATGTTCACCAGGACCAGGAACCCAACCAATAAGCTTGGCACCAAGAGATGCTAACCGTAATTCAGGTTTAGGTCCTTGAATACGTTCCTACATATATTTAAACAAAATCATTATCACTAATAAACTAGAATAACATTTAAACAAAAACATTATCAGAGTTATCTTGATAACTTCATCAATATAATTTACAAATAATAACAAACCAAAATAATGGTTACCTGACCAAACCATATATAACGAGCAACATGGTCCTCATAGCACATCAGAAGACTCGTATCAAGCGGTCCTCCAGGCCAGCCATGCTGCACAACATCCTCCTGCATCACAGGCTGCTCAATATCCTGCTCATGCTCAACAGGCACAGAAACTTCTCGTCCGACGCCGGCATGTCTAATTCTATCGTCTCGTCCTCTTGGACGCACCACTAGAATGGAAAAAAAAATTTTAAAAAAATTGTATTGTTTCGGTACACTTCAATTGAAGTGTACCGACAAATTTCCAACAATTGATTTGGTACACTTTGGAAAAAGTGTACCGCAATACATTTTCATTTCGGTACACTTGGCGAAAAGTATACCGATATGAATTTGCATTCCGGTATACTCAGAACAAGTGTACCGATATGCAATTGTATTGCGGTACACTTGTTCCAAAGTGTACCGACATAAATTTATATTACGGTACACTTGAAAAAAGTGTACCGGTATGTAAAAAAAAACTTACTCTCTGCTTTTCTCACTCTCAAGCCGGTACACTTCTTTGGAAGAATGTTGAAAATGAATTTTTTTTCACAGTTTTACCTTTTATATGAAGGCATATTTGTCTATTCACTTTTATGTGTTGGGGTATAAAGACAATTGTTGGGGTAGAAAAAAAAATATTCTCATATCCATAGTTATTCCGGAGTCCATTTTAAAGTGGACCTATTTTAAATTCAGATTATGAGTCACTTTAATTTAAGAGAGTTATTTTGGTCACTCTATCGGTTACTCGCACGTCCTACGAATTTTTAATTTTACCTTTCCGCTACTTAAGTAATGAAATTTTTTAAGATATAACGTCCGCTACTTAATTAAGTAGCAGACAGGGGTATTGATGGGGAATTAATACACAATAATAATAATAATAATAGAGCAATATGCAGCGGAAAGAAAACTCCCTAAACTTGTAAGAACCTGTGAGGATCAACAACAAATAAAAGGCAACCAATAAAGCAAAATAAAATAACAAAATAACACCGGAATTTTAACGTGGAAAACTCTCGATGTGAGAGTAAAAAACCACGGGTCGTTCAGACCAAAGAAATAGCTTCACTACAATCAAATAAAGGGTACAAAAAGTCTCCAAATGATGCAAAACAAATGCTAACAACCAATCAAACAACAAAGCACTAAAGCTTACAATACAAGAACAAGAAGATGAAAAAATCCCAAAAAACACCTGATGTGTTGCGACCAGAATATCTCCCAAACCAGAACTGATTTCGACGATCCGAACGGTCAAATTGTAGCCATGCCCTCCAAATTTGAGCCTAATCGAAGGGTTAACGAATCGGGAATCAAAATTTTAGTGAGGCTAATGTGTCAACAACAGGAATTGGTTTCTCTCCTCTTTTCTCTCTTTTTAAAGGTTATTGTTCTCTCACAAAATTTACTCTCTTAATAACCTTAGTATGACCAATCTCCACTTATATAAGTGAAACATAATGTGCTAATAAAATTGGATTTTTCTCCACATAAGAAGGGATTCCAAAATCCAACAGATATTTTAATAAATTCGTATAGCGAGCGGCAGAATCAAGAACGTGGCAAAAATAAACCTCTTAATTTATATTCTGTGAGCTCGTAATTCAACCTACTCGTAATCATAAGCAATGGTTTTTTTTTTTGTCAATATGATTTTCTTTTTTCACTACTGTGATTTTATAATACCAATATAATATTTATTTTTTCCCATACTACCTTTATTTGGTAAAGTAGTGGTAAGTATATGGTGAATAAATAATGAATGAAGTATAAAAATAGCTTAGAATTAAAAAAAAAATAGTATTATTCCTCTAAAAAAAATAGTATTAGTCTTGACATACTAATTTTTTTTTTTGTTATTATGAATATTGGTACAAATTTTTACCACTGTTAGTTATAACTAATCTCCATAGAAAAATATTTTATTTATTTTAGGGAAGGGATCCTCTTCACTAATTTTTCTCCCATGAAATCTTGACCATACACTAGCTGGTTCTCATAAAATAAGTTTTTCTCGGATAACATCAACATTGTTGCACATATAATTTTTTACATTTATAGTCTCTACGGTTCTTTTTATAAAAGACAATTGTGTCAACACAAGTTAATTTACATTTGTTTTTTGACTAGAAATAACGATTTTCATTCATCAAATTTTGTAAAGTACATAAATCCAAATCATTACATACTAAAGTTCGCTAAAAACTAAAAATAGTGAATATGCGAATAAATTCACAACATTCGAGTTAATAGCATAAAATGGCTTAACGACAAGACCAATAATTGATATGACAAAATTTAAATGCCCGAAAGAGTCACGTCTTCGGATCTGCAACGTTGAAGACGCTAGAGTCATTGAATCTGCACTGAATTTATATCGAAGCAAATGTGCAAATCAAAACAAAACAAACACCATATTAAGACAGAAAATCAAAACAAACACTGTACCAAGACAGGAAATCAAAACAAACTCCGCACTATAACATAAGTAAAACAACATCATACGGAAAAAAAACACTTGGACGAACCTAAAAATATGTGAAAATCACTTATTTAATTAAAAAGAAAAAAAACAATAAAAATGTATTATTTTTTCTCTTTTGTCAACCAACACCGAAGACATCCGAATTATTAAGTGGACCAAACTTATGTACAACGATATATACACAATTTTATTTTGCTAGATAGAAGGAGATAATTATTTCAATTTAAAATCATTTTTCTTTTATTTTTTTTTAAATTAAAATAATATAAAAAACTACTTTTTTATAAGAGGAACATAAAAAACGGTAGCTAAAGCAATGCATATAAGTTTTGTGATTATTAAATTTAGGGTTAAATATGTTTTTGGTCCTTATAGTTTCGTAGAATTTCGTTTTTAGTCCCTAAATTTTTTTTTGCACTTTTTAGTCCCTGAAATTTTTTCCGCCAGTGTTTTTAGTCCATACTTTAAATCAAACTCTTGTATATCTTGTATGCTTTTACATTTTTGAATGATTTTTTTGTATTCATGTTTATAATATTATAAGAACATCTCCGATAAAAATTTAGAATTTTTTAAGATAAGATGAATTATTTATGAATTTTTATATGCATAAAACTAAAAAATTCATATTTAATTCATCTCTTGTTAAAAAAAATTTAAACTTTTGTAAGAGAGATTCATATAATGTACTAAACACGAAACCCACTTGGGTTGACCTAGTGGTGTTGGTTTGGGTCCTTGGAGTATGCTCCTCTCAAGGTCTCAAGTTCGATTCCCACTTGTGGCAATTTCGGTGGGCTAGTCCATACAGAGTAAAAACTTTGGCAAATGGGCCCTGATAGTGGACGGTGGGATTGGTCTCCTCGGATTAGTCGGTCATAAGGCCGGATACCGAGTTTTAAAAAAAATGTACTAAACATAACCGCAAAAAAAAAAATGAATGATATACACAAATTGAGCCCGAGTTGAATGAAAAGTATGAACTGAAAACACTGATAGAAAAAAGTTCAGGGACTAAAATCAAAATTTGACGAAACTATTGGGACCAAAAACATATTTAACCCTTAAATTTATATACATGTGATCAAGTACCGTGTGTGTTAGACTTTTGTGTGTCAAAAATAAAATAAATCTTTAAATTAAATACTGTCCCAGTCCCATATTATAAGCAAAAAAAAATTATTTTTTCTTGTCCCAAATTATAAGCAAAAAATTCAACTTTTATTATTTTCAAGGTTTACTTTTACTTATTCTCATAAAATTAAATGTAAATTGAATTTAATTTACTCTCTCTTCTTTTCCCCATAATCATACTTCAAATTATCACATTTTACTTAATAAGCGTGAAATATTTTTTTTTCTTATATTATTAAACGAAGGGAGTATGTCACTAGACTCCTCATTTATTTGATAAATAAACTCCCCATTCACTTTAAATTTTTCTTCGTCTTACTTTATCGAAAATGGAGTAGTGATTTTGGGTCTTATTTTTAACACGAAATCATTTTGTGCATTTTTTTACCTACTTTAATCTAAGTGGCTTTTACATAGATTAAATTTTTTGTTGTGATATTGTCGTATCAGTGCGACGTTGTTTGATTTTTCGTCTTCGCGTATTGCTCATTTGATTTCAAGTTTTTGTGCGGTGTTCGTTGGCTTCCCATCTTGTTTCGCTTTTCGTTTGATTCATATTACAGATCAAAGTTGGTCAACTATTGATTCACACAGATTAAGTTCGACAACTATGCAGATTCAAATGCATAGATATTCCGGTTACTTTGATTTTAGCGCACATTATTTGTAGGCACGAGTAAACTATTTTATGTTATTTGTTCGTATATTCTTTTACTTTTAGCGAAATTGAATTTGTATTTGTTTATGATGTACATTACTTTTTTCTGTTACTATTATAATAAGGAGGAAAAAAATTACATTGTAATTTTTCAATGAATTTGTACTTATTTATTTTTTGCCGATAATAGTGACCAAAGAGTATACAATATTAGACGGAGAGAATTAGAAGGTTGATGAAATGATTAGTTGCGCGTGAAACACAAAAAATGAAGAAAAAACCATCTCTCACAACGTGAAAAACAAGGTCTAGCAAAAGCTCAATGTATAAATAAACTATACTCCCACTCGTTTTGGCTCAAAATCATCAATCACACTTATAACTCACTTTCTTTCACTTCTTTTTCCCTACCTAGGACCAAGCCAACAAACAAAACTTAGTAGACTTCAAAATTCCAACTTCAATATTCAAACCTCATTTTCAATTCCAAAATAATTTCACACGCTTCTCATTCTCCCACATCACTTATTTCCCACCGCTCTTTTTATTCACCTTCTCATTCCTCCAAAAAACACACATCATTGGCTTTTCCAAACTCATTTTTAATTAATCAATTCTTCAATCATCAATCCTCCAACACAAACACAACATTTACCAAAAACCCAAACACCAACCTTATTGGTTCATTCCTGTTCTGTCCCTATTTCTTGTTCTTCTTCTTCTCAAACCCAAACCCAAAAAAAACCCTTTTTTTTCTTCTTTCTTATCTTCTTTCAACCCTTCATGTCTTAATCAATCCACCTTCATAACACCCCATATATTTTTGTCTTTCTCTTCCTCTTATTTTTCGCCAAATTTGTCATCTTTTCAATTTTGCCCCAATTTTTCTTCACCTCAATTATTCTCCAGCTCCTTCCTCCACAAACCCCTTTTAACTTTTTCTTCTTAGTTTCTCCCGAACGCATTCTATTAACAAAAAAGAACGGATTTTGAGGGTGCCCTTTACTTTATTTTCACCCCTTTAAAGAGTTTTCAAGATTTTTCTTTGTTCTTGTTTTTATGATGGAAAACCCTACAATTTTGGGTTTTGTGTTTTTGAGTCCTATGTGGTTAGTGTTTTTCTTAGGTGTTATTGTTGGTTGGTTATGGAAACCTAAATGGGCTAGTTCATTGGTTAACTCTTTTGATTTTGCTTCACCATCTTTTGGTTCTCCCTTAAAATTCTATTCTTCTTCTATTACAATGCAAACTCCAAACCCTAATTCTTTGTTGATTAATAACGAGGTGAATAAAAAGGGTTCTTCTTCTTCATCATCATCACCAGCAAAATTTCAAAGTTCCACAAGGTATTTTAACATTAATAATTAAACAAATAATTGTATGTATTTATTTTAGAGTTTATGTTTTTCTGTTGTTAATTAAGGAATTAGGGAGATGATTATTGATTTGCTAATTGCTGCCACCCTTTAGAATTTTAGATGTTGAATACTAGTTAGTTTATTAAATCAAAATTAAATTAATCCATAAATTGGTTATGGTGAATTGATGGTGCTTTCTAATTTGTTTGTTTGTTTGTTTTATTCATGTAACTACTAATAAAATTTAGAATGGAAGATAATTGGATAAAACTAATTTGGTTATGATGTCATCCAAATTTAGATAAGTTTAAATATTTTAGTTGAATTGTTATGCAATTATCTACTAGTGAAAGTGTGATTTGAATTTTTACCTGGTCATGTTATTGACTTATTTTTGACTTTGTTTGCAGTTCTCCCGAATCTGGCGAGGATACTTCTGATGGTGTTGCAATCGATGATTTACATCATCTATACAAGCTTGTTGAGGAGAAAGATGGAGGTCTCCCTTGGATACAAATGATGGATAAATCTACTCCGACTATGAGTTACCAGGCGTGGCGCAGAGAACCAAAGGTATCATCATATATTTTGATTTTGTTTTTGTTTCTCATAGTTCTTAGATTTAATTCCTTATATGAATTTCTAATGACTATTTGTAAAAATATTTTGGTTTGTTCAAAATACTGATTTTTGTCTTGTCAATTTTGATTCGATAGGATGGTCCTCCCCAATATCGCAGCAGTACTATTTTTGAGGATGCAACCCCTGAGATAGTGAGGGATTTATTCTGGGACGATCAATTCCGACCTAAATGGGATGATATGCTTGTGAACTCAACAACCTTAGAAGAGTGTCCTACTACTGGAACCATGAAAGTGCAATGGATACGTAAGGTGTGTACTCTTCACTTGATTTATTTATTTTATTTAAGTATCGTTTTCTTTGCTGCCATGTTATCTGTTTTTTATGTGCTTATGGTTGCTATTTATCTGTGTTACAGTTCCCCTTCTTCTGTAAAGACAGAGAATATATTATCGGGCGAAGAATATGGGAATGCGGGAGGTCATACTACTGTGTTACAAAGGTACTTGAAGTTCACTTTTTTCTTCTTGAATATTTGTAGACACTCATTGAGGATAGTTAAGTTTCGTACCGTATAGTTAGTGTTGTTCTTACAAGTTTTTTTCTTCCTTTTAGGGGGTAGATTGTCCTTCAGTCCCAAGACAAGATAAACCTCGACGTGTTGATGTGTATTACTCTAGCTGGTGCATTCGAGCAGGTTTGTTTCGATAACTTATTAAGGTGTAATTTGTGAAATAGGTCAACTATTGGTAGTTGTCTACCTCACAATTGAACTAGTCATTCATTCAACTTTAGACTTGTTATGGCTTATGGCTGATCAATGATCCTATGCTGTTCTTCTTCACAGTTGAATCAAAGAGAAATAGCGGTCAACTAACTGCATGTGAAGTTTTACTCTTCCATCATGAAGAAATGGGAATTCCATGGGAAATTGCAAAACTTGGAGTACGAAAAGGCATGTGGGGAACGGTACAAAAGATTGAGCCTGGTTTGCGTGCTTATCAAGAAGCTAAAGCTTCTGGAGCTCCACTTTCTCGTTCCGCTTTCATGGCCGGTGTCAACACAAAAATTAGTCCTGAATACTTGCAATCCATCGGATCCTCTAATGATTTATCAGAAACCGAAAGTGCGATCACTTCTGACAAACCAAAGGGCATGAACGTACCGAAGATGCTAGTCATTGGTGGTGCTGTTGCTCTTGCTTGTAGTCTTGACAAGGGCTTGTTGACCAAGTATGTGCTTTTTGGTGTAGCTAGAAGATTTGCTAATATGGCTAAAAGATAGTAGAGCTAAAAGTGGATCCAATCTCTTGAAGGGATTTAGATTTGTTGTGGTCACAAATTCCTGCATCCACACAGTCAGCATATCAATGACCGTTGGCCCTAGATCGGATGCTACAGAAAGGGAGCATATTTTGAATTTTTATAGAGCTTGAAATTTTGACCATCTGATCTTTGATCCAATGACAACAGATGTGCTAACTCGGTGAATGCGTGGGATTTGTGACTGCATGTGATCCTAACCCCTCTTGATGCCATTGTTTTGGATGATCCACATTATTATTCATTATAGTAGTTTCCTTCTTACCACTTGAGAATTTGGAGGCTCTTTTTTTTTTTGGTAAATGATCTATAATTAAAAAAGTCAAATCTAGGGGAATGAGAAAGTCTAGGCATGTTGATTTGGGAGAGGAGGTAGTTGATTATTTTTTTTGAACTTTTATTTTTTCTTAGGCCATGAGTTGGTCAAAAGTAGACCACAGAATATATAAACTCTCTATGGTTGTACAAAACTTCATCCGTAGCAATAAAGTTAAATCTATTTTTATTATTACTTCACCTAATGTATTATAATCATTCATATGGTAAAGTTGGCTCAATACATGTATGATACTATATGCAATAATCAATAAATTTCACTACTTTGTTCCATTTACTGATTTTATCTTGCAATAAGTAGGCATCTCAATTCTCAAACTGAGGAAGCTTTTGTTAGACTTAGATTGTTGTTTAAACGTTTTATTTAAAACTCGGTATCTGGTCAAGGACCGACTAATTCAAGGGAACCAATTACACCCACTTGCAGGGATTTTATTTAAAGCCAGAGCTATTTTTGTTTTGTATGAACTAATCCACCGAAATTGGTATTACGAAGAATTAAACTTGAAATTTTGAGAGACCCACACTACAAGATCCTTCAAACCAAACACTGTCAATTCAAGTGGGTTAGGCTGTTGTTTAAATGTGAAAACATATTATGGGTTTTGTCATCTATTTTAACATGTACTATATTTAGGATGCATAGTTTGAGATTGTGTTCACGTATTAGACGTGACATTGACGTTACGTGTTTAACATGAGTTAGTTATTTCTTGAGTAAAGAATTGTGTTACCATAAAATGGCTTAACATAAAGTTGGCACATAATATTTAAATTTGAGGTGAGTTTGGTGTAATCACAATGATAATTGGAGTTTAAGATCTTAATATTTTTCATCGTTTACAATTTACATGCATCCATCTCTCAATTCAAAATCTCTAGTCTAGAGGATTCATGTGAATGTTTAGCATCTACCTTAGAGTAAAGATAAACATAAACTACTTCCTCAGCCACACACTCTTTGTATAAGATAGATGGTAGAATAAATAGGGACACCTTGCATGTGACTCCCCTAGTTGATTCCGCTCATAAATTATGTGGTCTTGAAGAATTCCAATTGAGTGATGGAATTTGGAACTAACTTAAGCCAATCATATCTTCACAAGAATGGGGACATCAATATCAATTTTCTTCTTTTACATTTCTTCCCTTGATATGATATTTTTTGTTTTCTTCCCTTTGTTGGAGTAGTAGAGTGGAGTTTAAAACGCTTGGGATCGTTAAATATGAAGAATCACACTAGTTAAATTAATCTAAAATTTTAAGACATGCATTAGATATTATGAATCATCACAATTACATGACGTTAAATATCTATTTTTTTTTTCATTTAATGCAGAATTTGTACTCACATGTTAAGACCTATATTATCTGCAACACCACTACCAGCTTATATAATAGAAAAAGTACAATATTAAACTCTACCCAAACCCAAGGAAGGAAAGCAAAAAAATCACAAAAAGCGGAAGACCTAAACAACCAGCACCCACCCCCAAAGAGGGTTAGAAGAATTATCTAAGTAAATAATCTATTGGATTTACACACCGTTAAAAAAATATATGACAAGACAAGGAGAACGACTCTTCGCCAAAAGCCACTTCTAGGAGGTTAGTTTTGATGTGGCCCACCACCTTTTCCAACATCGAAGTTGTTATTCCTGGTTCTCCAAAGGACCGACAACACCACATGCCAAATCATAAATGCTCTCTTCCGATTGCCAAATCATAAATGCTCTCTTCCGATCCTTCCTTTCAAGACATAACATGGAAAGAAAAGCTTCAAAGAGCGTTATCATTGACCCTGGTGAAGCCGATGTCAAACCAAACCAATGGTCTACTTCACTCCAAACCGCCCCCACAAAACCGCATTGAGCAACCAAATTATTTTCCGACGGTGCCCAACTATCCCAGACTTTGTCAAGCACTCCACACAAAATCGGATCTAAAAACGAGAAGAAAGAAGAATGTGTCGGAGATGAAAATAATTAGATTTGATTGCGTTCTGCATACATACCTTCAGGACCAATATTACATCGTCAGGAGGACCGATCATTCAAGTGAGAGACTTCAACCCAACCTATAACAAGGAGGAGTTTCGAATGGTACTCCTAGCTTCCTAGTATGTACGTTCACTTGATGTTTAGTACTACCATAGTACAAATGGTACTATGTAGTACATGTGTGTTTGTTTTCTCGGCCAACACAACACCACCACACGTCTACTCGTCCAAAACTGAAGCTATAGTTTATGTCTTTGGAATGTGAAATTGGAAACTAGGCGCAGAGTCAAACACACATGCAGATAAATCCATCTTTTGTTTAAATTATATTTTCTATACTTTTTGCTGCATAATACTATTTCCTAAACAAGATTTTTTAATGTATTTACCCACAAAATATGTAATTTTTGTTTTTAGTCCCTTAAAAATCTCAACATTTTGATCCTCCTTTTTTGAAAATGTGTCAATTTTTATTTTAGGGGTCTTGGTAAACGGTGTCTCCCGGGGCACTCTTTAAGCATGCTATTTAAAGAAATAGTTTATTCAAAAAGTAAAATATTTTAATTCTCAATGCGTTAACTTCACACATTTCTATACAAAATTCACAAAAACTTACTAATTAAGGTGCTTAAAAAGTGGCCCCGGGGCACTATTTAGCATTTTTCTATAGCTGATTCATTCTATATAATTGTATGAAATTAGTCTGTAATATAGAATATGATGTGAGTAAATTGAAGAAAATAAAACGAGGTTATATATAGGAAGAAAATACAGCAGAATCAGTAACTCATAGTTTACCATATATTTATTAATTAGCATTTAGCAACACACGAATTAGTTAATTAACCATGGTCTTTAGTTTACATTTAATTCATCACAAATGTTTCAAAACAATTCAAACCATCAAGTTGTGGTGCTAATTTTGTCTTTTGAAGGATCTTCCCTTGATCTTTTACCTGTGGTATCATTTTTTGGGTGGATTCCGTAAATCCTTTATTTATGTCCTACACATGTATCATGTTGAAATTCAGGTATATGTAAAACAGTGCATAAACATTTCTTTCCTTGACATACCATAATATTGTTCAATGGTTTCTCGAATATTAAATATAAGCAAAAATCAAAAACATATTTGGTCTAAATTTGAAACTAAATATGGTTTGAATTTTGCGTATATTTAAGATTAGAGCCCGTATATTATATAGAGCAATACAAGAACTATTTAATACCTTAGCATGGTTTGTGCCTATGAAATAAAATCCAACAGCAGCAGCAAGAGAAGGCACAGCTACATAAATACTTCCCATAGACATATTTGCTCTCCTTGAAAGCTTAATTAACATTTAGCCATTTTAGTGACATTGCATATATCATATGATTATATGGCCAGGTTTGGACAAAGAATATGCTTGGCAATAAAAAGAAGCAAACCCAAAAAATAAAGGTTTATAAAGAGATGACATGGATAAATTAAATTGCCAGTAAAATTGCCTTGTCTTGAACTTTGTAAAAGGGAAACTTGTAATGACAGGAATGTAGAAATTAATGTCAAAGAAAGCCTTTATTCTATGTTACTTCAGTACCAAGCTACTATATTTCCCAAGCTTTAAGAATTCATATTATCACTTGTTACTTTTTTTTTTTAAACGGACAAAATTAGTAATTAATTGTTAATATTAGGACTTAAACCTTGAATCTTTAACTCCTCAATTCGTTTAACCGTTAACGCAAACCAGTTGAGCTATCCACCTCACCGACAACTTGTTACTTCATAGTATCAATTTATGAATTTAGGGGATTTGGATTTTGAAAATAGAATTGCGTCACACAGTTATTTAACCTAACTGTCTTATCAAGAATTAGTGTTTGAAATTGTTTATAGTTGATTTTTGTTGTTGTTAAGTATGGTTAGGGATTCACCTTTTAATATGAATAAGTGAAGAATTTCGAATTCGAACTTCGATACCTACATATATAATATAATGTATCTGTCAACTTAACTATTTTCACATAAACTATATAATTGATTTTGTTAATGTGTAATTTAAACCTCTAATTTCACAAATTAATTTTTGCAATTTAAAACGACGTATAACTACGTTATGTTTTTACATCATCTATGATCTCTGTGGTTAAAATTGGTTGGAATTTGTACACTACTAGTAATATTTAGGAATTTAAACTATGCACTTTTTTAAGACACTAGCTCTTGTCAAGTCTAAACCAAATGGGTAGATATCAAATAATTTGTGTAACCTAAACCTATTTTGTTTTTGTTTTTTACACATCTATTTTAAGTTCTACAAAATTGCAGGATAGAAATATAAAATTAACAAATTGTATAAAAGTGATGTGGTGTCTACAAATGATGAGATAGAAATTCAAGATGGGGTACATCATTGGCCGGAGATGCTATTATGGTATGCGTTAGATAGTCACATCAAATTGATAATGGAAAAATAAGTAAGCATGGTCCACAAAACACATGTTTCATATGTGAATTTAATTTGAAAGCATTGTCGGTTTTAAATTTATTTTACACATACAAAAAAATAAAATTATACCAAAAGAGGAATATAATCACACTCTAACAAATAAATTGTCTAATATCTACTAGAGGTAGATTTTTATAGCACCCATAAAAACTTTAATTTCAACTTGAAAAAAATTGACAATTCCCTTCGAGTCAAAAAAACACAAAGAAATTTTTTATCATAATCTTTGGAAGTTCCTTCACAAACTGAAAATTCCTCCACAAGAAAATTAAATCCACTTAACTGTCGTAATTAATAAATATGAAAATAGATAATTGCGCTTGTAATTGAATTCAAAGGGAGGAAGACCATAATAAACATATTTGTTGACAATTTTTTTCTCACATATAACATACATTAATCTCATCTTGGTAAATATTGTTGGAGACTATTGCAAGAACTTGAGAGTTTGTGGTTAAGGTATCAGCAGCTAAATATGAGATGATGAATGGTCAAGTGGATAGTGGTGGTAGTAGAGTGTCTAGTTTATGGCAATATATTAATAACATTAGGTGTGGGATGATGTGGGAGGTGCGAGGTGGTTTGTTGATAATATAGTAAAGAGGATAGGAGGTTGAGAGATGATTTTATTTTGGACGAATAATTTGGGGGATGCGATTTCATTGGAGTCTCAATTTGATAGATTTTTTACTTGTGTTTAGATAAAAATGTGTAGGCTTGGTTGGGGGTGAAGAGGAAATGAGTGGCGGTGGCATATGCACTTGTTTTCTTGGGAGGAACACTTATGGGACGAATGTTTATGTTGTGGCTAATGTTATGTTGCAGGTTGATACTTCTGACGAGTGAGAGTGGCTGCTTGATCCTGATACTGGTTACTCAGTAGGTGGTATTGATCATCAAAGTTCAAGTTTGGTGGTGGTTTAAAACAAGAGGAAAAAATGAATTTGTTTTAATCTTTGGATGCTAAACCCAAAAGATTGTATGAAATTTAACTGGGGATGATATTTTCTTGTGTTATCTTTTGTATAAACTCTTATTTTTAGTTGTGCTTAATTTGTTTTATTATATTCCTTTGGCTTCTTAAAAAAAAAACACTTTTAGTACCACATAGTATTTTTTATAAGTTATTTTAAATAATGTTTGAGTTTATAGTTCATCATATTTTTCTCTCAATTTTATGATCTCTATTTTTTTCATTGAGTTTTTAAATTTTTTAATTAAAAACACATTTTTGTATGATTTTATATTTATCTTCTACTTAAACCGTTAATTTTATTCAACACGACAATTTAATCAGCTAGTTTACCTTTTATCAGCTAATTTATCACTTATTCGAGGAAAATTATTTGCCAGTAACTCATCTATTATACTTCCTTTTAGCCAAACAGGGTTTCAATAATCTAGTCACATATCAAATGACTAGTGAATTACAACTCTATTGTACTGCAATTGGTGCTTCTTAATGCTTTTGCCGGTTGGTTTCGTACCACAAAGCTACTAAATTCATCTTTGTAGCCAATCAATTTGAATCCTCAGCTACCAAATATTATCATTTTTATCATCTCTATTTTAACAAAAAATAGAATACGATAATAATTAACAAAAAGAAGGCTATATTGTTTCAAATCTCAACTTACAATTGACATGTTATTTATTTATTGGTAAACATAATTTGAAGTCCACTAATACACATAAACTTTCCAGCCTATTGAGATGCTATACAGTAAAAATAATTGAATCAATTGAACATAATTTAATTAATCAAGAAATGAATCCATCGATCACTTGGAAGGTATAATGCATTCAAAACAATGTAACCCATCCAACTCCGGAGCAAACCTTGTTCTCGAACGGGTCGGGTTTTCTTTGTCTCCACCGGGTAGCGATGATGTTTTCTGATCTTTCGCGGTGGTTTTTGTTTCCGATGATGAAGAAGCTGTGCCTTCATTACTGACCTTTGGATTTCCATTCTTTACCGGACCCAAACCGAAAGAAAAACTCCACTTCTGTGCTTGGGAAATCTCGAAGTGACTGAACATAGACATAAACATGTTTGTTATGTTGTGTTTGGATTTGGAAAAATTGATGAGGATTTTATGGTTGTTTGTTGTTGTGAATAGAAGAAGTATTGTATTTGTGTGTGTTGAATTGTAGAACGATGATGAGAGGATTTATAGTAGTGAATTATAGATTAGATGAAGATGAGGAAAGTGGAAGAGTCGTGTAGTGGAAGAGTGTTTTGGAATTTTCATGAAGTTTCTACGCGGTGTTCTTGTTTGGACTCTCGAAGTTTCTTCCATTGACGCGTGGTTCAATTCAACCACTTTAAGGCGTTCAACGTTTTTGAGTTTTTTCATGAGTTATGGACTAAACGTAAGTCAAATTTGATTCAATTGATGAATATTCAACTTTTTTTCTTGTTGACTCTATACAGTTTTTTTTACAAAAAAAAAAAATTAAATAAAAAGAAATAAAAAGGAATGCCTATGGTAGGGGATTTGAATTCACGCGGTCAGATTATGCAGTCGGACTGAAGTAGTCGGTACATCTCGACCGTTAGATTAAAATCAGACAGTCTAAATTTTATGATTAAATTTTAATTGTTTATAAATAGCTTATATAATAGATCATTTGATCTTAATCTAATGATAATTATTGGACCGACTGCACACAACTCAAATCTATCTTTGATTACGGAGACTATTGTTCTTACCATCTTTGAGCCTAAGATCTTTTCTGTTTTGAACTGGGGAACCCAGTGGCGGACAAAGGACCCTGGTTTAGGGGTGCAAATTTTTAAAAGTTAATTAACAACTATTATAGTATACCACTAGATAGACACCGTTAACGTGTCTTTCTGTTTTATTATTGCCCTTAGTTATATATTTATTTTCTTTCACTAGGTTATAATTTTTTTTCTCGTATATAGTTTAATCAAGTAATTGGTAGTACATTTGTTAATACTATTTTGTGCTTAGGAACAGAAATGAACCGAGTCAATTCAAACTTGATTCAACTCAACTCAAAACTCAATTCAAATTTGGATTGATTTTTTTTTAGAACTATGGTGAGATTTGCTGGTGCATAATAAAATTTAGGACAAATAATAGCACTAAAATAAAATTTGGTGAGAGTTGCTGGTGCATAATAAAATTTTGAGGGTTCAAAAAACGGAAAGTAAGATTATAAGTGTACTTTTTAAAACTCATGGGGTGCAGCTGCACCCCCTCACTCTTATGTAGATCCGCCGGTGAGAAGTATCATCCCATTATACTAAATTTCATATATAAAAAAATAAAATAATATTGGCGTGTATTTGAAGGAGTGATTAGAAATTCTAACAATATTTTGAATGACAAATTTACACTCGTGATCTTTTTAACTTAGTTTTATGTACATTTTAGTCTTTTATCTTGTTTTCATAATATTTTAGCCTTTTATGTATGTTTGGATATGAATTTCAAACGTCAAATCTATTCTTTTCTGTGCGTTATCAATCATGACTACTCCTATATGTTGTGTCCCAAAAGTAAAACATAAATTTAAATCTTGAAAAGTCATATACAAATATAGATGAAAGGCTAGAAATGTCAAAAATAAAATGAAAAAAACAAAAAAGACGTAATAGTTATTTGAAATTTTGCTTAGAGACTGTGAGTAATTTTGCCAATATGATTTGTTGACAATATTATAATTAATTCTCTTTATTTTTTTTTGTTGGTAGACGAAATGACAAAGTCATTGGAAACTCACACACACAAAGTGGAGTGAGCAGGGATCGAACCCCGGTCATGGCGTCCGACACTAGCAATTTCTGTATTTCTACCATTTGAGTTAGGATTTGTGGACTTAATTCTCTTTATTTTATTTTTGAGTAAATTATACTCCCCTCCCATGAAAGAAGTTTGAATTACACTCTCCTCGTCTCTTATATTAAAATATACACTTTAGTCCATTTTAGCAAAAATAAATATTTTTGTGATAACAATTAGCTTAAATCGCTATTTTAGGCAAAAATAATTTTGAGTCATCATTTAAGAATTTAATTTTCATATTTTTTTGAAAATTTTATCATTAATTATATGATTTTAGATTATAAAATTCAATTAAATGTATTTTTCTAAAACCGGCTTTAATAATTTACTCAAATATTTTATTTTATTTTGTATACTTTCATAATTTATTAATCGTTTAAAATTACATACGTTGATGATGCAAATAAAAAATATGAAAATATATGTATTATAAGTTGGATTATATTAAAATGAGGTGTTTATTAAAGGAGAAAAATGTAAGTTTTAATATAAGAGGGAAGAGAATGAAATTCAAAGTTGTATCAAAGAAGAGGAGTGTAATTTTATCCTATATATGTTTTGTATAAGAGATGAGGACATTGTATATTTTAAGGGAAACATCATCTCAATAAAGGAAAGTATAATTTACCCTTGATTTTTTATATTTGGAAAGAGCAATAAAATTGTTCATCTTAAATTTTGTTGGATTATTTTTATAAATTTTAAAAGTGTTTTAGTATAATTGTAAATATAATGAAAAGTTACCCATCATGTTTATAAAAGACTTATATTGATCATACCTAATTAGAATCGACGTTGTCAGTGGTGGTCCTCGGCAACACGATTGCGGTAAAGAGGATTGTAGTTGCAGACACTCTGACTCTCAAGTCAGTTTATGCGTTAAGTGAATGTTTTAGAGATAGAATGTAAAAGTACTTGATCCTTCTACGCGAGAAGGTTTATATAGTTCCAGCGCAAAACCATAATCATTAATGTAAAGACGGATACGAGTGACCTTGGATCTCTAGCGAGTTGGGCCAAAACCGGCGTGTCCGAGGCCCGTCCAAAACACATGTCAAATTGAAAAAAAATAGGTGATAACCGATTATAAAACATGAAAAATAAGAACCAATTTGTGATATTGTTATTAAAATTTCTAGAAATTCATCTGTAAATTTCAAAAAGTTAATTACGACGAATATTTAAATTTTTAAAATAAGTGAAGAATCTCAAAATTATACTACCTCGAAAAGTTATTTTATTCAAATAAAAAAAATCGAAAAAAAAAAAACTTGTCAAACACACTTTTAATAATTTTTAATAAATAGTTTTGTGAAAATTGATTTTTTTTTTGTTTGTTTATCATATGTTAGTGATTTTTAATAAATACTTTTCATGAAAAAAGTAGTAGTCTTTTTTTTAAAGGAAATTTCTCTTTCTACCTCCCATAATTCTTTTACCCCCAGTCTCACAATTTTGCTCCTGCAAATTGACACTTCCGTAAACGTTTACCGCTCGCTTATTTATTCGGTAAACGTTTATCGAAGTATACTTATATAGAAACAAAAGTGTAACTTCTATATTTAATTTCCGCAATTTGAAAAACACTCATCTTCTCTTATGAGGCGTGCGATTTTCAACCCTACTTCAATATCAAACTTCAATTCCTAGTTGATCAAGTAAGTTCTAAGTTTTTTTATCATCCTATTCTCTATTATCCTAGTTTAAACTAACCATCAAAATTCCAATATTGCAGAGTAACCAAAAAAAAAACTAACCATCAAATTATAGGGCATTTAAACTAAGCATCAAATTATAAGCCATTTAAACTAACCATCAATTTATAGGCCATTTAAATTAAGCATCAGATTATAATTTATAAGCCATTTAAACTAATCACCAAATTATAGGCGATTTAAACTAAGGATCAAATTATAAGCCTTTAAACTAACCATCAAATTATAGGCAATTTACACTGATCATCAACTTATAATCAAAAGAAACTAAGAATCAGATTTTTAACTGATAGCAAAATTCGGTACGTGTTTACCGAAATATGTTAGGTAAACTTCGATAAACGTTTACCGAACGATCAATTTCGGAAAGTGTCAGACAAACTACAAACCTAGCAGGGGCGGCTCTATACCATGGCAAACATGTGTCATGGCATAGGGCCTCTTAAAAAGAAGACCTCAAAAAATATTATATAGGGTAATAGTATTAGTATATTTGGGGTGTAAAAAATAATTATATTACAATACTACCATACTGTTAGGTTCAGGTCCAATTTTTGTAAAAAAAAAAAAAAAGGAACAGTGACATAAAATACGAAGACTTGATTGATGAATTTGTTTCAAAAAATGATGGAAGAATAACTCGTTTTAAGTAGCTCTATTGTATTTTGTTGTTATTGTTAGACAACGAATCTTTTTTATGTTAATTACAAGATTGATTATATTTTTTATGTTATTTGCAATTTAAATCGATGATGTTTTTTTTATAAAAAAATTTATGTTTCTTTATTAAAGGGCCACTTTTATATTTTTACACATGACCTCCAAAATCTCGGAGACGCCCCTGAAACCTTGCAGTTAGTATACTCTCCGTTCAATTTTATAAGAACTACTTTAACTAAATGATACTATTCACATATCTTGCTTTGACCATATTTTTTTAATAATATATAGATATAAATATTACTCCGTAGTATATAAGATCTTGCTTGATTTGTTTTGATGAGTATTTTCAAAATATCAAATTTTTATAATTTTTACTAATAGTTAATTAAAGATATTAGTGATTAAAATTGACATACGTGCAGTAGTCAAAATAGTTCTTATATTTTGGAACGGAGGAGTACAAAATAAAAAGATTAAATCGAACAACTTTAAAGTAGATAAGTGCGATGTCCGAGATTCGAACCTCGACCCCTACATATAAAATGCATGTCTCTTGTCAATTGATTTAAACAAGGAATGTTATTTTTTTATTTTTGAAGGAAAGCAAGTAATGTTTTTGTTACTTGAGAGTGTATCTATTAAATAAATCCAACTTTTTTGGTTTAAAATTGAATTTTATTTTCAGAAATAAATAAATACGATGGTAAGTAGTAATTATTAATTTCTAAATAAGCTTATTGGTCTTTAATCCGGTTCATTCATCCATCTACATACATTTCACAACAGTAAAACCAACCAACATTGAACTTGATGAGAGAAAGAAGAGTGTAGTTCAATAAAGATCCATGTGATTGTCATTTTCACCGGAAAACCAAAGGTAGCCACCGCCACCGTCAAACGTAATATCCAAATTTAGATCCAAACAAAAAGTCACAATCCGCATTCACACAATAATCCATCATAATCATAACCACTTTTTCTTATTATTATTTTCCACAATCCAAACACTCTTTTGCCCCATTCCTGGGACTAGGAGAACCAACACTGAAGAATCGAATCGAATCTCATTATCGATCCAATCTCAAATCGCTTAATTCATTGACAATTCAGCTGACACGCTTAACGCTACTCGCTGGCTGGGTGCTTTACCCTTCAAACTGCACCCTTCCAGAGGAACCCTAGGTATTCATTCTCATATCAATTCAATTCAAATCCATTGTTATTGTTTTACTCTATGCATCGATGAATAATCGGAATTGGATTGCGCTTAATTCTTCGATTTTAATATTTGTTTTTATTTTATCTTCACTTACTCTGTTTGCATGTTTGACTCTGTTCTTATATATGATGCTTTCGTTATTTTTTTGTGTTATCAATGTTCCCTTAGTTTCAGTTTCAACTTTATCTTAAGCCAAATCTATGATCCTGCACATTTCTCCTTATCTGACTAATCAAAGAGTTTATCTTTTCAGTAAGAATTTTGAATTTTGTTTTGATTTACTCATTTTATGTTAACATCCACCGGAGTATATGTCGTGGTTGTGTTAGATAAGCTTTGTCGGTGTCCGACATGTGACACAACACATGTGATTACGTTCAATTCATTCATTTTTTACGGGTGTCGCGTTGACTTTGTCTGGCAATGGTGGCCGTAGTATTTCATAGGTTACATGTCTAATTTTTATGATATTACTGCCCGTCTCATAAAAATTGTTCTATTTGAATTATGCGCGGTTTGTAAGAAAATGATTAGTTGTGTTGATTTTCATGATAAAATTGGTATCATTAACCAAAACACCCTTAAAATTAATAAATAAGGGTCTATTAGTGGAAAAAAAATATGTTGCATTAGTATTCTAAAGTGACAATTATTGAGACTGAAAAAAAAGTGTAAATGAGATGGAGGGAGTAAGTATTAGCCCCTAATGGAAGGTTGATTAGGATTGTTATGAAAGTGTTGTTATTTAAGGATGCAATTATGTTACTAAATATGGTATGTGATGTGAGGAATCTGGTAATTGGGTTGAGGTACACAAAAGTGGAACATTCTTTTTGGATGTTGTAGTTATCTTGTTAATTTGTAACACTGTGCTGTATGTTTATTGATGAACCTGTTTGTTTTTATATATTTTTCTTGTAGATGTTGCAGTTAAGTTCAAAATTGGCCGTTCGGCATTGGTGACGTAGAGTCACAGGGCCAATATGGCATTTGTAACCAAGATAAAATGGATTGTTCTTTCTGTAATCTCTTTATCTGTGGCGTCTATCATCATTCATCTGTCTTTGGCAAAGTTGTGGACTGTTAATATAGTGCCGTATAGTGCAATTGCAGCTTTTCCTGATGATTTTTCTTCTGTGGTGGGAAGGCAGGTTGGTTCATATCATAAATGTATTTGTTGCTTGTGTATGATCAAAATGCTTTGCCTTTCATTTAAGTACATCTTTGGATGGACGGGAACTAAAAGGAATAGAGGGTGAAATGTTTCAATTTTGAATATTTGTTCAAAATAACAGCCCCCTTCCTTTCCCTCCAAAAACCTCCATCCAAACAGACCCTAATATATTGAGTTTATTTGCTTGAAATGCTACAGGTTATAAAGAATAAGAAGCTATGGGGTTCCATAAAGTCTTTGGAAGCACTACAGCCTAGTTCCAACGCCAGAAGCAATTATACTGGTAATATATTTTTACTTAAATTTCTTAGCCTTCTATTAGGGAGGAGACATGCCACGACCAGAACTGTGCAATTTAGGCTCTTAATTTAGTGGGTATGGCATAAAACTTTGCCAATTCCTACTTTACATCTTTGGTGATTAGCCTTTTGTTTTCTTTTGCATTTGTAAGTTACATGTTAATATGAAGTCATATATTTATTTACCATTGCCAAGTTATAACCTAGTGACCACATTCTAGATTGTGAAAATATCTCTTCCATGCTATCATATCATATTAATATGTGTGTTGAATTACAAAGAGGAATCATGGATATTGTATAAAAACGCTAAACAACATTCAAGATGGAAGTTATAGATGTTGTGTTCATGACAGTTTAACATGCAATTCACAGTATTCGTTCTTATTTGAATGTGAATGATAAACAGGAGATACTCTTTTTGAAGACATAGACAAATGGAAGTTTTTTCCTCCATTGAAATGACTTTCATATTTAAAATGATTTTTAAATGAAATTTTGATTATTATCTTGTTTTGATACATTTTTTTTTTGTTGAGTGTAACTTAAGTGGCAAACTGAAGATTTATGTCATATCCTTAAGTTGGCTATAACTTTGGAGTTTTCTATAGATTGACTAAGAATATACATGACGGAGCCACCTTTTTTTGGTGATCTTGATGTTTGACAAATTTTAACAACGAGTAAACCGTTTTAAATATTTTCTATATTTCTTCATTGTGCTATTTTCATCCTCTACATTTTCCACTTCAAGTTTGTCTTTCTTTCTTTCCCAGTTCCCAAGGAGCATAGCAATGGTTTCATCTATGCAAAAGTTTTCGGTGGATTTGAAAAGATAAGATCATCGGTATGATCCTCCAGATGTGCAGAAGTTTTTTTTTTCTCCCTGTTGTGAAGTCATTCCTATTTTTTGCAATTTAACAACAGCTTTCTTGATTTATAGATATGTGATCTGGTCGCCATATCTAGGCTTTTAAATGCTACTCTTGTCATTCCAGAATTTCAAGAGAGTCTTCGCTCAAAAGGAGTAAGGTATGTGCTGCAAGTTTTGTGCAGTCATTAGCATGCCCCTGTGCTATATGCTACTAATATTTTCTTTCTGTGATGCATTTATATAATTTATTCTTGTTTTTTTTTAAAAATCAGCTCAAAGTTCAAGAGTTTTTCCTATCTTTATGATGAGGAGCAGTTCATAGCATATCTAAAAAATGATGTAATTATTGCAAAGACTCTGCCTGGAAGTTTGATGGAAAGGAGAAAAAGAAATGAATTTCCTACATTTAGGCCCTCAAGTTCAGCTTCTCCAAACTTTTACATCCAAGAAATTTTACCAAAGCTAAAGAAATCTAAGGTTATTGGATTAATTATTGCCAATGGTGGCGCATTGCAGGTATTTCGGTATCATGAAATTGTCAACTGATGCTATTGTTGCAAATTGCCATCTTGTAGATCTTCTGTTTTGTGGGGATATAAGATTTTATTGGAAGAAAGATAGTAAAATATTTCATCTCTATATCAAAAGTAGTTCATTCATGCTTAGAACTTTGAAGTTTTGTGATAACCTCTGGTTAAGGTTTTATTGTGTCCTGACTTTAGACTTCCATGCACATACTTGATCTGCTTTGCATAATTCTTATTCAAAAAAATCAATGTCTGAATATGTTAACAAATGCACGTAGTAAGTGGCAGACCTAAACTTGAACAAGTTCTTTATTCTAAAAGTTTCTTAGATTCCTGCATCATATAATATTTACTTTGCATATTGATTGCAAGTCAATTAGTATCTTTTTTTTTTCTTCTTTTTTTAATTCCTTAGGTTCCCTTCCTATTCGAGGAACTAAAGTATCTTCCTATTTCCTACATTTTGATCATTTAAAATATTAAATATAGGTTGCAATTCCTTCTGCATTTTGCCATCTCCTAAACCTTCCCATGCATTTTCTCTCTTTCAAATGCTTCCTTATGTTCTTTTTTGGTCAATGGAACTGCTTTTTTGTTTTCATTGTTCTGTTCAAAATCTTACTTGTTTTGTGTCTGCAGTCGGTACTCCCACCTACCATGGCAGAGATTCAAAGGTTAAGATGCAGGGTTTCATTCCAGGCCCTTCAATTTCGTCCAGAAATTCAAATGCTTGGTCGTCGTATGGTTAACAAGTATGAATTCGTTTCATGTAAACTAATTGATGTGCACAGATCACTTCGTTGTTATATTGGAATTTTTTTGTTTGTTTGGGGGTGGGGGTCTTTAATATGCATAATTTAGTTTGTTTTTGTTAACAAAATATTAAATCGTAGTTTGTTAGACTTAGAAGTTATGGGTATTATAATAGGACTGAAAAACGAATGAGACATAGTCAAAGTATTTAGCTAGTTGGTTACCTAATATATAGGCAGATATAAGGATATAGAATAATCATTTAGATTTATTTATATTGTGTAAACATGGTTATGGCTCAGTTGTAAGGGAAAACCCTTGGAGGAGAGATCTTTCTCTTTGTTCTACTCATTTTTCTGCCAAGAAATAAAATAATTCTTTTCTATTCTATTGCGGATTACTAACAATGTTTCCAGTAGAATTTTATATGGATTATAAAATAACATTTTATGGAGTTGATGACTTGATTTATGTATAAGAAATTTATTCTGTCTTTTTAGGTTGAGATCATTGAGGCAACCCTTCTTAGCATACCATCCCGGCCTACTAAGAGAAACCTTGGCATACAATGGTTGTGCAGAACTTTTTCAGGTTTGTGGTGTTTCTCTTCCTTACCATTACAAACGGAGATCTTATTCTACTTCTACAGTTCACAAATCTTTCTTGGGTACACCACTTCTGATTTCTTTTAAGTAGTGGATAGTACATTAGAAACTTGTAATATTTGAGTTGGAAGACAATATCATCCTTACCCTTTGCTTGCCTTTTTATTCCTTTCTCTTTGATTATTTTGTTTAAGGTTTTGTTTTGTTAGGATGTACACACTGAACTCATACAACATCGAAGGGCTCAAATGATAAAGGATAAAATTCTTGATGAGGATTTGAATGTGGATTCACACTTGCGAAGAGATAAAGGTCTATGTCCCCTCATGCCTGAAGAGGTATGCTAAATTTTCCAGTAGGGTTTCCTGGTAGGATTTTGTGCTTTATATCCTATTTTCAGTTATAATTGGTGTAATACGTTTTTTAAAATAACCTTTTGTACTCGGAGACAATGACTCCCCAACTTCATTCGACACTGGTCCTGGATGGATGCCAAGCTTGTATGTCAAGTGTTACCATCTGTATATAATATTTTATTAACATATAACCAAAACAGTCCCCAGAAATTGTTGGCTTGGGTATGATTTATTTTGCAACGACTGTAAAAGGTGAATATCTTTAAGACAGTTCCACAAGAACTGGATATTCAGTTTGTTTGCTTGAAGTAGACTCGTAACGCCCCTACTGAAAATATTTAGAAATTGCATGTTTCCACTCAAGTATATGTACTTTGAAACAGAGTTATTCTCTTGCTTTTATGATTTACATACTCTTAGGGGAAGTTGTGAATCATTCTATAAAAATGCATAAATTTATTTGAGTCATTTGAAAAACTTTAGCATTTGCTTTGCTGGTTTGCAATTTTGTGCAAATGTGATAAAAATTGAGTTATCCTTATCAATTTTCTTCAAATAATATAATATGATTGGACTAAAAGATTTGATGAACAAATTCATTAATGATATTGATAGATTTGAAGTAATTTTGTGTGTGTGTGTGGGGGGGGGTGGGGGGTGCAAGATACTGTTACCACAACTTGAACACGTGACCTTATGTCACATGGCGTGAACTGTGAAGTCCAATGGCTGTGCTGTGGCTTTCCTTTGGTTAGTTGGAACATTAATATTTGTAAACTAGTACTCATCCTTCCCTTGATGCCTAAATTACTGGTTCAACTATGCAAATTATTAAGCTGACACTAAAATACTTTAAAACGGTTAACTGGTGCTATCAATCCAGCAATGGGAAGATCTAGGGAAAGATCAAATTCATTTCAGATATATTTTAGGTATCCTTGCCTTGTATTTGCTAGAGGCTGATTCCATGGCTCAAATTTGTGACCTAGTCATATGGCAATAAACTCCAACCATTGCACTACATCCTGCTCCACTCAACACTTATAAACTTTGCTTCAGTAAAATTTCGAACTAGATGTATTGAAATCAAGAATTTTAAAATTGAAAATAATAAATTCATTTTGCACCCAAAATATGTGTAGAGCAACTCTAAGATGCCAATGGCTCACGATTGTGCATGCAAGATCCTAGCCTGAGCGCAACCGGTTTTACAATTAAAATTGAAGTAATGTGGCCTTTTGGGAACATTGCTTTCATTTATATGGATAAATATGGATTGCCTTTTGGAATTTAAAAAATTTACTATACGGAGGTTAGATTTGTTATTTTGTTTCAACTTTTGCAGGTTGGCATTCTCCTTCGGGTGATGGGTTATCCTTCCAAAACAATAATTTATCTAGCTGGCTCTGAAACATTTGGAGGTCAACGTGTTTTGATTCCTTTACGGTCCATGTTTATCAATACACTAGATCGCACTTCCTTGTGCAGTGAGAAAGAATTGTCTGACTTGGTTGGACCTGAAACACCTCTTCCTCAAAATATTTTCCGACCACCTCCTACAAAAAGCGAGAAAGAACTTAAAGAAGAATGGAAGAAGGCTGGTCCTCGGCCTCGGCCTCTTCCTCCACCTCCAGATAGACCAATTTACCAGCATGAAAAAGAAGGCTGGTATGGTTGGATCAATGAGACCCCTACAGAACCTGATCCTTCACCTATGGATCTGAGGATGAAAGCACACAGATTACTTTGGGATGCACTAGATTACATTGTTTCTTTGGAAGCAGATGCCTTCTTTCCTGGATATAACAATGATGGAAGTGGATGGCCAGATTTTTCAAGCCTTGTCATGGGACATCGGCTGTACGAGACTGCTTCTTCTAGAACATACCGTCCGGACAGGTAAATGCTCTTCGGTGTTGGTCTCAATTTATTGATATTCGTTAAGGAAGTATGATATAAAAAGGTTTCATAAAAATCATCGAATTCCCTTATTTTATTGGGGAACTAGAATTATACCAAGTTACAGAGTTAACTGAGCGGTAAACGATAGCATTATTTTGTGACCTCTTTCTTTTTGGGCTGGAGCTAAGTGGGGAAGGGATGAAGATATAGAGAAAACAAGCCACGTTATATCCTTTTACCCCACTTCAATAACCAACAATGCTTCTCACAGATGGAATGTTGTGTCTTGGCTCTTGATTGAATATTTATCTTTTTTTTTTTTTTGAATGGCAAATTGTTAGTTGTTACTTGTTAGTATATTACATTGTTATGTTAGTTTTTCTCCTTGCTAGGACTTGAACCCTGGACTTCTAACTACTTGACCCTTATGCTAGTTGAGCTACCCATCCCACCCCAGTGATTGAATATTTATCTAACGAACACTATTACAACTTTCTTCGGTCCTGTTTCAGACACCCATACCTGTCAGTATTTAAACAATGCTAGACAAGACAATCCTCTTGTAGCAGAATAACAATGCTAGGATCTGGATATTTGTTTTTCTGTGCATAAGTTGTGTGTCCGATATGCCTTCCTTTCCACCTATGCTTTTAGAATCCGGTATTTCTTTTTATTGATTGTCTTGATGCCTTGAGAATTGCATGTATATCTGTATCTAAAGTGATGAGTATGATAAACTTCTGGTTCTGCACTTCAAACTTGTCGACATTCTAATTATTTGAAAATCATGTAGTTTGTGGTTTTGGTTAGTTGGAATTTTTCTATTGAAATTTCCCTAAATTTTACATTTTATTGTGACACTATTTCATCTCGTTTCTTACAGGAAAGTTGTTGCGGAATTTTTCAACATGACACGTGATAATTTGTACCATCCAAAACATAATTGGGCAATTTTAGTGCAAGAACACCTTAACAAAAGTATGACTGAAGAAGGCCTCATAAGGCAAGCTCTCTTGTCAAAACCAGCAATGTTCCTTTCACATCCACTTCCAGAATGCTCTTGTAGAGTAGCTTCTGCCAATGTTGCTAATCGTGTCAGAGGCGAGGATGGCCAAGTTCTATATGGAGGCGAAGACATTTGCCCCAAATGGATGCTGCATGCTTCGTCAGGGAAAGAAGGCGTCAAATCCGAAGATGATGGGCTGCCAGATTATGAAAGTAATGATTTTGTTGATGAATCTCAGTCTGACAAAAATGGTGGCAAAACCAATCAGACTCAAGTCTGGGATCAAGATGAGGAAATGGATCCAAATGACTAAAAGTGTGCGTGCATATCATTCATAACTACAGTCTATAGTTATACAGCATCGAATTTTTCCGAAATTTGAGAGGTATAGGTTATAAAGTGCTCCGGCAATGTACACAACTCAATGCTATCCTTGTTGAGCATATATGGGCATTCAAATATATTCTTTCATTGATTTTTGGGTTATTTTTCATAGACAAAAGATAACAGTTTTTTTCTTTTATTTTTCACGTTCCACTTTCAACCGAATTTTTGTTGTAACATACACATTACAAAAAGAATGAAAAAAGATCAACTGTCTGCATAACTGGAGAAGAGCAGATGAAGTTAGAAACATATTTTGTGTTTACAGTATTCAATATATGGCTGCTATCCATTTTTTAATGTTTTGTACAATATCACTTTCTTCTCTTTTTCAATTAATGGATGTATTAACTTCGATCTCTCAAGTTTAGTGTGATGAATATATGATAACAGGCTATCCATGGATACAGAGCAAAGTGTTGATACCCATTGACTAATATGACATTTTCCTTTTTAATTGTAATTAAGAATTAATTACCCAACATGACTACATACGAGCTAGGTAACAAATAAAATCAAGAAAAAAATAAAATAAAACTTCATATTCTCGTGAAATCTTGGCAATATAAAACTGAGGAAGCATTGAGAACTAATTTATGTAGGCTATCTATGTAACTCTAAACTGTTTATTTGTGCTTGAATTTCATAACAAATACTGGTCAATTCCAATTCATATTTCTTCTTTATTTTCCATTTTCAGTATCATTAGAATTAGAAATTTGTTCACCAAATATAATGTATGTGTATGCATTAATGCATATAAGATCAACTATTTGTAGGATAGAAGTTAGATGAACAATCCCACAAAAACTAATAAATAAAATCACACATAGATTGCGGTATATAATTATAGATTAAAAGTACGATTCAAGTAAAATAAATTTTAAAACAAAAAGGACTTGGTATAAATAAAAAAATACCTCCAAGATTAAAATATAAAGGAAATAAAAATTATATACAAATACTTCGTCAGTAGAGATATCTTCTAGAACATAGTTAAAGAATAGATAGTACAATGTCAAACTTTTAGCACAAACCGACCTTAGCTCAGTTGGTAGAGCGGAGGACTGTAGTTGGTAATCAAGCTGTCATCCTTAGGTCGCTGGTTCGAATCCGGCAGGTCGGAGTTTTGCTTTATTTTGCCTTGAATTTTGTTTTCTAAATATTCTTTCGGACATGGTGGTAATTGAGGAAAAATTTTGCCCTTTTAAATTTCATTTGTTTACCAAACAATCAATACTTTATGGAGTCTATTAATTTTTATTAAAAAAAAAAAATCATTATCATTTACTACATTAATATTAATACAAAGGATAGCTACATAAAAAAATGATGAGAGAGAAAAACACATAAAAAATAATTGGAGAGAATCAGTGGATTTGGATCCTCTCCGATTATTTTTATGTGTCTTTCTCTCTCATGTGAAGAGAGAGAAATTAATAATAAAAAATAAACAAGTAATGATGAGAGAGAAAGACACATAAAAATAATTGGAGAGAAAAAATTGGAGAGGATCCAAATCCTTTTTCAGTTGGTAGGAACAGTATATTATATATATTCAGGGGCTGAAGCTCGAATCTGGACAACTTATTTTTAATTTGGTTGGGCATCGATATACAACAGAAAAAGTTCAATGACATGTATATTTTTATATTAATTGATATAAAAAATATTTATAATTTCAATTGAATTTTGTCAAGATGATGTTATCCAACTAAATATCGGGATAGCTAAAAATTTACCAAAAATATATGCAGAAGTAAAATTATACTAGTTTGAGTTCAACAGATAAAAAATGTGTATTAGATGCGATGTTTTAAAGAGTGTATTGTTATTTGTTTATTTATTTTTTGACAAATTGTATTGTTATTGTTTTTGATAAAATCTTGTTATTGTTATTGTTAGAAGAAATTACACTAATCTTCCTTAGGTCTGTTTGATTCGGGGTAGAAGGAATAGAGGAGAGAGGAGAAAATATTTTTAAATTTTAATTATGTGTGTTTGATTCAATTGTTAGGGTTTAGATAGTGTTTAGTTGAAGGGAGCAAAAGTTCCCATAAACTAATTTTTTACTTCCCACCAAATTATAAAATTTGAAGGGAGGGAAGTTATCTAAAGTTTTATTATAGTGTCAAAATTATCCTCCATTAATTATAAAATTTCAATATTACCCTTATTATAATTTTCTGACAAATAAATCAACAGAAACATTTTGATGTTTTTTACAATGGTTTTTTCATTTTTCATTTGATTTCAATTCAAAAAGTCTATTGTTCAAGTTGTACGTTGGCTCTTTAAGTTCTAGAATTCATAGATAAAACCAATGTAATCTGCTCCTAAAGTCAATGGAAATTTCATCAAACTAAACACAATTTCTTTGTTGCTGGAAAATAGTACTTGCTAAATAGTAAACACCATTTCTTTGTTGCTGGAAAACAGTACTAGCCAAGTACTCATGCATGTAAGAACTGATATGGTTTTTTGTATTTGTGGTATTGCGGAATTTGGTGAGGTATTGTTACATGGAGAATTTTTTTTTTTTTTTTTCATTATATTCACAACTATATGGCTCTATATATAGAGCTACATAAAAAACAAATCACATAATTTAAATAACAAACAAATCCTATAAATTATAAAAGAATACTTAAAATTCTAAACAAAATATAAATCATAAACTCTAATATTATTTTATTTCAAATATAAATATAAAATATATTTAAGACTAAAATCTTCAAAAAAAAGATATTCTGACATTATTCTCAACACTTCTCCTTGACTGAATATCTTTTTGTTGTACCCAATCCGAGATTTGTGCTGAATTATTTTTTTTTTCCTTTCTTTTTTTGTTTGTTGTCGTTCCTCAATACTCCTCCTTGACCGGATATCTTTGTGTTGTATCCAGCCTGAGATTTGAATTGAAAAACTTTTGTTTGTTGTCGTTCCTCAATACTCCTTGACCGGATATCTTTGTGTTGTATCCAACCTGAGATTTGAATTGAAAAACTTTTTAACACTCCTCCCCAACTAAATATCTTTGTGTTGTATCCAGCACGAGATTCATGTTGATTTTTTTTTTTTGTATGGGTTTTGGGTTTTGTAATACATGTGTATGTATCCTTTGTTACGTGTTATGAATTTTATAATACATGTGTAGGTATCATATTTTTCATGTATTGGTTTTGGTTTTTATTTTGGTTTATTACATGTGCATATTTCATGTAACACATAAAGATGTAGTTATGGTTATGATTTTTGGTTATGAGATTTTGTTGATTTCTTCTTTTTCTTCGTCATCTTCATCTTCTCCTTCTTCCATCTTCACGGGTCCAAATGAACCTTGGCGCTCTGATGCCACTGGTTTTTTGTGTTTTTGGTATTACGGAATTTGGTGAGGTATATTTGATGGAGAAACCGGAGAAGAAAGTATATTGTTACATGAAGAATACTCTCATGTTTTTTTTTTTCTTTCTCATTATATTCATAACTATATGACTCTATATATAGAGCTACATAAAAAACAAATCATATAATTTAAATGACAAACAAATCCTATAAATTTTAAAAGAATACTTAAAATTCTAAACAAAATATAAATCATAAACCCTAATATTATTTTATTTCAAATATAAATATAAAATATATTTAAGACTAAAATCTTTAAAAAAAAATATTCTGGCATTATTCTCAACAAGAACGGTGTGTATCAACATTTCGTTATTGCTGGAAAATAGTACTAGCCAGTTTGACTATTTTGAGCTAGATTCTTTTTTCTTTCGAGCTAGATTCATCTATGAATGATTCATCTTATTAAATATTTTCTTAGTACGTAATTTCAAAAATAAATAAATTATTATGATTATTATTAGGCTATCTATCATTGTTATTTCTTACATGTAAAAATAAAAATAATATTAAGTTTTTGAAACACGAGTATTATAAGATTTTAAGAATAAAATGGTAAATTAAATTTAAAATACCTCTAATCTCCTTGTGAATCAAACAAATATTTAATTAAAATATCTAACCTTCCCTCCGCTCCCTTTCTCTCAATTAAAATCTTTTTCCTCCCCTATTTTCCATTGAACCAAACAAACCCTTAAAGATAAGTGTAAATGTAAGACACACTCCTATTTTTTTACCGAGAATACCTCTCCCTTAATTGTTTGATATTTACACCCTTCACACTAATTTTGTCTCTTAACAATCTAACTCCATATTTAATCAGATTTTATTTATCTTGCGATTGAACTCTGGATTAACGGCTCTTTTTCTGATAATCATACGGTTAAATTAATGGGAAAAAAAAACAGGATCACTCCATTTACTTTTTTCTTTTATAATATAAAACGTGTTTCACACTTTCACTTGTCATCACAAAACAACCTCTTCCTTTATTTTCGTACGGTGTTGTTATGCTTATTAATTAAGATGGTTTCTCTTCCCACCCCCTCATGTCTCTTTCACCCCCCCCCCCCCAAAAAAATGGGCCCATGTTGTAAACTGAGGCCCAAACCCGTTTTAGATCCATAAATTTTAACCCTAATCCCATGTCTCACTTTTCTCTTTCTCTCCATTCTCTCGATTACGAACGGGTTCGTGTTTTCCAGCTTCTGTTTCAGTTTCGCGAAGGTTCAAATTGGTACTCAAGCTGTAATCTTTCTGGTATGGCATACATTAAATCATATCTTAATTCTTGAATTTGCATTGATTTCACGCTTCTATTCAGTTTTGAATGTTCCTCTATTCAATTAGGGTTTTTGAGGTAAATTTGATCTCATTTTTATTCCGCAGCTTCTTTTGCCCCAATTTCTCTTGTCATTGATTGCATTTTCCAAAGATGCTGCTTAGTGCTTAATAATAACCAAATTGGATGATTAGTAACCAAATTGGATGATTTGTTTGTGTTTAAAGGTTGTATTTTTCACCTGGCCAAAGTCAATAATTAGTGGTTAATGTTAGTATTTACAATCGTTCATCGGGACTTGAACTCGGGCTCCTTTAACCCTTAGCTGAGACCAATTGAGCTGCCTAACCCGCCAAGGATTTGTGTATTATTTACATGGGTAGTTAAGATAGTGAGGTGAGGGTATAGAAATATAGTACCAGTACATTTCGAGGACAATAAGTTGATAAAAGAACTGTATATAAATACAATAAGGGGGTAATGTTGAGAAATTTTGAAAGCGGTTAAAAGAGAGATGAGTAAGGTAACTTGTTGAGTATATGTTGATCATAATTTGATCTCATGACACCAATGCTTTCTTTATGATAGATGACAAGCGCTTGGAACAAATATGAGCTTTGCATTCAAACATAGGGATATAGAGTGGGAGTGGGAGAATCGGGGTGGAAATGTGGTTATTTTTTTAAATAAATGGAGATTCTTCCTCACTCTCAGAAGGTGTATGCCTGCTAATAATCTGGAAAGGATGAGGAGATCAAATTTATTTTCAATATTGTTATAAGCTTTGGAGCATCTTTGGAGCAAATGAGCAATGGAGCTTGTGGAGCACGGCTCATCTCAAGGATTGCTCTCTTGGTTTGCTTCATAGTTTTGGTTTTTATTTACTTTTGTTTGTGTAATCATTAGAGTAATGATGATAGTTAGATGTTTCAGGTTTTGGCGTGGCTTCAGAAAGTAATAGATTTTTCTACTTTGCTGATGAGCTTCTGTTTTTGTTTGTAGTGGAAAATATGAGTAGTCGCTTTTCTCGCACGATCTATGTTGGCAACCTGCCCTCTGATATAAGAGAATCAGAAATTGAAGATTTATTCTACAAGGTTTGATCCGTGTGCTTTTTGTGTTTCATGTTATGCTGCTTTCATTTCATGATATTTTGTGTTTGTTCGGTTTGCTTGCTTGCTGAATTTGTCTATATTCACCTATTGTCTGGAACCGACCTTTACACCATTGTAAATTTTGAACTGTGAATTCTCTATTCAAAACTGAATTTTCTACTATTTTTTTAGTTTTAAATTACAGGTAATCAAATATAGTTATGTTATCTAATGAGTAAATATCTTGAAAAATGAGTCATGGTTCAAATTAGATGAAAACAATTAATGGGAAAAGGTCTTGGTGGTTGTTTGTTGTATTAACTGACAAGCAAATAGTATGCATTACTCAATTCTTGTGACTTACAAGCAAGGATAAAGAATCATCTTAAATTCTTGACCACCCATACTGACATTTTTTCTGTGGACCTCATTTATTTACCTTTGAATGGGCTATAGTTTACTGAGCTTTATTAACTTAAGGATTTGACTTTCTTTTTTAGTTATTTCTATTGCTTGATGTTTATCTTATAGTATGTAGTTTCAAGGGTCAATGGGTGGGGTGGTTGCTGTGTATTAGTGTAGTCATTTTACATTGGTTTTCCATTATTCCTTCAACAGTATGGTCGCATCATGGAAATTGAATTGAAGGTTCCTCCTCGCCCTCCGTGTTATTGTTTTGTTGAGGTATTTATCATTACTCTTTTATATTTTTTTTTCTGGGCAATGCTCTGTATCCTTTTTCTCACCACTTGATTACTTGTATTTTGGCTTGGTAGTTTGACAATGCACGAGATGCGGAAGATGCAATTCGGGGACGGGATGGTTACAACTTCGATGGATGTCGATTAAGGGTAAGGAGCTGTTCCAACTTTTTTCTTGTGAGGTGAATTCTTTCTTTGGTACGACTCATCCGTTCTTGTTATAGGTGGAGCTTGCCCATGGAGGTAGAGGGCCATCATCAAGTGATCGACGTGGGTATGGAGGTGGTGATGGTGGAGGCCGTGGCAGTGGCGGCGGTGGCGGTGCTGGTGGTGGCCGTTTTGGTGTCTCACGCCATTCTGAATTTCGAGGTGTGTATATCTGGAGATTCCTTTTTCGATATAAAAAATGATAGGGAACATATGGTGACTGGTCATTTTATTTTCAGTTAGATGTCACCAATTTAGCTCTGATTATAGCATGTTTATCATTCTTTAAGTAAGAATTAAAATTTCTGTCCAAAAGAGAATTCAAATTTCCTGGATTCATCATTCATGACATTTTAAGATTTTTCACCCTGAGAACTCTGGAATCGTTGTCCATGACTCTCATCTGTGACTGCATGTGTATGAATTCAAAATTTTCAGAAATTTTCCGCGCATGTTTTTTTTTTTCCTTTATGTGCTTTATAAATTACAAATCAACCATAATTTTCAGAAATATTTGTTTAATGTGTATTATTACAAATCAACCATAATTGTCGAAGATATTTTTGTTTTCATATTTTTTCGTGATTTTGCATGCACCACAATATCTTAAGTTTTTATGGTTAACTACAGTTATTGTTCGTGGACTCCCATCTTCTGCATCCTGGCAAGATTTGAAGGTATCAAAATGTTCATACTGAAAAATCACAAATAACAAATACTCAAATCAACATCCTCTAATTTTAATATTTGGTTTCAGGATCATATGCGAAAAGCTGGTGATGTTTGTTTTGCTGAAGTTTCCCGTGATAGTGAAGGTACACATTCATTTTGGTTTGTGTTTTGCTATGTCTTTATCAGGTTTTTACCATTTTCTATATTTATGCTGTTGTATCATGTATGGTCCATGCTTTTTTATTTTCTGCTCCATCTGAGTGGTATGCAAGAAACCAAGGTCCGACTAAAAGACAAATAACTTAGGTCGAATCTTCCATCTGTTTTATATAAAGTTGATAATATTTTTATTGGTTGAAGCATCAGCCCCACATTTGGTCAGTTTGACATTAGTGACCATGGGAGTAGACATCCCTTGTGCTTCTGACTTAAAGACCTGTCTTCCCAATTGTTTCAGTGCTCTCATTTTAGTTTAGTTACTAGGTGCTGAATGAGTGTTAGAGCATCACCATTTATAACAATGTCTACGGGTACCAGAATTAGCCCGTGATATCAGATTACTACTAGCTTTACGTTTTTGGGAATATATTCATTTTCCAGTATATTTCTGTGCTAGCAATGTAGTTATTGTTCCTATCGCTCATAAGGTTTTTTCTGTTCAGGGACTTTTGGCCTTGTTGATTACACTAATTATGATGACATGAAATATGCTGTAAGTGTTTCATTTTGATGAATTATGCCAATATTGATACTATATTCCTCTTCCATTAAAGCATACTTTCTTTTTCACAGATTCGGAAACTGGACGATACTGAGTTTAGAAATCCTTGGGCGAGATCATATATTCGGGTAAAATCTACAGTAATATTTTAAGATGGGATTGTTGTACCCTTGTTTGTCTTGTCTTTGTTTCTTTTTCTATTAAATGAAGTCGCATGTGGCACATGATGCTTGAGTTCAGGACTATTTCACGGTTTGTATGAGACGCATTATCTGGAGACTTGTACATAAATAGAAGTATTATCTTGCAGGTGAGGAAGTATGAGAGCAGTCGTTCAAGGAGCCGCAGCAGAAGCCCCAGCAGGAGCAGAAGTCCGAAAAGGGCTAGAAGGTGCTGTCACTTTCTGATGTTGACTTGTATAGTACATTGTCATGCCTTTTAGACATACACACTTGATATGAAAAATCGTTTTGTTTCATTCCGCAGTAGATCTTTGGAGCGATCTGTGTCTAGGTCACGATCTATTTCCAGGTCTAGGTCTAGGTCCAGGTCCAGATCCAGATCCAGATCAGCATCGCCAATCAAGCCTTCCAAGTATGAAAAACATACTGTACTTAGATATGATTTTATTTTTTTAATTTTAGTGCAGATCCACCATTTTTATGCTCTTAATTTTTTTATCCAATTACAGGCCAAGATCACGATCACGTTCAGCATCTCCTCCACGATCACCACGCCAGGTAATTAAAGCATATTAAATGATTCAGAATTACCATGAAGTTCTTGTAGCAAAGAATCAAACAAAATTAAATTGGAAATATTTCCAATAACTCAATTTGTATTAAAGGATTAAACTTGTATTTAACATTAAAGAATCAAACAAAATTAAATTGGAAATATTTTCCCACTGTTGTTTCCACTTAATATGAAAATTTTTGTTTAAAGATACGGTTGTTTTCCCAATAATTCTGAAAGTTGGATGGAATTAATATTTTGGTTGTCATATAAAGCACATGTTGCATTGTTACTTTAAAGTTCAATTAGTGATGAACACTGATACATTTATTTCCTTGTTTATTTACTAAAATAAAGTAGTAATTCACACAAGTTTTAGTTGTGCTTACCTATTTCTTGTTTTTGTATATTTATTATAGAAATTTGTTATGTCTCTTAAGAAGCATGAACTTTTATGCAGGTTCTGTCTGGTAGTGGTTGATTTCTTGAGAATGCATGTGGATCTCCGAAACTCCAGCACTATTCTGGGAAGTATTGGAATTATGATTGAGGATGTTTGAATTGTTATTGGATAATTATTGTACCAGAGTTTTTATTGGTTTTTATCAGTTTGGTTATTCTGTAGGGAGCTTAAACTAGACTTAACTTGCTCTACCATATTGGTGTTGTTTGTATCAAACATGAATATCGGATATTATCCCTGGTTATTGTCCTTTCAACAATTACTATTAGTATTAACATTTTCAGGTATATTTAAGTTTGACAATTGTTGGTCTGAAACATATTTAAGTTTAACATGTAATTCCAGCAAAGCTTGTGCACTCTTTGAATATGGTTGTCTTATTAGGTGAAGATTGAACAAACCTGAATTCCAGCAAAGTTTAACATGTTATTCTCATTTGTGGTTTGTTACTACAGAAAATCTAATGTTTTTTATATTTCAAATTAATTTTAAACTGTCACCCAATAAGCATTTTGTATTCTTTCAAATCATGGATATTTTAGAAATAGTTGAATGACATCTCACATTTATGGTTTCTTATTGAATGACTCTGGAAAACTATTTTCCATGATTGATGTATTTATTAAACTCTATTTTCAATCTGTCAAATAAATGGGCCATATGAGTCGAACAATTGAAACTTTGGACAAAGGTCCAACAATTACTAGGTAGAGTAACCCTCTTACAATCAGACCTAAAAAAGGCTTTGAGTTGAGCCTAACCTTTTCATCGATGAAAAATTCTCTTCTCATTTCCCTTGGTTTTTTCCTATTCCGTTTTTTCAATTTTGCTCTTGGTTAAAAATTTTGAAATGTGTTTTCTGAAGTTTTTCTAGTTCAAATTTGAAACAAATTCAGAAAACACATTATGAAGTGTTTTTCAAAGGCAAAAAGAAAATTCGGAAAACGTGTTTCGAATTTTTTAACCAAAGACAAAAATAGAAAAATGAGGGTAGAAAAGAACCACCGAGTGGGAAGAGAATTTTTCTTCACCGATATGTAGTTGTAAATGGAAAATTTTACATGGACTTCTGTGGCCCACTGTATATCAGTATTTAAAATAAAAAATAGAATTCGAATGACAAGAAATAAAAAATAGAATTCGAATGACAAGAAGATGTTTGCTTAAAAGCATAAATTTATGGTCATTGTTATATTTAAAATTGAAATAATGACTTAATTGATATTAATTTGATTAAAACAACAAAAAATTAAAATGTAAGTCGTATTAATGGATGTCAATCCTTTTTTTTTTTTTTTGTATTAACCATCTTGTACCCAGGGAAGGAGACCCGGTAATCTAGAGTTCGACTACGAAGTATTCAAACTCGGATTCTCCAAACGATTTTTTCAATATGAGCTTGTAAGCTATAAGTCATAAATTTAAAATTTTGTATTGACAAATAGAATCTTTATACTTTTTATGACTCATAATTTTTGTATTTAATTCATATATTATAATTTTTAAGTGGTTTACCCAGTAAATTTTTCCTTGGCTCCGCGGCATCTACTATTTTATTTTGTTTTGTTTCAAAGATATTTAAGTAAAAATCATGCACACTGGTTTATAAAAATGAATGTACTCTGATATATCAAATGTTTTTATAATTTTTTATCATTTAAATTGTACTTGTCGAATACATCTACTAGTAAAATTATATAATGTACTGTATGAATAAAAAATAAATGTTTTTATGAAATTTACTCCATCTAGTTCTATATATAAGAAAGGCTCATGTTAACATGTGCATATAGGGCACATGTTAAGGTATCTTAATATAGAAATTTAACATTTAATGATACAAAAATTTAATGCTTAAAAGGTTAAAATTTAATACTTCAACATTTAATACTTTCTATTTTTGCTTTCTTAACATGTGTCATTGATGCACATGTTAACATTCTCCTATAAGAAAAAGCTTACTTTTTAGATACATTGTATAATTGTTTAGATACATCAATTCTACAATAAATCTAAAAAGTAAACTCTTTCTTATATATAGACCGGAAGGAGTATGACTGTAATTTCCTTTTAACTCATCGTGAAGAGGAAATTAGAAAGATAGGTCCAAGATATGGCTGAGGAGAATTCAATCAATATAAGAAGACAGCACTTGAATTTCAATATTACCAGTTCCCAAGGCAAAGGTTTATGACTCTTTATGACTTATGAGCCTCTCTTGGTTGAACGTTGAAAAATTGAGTACAATTCAATGGCTTGCGTTGCATTTTTCAAATATTGTACACGCTTGCAAAATTAATTAATTTAATCTCTTCCTCCCCCTCCTATTGCAAAATTAATTTAATCTCCTCCTCTTCCTCCTAATAAAAGCACTACTGTACTCCTTACATCAGCGACGAGGAATTTTCAATAGTTGGACAATAATCATAAATTTAGTGACTAGCTATAAAACGAATTATTTGAGCTAATTTATGAGCTACTCGATTGAATTGTCTTCTAACATAATTGATATGAAAGTTCTCAAACTTATCAAGTGCTCTAGATCTATTTAGTTCAAAGCAGATAGAACGGAGGGAAGAGGAGGAAATGTTTTTAATTAAATGTGGGAGGGGATTGAAGGGAAGATATGTTATTACAATGCAACAATTATATCATGCGTATACTCTTTTATTTTGTTTTCAAATAATTTTTTTGTCACATATAATTAATATCTTATGTATACCTTTTTTGTTTTATACTTTATTTTTAATATATTGTTTTATAATTTTTTGTTTTAGTGTATTATATATATATATATGAGTTTTGATAACTTATACCCACCTAAAAATATGAAAGTCTAAGTTAGTAAGGTGCACATTTTCACTTTGGACAAAAAAATCAATTACCACTAATCAAACATGTTATAAATAAAAGCGTAGTTATGTCAATGTCATTTAATTAATTAAAGAAAATAATTAATTGAAGTGGGAAAGTCATGTGTCTTTCAAGCAACTTCATCTGTCCGATAAATCAAGTGTTGCATGTTAAGCCATGTGTCCCTTTTAAAATAAAGTGGGTGTAAATTAGCAAAGTGGATGCAAATTAAGGAACATTTTAAATGAAAGTTACAAAAATATCCCTCAAGTTATTAGTTTTAAATAATAAATATGAATTATTTTTTTTGTCAAAAGTGAAAAGTTACACCTTATTAACTTAGACCTTCATGTTTTTAGGTGTGTCTAAGTTAGCAAACCTCGTATGTGTGTGTGTATATATATATTACTATTAATAAATTGTTTTCTAAATATTTTCATATTTATTCTATCAAAAATATTCTCATCTATCAAAATATTTAAAAAAACACATTTAAAGTCATATAAAGATTTTAATAAATCGGTACCCAAAATAAAAGTTTTTAATAAATTACCATAATAATAGTCAAACTATCATTTAAAAATAATATATTATAAGTCTCTAATTGAAATTTCTCTTAAATGAATCAGGAGGATTACTTGTAACCGACAATAATTTAGTCTAAGTAATAAGGGGTTTGGTCCTCTTACACATGTGATTAAATGATTAGGGTGCGTTTGATCTGCTAAAAAACAGGGGACTGGACAGGACAACTTTTATTGTACCCTGTTTGATTCAGAAACTGTTTATGGGACTGGACAAATAGGCAGTAAGGGACAGGACAAAAACAAGAATTTTTGTGCCCTACTGAACCACAGTACAACTTTTTGTCCACCGTACAACTATAAAAGATACGAAAATACCCATTTTATTTTTTAATATAAAAAATATTATCTCTCTATCTCTCTCTAATGCAGTTTTGTCCTGTCCTGTATTATCTTGTTCTGTCCTGTACTGTGCTGTTCTGTCCTGTCCAGTACCTACTGTTTTGCAAATCAAACGCACCCTTAGGGATTCAATTTCTGACTCATATATTGGTAGGAGGGAAAAAATGTTACTTGTAGAAAATTATTGATAATTAGAATAATAAATAATTGTTTCTTCCGTGTAGGCTGTAGCCATGCCAACTTTAAACTAGTTAAAATTTCTGTTAAATTTTTTTTGTCCTTATAAAACTTTCCATTTACTTTGATCAAATGTTATTTGAGTGACAAAATAACCTTCAAATTCATCAATTCATCCACCATTACCATTTGTGGAAATGCTACCAAAACATTCTCTTCCAAAATTTCTAAGAGTTTGTTTGGTTTGCAAAATATAAATACCGGACAAAATAGTATAGGATGTTATAAGACAGAATAATATAAGACAAAAGCTTAAGGTTTGAACAAATTTTGTGTTGTACGATTTTTGGTGAACAAAATGTTATTTTCGTATTTTAAACAACTTGTGCAGATAACGAAACATTGTCTCGTGGTTATTGGGAGATAAGAATTTTAGTTTATGTTTTATCACTTGACCTCTAGTTTGTTCAGTATCAGAAACAGTTTTAAAATCAAACACAGTATAAAATAATTTTTTTAAGAAGCTAAATTAGCCCACCTAAATTGGCACTAGGGAGACTGTTGGTAAAAGGGAGCTCTTCTCATTAATCATTCAACATAAGAGTACAATGCCTTATATAGGCTACAAACAGTGAGATCAATATTCAGGCCCAAAAGCTAAAGAGGCCCAATATAGAGTTAGTCCTACACCTGAAAGTATACCTAACAATCCATCCCTTAAAGTGAATTTCTAAACAAACAGAAATCAGTTTACAACAGATGCATCAAGCATTCCAATGCCCTCCCTTAATTTGCAAAAGGATTCAAGTTTCAAGGGTTTGGTGAGCATGTCAGCTAGTTGATCCTGTGTGCTACAGTGCCTGAGCTCAATCACAGCTTCCTTAGTGAGATTTCTAAGAAAGTGATATCTCACATCTATATGCTTGCATCTCCCATGCATGACTGGATTCTTGGACAATTTAATGGTGGAGCTATTATCACACATGATGACAGAAGCATTCTCTTGTTCAACCTTCAAGTAACTAAGAACATTTCTCAACCAAACTCCTTGACAAGCACTGGAGGCTGCAGCTACATACTCTGCCTCTGTGGTGGATAGTGTAACTATTGGTTGTTTTTTAGAGGACCAAGATATAGCACCAGTGCCCAGTTTGAACACATACCCAGATGTACTTTTTCTATCATCACAATCACCTGCATAATCTGAATCAGTCCATCCTTCCAGCAGTAATCTTCTTTTATTCTCACGCCTGTACATGATTCCTAGACTCAGAGAGCCTTTCACATATCTCATGATTCTTTTTACAGCAGCCACATGAATTTCTGTTGGCCTCTCCATGTATCTAGCTACTAAGCACATTGAATAGGCAAGATCAGGTCTTGTAGCTAGCATATACATTAAGCATCCAACCATCTGTTTATATAAGGTAGCATCAGCAGCTTTTCCACTTTCATCTCTGGTAAGTTTACAGCCAGGGACGATAGGACTGCATACTTTGTTGCACTGTTCCATACCAAACCTCCTCAAGATCTCTGTTGCATATTTCTGCTGATGAATGAGGATTCCATGCTTACCTTGCACAACTTCTATGCCCAAGAAATATTTCATTCTGCCCAAATCAGTCATAGCAAATTCCTTCTTCATTGAATTTTTAAATTCATTCATCATTATAGCATCACTTCCAGTGTAGATTAGATCATCTACATACAAACTTACAATAAGAATGTTGTCTCCTTTGCCATGTTTAACAAACAGTGTGGGTTCATAGGGGCATTTTTCAAATTTGGCTAAGCTAAAGTATGATTCAATCTTACTGTACCAAGCTCTTGGAGCTTGTCTTAAGCCATAGAGGGCCTTCTTCAATCTATAAACCTTGTCTTTTCCACCCTTGAGATATCCAGAGGGTTGATCAATGTATACTTCTTCATCTAATTCCCCATGCAAGAATGCACTCTTCACATCAAGTTGAAAAACATCCCATCCTTTATTTGCTGCTGTGGCCATAATACATCTAATAGTATCCCATCTTGCAACCGGGGCAAACACTTCATTGTAGTCAATGCCATGTCTTTGTGTATACCCCTTTGCCACGAGTCTAGCTTTATGCTTATCTATCTCTCCCCTTTCATTGTACTTTGTTTTATAAATCCATTTCACACCAATAGTTTTCAAACCTATTGGCAAGGTTGTGAGTTCCCAAGTTCCATTCCTCTCAATAGATTCAATTTCAAGATCCATTGCTTTCCTCCAAGTCTCAGATTTAGCAGCTTCATCATAGGATTGAGGGTCTTCACTATTGCAAAAGACAGCCAAATTTTGCAGTTGTTCTCCTTCTTCAGTTTCATTTCCAGTTACATAGTCATTGAGATAGCTTGGTGGTTTTCTAATTCTTGGAGTTATCTCACCAGAACTTTCATCACTCTGCTCACTGTGATGATCATCAGAAACAGTTTGATCACTATCAATATTATTAGTGTCATTGAGTAAGTCATGTACATCATCATGATTTTGATCATGTACATTAGCATTGTTTTGATCCTGGTCATGATCCTCCTTTTCATTAACAACACAATCAGCTTTGTCTGCTTCATTTTGCTTTCTTTGATCCTGTCTAAGCCAGTTCCAACCTTTAGTTTCTTCAAAAACAACATCCCTGCTCACCAAAATTTTCTTTTGAATGGGCTCATATAGTTTGTAGGCTTTGGACTCCTCACTAACCCCAAGATTAATACACTCAATGCTTTTCCCATCTAGCTTCTTTCTTTGAGTGTCAGGTATATGCACATGAGCTACACAACCAAATACTCTAAAGTGATGTACAGATGGTTTTAAGCCACTCCAACATTCTTCAGGGGTTATGTTTTTAACTGCAAATGTAGGACACCTGTTCATAACATAAGTAGCCCACCTCACTGCATCAGGCCAAAATTGCTTAGGTACTTCTCTGCAAGACAGCATACTCCTCACCATGTTCATTAAAGTCCTATTTTTTCTCTCTGAGACCCCATTTTGCTGAGGAGTATAAGCAGCAGTCAACTGTCTTTTAATGCCTTGTAAGCTACAAAATTCATTGAATTCATTTGAAGTAAATTCTCCTCCCCTATCAGTCCTAAGACATTGAATCAAACAACCAGATTCTCTTTCAACTAGAGCTTTGAATCTCTTAAAAACATCAAACACACTAGACTTTTCTTTCAAAAAATAAGTCCATGTTTTTCTACTAAAATCATCTGTAAAGGTAATGAAGTACCTGTTTCCTCCATTGGATTGTGGATTTATTGGTCCACATACATCTGAGTGGACTAGCTCCAGCTTGCTAGTAGCTCTCCAATTTGCTTGTTTTGGGATTGTTTCTCTGTGCTGCTTTCCCACAAGACAATCAACACATTTATCTTCAGTTTCTTTCAAGTTTGGCAACCCTTTCACCATGTCCTTCTTAGCCAACACATTCAGTCCTTTTATGCTCAGATGGCCATATCTAATATGCCATAGTTGAGAATCATCAAGCCTAGTTGCTTGCAAGCACATAGGCAATATTACAGGAGCAAAAATGACATACATTCTGTTTGGGGACATTTGGGTGTCTAATATCATTCCTTTATCCTGATGAAAGATTTGACATTCATTATTTCTAAACACTACAGTAAGTCCCTTCTCTTGAAGTTGACCTATACTCAACAGATTACTACCCAATCCTGGAAGGTAATATACATCACTAATGATAAAGGTTTTTCCATTAACACATAGTTTCACATTACCTCTACCCTTGACATCCATCTTTGAATTGTTGCCAAGTTTGACGGTCTCTCTGAAGCTGCCATCAAAATCAAAGAGCCACTCTTTAGTCCCAATCATGTGGTTGCTGCATCCAGAGTCCAAATACCAAATTTCATCTTTGGTATAATTGTTCAGTTCATTTTTGGCCATTAGCATCATCTCCTCTTCATCATTGAACTCAGCATAATTTGCGTTCCCTTCCCAACCAGGGCATTCATTTTGATAGTGTCCCAATTTGTGACATTTATAGCATTCCACCAATTCTTTACTCTGTCTCCCTCTTCCACGACCCCTAGAGGTATTTCTGCCTCTTCCTCTTCCATTACCCCTTCCTGCATTGGTAACTTTGAGAGCCTGTTCTTCATCTTTATCTTTCTGTCCCTTCATTCTCTGTTCTTGGACTAACAAGCTACTCTGAAGTTCATCAATGGAGAGGACAGTTACGTCATTTGATTGTTCGATGGAGCACACAACATAGTTGAATTTTGCTGTCAAGGACCTTAGAATTTTCTCAACAATCACAACTTGCTCCAATTTTTCACCATGTGCTGTCATACGATTGGCAATAGCTAGGGTTCTTGCAAAATATTCATCAACTGTTTCACCCTCCCTCATTGCAAGAATCTCAAATTCCCTACGTAATGCTTGCAATTGAGCTCGTTTTACCTTGGTGGAGCCATGATACTTCCTCTGCATAGCGTCCCAGATATCTTTGGCTGTGTCACGATCAAGAATCGTTTCAATGATAGATCGATCAATGGACTGAAAGAGATAATTCTTCACTTTCAAATCGCGTAACTTGCTATCTTGCGCCGCTTTAAGCTGTTCTGCAGTCGCGTTGGGCGGTGCCGTCGTGATTCCATGTTCGATTTGACTCCAATACTCCTTGGATCGAAGGAGGTTTTCCATCAGCATGGCCCAATGGTCATAAAAACTATCGAATTTGGGGATCGAGAACGGTGCAAAATTGCCAGAATCTGCCATGGAAAAGAGGTTGGTTGCCGGATTTAATGGAGGTATTGATTGAAAGAAGAAGAGGATGAATTTCAAGAAAGAAGAAAGATGACGGTTACAACGGTGATAACGGAAAACTGCGGTTTTCAATGGTGGTCGTTAAGGCTCGATGATACCACTTGTTGGTAAAAGGGAGCTCTTCTCATTAATCATTCAACATAAGAGTACAATGCCTTATATAGGCTACAAACAGTGAGATCAATATTCAGGCCCAAAAGCTAAAGAGGCCCAATATAGAGTTAGTCCTACACCTGAAAGTATACCTAACAGAGACAGGAACAACTCTCAGATCCCAAGTCAATACCACCAAACCAACCCAAATGAATTCAGTACAAGTAAAATTATTCTATTTAGTTTCTTATTTTTTAGCCAATAAAAAAGCACCGTAAGAAAACTTTCATCTACATTAGTAAAATCCACTTTTGTATGGAGAAACACCATTTAACTGATCGTTTCTCCTTTGGTTTTTATTGGGACACCATATAGGAGCAAATATCTAACTTTGACACAACACACGAAGATTAAATTGAAAAGATCTTAGCATGTGAATATAAACGAAAAGGAAAATGTAGTAATAACTAAGTTTTTTTTGTTTTTTTTGTTTTGACTAAAACTATAAGATCTTGTATTATGAAAATATGGTAACACATTTTAAAAGAGAAACATATAAAAATAACATTAATGGATTTTATAAAGGGCTTTTTCTAAAATGAAAAAGTTGGACAAGTGGTGTATGTTGCACCACTTGTCAATAACTCTATAACGAATACGAATTTTACAAAATCAATTGTTAGATTGAAGGTTTATATCATATAGATATCCATACAAAATGTTCAAAATATTAAAAATCATTTGACGTGTTATAGAGACTCACTAATACCGTTAACCATTTGATGTTGATTCATGTAATTGGTTTGAATAAGTTTATATTATTTGCAATTCAGCTATTATCTTTAATTATCTCCTGTTGCAAGATTTCTATAGCTCCTCCGGCTATACTAAATATAAAACCACTAGTTGCTTTGGAATCATAGGATAAGGTGTTCCAATCAACATCATTGTATCTTTCAAGTACTCCGGGAAATATTTGATAGTGTAATCCATGATTCATTTGGTTCTATTTGGTGAGTGAATGCTCACAATCTAGTTGTCTGGTGAGCGAATGCTCGCAATCTGTCTGGTGAGTGGATGCTTACAAAATGTTTGGCGAGCAAATGCTCGCAATCTATTTGTCCGGTGAGCGAATGCTTGCAATCTGTTTGATGAGTCAAGATAATGCTCACAATTTGTTTGGTTCAATTGGTTTGGATTTGATATGATTGATTTGCTTTTGTTCTTGCTTCTGATGCTTCCTCACTTTGGTTGATGGTTCTTGGTCGCTCCTCTCTGTTGGTTATGATATCAGTTGGTTCGGCTATTTACATAGTTAATTTTGTAACAAACTTAAAGTTTAGTAAGCTTTAGCTTCAGGTGTAGTAGTTTTAGAATAATGTTTTGAGTTTATATTATTAAGTATGTTTTTCTTTTTTGTCTGACAAACTCCTGATGCATCTCTGTTAACTTTCTTAGAGTTTGAGGGGAGGTGTTATATAATATTATCAGTGGGCTTAAAGAGCTTATGTTTCTAGGCTAGTAGTTTAATTATTCTAGGTTTACTATATATTCTCCAAGTAATCCTTATTTTCTTAAACAATCCTAATGTGATATTATTGGAACCCTAACCTCCTTCTTTTTCTCCTATTTTGTATCTCTATTGTTAACAAATATCACTACATTCCCAATAACACTCTTTAAAAAAATTCAATTAAAATATCGCTAGTAAAAATGAAAAAAATAAATATAATATTCTATAAACTCGAATTATACTTTAAAATATTATCTCAAAAATGACTATAAACACGTTAATAAATAATACTATGATTTTATATAGAAGGAAAAACTATAAAACTAGAGAGTGAATTGTCTTATGTGAACTTGTCTCAAGCGTCTCTTCAGTGCAATCTTAATCACACAATAAGAGAGAGTGTAAAAATATTATAAAAAACAAATAAAAAAGGATGAATGAGATTTTAATTAAAACTCACATTGACCTAAATACTTTCTAATACAATGATTTTATACAAGGAGAAGCTATAAAACTAGAAAGTGAACTGTCTTATGTAAATACATCTCAAGTGTCTCTTTAGGGAAATCTCAACCACACAACATTAGTGAGCGTAAACAATATTATAAAAAACAAAAACAAATAAAAAAATGATGAGATTTTAACGGTGAAAGTTGACATCATTCTCTCTTCAATAAAAACTCACATTGAAAAGAATCATTTTTCATAAAACTATCACGAAACAAAATGATTGTGATAATAGTACACACTCATAATATATGTCATAACTCATAAACCATCCATCATTTTATTTTTTTAGTTACAATCCATCGATTTGATCTTTTGAATTAAACAAAACCGATAAATCGAACTTAAACAAAATGCATTATTAAGACACACAAAAGTTTAACATCATATTTTTTTTTGACGGTCTCGAACATCATAATATCTTATAAAATACAATTCAAATATCTTATAAAATAGAACTCAAATATATATGATGTCAAAACCGAGAAAAAATAATACAAAAGTCGGAAACTCCTCTACGCATACAAAATATCGATGTCATCCCCTCATCCTAAACTTTCATTATAAAAAAAGAAAAGAAAATAGTGATGTCAAATATTGTGTACAAACATATTTGGGAACTAGAACTAGAACTAGAGTACGTAAAAGTGATTGAAATAGTTGGACACACATTATATGAAAATCATGTATCATGGAAGAATATAAGATGCGTGACGTATATTAAGAAGTGTGGTGACATGCGTGACTAATTAAGCAGTTAAGGTAATTTAATGGAAAAAAAATAAAAATAAACAATACTAGTAAGAGTAAGAGTACTTGTACTTTGCATTGGGATCATGTCCTTATAACAACATTAACATGTTACATAGGTTTTGAGTTGTTGTGTTCATTTTTTCCTTTGATATCATCATCGTCATCACATTCACAAACCAACACATAAAAACTGGAACAACAACAACAACGTTATTATTCTCATCAAAGGTCTAAAAAGTCAGTGCAACTTTAAAAGAACCATCTTTTGTAAATTACCCTTTTTACCCTTCTCTCATATTCTTCTTCTACTTCTTCTCCTTCTTCTTATATTATAAATAAATAAATAAAAAAACATCTTTCTCTATTTCACCAAATTTTCTCACTTTTTTTTTTTATTATATTCTCTGTTGGGTTTCTCAACTTGTTCTGTCTCTAAATCTTTAGGATAAAAAAAAAAATAAAAACTTAATCTTTAGGATCAGTTTGTTTGATCTTATGTCAATGGTGTTTTTTTAGATACAACCCAGGTACGATTTTTCTTCTAAATTTCGTTTTTTTTTGTTGGGTCATTTTTTTAATTTTTTATTTAATTAATGTTAATTTTTTATTTTTTACTATATATTGATGCAGATTCACTGAAAAACTCTGAAAGCTTTGTTAAATAAATAAAAAAGGTTGAAACTTTCGTTCGTTTGTTGAGAAGTGATTATGGCGGTAGCTGAGAATGTTGGAACCAAAATCGATTCTCCGACTGAGAATTTGGACAACACTGTTGTTTCATCGGACTCAACTGAGGTTGAGAAATCGAAACCAAAAACCGATCAGAATCTGAACAACAACAACAACGGTGTGATCAATCATCAACAACAACAACAACAACAACAACAACAACAACAAGACAGTGTTGTTCCCACCGCTGCTATGACTGTTCCTAATGGTAACCATGGTTTCAAGACTCATCAAATGGGTCAGATGCATGGTAATGGGGTTCAGAATCAGCCTCAGTTTGTGGTGAACAATGATGGGTATGTTGTGATGAATGGAAATGGGGGTGAGAGTTTCAAGCGTGAAATGAGGGATTTGGAAGAGTTGTTGTCAAAGCTGAATCCTATGGCTGAGGAATTTGTTCCTCCTTCCCTGGTAACTAATTATCAGGGTTACTTAGCTGCTGGACCTAATGCTGGGTTTGGTTACCCTAACAATTTTATGATTCAGAATAATTTTGGTAATGCTAATGGACAGGTTAATAGAAGGGTATGAATGTTTTGTTTGATCTCTTTTTATTATATCATTTTTTGTTTATCTTTCGGTATCGTGTTAGGTTTTTGTATATTTTGTTATACAATATATTGATTGATGTTGATTTTGTGTTGCAGAGGAAGAATGGCTATAATAATGCGAAGCGAAGAGGGACCTATAAGATGGATATGGAGAAAAGGGAAGAGATGATTAGGAGGACTGTTTATGTGTCTGACATTGATCAGCTGGTAGGAATTTTAGCTGTCTTGTTGAATCTCTCATTTCAGTTTGTTTGTTAGGTTTTCCATGTGTATTGATTTTAAGGATTGTTGTTTTATGTTTGAATCTAGGTCACTGAAGAGCAGCTGGCGGCTCTCTTTCTTAACTGCGGCCAGGTAGAAACCGTTATGTATTGTATATGATGACGTGTGTCTTTTTCGTTAAGAGAAATGATAGGTTTTATATGATGTGTGTCTTTTTCGTTAAGAGAAATGATCTGTTGTATATGTTGCATGTCTTTTTCGTTAAGAGAAATGATATGTTGTATATGATGTGTGTTTTCTAGTTAAGAGAAATGATATGTTGTATATGATGTGTGTCTTTTTCGTTAATGAGAAATGATATGTTGTATATGATGTGTGTCTTTTTCGTTATGAGAAATGATATGTTTATAATAACTATCACGTGAAAATGTAACGTAATGCAAAAAATCTGTTTTGAATGAATCGCGACAAATTTATACTTTATAAACTAATTTACCATGTACGGAGAGTCGAAACAGTAGTATGACGCAATGTTAGATACACGTGTTCCGTTTTTTTGTCGTTTGTGTTGTTATAGTTTCCTTTTCTTAATGGTGGTGGACCATGTTACTGAGTCAACTACTCTTACGTGGGCGTAGGTTGTGGATTGCCGTGTATGTGGGGATCCCAATTCCATTCTCCGGTTTGCATTCGTTGAGTTTACTGATGAAGGTGACGTCACATGTTCCGCTACATTGTCGTTTGCGTTTTAATTATTATTGGAATTTCGCTGTATTAACGGTTTTATGTCTACAGTTGGTGCTAGGACTGCTTTGAACCTGTCTGGAACCATGCTCGGGTATTATCCATTGAGAGTGCTGCCTTCAAAGACTGCCATTGCACCTGTTAACCCAACATTTTTGCCTAGGGTAAAATTCCTTCTTAGATATACCTATTGTTTGTTGTAAAAAAGATTGACCAGAGTGACGTATTAATTTTTATCTTTTCTGTTCGACGTTTCTAACGATGCTGTATTTCTCAGTCTGAAGATGAAAGAGAGATGTGCACTAGAACAATTTATTGCACAAATATCGACAAGAAGGTAGTTTGAGATTTGAACTTTCTTAGAATCTTACTTGGAGGAACTCCTTGCTCTTTTTCCGTATCTGTTTTGCAGCAATCGAATTATCATAATTCTTACTATTTTCTTGTTACTGCTGCAGCTTACTCAAGCTGATGTCAAAAACTTCTTTGAATCTATCTGTGGAGAGGTTTGTGGCTATTCATTGAACTGAGCTTCTAGTTTTTATTGTTTGTTAAATAAAATTCACCGATCTTATGAGATTGTTTCCGTTGTTTTGGTTTATTTATCAAGGTTCGGTGCTTGACTGTTTCTTTTTCGTTGAATTTAAATATCATGTAAAATATTTTCCGTTATTTTGGTTTGTTCATCTAGGTTCAGCGCCTGAGGATTCTTGGAGATTACCATCATTCAACTCGAATTGCTTTTGTGGAGTTCACAGTGGTAATTACTCGTTAACTTCTTAATCGTCTTATTGTTTTTTTATCCTATACTAGTCCGGTTTACGTGGCTATTTTGTACATTCTCTATCTATTTGTGAATTATATTCGACAGGTTGCGTTCTACTGCTGCTTTTGCAGTTATAATTTGCTGTAATGCAGCTATCCCACCACCCACTCCCGATTAAGTTCTTTTTTTTTTTTTACGCTAAGCATTTCATATTGCTCAATTTGGGACTTAGACACCTCATAATACCCAAGTCGGCCATGCACTTGAGCACTGCCCCGACAGTCAATGTCACAATGCTTTTACTCTATGTCGCCTTACTCATACTTTTTTCTAGCCAGCCCCTCAGTTGGTAGCCCTATCTGTCTTCCGAGACACTGACAATCAGCTCTAATACTACTCGATGTGGGACTTAGGCACCTCCTAATACCCAAGTCTCTATTTGTCGGTACATTCGCCAAAATAAATTGTTTGTACTTTCTAACTAAACATTGGCCATTAAAAAAACTCCAAATCTGTCAACATTTTGAAAAAAAAGAATAAACGAAAATGAGAAATAAATCTTGATGATTTATTACTTCGTTGAAAGAAATTGTGCGGTGTGCATGTGCTGTAAAGGGAGCTGCTAAGATCCTCCCACATTTTTCTTTCGAAGTATGTTTGCAAGCGACACCTTTTCTGTAGGGATGACGAAAGACTCTTTGTCTCTAGAGTCTTTTTATTTGAAAGAAATTTGTATTCCAGTATTGTTTGAGTCGAAACAAGAGCCGTAAATCTCTCATGGCAGATCTGTGATCCTATATTGGTAATGGCTTCGCCTTGCTTTCCATTCACTTCCTCTTTGTTTACATTGAAGCCATAGGTAGAGATTGTCAAGTTCAGTTTCTTCATCAATAGATTGGCTTAAATGTTGTCGGTCCCTGTAAATACATGCTTTTTTGGTTATAGTCCCCGTATCTTTTTTGTTTGTTTGTTTGTTTTGGAAATAGCCCTTGAAAGGTCAAATCTGTTTGACTTTAGTCCCTGACGTTACTTGTTGTTAAAAAAGCTGACGTGGCTAATGGCGTAACATAAACTATTTCCATGTAGTATTTCCACTCACTGCAAGTTCCTCGTTATTTTTAACCATGCTGGTCATGTTCCTTGTTATTTTTTACCAGCAAGCTGATGCTGTTTTCATTTAGGAGCCGTGTTTTAGGTTGATTCCAAGTTCAAATTCATGCGAAGTTTGTGATGATGTTCTTGCATAATAAATTGGGGAGGGAGAAGACGATCAGACCAAATTGATTTTCTTTTAACAAAATTTTAAATCACAACCATATACCTAAATGCATACTATATAGCTTTGAATAATTACTTATCAAGACTGAACGAATCGCCAATTAGGTCTCTTCACTCTGCAATATTCTCTACTCATACCCTTAATTCATTGTCTCCCTTTCCTCACATGCTCGGTTAACTAACTAATACCAACCAATCGTTGTCGATTAGCAGTTAGCCAGCTACAGTGACATGTATGTTTTATTGACTAACAGAGATGACTCAAGTCTCTGCTTCTCTCCTATTTATTTTTAATGTACACCCTTCTAAATCCTAATACGATATATATATATATATATATGGAATGACATTTTATTATGTTTGATGTTTCCTGTGTGCAATTATTTCAACCTCGCTATCTTAGTTTTTCATAGCAATTTTTTAGCAAAATGCATAGTTCTTTCCTTGTTTATAGTATTTAAAAAAGAATAAAATCTGTATTAGAAAACATGCTAGTGAAGGAAATATTATTTTGCAAAACTGGAATCAATTTGTGACCATAATGTCGTGAAAATAGGCTGTGATGGAAAATTTGGTTTGTAAAGTAAAAGCGGTTAATTAAATCTTTGATTTGAGTATCCCTTAGTTTTGCACCTATTTATTGGACTACAATAATGTCAAATTCTTCATGTTGCCCCACTTTTGGAAATAACAGCCCCTACCATCTAAGGGAAATAACCAGCCACTCTTCATATGGCATATGTGATGGCGACATTTGGTTTGACCATGTTGGTTTGTCTTCTAGTATAGATATAGATGTATTTACCAAAGCCTAGGCTTCCATAGTTTGAATTAGCGGAGCTATTTTGCTTGTTTGACTTTAATAGCTTCAAATTCATTTTTCTGTAAGATACTTCTGTAGAGGTGCTATTAACTGCTATGGTCCTGATCTTCCATCCCCTAATAAAATACCGATAGGTTTGGTACACATCTTATTTGGATATGTACCGGTACACCGCTGAGGTGGATAGTTCTGATAGGTCCAAAAATCAATAAACACTATTTGTAAACCTATCAAAATTATCCACCTCAGAGTTGTACCGCTACATTATCAAATAAGATGTAAACCGGAGAATTCACCTTTAAATTATCAAAGTTCTTTGTATCTTCAATAATTGATCAAATCTTTTGCTTTTAAGAATAATACGCCGCAATTACGAGTAACTATTACCAATTGTCTCTATGGGCTATTTGTTTTACTGTGTCTCTAATCTATTTTTTTGGCTATCTGAAGATTTTTTTTGCTTCATTCTTTCAGGCTGAAAGTGCAATTGCAGCGCTGAGCTGTAGCGGTGTGGTTTTGGGTTCGCTGCCCATAAGGTTGGATTAACAGATTTTATTTTCATTTCAAATGCCCTAAAATCTTAATGTTTCGTCAGTTATTCATTCTTATGTTTTGATATTCAGGGTTAGTCCATCCAAGACACCAGTCCGTGCTCGTGCAAACCGTGCTCCCATGCACTGAATCATCCTTCATGTTTCTGCTGCTCAGATATATATTTACATATATATACATACATAGAAACAGATATGTTTTAAGGTACCTGTGGCGTTTAGTTGAGACTTTTGTCGCCAAAACTTGCAGTATGGTATCTTTTGTTTCTCGTTGGGGCTATATGAGTTATTATGTGTTTAACTTGTAGAGTTGGATATCGTTTTCGGGTTCTTTAAGGCTTAATTTATGCTGGTTGGTCTCGCAACGAGAGAATTTCTATGGTTGGATGTTTCTAACATCCGGAGTTTACTGTTTATTTAAAGAAACATGTTTCAAAACCTTTGTTAGTTAGTAATGAACTTGTTAGTTTCTATCTGGTACTATTCTGTTTGCATGCTTCTTTTGGTCGTTCTCATTTGCCGTATGAAGAGTGACCGATTCGTTTGATCTTTCAATGAAATTGTTTTTGCCATCTAAATTGCATGCACCAACCATCAACATTGCTGCCGTCAGTCACTTATACTGTGACTTGCCAGCAGCAAAACTCATATACACGTGCTGAAATGCGGAGAATTCTAGGTTTGAATTTGCTTCCCGGCAAATCAAATATCTCTACGGTCTTTTATTGTCTTTTATTATCCGAATTGTTTCTGGTACCCTTTTTAAGCCATCATTGGTTGCTAGTGTTATGTTTACCTGGTCATATTTTTTTCACCAACTATTTTCAAAAATACAAAACCTTGGTTGGTCTGATATAAACAAATAGAACCCTAGATTCCTGGTCTGATCTCTCTCTCTCTCTCTCTCTCTCTCTCTCTCTCTCTCTCCCTCTCTCTCCCTCTCTCTCCCTCCCTCTCCCTCTCCCCCCCCCCCCTCTCTCTCTCTCTCTCCAGACTGGAATTCTTCTACCTCCTTCTTTTTTTTGGATAACATATACCTACCATTAACAGACCCTATAAATGGAAAGTTGGTTTAATATATGTTGATGCCCTCTCCGCTGATATCTTTGTGTTTTTGGCATCTTAGCTACCCCAACTTATATGTATAAATCTTAAGAGTGAAAATAGGTCTAGTTGAGTTTAATGTTAAGACTTATTATTAAAGAAATTAGTTTTTTTTTTTATATAAATTTTTTATTTCACTAAAAGGTTAAATTTTAGGATGTTTATTTTTAAGTCTATGTCCAATCTTTTTTTTGTGGATAGAATCCACTATCCATGTTAATCTATTCAAGTAAATAGTAAGAATTTTTTTGTTATTATACTTTTATTCATTATAAAGGCTTTAAAACCATATGGTTATTGATTTATTTAGAAGTTTAAGCATGTTAAATTACTAGGTTAAATATTATGACTGAAATTTAAGCTCAGGTTGTTACTTGTATGTATGAGTTTCGAATAACCATTCTTATTTTCTCTAGCTATTAAAAAAAGTTAAGTCCGCATTTTAAACATGCTTAATTTTTTGACTTAAATAGTGTTAAAGTCAGAAACATTACTTTTTATTTTATATAAAAAAATAAACAAGAAGAAAGAAACAACATTCTTTAAAAAATAATCAAAAGAATTGGTTTTCAAAAACTTAGAATATTAGGTTGAAAGTTGAAACCGTGAACATGTCCGGTAAAAGCCAAATCAATAGTCTTATTACGTACTAGTTCAGTTTTTAAAATAAAATAGAATAAAAAATTCCACCCTAACTAAGCATCTCTACATTTTAGAAAATGACAAAATTTACGTGCATTTCCATACATGTATTTCTTACTTTTCCACTCACAAAGAGGTGATTATTTGTGTTTTTTCATTTTGAAAAAATAAAAGAAAATTACTTTTTAATAAAAAAAACTAGCGAGAGGAAAAATAAGAAATGCATGTAAGTTTTGTCCTTTAGAAAATTCAAAAGTTTGGTGAATTTCACATTTCACATGCTGTTTTATTTTATTTTATTTTGAATTCATCATATCAGAGTTTATCTGGTAAGAACTGATAATTATTATGAGAAATGAGAAGTATTAATAATAATCATCCAATTTAATTAACGGATCCGATTAAAATCCGATCACTCACTTAAAATTTCACATATTCTATTTGTGCATATTAGACAATCTTTCTATATATATTCTTTCCTAATTTAGTGCATCTCGCTTCACCTCTCTCTTCAATTTTCATGGCAAGAACCTGAAGGAGTAAAAACAAGATGCATTGTTTAGTAAAAAAAAAAAGAAAAAATTCATTGTGTGATATTTTATTTCTTATATCTTCAATTTATTAGAGAATTGTGAATCGATACACATGTCATTCTCATATAACTCATTGGATGCACTCTGTTTGAAGTGGAGTTAGAAGAGGATGCACTCTTTAAGCATTCCATTTAAAGAAACTTTTTATTCAAAAACTTAAACACTACAATTTCCAATGCGTTGACTTTACGCATTTCCATAAAAAATCTATGAAAAATTTACTATTTATGGTCTTAAAGAGTACCCCAGGAGCACTCGTTAACATTTACCAATAACTTTTTTGTTGCATCTGATATTTACACTATTAATTCTGCTTATTGAGTAATCACACCAATCCATTCCATGTTAATTCTGCTTATTGTATTCACCAATCCACTTTTGTAGTAGTTTGATGTAACCATTGATATTTTCTATTGTTGGTGGTTAATTTTAAAAACTCTCAATGCATCTTGTTTTTACTGGTCCTGCATTTAACGATTTCTAATTTTTTGATCGCTCTGGTAAGTATGTGACTGCCAACGAACAACAAATAAATTGAAGAAAAAGAAATAAAACAAAATATGTAGAGCCAACATAATGCTTAGTAGAACCAAGACGGCAAGAGAACTGAAAATTAAGAAAGATTATATTTATGCTGATTATATAGAAAGATTTTATAATATACGTATAACTTACCCGTGCATGGGTTAATGTTCAATGAAAAATATAAACTATTAAAATTTTAATATTTTGTGATTTTTTAAATTATGTGTAAAGTTAATATTATATTTAATGTAATAATTTATTTAAATATCAAAATGATACAGATTTTGGAGATTTTAAAGAGGATGAGAGGAATGGAGAGTGATACTCCACTCCCCGTTTCTAACTCATGTGTTATTTTTTTCCCTTAGTTTCTATTCACCGGTCTTTGCAAGGATTTCATGAACATAAAAAAAAATTGAATAAATAAAGTCTACATTATTTTGTAGATGAAAATCAACATACTTTGTATTTTTTTGTTAATATATTATTGTAGATTTAATTTTTTTATGTAAATCAAGATGTATTTATTATTTTGATAAATTCAATTTTTTACACTTATTTTGTTACACGACAAATATAATGCACGACATATACATATAAACACGTGAAATATTCTTGTATATTTGTTCTTTTAATTTTGTAAAAAGCAATGGTTAGTAAGCAAAATCTAATACTATAATAATGGTAATGGTAATATATACATGTTCTTAATCGTCATCTCTCTCCTTTAAACCTTCGTTTTCTTCTAGGGTATTTTCTCCCACGTCCCTGTGTGAAAACATTTTCCACATGTGGAATGGTGATTTTAATTTTAATATTATTTATTAATATTTCAAAAAAATATTATTCATTTAAAAGTAATTAGAGGTTGAATTATATGTCATTTGATTGACTAAAAAAGAAAGAATTATATGTCATTTGTTAATGGAAATTTTTTTAAAAAACTCAATGTTTTCACTTCCGTCCCCGTAGAAACTACAAAAAAAGAAAGAAAGAAAGTAGGGTCCTAGTATTAATATAGGTCCCAAGTAAATTACAGAAAAATTAAAATGAGCGTAAATAAGTCCCAGTAATAGTTATCTCGTATTAATATGTGTATAAATATAGGTTTCCATTGAAAGGAAAAAAAAGTACCTCCACCCCGTATTAAAACATCCGTAGAAATATAACTCGGTAAATTTTACAAAAAAAAACCCCATACATGAGTATAAATATAGGTCTTGTAAAAATTTCAAAAAAATTGGACCAGGTATTAGTATAAGGGTGAAATATAGGTCGTCATATAAATACTTTATTTATAGTACATATCTAGACATTCATTGTAATATTTTTGTTTGTCACGCGATAAACAGTAGAATGCCACATGAGAAAATGCTCATGAGAGAAAAGCTCTCAAACATATAAATAATAGATAGATAGTTGTACATAGAAAAAAGTAGTAGAGGTGAGAAGAGAAAATAGAGAAGGGGCGGCTGAGACATTCACTCTTGAATGTTAACCCATATATATAGAAAATAATAATAGGTTTTTGGTCATTGATTTCTTAAATTTCCATATATTATTTTAGCATTGATTTAATCAAGATATATTCCAAAAATTAGTTGGTCAATAATCAAAAGTTTCTATATGTAAAATTTCAATTGTATCAAGATGTTAATATATAGACATTTGTTCATAAAACCCAATTGAGTAAAAAATTGGTGCAAACGAATTAAACCATTTTTCAAAATAAAACAACAATTTTTTAACTGAAATGCTATGAAAAAAATGATTATTTTGAGCATTTTTTGTTATTTTTATGAAATTGAGCATATTTTTTAAAAGTTTTTTGCCTTTTATGAAATATCCATTTTTTTATTGTAAGTGTAATATTTAAAAAAAAAAAATCAGTTTTTATAGGTTAAAAAGGAACGTAATAATATATTCCTTGAATTGTATCATCATGTAATAATATATAAAAGAAAAAAATTGGATCATCGAATGTTTTTAAATTAATTTATTAATTCATAAGCAATTTCTATATTTATAATTGAGAGTTGATGACTAAAGGAAATCACAGAATGATAACACGTCAAGCAAAATGAATTGAGAGAGTGACATGTGAGATTTTGATCCTTGAAACAAATGTGAGATGCCACATATGAAAGTGACTATGAGAGAGAAACTCTCAAACATATAATATATAGATATAGATATAGATGCACAAATAGAATCATGTGAAATTTTAAGTGAGTGAGCGGATTTTAATCGGACCCATTAATTAAATCTGATGGTTATTATTAATAGTTCTCGTTTCTCACAATAATTATCAGTTCTCACTAGATACACCCACTCATCATATATCTTCTGTATGTTTATTTCTTCCAACTATTCTATTTTATTGTATTGTACTAGTCAATAAGATGTAGAAAATTAATACGTATAGACAAATGCTAACGAGTGCCCCAGAGCGCTTTTAAGTCTTTAAATAGTAAGTTTTTTTATAGAATTTTTATGGAAATGTGTAAAGTCATATTGAAAATTGTGCTATTTAACTTTTTAAATAAAAAAATTCTTTAAATGAAATACTTAAAGAATATCCCGGGACACAAGAACCATAAGTATATTATCAAGTTTTTTATTCTCTAGTTTAAATGATTTTTTACTTTAATTTATTTAAGAAATATAAATTAAAGTAAAAAATCATTTAAACTAGAGAATAAATGTTTATGCTCCCTGTGATGATGGGGCAAAGCAAGGGTTGTGGGACTCTCTCTCAGTGCGGTTTCAATCGCTGGGGAGGGAGAGGGTGTGTGTTTGTGGTGATTTCAATGCTGTCACACATGTAGATGAACGACGCTCTAGCGGGGGGGCTCATCGAAGCACGAATTACATTCCTTTCAATCGTTTTATAGATGATAACAACTTAGTTGATCTTCCCTTGCGTGGCCGTAAGTTTACTTGGTATAGAGGTGATGGTCAGTCGATGAGTCGACTAGATAAATTTCTGCTTTCAGAGGAGTGGTGTTTGACCTGGCCAAACTGCGAGCAGGTAGCCAAGTTGAGGGGGTTGTCCGATCACTGCCCTCTGGTCCTTTCCGCTAATGAGGAAGATTGGGGACCCCGTCCTTTAAGGATGCTTAAGTGTTGGAAAGATGTACCTGGGTACAATTTGTTTGTGCGGGAGAAGTGGAAGTCGTTCCAGGTCGATGGCTGGGGCGGGTATGTGCTCAAGGAAAAACTTAAGATGATTAAGGCGGCTCTAAAAGAGTGGCACAAGGCTCATGTTCAGAACTTGCCCAGCCGAATTGATTCTCTGAAATATCGGGTGTCGGAGTTGGACCAAAAGGGGGAGGAGGAGGTCTTGTCTGGAGATGAGGTAGCGGAACTTCATGGGGCCACAGCGGATATTCACTCGCTTTCTCGGTTGCACGCCAGTATCAGTTGACAACAGTCTCGATCGCTGTGGCTAAAGGATGGAGACGCAAATTCCAAGTACTTTCACTCGATCCTGGCTGGGCGCCGTCGAGGGAATGCAATTTCTACGATTCAAGTGGGTGGGGTTGCTTTGGAGGGCGTGTCTCCTATTCGGCAGGCTGTGTTTTCGCATTTTGCGTCTCACTTTAAGAATTCCAATGTGGGGAGGCCCGGGGTGGATAATCTCCAGTTTAAAAGGTTGGACCATTCTGAGAGTAGCAGCCTCACCAAACCTTTTACGGAGAATGAGGTAAAATCAGCTGTGTGGGACTGTGATAGTTATAAAAGCCCCGGTCCCGACGGGATTAATTTTGGTTTCATTAAGGATTTTTGGGATGATCTCCGGGGCGATGTCATGCGTTTTATCTCTGATTTTCATCGGAATGGCAAGTTGACGAAAGGTATTAATTCTACTTTCATCGCTCAGATTCCTAAGATTGACAGCCCTCAAAGGCTGAATGACTTTCGGCCTATTTCGCTTGTGGGAAGCCTTTATAAAATTCTGGCGAAGGTTCTTGCGAATAGGTTACGTCTTGTGATTGGAAGCGTAATATCGGAGGCTCAGACGGTGTTCGTGAAGGATAGGCAGATCCTTGATGGAATTCTAATTGCTAATGAGGTGGTAGATGAGGCGCGAAAGTCTAAAAAAGAACTCTTGCTCTTCAAAGTGGATTTTGAGAAAGCCTATGATTCGGTGGATTGGGGCTACCTAGATGAGGTTATGACTTGCATGTCTTTCCCAACCCTGTGGAGGAAGTGGATAAAGGAATGCGTGGGCACGACAACAGCTTCTGTCCTTGTTAATGGTAGCCCAACTGATGAATTCCCTCTTGAGAGGGGCCTTCGACAAGGTGATCCGTTATCCCTTTCCTTTTTCTTTTGGCTGCAGAGGGTCTAAACGTCTTGATGGAGGCGATGGTAGCGCGAAACTTGTTTACAGGGTATAGCGTTGGGGAGTTCAATCCTACTCCGGTGTCGCATCTTCAGTTTGCCGATGATACTCTTATTTTGGGGGTTAAGAGCTGGGCTAATGTCCGGGCATTGCGAGCGGTTCTCGTGTTGTTTGAGACTATGTATGGCCTGAAGGTTAATTTCAACAAAAGTATATTGGTCGGGGTTAATATTCCTGACTCCTGGTTAGGCGAAGCTGCATCTGCTCTATGTTGTAAAGTGGGAAAGCTTCCTTTCCTTTATCTGGGACTTCCTATTGGGGGTGATCCGCGGCGTCTGGTTTTCTGGGACCCTGTGTTGACTCGTTTAAAGAAAAGATTGTCTGGGTGGAAGAGTCGCTTCCTTTCTTTTGGTGGTCGTTTGGTTCTACTTAAGTCTGTCTTAACCTCTCTACCTGTCTTTGCTCTATCCTTCTTCAAAGCTACCTCAGGTACCATTTCCTCTATTGAATCTATTTTAAGTAATTTTTTTTGGGGGGGTGTGATGATGTTAGGAAAATCGCTTGGGTGAGTTGGAAAACTATTTGCTTACGTAAGGAGTATGGAGGGTTAGGGGTCCGGTAGTTGCAGGAGTTTAACTTGGCTCTTTTAGGTAAATGGTGTTGGAGGATGCTAGTGGATAGGGAGGGGATGTGGTTTAGAGTGTTGGCAGCTCGTTATGGGGTGGATGGGGGAAGACTGCGAGACGGAGGGCGGCGAGGGTCATCATGGTGGAGAGTGATAGCTGGGATTAGGGAGGGTGGTGGTGAGGCAGGGGGCAGATGGTTTGGGGAGCACGTTTCAAGGAGGGTAGGTGATGGGTCTGATACTTTCTTTGGACAGGTCCATGGGTGGATGGGATTCCTCTTTGTGAGCGGTTTGGGCGTTTATATGCTTTGGCTGAGACCAAACTGTGTACGGTGGCTGAGATGTCCTCTTTAGGGTGGGGAGAGGGAGGGGAGACTTGGGTGTGGCGGAGGCAGCTGAGGGTGTGGGAGGAGGAGTTGTTGGGGGAGTGTCAGACTTTACTTTCTAACATTTCCCTGCAGGCACAGTCTTCAGATAGGTGGCAGCCAGACCCTGATACAGGCTACACTCTCCGGGGAGCATATCAGCTTTTGACGACTCATGACTCAATTCTTATGGATGACGCAGAGCATCTCATTTGGCATCCTCAGGTTCCATTGAAGGTCTCTGTCTTTGCGTGGCGGTTATTGCGTGACAGGTTGCCCACAAAGTCAAACCTGATCACTCGGGGTATCTTATCTCCTGCAGCTCACTATTGCGTCTCTGGATGTGGGGTGGTCGAGTCGGCCCAACACTTATTTATCTCATGCAGCACTTTCGGTTCTCTTTGGACATTAGTTCGCTCGTGGATTGGCATTTCAGCGGTGGATCCCATTTCTGTCCGAGATCACTTGGTTCAGTTTACACATTCAGCTGGTGGATCTCGAGCACGTCGGTCTTTTTTGCAACTCATTTGGCTTGCTAGCGTCTGGGTTGTGTGGACGGAGATAAATCACAGATTATTTCGAGGCTCAACTAGTACTCCTCAGCAGCTATTGGACAAGATCAAACTTTTTTCTTACAGGTGGTTGAAGTCGACGAATGTTACTTTAGCTTCAAACTACCATAGCTGGTGGTCTAGTCCATTGTTATGTTTGGGCCTTGTATGATGTTCTGATTTTCTTTCTTTGACTCTTTGTAAACTTTGGTAGTCTTTCTCGGTACTTCTTGTGCTGAGGTGACTGTTTTTTTGTTAATATATCTCATTTTAACTTGTTCAAAAAAAAAAATTATTTAAGAAATATCATTTTAACTGTGTTTTTTTATTCAAAAAAACAAAACTGTATTTTTTTGCCTACCTACTATACTTTGTTGATTTAAAACTGCGGTGTGCCAAATATCATATTTTTATATCTTTTACACAAATACGGTAGTTTTTCTTTTAACTTTGTTTACAGTTTTTTTCTTTCTATTCACTTGTAGAGTTGTAGGAATAATAAAGTCACGTTTCTAAGTGCTTTAATTGAGGGTTTTTTAACCATTCATGCCAAATAACCATTTCTATTCTAAGAAGTGGTTAATTAACCCTGTTTAGGCCTCTTATAGTAGTAATTGTGCATACAAGAAAATGCAAAACTATATTTAATTAATAGAAATACGTACTTTTAGACAAAAATAAATAAATAGAAATACGTACTTTTTGTGGTTATATAGACAACATATTTGACTAATCAAGAATCAAGTAATATATGTTAGTCTTGTTAAAAAAAAAGTAGTATATGTTAGTATACAGTATAGTCTAGAACTTTTGCTACAATGATTGAATCGGTTACTTTTACGACTAAAATTTTGCTAAAAATATAAGTATACCAATTTTAATACTCAATGTCAAAAGGAACAATCCTTGTCAAGAAAAATGTTGGTTTTGAATTTAAAAATTCGATTTTCAAAATATGTGTTGTTGAAAAAATTATTGGGTTGAATGATAGACTACTGTAGAAATAGGTCAAGAATTCCAACCTCAATATGATATGAATAATACTCGAATGTGACAAAATGATTAGTTGTATATGGCACAAAAACCACCCTCAAAGCAGAAGTAATTTGCAAGTGAGACAGACTCCTCTATTTATAGAGGAAGTCTGGAATTGAAAAATAGCAAAATGGGGGAGCCTTGAAACCGATTAACTCACACACTAACGGATAGGAGCAAGCAATATCCAGAATTTTAGGTGGAACGGAACAGATTTGGGAAGGATAGGAACGAACCAAATATGCACTTACTCGGCGATGCACACCCCTTTGTGACTTGGTCAAACACACAAAAAACACGTGCACATTTGAAACGGATAGACACATATATTTCATGAAAAATCAATACTCATTATTTTTATTTTTTCTAAGTATTAAAAAAGTAATACTTCACTCAAGCTTGGCTCGATCGAGCGGTTGCGCGTGTGCAGGCCCGACCCTGAGAAAAATTTAACCAACCGCTTACAATATTGGCGAATTCTAGATCATTCAGTTAAACCTTCAGTTGGTGTTGTTGTTGTTGATTAATTTTTACGTCAAAATATTTTATTGTCAAAGATTTTATGTGAAACATTTCATGTGTTGTTGCACTAATAAAACTTCTATATTATTCCAAATGCAATAAATAATAAAAGTACATAATCAAACTTAAAGTACATAAACAATAATAAAAGTACATAATGAAACTCAAAGTACATAAGCAAACTAGTCATCGTCTATATCTCTATCACCACGGGCCACATCCAATGCATAAAAAAGATCGTCAAACACGTCATCGTCTCTACCAGCATCCACCTGTCCGATAAATCTCTCCAGCGCAGAAGCAATCGCATCCATCCGTCTCTGTTCACCAGATGGTGGTGCATGTGCTGGTGGTGCATCTTGTGCTGGTGCATCTTGTGGTACTGGATCTGCTTCTGGTGGTGCATATGCAGGCACAAACTGTGGAACAGGTGGTGCTCCATGCAGGCCATCATGCGGACGACACAGTATAGGATGTGATACAGTATAGTACCATGGCAGGTAATCAGCTGTAGTCTCAGCATCAAATCTCACTGGACGTGTGAACTGAAGTATCCGATCAACAGAAGTGTGATAACCAGACCACAGAGTATCGATATCCGTATATGATGGAGCTGAGTGTGGTGGTGGTGGTATGTACTGCACGAATCCAAACTGTCTAAGACACCTCTCAGGCAAGTAAGGAACGACGGTACACCCACGCAAGTAACCACTGAAACAGGTAATCAGATCAGAAGGAATGCTACCTCTATGACCTTCAAACGGACGCCAAATCACATCAGACGGAGTCAGTGCATCCATGATAGGTCGATAAGCAGGAAGCTTCGTCTTCCGCTGCTTATATACCCACCGCATAGCTCGAGGGTAACCCATGTCATCACAACGGTGTACAGACTCTCCACGTCTACCAAGGGTAGGGAAATACTCGTGAATCCAACACTATTACAAAACAACAAAAACAAAAACAATATATTAGAATCATGATTTCACTAAAACAGAACATATTCATAATCTAAAAAAAAAATCAAATTATAATCCAAATAAAAAAAACTTAATACGATTTTTACCTGTAGAAGTGTCGGATACCCTGCAAGAGCATGTGTGGTAAACATGGATGCATCATTCAGATTATCATATAAACAAACCAACGCAGCACTAGCCCATGAAAATTTATTCAATGTAGACAAATCTCTAAACATGGGTAACCATTTTGCGTTGACTCGTGTGTAACTCTTATCAGTTAGAATGGTACATCCAACCAACAACAACAAATACGCCCTGGCAGCACAATCATATATGTTGTACATATTTAGATTCCTCTGCCAGCAATCATATACCCACTGTTGTGTAAATGTTCCTCCCCTCTGTCGTGATGTCTCCATATATGTCACCTCATACGGGACTCCCAACAACTCAGTAGCAAGTGCAGCAGCTTCTTCCATGGAAACCGGTACAGGCGTGTAAAATATACCTCTAACAGGTATATGTAACAGACACGCCACATCATCAAGTGTAATCGTCATTTCACCAAACGGCAGGTGAAATGACGATGTCTCTGGATGCCACCTCTCAGTAAAGGCTGATAAAAGCTGCGGATCCACCTTACTTAAACTCGTCCGCTCAAGCCATTTCAACCCAGAATCATCCAACCAGCCTTGAATATTTGGGTGATGTTCACCAGGACCAGGAACCCAACCAGTAAGCTTGGTACCATGAGATGCTATACGTAACTCAGGTTTCGGTCCTTCAATACGTTCCTACATATATTTAAACGAAATCAGTATCACAACTAGAATGACATTTAAACAAAAACATTATCAGAGTTATGTTGATAACTTCATCAATATAATTAACAAATAATAACAACGCAAAATAATTTATACCGTGCCAAACCATATATAACGAGCAACATGGTCTGAGTACCGCGTCAGAATACTCGTATCAAGCGGTCCTCTAGGCCAACCATGCTGCGCAACATCCTCATCCTCCTGCATCATAGGCTGTTCGACAAACACAGGCTGCTCAATTTCCTGTTCCTACTCAACAGGAATAGAAACTCCACGTCCTACGCCGGCATGTCTAATTCTACCATCTCTCCCTCTTGTACGCACCACTGAAATGGAAGAAAGAAAAAAATTAAAAAAAAAAAGTTAAAAAAAAAACGAAATGCACTGCGGTACACTTCAAAAAAAGTGTACCGCAGTTATAAAATTTTACACACTCGGTACACTTGATAAAAAGTGTACCGCAGTGCATTTGCGATCGGTACACTTGATAAAAAAGTGTACCACAATGCAAAACGCGCGGTATACTTTTTACCAAGTGTACCGCAAGGTACAATGTCTGAAAAATTGAATTCCGGTACACTTTTTCAAAGTGCACCGCTAGCAATGTATATTGCGGTACACTGAAAAAATCCACTTACTCTCTGTTTCTCGAAAATTTTCTGCTCGGTACACTTTTTCAAAGAATGATGAAAATGAAATTTTTTTACAGTTTTACCTTTATACGAGGTTTGTCATTTCAACATTAAATGTAGGGGTATAGAGAAGTTTGTAGGGGTAGAAAAAAAAAAATTCCGGCCCTGAGGCAGGGCAACCAGGCCCACAGCCCAGGGCCTCAAAAATATAGGGGCCTCAAAAAAATTTCCAAGCCCAGCATACAAAACAATGCTTAAATAGTTTTGCTGAGATATTCTCTCACAAGATGTTAGAAGGCGTAGCAGTCGGTGGTTTTGTGTTAAAGATTCCAGATTTTGGAGGGCGTGAGTTCTACTCCCTCCTCCTCCATCATATTTATAATAATTTCATTTTTTACATTCTATTTCTTATTCATCTACTGTCGTCAAAGCTTCGATTCAAACTTCATCAACACCCACAAGTCACCATGCCTTTAGATTAATTTCAAAAAATTGTATGCTTAACAAAATTATAAATATTAATTTTTTATTATTCATTGTACAAAAAACTATATTACTGGTTAATTGAATGTGTAAGTAGGATTTATTTTCTTTTCAATTCCTCTCACTGTGTTTTTATTTTGTTTTGTAACAAAATCAAACATTCACATTGTACATCGGAGTCTTTTGATTTGGTGTTTTTCCAGTCATGAACTGATTTTGAAATTATTTTTGGAGTCGATATATCTTTTTTTCTTTTTTTGTCAATGACATATCTCTTCACTTCAATAATATATACGAAATAATAAGTTTTTCTATAAATAAAATCACTCAATTTTAAGACTAAAAAAAAAATCACTCAATTTTATTCTACCCAAAAAGTTGCATTTGTTTAATTAAAAACATATTAATTTTTTTAAAATTATTTTATTTTTTAAAGGCCTCTTTCTCTAATTTGTCCGGGGCCTCTAAATCTACGGAGACGGCCCTGCGCGTGTGATGATCAAGAGTTGTGTTTTGTCTCCTGTTTGTAAAATTGAGTAACCCTTATGGCACACTCCAAGTGATCACACTCCAATATATAAACACTACTGAAGTATATTATCCTCCAATGTGGAACTTATTGAACTTTTATCAAATTCACTATTCATACTTAGTGTTTATATCTTACAAGTTTCTTCAAAAGTCTAACTTATTCCAACAAAAATGTCAACGATCAATGAAAGATTAAAAAATATATTGACCCTTAAATTATCGACAAGTCTTAGATCAACTAATAAATATTGATATTATTACGCCGTATGTCTTTAGGATTCAAATTCAAAATATTACTGTTGTTATGTGTAAATTTTAATAATATTTGTTATTTTCTTTAAGACTAAGAATAAAAATAAAAATATTACTCGTCATGTTGTAGTGTATGGTTAACACTATCTCAACATGAATAAAAATTGAATTATAAAGAGTATAAGGTACACTCAACTCTTATAATTCAAGCGAAAATTATTAGATGTTTTAAATGCAAATTAACGGATCATTAAACCAATCGAAAAATACATAACAAGTATTAACCGATATACGACCTATAAACCAAAACCAATATATAAAAACAATTTGATCTATCAAAACATCCAAACTAAAACATCTCGACAAAACATTATTTTTACGATTATGCCATATGTTTCAAGTAATTGTTAACCAAATAACATGATGAATTTTAATAAATCTCTTACTCTTCTTCAAAAGAAATGAAATGCTTCCCCTCCCCATTTGTTTGTATAAGTGATTGGCTACTAGGCCAATAACAAAAAGACAATTAAAAAGAAAATTGGGAAAAAAAGTTAAGGAATAATAAGCATCGATGCAATTAAAATAATACTTAGTACATTTTAATTGACTGAAATTTGAAGGTTCCTTTGACTTTCAAGATTAGTAGATTACCACCTCTTAAGGGAAATGTGTCACCGACTCTCTTTATCTTTGTTTGAATATCGAAATTCTTGATTATTATTTTGATTTATATTTTATAATAATAAACTAAAAGTGTATCAAAATAAAACTCGACTATTATTTTGATTTTTTTTTAGAAAACTTTATTATTATTTTGATTTTTTTGACTCTTATTATTTTAAAGAACAATTTCAAAATTCAAGCAATTAAATACCCAATTTTAAAGATAATTATTTTATCTTTGATTTTTTAACAGGTGTTTTTAAAAACACTCATTATTAAGATCCGTAAAAGCAATTAACAAAAGGAAAAACAAGGAAAGGAAAAGTAACCAAAAGCTACTTAAAAAAAAATGCTATTTGGACCATTCCTATACTATAAATATTCTTGTGCTCTAATTTTTTAGCTTTTTTCTTTTTAGAATTCGGGTTATAAATTTGCCCTATAAATTTATCCAATTGACCCTGCTTATTTTCTACTTTTCTACTTCTCCTTAAACGAAATATATAAGTAAAAAAATTATGTTTGACCTTATTTCTCCTTGTTTTCTACTTCTTTACTTTATTTCTCTATTTCTTTTACGTAGAAATAGGGTCAAAAACAATTTTTTACTTCTCTAGTTTGTTTAAAAAGAAGTAGAAAAATAGAAAATTAATAAGCCGGGACAAATGTGATCTTATTCTTTGACAATGCATCACTCCAAAGAACAACATGCATATAAGAAAATTAAATTCATTTACTTTGTTTTTTTGATAATTCATATACTTGTTCTTCTTTTCTTTATATTCTGACATCTTGATTTACAAAATATTTGATAGTAGTAGTATTTTTTAGCTACGTTGTGGTATATATGCAAGAAAAAAAACTATATTTAATGGAGAAATTTTGGATTTGGTTGGCTCAATAAGGGGTTGTTTACTTTATAAAAGTACTCTATGTTTATTTTCTAAAATATGTGTTTTTTTTATTAATTATTTTATTTTATTTCAAAAATTATATAAATATATACAACCGTGATATATTTGTGTGGTATACATAGTTATTTTATTTCAAATATATACGTGTCATATGATATAAGATTAAAACAAAGAAGCTTGTACACATAAATAAAAAAATCAATTTTCTCTTCTTAATAAATATTGAGTTCATGATTCCTGAGTACATTTTCTGTGTTTGTTAAAATTAAGTTGTTCTGTTACTTCATATCGGAGAAGGACTCGTTGAATTTTAGAAAATTTGTGCAAATATATTTTGGATAAATTTCTAAGGACAATTTTCGTGGCGTCTCAGATTATTATTTAATATTTTATATTTTGCAGGTTCACTTCCTAATTTATAAGTAGAAGCTGATTCGTTGTTAATTGGAATTGCAGTCATCATTCACGCTCAAATTGTTATTATTGATGCATAAGGAATAAAATTGTGTTTATTTTAACTTACTAATAAGAATATACGAGACTCACAATTGTGATGGAAAAAATAAGAAATAGTAGTTAGAGATGATGCATTTCAAAATATAATATAAAAACTATATTTTGGCATTTTCATTGTCTTTTAAGAAATACATACAATTGTTCATATCAAAAGTCTAGTAGTATCTTCTTATTTACCAGCAAAATCTTCACCAATTTTAAATAACACAAATAAAAAATATTTTCACAATTGAAACTAGACCAAGACTCGTGCCTTTTCTAGAAATTTATCTCAGCAATTTTTTGCAGAAGCATCCAACCCCTTAGTTAGGCCCACTGTTTCTCATGTCTTCCCCGAAATAATCAAAATACCCTTTTTTTTTTTTTTTTTTGAAATCAGCAAATTTTATTAAGCAACCTCCATTAACAAGATGTACTAGAGGTGCAAAAGAGAGAAGGAAAGACCTCCATAGGTTACAAAGTAGCAAAATTACACAGGACAACAACAGGGAGCTAATAACATTTTCTCTGTATAGCAGAATTAAAAACCAGCAAAAAACAAAGCCCCAAAACCAATACAAACACGCAAGCAATACCACCGCCTCCCACAATTATACCACACCAGATTCAAAGCAGCAGCTCTAAAACTTAAAAACTTAAAAACGCAAACCATCCACCACAAAGGCCCACACCAATACCAACGTAAACCGCTCACACACCTTATCGAAGCAAACAATCCCCTGGATCCCATACCCACTGGTAGAACATGGAGGGAGACACCTTCATTCTTGCAAGGCACCATTTCCAACTCAACACTTTAATATCATCAACAATGACCCTCGGATTAAAGGATCCATTCCTAAAAATGGATTTATTTCTCGCCTTCCAAAGAGACCAAATTGTAGCATGCCAAATCATCAAGTATCCTCTCCGAATCTTCACTTTCCTAGACAGTCCCGCAACCATCCCAAAAAGCAAGGGAAGAGAAGGAGGAGCAACAATAACGACGCCAAGCCATCGAAACACCTCATACCAAATCATCAAGGCACTAGGACAATGCAAGAAAAGATGGAGGGAAGATTCAACATTACCAACGCATCCTACACACTCCCAAGGAAGATCCATATTAAGCAAACCCCGTGCCTCAAGATTTTTCCTAGTGGGAATCCGGTCATAAAGGAATTGCCACGAAAAAGCAATAACCTTTGACGGCGCCGGGCTATCCCAAATTTGTCGAAAAATCAAGGCCATCTCTTCCTCCAAATCTTCCTCAAACCGAAGTTCTTTAACCAAGAACTCATAAGCCGATTTTACGGAAAAACCTCCTTCCGGGTCCGGTCTCCATCTCCAACAATCCTCCTCATTTGACAACACCACCGGATTCACAATGTCACGTAGTTGGGCCACAAGGTCTTCCTCCCATTGGAAAAGATTTCTACGCCATGAAAATGACCAACACCACCTCCCCCCCTCAAAATCACATAAGTCCTTCACCATCGCATCTTTTTGATTTGTAAGGGAGAAGAGCCGAGGAAATCTCACGGATAAGGGAGCTTCCCCAATCCATCTTGTAGACCAAAAAGACGTAGCATCACCTTTCCCCACCCTTCTAGGAATGGACTCCTCCAACCAATTCTTAGATTCAACCACTTTATCTAGAGAGCAAATATCCTTCCACCACTTAGACGCCTTAGTGGGGATTCTATAACCACTCCAATCCGCCCTTTGAATAATGTGATCCCCATAGATAGAAACAAGAACCTCCTTCCAAAGGGGACTCCCCGGAACAAGAAGGCGCCAACGCCACTTCGATAAAAGACTTAAATTAACAAGTCTAATATCACGAACTCCAAGCCCTCCATTCATTTTTTCCTTACAAACCACCGACCACCTCACCCAACTAACCTTCTTACCTCCTCTCACTCCTCCCCATAAAAATTGTCTTTGGATGCTAACAACTTTTTTCCACACTTTTGACGGCATCTTCAAAAAGGATAGATAGAAAATTGGAATAGCATTAAGCACTGCGTTTATCATCACAATTCTACCTCCAAGACTAATAAACTTGTTCCGCCAAGAGTTCAACCGATTTCGAAGATGCACTAGGAGAGGCTCCCAAGTTGACATACATCTCGGATTCGCCCCAATCGGAAGTCCAAGATATTTAAAGGGAATCGAACCAATCCTACAATTAAGGAAAGAACTAGCCATTGAAAGAAAAGTGGAGGGAATATTTACACCTATAAGACCGCTCTTCCAATAATTGACTTTAAGACCGGATGCCATCTCAAAACCTCTAAGGATGGCCTTAATGGTCCAAAGATTTTCCACCGACGCTTCCCCTATACAAAACGTATCATCCGCATATTGAAGGTGAGAGATAACCACGGAGTTACATCCCACCGAAAAGCCTTTGAATAAATTCACTTCCATCGCCTTCTTCATAACTCCACTAATTTTGCTATTTAGGTAGCGAACTAGCACTACAAAAAAACCTTATTTTCTTGGCGGATTTTAGCCCCCAATAAATTATTGGGGGGATTTTAGCCCCCAATAAATTATTGGGGGCTAAAATCCGCCAACAAGCCATAATTTTCGCCAAGAAACCATAAGGAACAGTAAAATGAATAAAATAATATTCATTCTGCCTCGAAATGCTGCTGGAAATTTGAAATGTGATTGTTGGGGGTCATGGGCCGCCAAGAATGTAACAAAAAGCTGACATCTTTGTTGGAGGCCATGGGCCGCCAAGAATGCATGACCGTTGGAGGTCATTGGCGGACCATGGCCGCCAGGAATCACCAATGAATTTTCTAATTTTTTCTTCCAACACTTACTTCAGTTCAAATACAATTCTTATATACATTTTTCACTTCATTTCTACTACTCCACTTCATTTTACACTTCCAAACTCTCTCTAAATTTCTCTAACTTCTCTCTAAAATCTCATACTTCCAACTTTCATTTTTTTTTTCATACTTATCTCAAAAAATTTAATTTTAAACTTCACATTTCTATCCAAAAAGTGGTAAGTGTTTGTGTTTTAATTTTAAAAAGTTTGATTTTTTTGCTTTATTAACTTAAATATATATGTTCTAATATTTTTTTGTTTACAATTTTTATTTATCAAGTGTTGATAATTTTCGTGGTCATCAGAGTCGGTGGTTGGAAGCGCTTCAAGTCAGACACTACTCAGCGCTACAAGTAAGTAATGTAATTTTATTTTATAAACAAACGAATTTTTTTATTTCTGTAATTTAATTCTGTAATTTAAGTAATGTAATTTATTTATTTAAATAACTTAATTTATTTAAGTAATGTAATTTATTTATTTCTGTCTAAAAAAAATGAATTTTTTTTAAAAATGTAAAAAGTTAGTATTTTAATTATTATTTTTTGTTGAAATAATTAATTATTTAATTATTTAAAAATCAGATTATTTAAATAATCTGATTTTTAAATAATTAAATAATTTATTTATTTTTTTAATTACGGGTGGCTTCTTGGCGGCCATGGACCTCCAAGAATCCATGCATTCTTGGCGGCCATGGGCCTCCAAGAAGCCATTCTGCGAAAATTTCCATTGTTGGGGGCTCAGGGCCGCCAAGAATGTAACAGATGCATATTGGGGGCTCTGGGCCGCCAAGAACCATTCCTGGCGAGCGTTTTCTCGTGGGCTTAGGGCCGCCAAGAAGCCATGCATTATTGGCGAAAATTGTGCATTCTTGGGGGCCTTGGACCCTCAATATTTTTGTGTTTTCTTGTAGTGTAGGTTTGCACCTTACGTAGTGAGTGACAATTTTTTTACTCACATCCAACGTCTGCACCCTTCATGCCTTTCAAGAATGAAAATATTATGAAAAAACATAGTTCACTACTTAGAGTGCGAACTCAAACACAGTTCGCTATTTAGAGTGGGAAATACATGCACGCACGCACACACACACAATTCTATAAATTGAATTTCATTATTTTTGAAAGGGTTCTCACTTTAATTTACGAATCATGTTTCATTCAAAATTGTTTCATATGAAGTGAGAGAAGGGTGAAAAATAAATTTGAATTTTATAAGTTTCGCATCCTAGCTAGGCAGCCAACTCAGTGATCAAATCCTAGATTAATGCAAACTATTTTTTCTCAGTTTTTGTTATTTACACACTTGTTAACTAACCTACAAGAAGGTAAAATTAAAAGTTTAAGAAGCATTTGAGAAGTTCGCAAGCTGTGAAAAGTAATACTTCAATGTTTCTATGTTTGTTTGTGGGTGGGTGGATGATGCTTCAATGTTGGAAGCACCGGATGAGGGAAATGATTTTTGAAAATCATAGACGGGATACAAATTTCACTGCATGCAAAAGAAAGCATATTGAGATTGAGCCAACTTGGGTTGAAGCTATGAGTCTGAAGATGAGGCAACCAAATTGTTATTGAAAGGTTTGGTGACTTTCATTGAACTTATGGTTGAGGATAATTAAGAGGATTGTAGGGACTAACTTTCTAGAATTTCTCTCAAACATGTTAGCCGTGTTAGAAGGAGAAACAAACTTGAAGCTTGTAACCTTGCTTCTATATATTAATCGGACGATTCATATGTGCTCACTGTACTACATTGAATCCAATTTCGTGGGAAATGCCCCTGAAAATTCAATTTCTTTTTGGAATTATATGATTATCTATGTTGCTGGCCAATTTTGGATTGTTCAGTAATCAATGAATTAATTTCAACAAAAAAAAAAAAAGAGATGAAGAAGGAAGACACCACAATCGAGATGATTTATAAGCTAATTGATGATTCCCCATAATGGTAAAACAAACCATTAATAGCACTCATCATTAAAGTTTATTTTAAGTTTAAGTAGTCGGCCATAATTGACACCATTTTTAGATTTATATCGAACTTGCATACTTTTTAATTTAGCTACACGTCACATAAACTAAATCTAAATTAAACTATTGCAATTCTAAAGTAAAAGAAACTAATAAGTAATTATTATAAATAAAAGTAAAATAAACAAGGTTCAACCTAATTATGAAAATATAGATTATCTTGACGTTTTTAAAATCCACATGACATATGTTTCTTTTAATATTTAATAATTTAGAGAGTAATTTTTGAGATATTTTGATAAAACAGAAGTCGTTTTATGTTTGCTCATCATAATGAAAATATTTTTCTTTTAAAAAATGAATTATAAAAAAATTATAATTTTGAAGAAACTACTAAAAACTTCTCATTTGAAATAATTTTTAGATTAATTTTTCTTCTTTCATATTCTCATTCTTTTTAAACTTTGTAACGAACTGATGAAAAATTCTAAATATTTCAAAGTGCTTCTTTTTTCTTTCTTTTTTCCAAACAAGCTCCTTATATTGTATGTACAGCAAATGACTCCAAATTATAAAGGTGTAGTACTAATTTTCTTCCAAACGAAATATAATACACTTTTATTTTTCCCTTTGATTTAAATTACTTTAAAAATATTGATCAAAAAAATTACTTTAAAAATGCGATTTTTTTTTCCACGCATTATATGTTGCGTTTTTTACGCAAGGTTGGCCTTTTTTTTATAGAAAAGTTAATATCACATCTGACTCAAGGTTGGCCTTTGATGAATACGTAAAAAGTTAATATTTATAACTTTTATATACATAACTTTTAGACATTAATGATGTTTTAATATTCATAAATTGCACTTAAAAAAACAATGCTAACTAGTGTCGGTAGGGGTGTAATTGGACCGGTTTGGATCGGTTTCGAGTGAATCCGATGTCCGAACCAATGAACTCTCAATTGGTTCGGTTTGTGTTCTGGACTGGGCCAAAGAGCTGGCCAAAATCTATTCCTGCTCGGATACGGGGCAGGACCATTAGAGACTTGCCCCTGCCCGACAGCCAAGCACGCGGTTCCTTCCGCGTGCTGCTCGACACTCATCCATGGAGCTTATCCACTCCTCCTAGGATCGTGGAACTTCTCCACCAAGATAACAGCTGACAACAGCTTCTCCTCTAATTCAGGAGTTATCTTGGCAGTCCACCTTATTGGGCTGCTCAACACAACCCACTAAGGGGACCTTTGGCCCAGCGCTGGGGGCAACTATATAAGCTCTCCTTGACAGGAGAGCAAGGTACACAATTCTCATTCTCTACTCTCACTCTCTCTCTATTCTCTGTGCTTGCTCACTCTCTGACTTAGGCATCGGAGCACCTGCAGGTACAACCCCCCCTCTGGTGGTGAATTGCTGCTTGACGCTACAGTACGACGGATCTCTGGCCATCACACCTCTCTGATCAACAGGTTAGATCAGTGGCACCGTCTGTGGGGACCTGAAGTTCTCCCCATCTTTTCTTCTTCCTAGAACAAAAGATCAAAACCAAATTTTCCAACCACAATCATCATGGCCAGTGCTTCAAACACCAACAACGAGGATGTCAACAACAACGTCGACGTTGCTCCTCCGTTCACCTTGAACGCCGGCGGTCCTGTCCTCATGCCGGTTGACGGCAGCGATCAACCCATTCCTGAAACTGATCACAGAGACGGACGAGAAACCTCTCCCGAATCTGACGATGAAGATGCGGTGCAGTTCCTCTCAGAGCGAAAAAAGGGGAAGCAGTCGCAAATCGCGCCTGGAAAATCGGCAACAAATCCCCAACCGAACTCCCCGCGAGTTACGGAAAACGCTGCTCTGCTCGACGCCTTGCGCGAGACTATCCGGACTGTTAACGAGCAGAACAATCGTATCCGGGCGCTGGAAGACGGCCAGCGGCAAATTCTGGGATATATCAAGCCCCCTTCTCCCCCGCGGAGAGCTGAACGCTCGGAATCTCCACCTGCTCGCCGAGCAGGGACGAGCCAAAGAAGACCTGTCCTCGAGCGCGTACAGCCACAGGTCCAGAAGAGGAACAGAACTCCTCCCCGCGAGGACTCTGTCGCCCGAACAAACAAGAGGGGCAAAGCGGCTGCTCTCTTCGAGCAGAGACCCAGATCTCATCCTCGGAGGAAAGAGATCCTGCTCGGAGGCATGGCTCAAGGTAGTCGGGGAGACGACTATCAGAACCGACGAGAGAACTCTCCTCGACGGGAAGAAACTCCAACCCACTCACCGGGCTGGAGTGAAGATGAAGTTTACAAGGGTCCACTGTCTAGGCAGATCATGGACCTGGAACTTCCTCGTGCGCTGCAGAAGCCACCCCAGCTGGGGAAGTATGACGGGCTCACTGACCCCGACATACACATACAGAACATTGATGCTATCCTTAATTACCAAGCAGTAAGGGGAGGCATCAAGTGCAGGATTTTTCCGACCACACTGGTTGAAGGTGCCATGGCTTGGTACAGAAGCTTGCCCCAGGGATCCATTACCTCCTAGAAGGACTTGTGCAAGCAGTTTACCAGTCACTTTACCGCTTCCCGGAAACATCCGAAGACGGAAGCAAACTTGGAAGCTGTCCGCCAAGGACCCAACGAGACTCTCAGATCATATATTGAGAGATTCAACAAAGAAGCTGTGCAGGTTGATGTCACTGATGACATGAAGAAATACCTGATGAGGAAGAACCTCCGCGATGGAACCAAGTTCAAAGAAATGGTTGCCATCGAGAAACCTGCTACCTGGGATGAGATCCTGCACAAAGCCCAGGCTTACATGCAGTTCGAGGAGGAAACCATGGCCGACGCCATGAGATACCCCCGAACAGAGGACAATCGCCCTCCCCGCGAGCAGAGCAATAGAAACGGGGACAAGCGCAACGGGGACAGGCGCGGGCGTGACAAGTCACGGGAACCCCGAGGACCTCCTAGCCAGTTCAACAATTACACTCCCCTGGCGACCAGAGGACTTCTACGTCCCCAAACGCCTCAAAGACACCTATGAGTATCCCATCCTCAACGAATGGGAAAATTTTGCTGAAACCATTGTCATTTCCGGCGGTGTCTTCGACAAACACACCGTCGGCTCGGTAAAAAGGAAGTTCGAGGAGCTCATTACTGCCTCCTCGGGCATGGCTGTCACCCTCGGTAAACCGAAGACATCCTCGCAGCCTCTCTCATTCTATCTCGAGGAGCTGCCCGGAGGATCTGCTAACTCACAGTTCCCCCTCCTCATTAGAGCCGACATGGCAAACTTTGACGTTCGACGCATCCTCGTCGACTCGGGCAGCTCGTGCGACATTATGTACGCACATCTGTTCCGGACATTGCAGCTGGATGAGTCCCATCTCACACCGTATTTGGGCTCAGATCTCCAAGGATTCAACGGGGCAACCACAAATCCCTGGGGTTACGTCGACCTGATCGTCACCTTCGGCCACAAGGAAACGGCCAAGTCGATCAAAATCAACTTCCTGGTGGTAGATTGTCCATCTCTCTACCAGTGCATCATCGGCAGGACTGCAATCGCAGACCTGCCCGCCGTAGCCTCCACTGCCCATCTGAAGATGAAGTATTACACTGACAAAGGGCAGGTAGCTACTCTCCATGGAGACATTGAGGCTGCGAGGAGGTGCTTTAATGCAGCTTATAAAGGGCAGAGCTATGTCGGCCCTGTCCCTGAAGCGAAGAAGAGCAAGACTTCTTCCGAGCAGCCCGAAACGAGCACAAAGCCTCCTCCTCCACAACCTCCCCAGAATGTAAGCTTGGTGGACCTCGACAGTCGTCATTCCAAGCAGGAACATAAAGAGGAGAAAAAGCTGCGCAAGGACAAGGCAGAGGACGACGCGGCGAGCAGGGGTAACCTTCGTCCCATCCCCGACGGGGATTTCGAGCTGATCCCCCTTGGAGAAGATCCGAGCAGGAACTTGAAGATTGGAAAGGACGTCCCAGACTTGGCGAGGAAACAGCTGGTGGCCTGCCTGAAAGACAACGCTGACCTGTTCGCCTGGAGTGCTTCCGAGATGCCAGGCTTGGACCCCAACATTGCTTGTCACCAGTTGACCGTCGATGAAGCCGCTAGTGCTGTAGTGCAACGTAGGCGTAGGCAGTCTCCTGAAAAAGTGGAGGCTGTAGAAAAAGCTGTAAAAGACCTCTTAGAGGCAAATTTTATTTCTGAAGCCAAGTATACAACTTGGTTGTCAAACGTTGTACTCGTGAAAAAATCTAATGGAAAATGGAGGATGTGTGTTGACTATACCGATCTCAATAGGGCATGCCCTAAAGATGCTTACCCTTTACCTTGCATTGATAGATTAGTTGATAATTCTTCTGGTTTTAAATTACTGTCTTTTTTAGATGCATATTCAGGGTACAATCAAATCCCAATGGCTGTGGCCGACAGGATAAAAACGGCCTTCATGACCGAGTCGGGCAACTATTACTACAACGTAATGCCCTTCGGCTTGAAAAACGCCGGCGCTACTTATCAGCGGATGATGAACAAAGTTTTCCGAGGAGAGATCGGGGACATGCTCGAAGTGTACATGGACGACATGATCGTCAAATCCCACGAGGAGGTGGATCACACCATCCACCTTCGTAAACCGCTCACACACCTTATCGAAGCAAACAATCTCCTGGATCCCATACCCACTCGTAGAACATGGAGGGAGATACCTTCATTCTTGCAAGGCACCATTTCCAACTCAACACTTTAATATCATCAACAATGACCCTCGGATTAAAGGATCCATTCCTAAAAATGGATTTATTTCTCGCCTTCCAAAGAGACCAAATTGTAGCATGCCAAATCATCAAGTATCCTCTCCGAATCTTCACTTTCCTAGACAGTCCCGCAACCATCCCAAAAAGCAAGGGAAGAGAAGGAGGAGCAACAATAACGACGCCAAGCCATCGAAACACCTCATACCAAATCATCAAGGCACTAGGACAATGCAAGAAAAGATGGAGGGAAGATTCAACATTACCAACGCATCCTACACACTCCCAAGGAAGATCCATATTAAGCAAACCCCATGCCTCAAGATTTTTCCTAGTGGGAATCCGGTCATAAAGGAGTTGCCACGAAAAAGCAATAACCTTTGACGGCGCCGGGCTATCCCAAATTTGTCGAAAAATCAAGGCCATCTCTTCCTCCAAATCTTCCTCAAACCGAAGTTCTTTAACCAAGAACTCATAAGCCGATTTTACGGAAAAACCTCCTTCCGGGTCCGGTCTCCATCTCCGACAATCCTCCTCATTTGACAACACCACCGGATTCACAATGTCACGTAGTTGGGCCACAAGGTCTTCCTCCCATTGGAAAAGATTTCTACGCCATGAAAATGACCAACACCACCTCCCCCCCTCAAAATCACATAAGTCCTTCACCATCGCATCTTTTTGATTTGTAAGGGAGAAGAGCCGAGGAAATCTCACGGATAAGGGAGCTTCCCCAATCCATCTTGTAGACCAAAAAGACGTAGCATCACCTTTCCCCACCCTTCTAGGAATGGACTCCTCCAACCAATTCTTAGATTCAACCACTTTATCTAGAGAGCAAATATCCTTCCACCACTTAGACGCCTTAGTGGGGATTCTATAACCACTCCAATCCGCCCTTTGAATAATGTGATCCCCATAGATAGAAACAAGAACCTCCTTCCAAAGGGGACTCCCCGGAACAAGAAGGCGCCAACGCCACTTCGATAAAAGACTTAAATTAACAAGTCTAATATCACGAACTCCAAGCCCTCCATTCATTTTTTCCTTACAAACCACCGACCACCTCACCCAACTAACCTTCTTACCTCCTCTCACTCCTCCCCATAAAAATTGTCTTTGGATGCTAACAACTTTTTTCCACACTTTAGACGGCATCTTCAAAAAGGATAGATAGAAAATTGGAATAGCATTAAGCACTGCGTTTATCATCACAATTCTACCTCCAAGACTAATAAACTTGTTCCGCCAAGAGTTCAACCGATTTCGAAGATGCACTAGGAGAGGCTCCCAAGTTGACATACATCTCGGATTCGCCCCAATCGGAAGTCCAAGATATTTAAAGGGAATCGAACCAATCCTACAATTAAGGAAAGAACTAGCCATTGAAAGAAAAGTGGAGGGAATATTTACACCTATAAGACCGCTCTTCCAATAATTGACTTTAAGACCGGATGCCATCTCAAAACCTCTAAGGATGGCCTTAATGGTCCAAAGATTTTCCACCGACGCTTCCCCTATACACAACGTATCATCCGCATATTGAAGGTGAGAGATAACCACGGAGTTACATCCCACCGAAAAGCCTTTGAATAAATTCACTTCCATCGCCTTCTTCATAACTCCACTAATTTTGCTATTTAGGTAGCGAACTAGCACTACAAAAAAACCTTATTTTCTTGGCGGATTTTAGCCCCCAATAAATTATTGGGGGCTAAAATCCGCCAACAAGCCATAATTTTCGCCAAGAAACCATAAGGAACAGTAAAATGAATAAAATAATATTCATTCTGCCTCGAAATGCTGCTGGAAATTTGAAATGTGATTGTTGGGGGTCATGGGCCGCCAAGAATGTAACAAAAAGCTGACATCTTTGTTGGAGGCCATGGGCCGCCAAGAATGCATGACCATTGGAGGTCATTGGCGGACCATGGCCGCCAGGAATCACCAATGAATTTTCTAATTTTTTCTTCCAACACTTACTTCAGTTCAAATACAATTCTTATATACATTTTTCAATTCATTTCTACTACTCCACTTCATTTTACACTTCCAAACTCTCTCTAAATTTCTCTAACTTCTCTCTAAAATCTCATACTTCCAACTTTCATTTTTTTTTTCATACTTATCTCAAAAAATTTAATTTTAAACTTCACATTTCTATCCAAAAAGTGGTAAGTGTTTGTGTTTTAATTTTAAAAAGTTTGATTTTTTTGCTTTATTAACTTAAATATATATGTTCTAATATTTTTTTGTTTACAATTTTTATTTATCAAGTGTTGATAATTTTCGTGGTCATCAGAGTCGGTGGTTGGAAGCGCTTCAAGTCAGACACTACTCAGCGCTACAAGTAAGTAATGTAATTTTATTTTATAAACAAACGAATTTTTTTATTTCTGTAATTTAATTCTGTAATTTAAGTAATGTAATTTATTTATTTAAATAACTTAATTTATTTAAGTAATGTAATTTATTTATTTCTGTCTAAAAAAAATGAATTTTTTTTAAAAATGTAAAAAGTTAGTATTTTAATTATTATTTTTTGTTGAAATAATTAATTATTTAATTATTTAAAAATCAGATTATTTAAATAATCTGATTTTTAAATAATTAAATAATTTATTTATTTTTTTAATTACGGGTGGCTTCTTGGCGGCCATGGACCTCCAAGAATCCATGCATTCTTGGCGGCCATGGGCCTCCAAGAAGCCATTCTGCGAAAATTTCCATTGTTGGGGGCTCAGGGCCGCCAAGAATGTAACAGATGCATATTGGGGGCTCTGGGCCGCCAAGAACCATTCCTGGCGAGCGTTTTCTCGTGGGCTTAGGGCCGCCAAGAAGCCATGCATTATTGGCGAAAATTGTGCATTCTTGGGGGCCTTGGACCCTCAATATTTTTGTGTTTTCTTGTAGTGTAGGTTTGCACCTTACGTAGTGAGTGACAATTTTTTTACTCACATCCAACGTCTGCACCCTTCATGCCTTTCAAGAATGAAAATATTATGAAAAAACATAGTTCACTACTTAGAGTGCGAACTCAAACACAGTTCGCTATTTAGAGTGGGAAATACATGCACGCACGCACACACACACAATTCTATAAATTGAATTTCATTATTTTTGAAAGGGTTCTCACTTTAATTTACGAATCATGTTTCATTCAAAATTGTTTCATATGAAGTGAGAGAAGGGTGAAAAATAAATTTGAATTTTATAAGTTTCGCATCCTAGCTAGGCAGCCAACTCAGTGATCAAATCCTAGATTAATGCAAACTATTTTTTCTCAGTTTTTGTTATTTACACACTTGTTAACTAATCTACAAGAAGGTAAAATTAAAAGTTTAAGAAGCATTTGAGAAGTTCGCAAGCTGTGAAAAGTAATACTTCAATGTTTCTATGTTTGTTTGTGGGTGGGTGGATGATGCTTCAATGTTGGAAGCACCGGATGAGGGAAATGATTTTTGAAAATCATAGACGGGATACAAATTTCACTGCATGCAAAAGAAAGCATATTGAGATTGAGCCAACTTGGGTTGAAGCTATGAGTCTGAAGATGAGGCAACCAAATTGTTATTGAAAGGTTTGGTGACTTTCATTGAACTTATGGTTGAGGATAATTAAGAGGATTGTAGGGACTAACTTTCTAGAATTTCTCTCAAACATGTTAGCCGTGTTAGAAGGAGAAACAAACTTGAAGCTTGTAACCTTGCTTCTATATATTAATCGGACGATTCATATGTGCTCACTGTACTACATTGAATCCAATTTCGTGGGAAATGCCCCTGAAAATTCAATTTCTTTTTGGAATTATATGATTATCTATGTTGCTGGCCAATTTTGGATTGTTCAGTAATCAATGAATTAATTTCAACAAAAAAAAAAAAGAGATGAAGAAGGAAGACACCACAATCGAGATGATTTATAAGCTAATTGATGATTCCCCATAATGGTAAAACAAACCATTAATAGCACTCATCATTAAAGTTTATTTTAAGTTTAAGTAGTCGGCCATAATTGACACCATTTTTAGATTTATATCGAACTTGCATACTTTTTAATTTAGCTACACGTCACATAAACTAAATCTAAATTAAACTATTGCAATTCTAAAGTAAAAGAAACTAATAAGTAATTATTATAAATAAAAGTAAAATAAACAAGGTTCAACCTAATTATGAAAATATAGATTATCTTGACGTTTTTAAAATCCACATGACATATGTTTCTTTTAATATTTAATAATTTAGAGAGTAATTTTTGAGATATTTTGATAAAACAGAAGTCGTTTTATGTTTGCTCATCATAATGAAAATATTTTTCTTTTAAAAAATGAATTATAAAAAAATTATAATTTTGAAGAAACTACTAAAAACTTCTCATTTGAAATAATTTTTAAATTAATTTTTCTTCTTTCATATTCTCATTCTTTTTAAACTTTGTAACGAACTGATGAAAAATTCTAAATATTTCAAAGTGCTTCTTTTTTCTTTCTTTTTTCCAAACAAGCTCCTTATATTGTATGTACAGCAAATGACTCCAAATTATAAAGGTGTAGTACTAATTTTCTTCCAAACGAAATATAATTCACTTTTATTTTTCACTTTGATTTAAATTACTTTAAAAATTTTGATCAAAAAAATTACTTTAAAAATGCGATTTTTTTTTCCACGCATTATATGTTGCGTTTTTTACGCAAGGTTGGCCTTTTTTTTATAGAAAAGTTAATATCACATCTGACTCAAGGTTGGCCTTTGATGAATACGTAAAAAGTTAATATTTATAACTTTTATATACATAACTTTTAGACATTAATGATGTTTTAATATTCATCAATTGCACTTAAAAAAACAGTGCTAACTAGGGTCGGTAGGGGTGTAATTGGACCGGTTTGGATCGGTTTCGAGTGAATCCGATGTCCGAACCAATGAACTCTCAATTGGTTCGGTTTGGTTCGGTTTTTAGTGTTTTTCAAAAATAAATCTGAACCAAACTCATCGGTTTGGTTCAGATACTTTAATCGGTTTTATAGCGCATTTATTTTCGATGTATTTCATGCTATTATTTTTCTTCCGATATATTTTTTTTCCTATAAGTTCATCAAATAAGTTCATAAAATACAAAATACAATTTTTTAAATAATTTCTTCATATACTAAATACAATTCTTTTCCCATAAATTCATCAAATACATATTACAATCATATTGAAATTAAGTTCATAAGTTTTTCAAATAATAAAGTATAACAAAAATAAAACTTCAAGTTAACTTCACCACTAGTAAGACGTATTCCGGCAACGCTTGACATGAGAGGTTACTGTTTTTTGAGAGTTTGAGATAAAATATATGAGAGCAGAACAACGTGAGAGTGTTGTGTTGTTTGCGCAATATTGAGAGATGATAACTGAGAGCAGCGTGAAGTTTTTTGCAGCTATGATTGTGAGGAGACTGAGTCTGAGAGTTTCTAAGTTAAGATTTGTATTGTGATGTGAGTATGCGCAAAATTTTTTTATTAGTTGTGCCTGTTTTATTTTTGGGAATGCGCTAACTTGGAAAATGAAGGGACAGAAGAAACACCATTGGAGAGAACAACAAATATGAGGATGAAAGATATGCCATGTTTTTTTTAATAGGGGTGGGAGGGGTAGCACAACTGATTGAACTAGTTGAGCTAAGGGTTAAAGGAGTTGGAGGTCCAAGGCTTAAGTCTTAGCAACGAGAAAAACTAACATATAATGTAATATACTAACAATTTGTCATTATAAAAAAGTTTTTTTAACGGAGACTTAACATTCATTGACGGCAGGGGAGGTCTCTGTCAAGTCATAAAATAGAGGGGGTGTTAGTGACATATACACATAGCTCATGGGAGATTAATGTATTTTCCCTATTTTTTAATAGATGTGGGCTACCTAAAAAATATTAACTTAATAATAATATATATTTTGTAAAAAAAAAAAACTTAATAATATATATTGGTTTGGTTCGGTTTGTTCATCGGTTTTTAAAATTCGATCCGAGAACCGAACCAAACCACCTCGGTTTTCAATTGGTTTGGTTCGATTTTTGATCCGAAGCATAAGAATCGGTTTTTTTTCGGTTTGAATTGGTTTAGATCGTCGGTTCAATTGGATTTTTCTGATCCGCTTACACCCCTAAGTGTCGGGGCACTACTTAAGAAAATATAATAGGAAAATTTTACATTGAAAATAATATTTTTTATATTTAAAATTATTGACCACACAAATACCAAAATAGACTGCAATTTCTTTTACTTGGTTGTTTAAGACATTGTTAGAAGAGAGTATGAAAAATCAACAACCAAAAACAAATTTTACCGATCAAGATGCAACCATGCATGCATGGCAACAACAATTGGAGAGGTAATGGGAAATACAAGCTATCAACTGTGTATGTGACATATAGCAAAAATCTTCCTTCACATTTGGGACCCCTCAATTCCAATAAAAAAAGGTTTTCTACATGCAAGGTTGTGACTTGTGACTTAGAAGAAGAATTTCAAATTTCATCATCATAAATAATTAAAGTGGCGACAATTTTAATGTTTTTGTCAAGTAGTCTAGCGACTAAAATTCCATTCTTAAGATGGATTAAGTGGGTTGACTGTGGTTCGAACTCCAACCTCCTACATATAAAATGCAATGTCCAACCAATTGAGTCAAACTCATGAGGCAATTAGAAGTTGAAAAGGAATTAAAATCCTCTAGTTATTAATACCAGCGAGAGGCTTTATGGCATCTACAATATATACTCACAAAATCTTTAAATTTTTTTTAAATGAATATCTTGAAGGGGTGGTTGGAAGACCTTCTATAGAGATTGGTCAATGTGATAGTGTTTCATTTCATATCATTAAGTCATGTTGAATCGCATTCATAGTGAGGTGATTTTGAACTTTTTCCCAATAGAGGAATCAATGTTAGATTTTTGGTTAAAAGAGATATTCACATTTAATATATCATGCATTTTTAATATAATTGTCTCTAGAAGAACTTATCATCAGAATATTTGACAGAATTGATTTTTTAGTTCCAGAAGAACTTATCATCAGGTACCTGAAATTTATGAAAATATAGAGATCTCGACAAATTATGTCATGAATATAATACGATGGAACCGAAAGAAAGTCAACGTTGATGATATTTTTATATATAATATAGCGCTATATGTGATAAGAGATAATGAGGATCATGAATCAAAGTCTATTGAGAATTATAGACAAAACAATGATTGTCTAAATGAAAAGATGCAATTGCTACGTAGTTAAAGTAACTTTGAAAAGTGAAAGAATTTTGGACCAGTAGTTCGTACACATGAATATATGAAAATGATGAGATACCAATCAAATTTCTTGCGAAAAGAAAATGATGAAATACAAATATTTAAAGTTTGGTTTACTTGCATTCACCTGTAATGGATGCCAGTAATATCCGTACTTAACTAGCATTGTTGCACATAAAATGCTCTAATTTCACATGATAGATGTTGTTATAGCTTATTTATATGGATCACTTGATGGTGATATTTACATGAAGCTGCTTGAAAGATTTAAATTTCCTGAGGCACATAGTCCTGGATCTCGGAAAAATTATTCCATCAAATTGAATAAGAAATAATCTAGGCGCATGTGGTATAATCGCCTCAATCAATATTTATTAAAAGAGGAATATACAAATGACTCTATTTGTCCATGTATCTTCATAAATGATATGGAAAATAATTTGTTATAATTATCGTGCATGTTGATGATATAAATATTATTTGAACTCCTGAAGAGCTTCCAAAAACTATAAATTGTTTAAAGAAAGAATTTGAGATGAAGGACTTGGGAAAGACCAAGTTATGCCTAGGATTAGAAATTGAGCATTTGAATAATGAAATTTTTTTGTGCATCAAGAAGCATATTTTGCAACAGTGTTAAAACGTTTCTATATGGACAAATCTCATCAATTTTTTACTTCAATGATTGTTCGATCACTAAATGTGAAGAAAGATAATTTCATACCTCGAGAAGTGGATGAAGAAATAATTGGTCTTGAATTGCCTTTTCTAAGTGCAATTGGAGCACTAATTTATCTTGCTAATTATACACGTCTTGATATTTTATTTTCTGTCAATTTATTTTCATGATATAATTATTCACTTACACGAACACATTAGAACGAAGTTAAGAATATACTTCGTTATCTTAGAGGTAAATGCATATATGAGTTCGTTTTTATCAAAACTAGAATTAACGGGTTATGCAGATGCAGGTTATTTAATTGTCAGATCTTCATAATGGTAGATCACAAACATTTTATTTGATTATAAAAATTAGAATTAACGGGTTATGCAGATGCAGGTTATTTAATTGTTAGATCCTCATAATGGTAGATCACTAGCAGGTTATTTATTTACATATGGAGGTACAATAATTTCATGGAGATCTGTGAAACAACCATAACTGTAACATCATCAAATCATGCAGAACTCTTAGCATTACATGAGGTGAATCGAGAATGTGTTTGGTTGAAGTCTCAAATTCAACATATACAATAGAATTATGGTTTATCTGCGAAGAATGGTGATAAGCATCCAACAAATCCGTTCGTGTGAAAATGTGGTAGACCTTTTCACAAAGTCACTTCGGAGTATAATTTTTGAACACTTGATACAAAAGATTGATCGCCGTCATCTTAAAGATGGTTGTATGGTTGAGAGGGAGAAATAAATATTATTATGTAAAAGGATGTTGTACTCTTTTTCCTTCACTAGAATTTTTTCCCACCGGGTTTTTTTTCTAGTAAGGTTTTAACGAGGCACATTCTCGATGGACATCCAAGGGGGAGTGTTATGAAATTATCAATTAGTGGATGTCCATCCATTAACCTTTCACATACTTGTAACTCCCACTAGTGAGTGGGTTGTAATATGATCATTCATTTACCTATTTGTGTCCTATAAATAGGACATATATTGCAATGTAATGACACACACTTGTGAAGTAATACAATATACTCGCATGTTCTCTATTCATTCCCTTCTCCATATTCTTCTATACTTTACAATATCTTGCAATGCCTTAGATTAATGTCATAACATCTACTCATTTATTTGAAATATTATGAATATTGTTGTATTAAATCATATGTAATATTTGTAGAGTAATTTTGATAAGCTTTTCAAAATAAACATTATACAAAAAAAAATAAAAATTAATCAATAATAAACTAGTTCAAATGGTAAGAACTTCAAACTTTTTTTTTTGACAAAGAACTTCAAACTCTTAAATAGGAGTAGTTACCTACATGTTTGATCATAACTCTTGCGTATTGAGAAATATGTAAGGCGTGGCAATGGGGTGGAGCTAGAACGAGTTTTACCTTTCCCAAACCTAAACCCATAAAGTTTGAGTTTTCCCAAATCCGTCTCAATTATAACTACGGGTATGAAAAATAGAATCTCAAACTCATACCCAACAAGGTTTGGGTTTCCCCGCGGGGTTCGTGTATCCCCATTTTACCTCACTTCGATATGAACTTGCGTTGAATTTTGATACATTTTATTAAAAATTGAGGTAAAAATCGAAAACTATTTTGTTTCGACGATATTATTTTTTTAAACAAAGCTTATAAATTGAAAAAACAACTTTATTTAATACTTAACTTAAAAATAAAAACAAAAATATGAATATAATTTAAGACTTTGTTTAAGGGTTATAATTTATAGAGGTAAAATATAATTAGATATATGCGGGGCGGGTTCGGGATGAGTATCAATGTCCCTATTACCCGCCTCATCACCGTCTTTTAAATTCGGGGAAAACCCAAACCTGAACCTCAATCCAAACTTAGTCAAATCGGTTTTTCCCTGTCAAAATCGGGACGAGGATAAGCGGGTACCCACAAATATGGAACTTGGATTGTCTCCCTAAATTTTCAGTCCAGTCCAATCACACCCATCCATTCTCTTGGACATAGAAAATTTTAATTATTAAAAAACTAATCAAAGGCAAGGATTAAACCGGACCGTGTCCAGTACGAGAGAGGATATGCTCTCACACATATGGGTTATATTGCCATGATTATATGTAATCAATTTGTTGTAGCCAGCTACTAGCTTACTATAGTAGCCTCAGCAACAGGACTAGAAATTATCTATAGTGGACAAAATGGTAATTTACAAAATGTTTAGGTAATAAAAATTTTCAATTCAAGTAGGTGAAAATATAATTGCTAAAGGGTCCGTTTGGATTAGCTTATTTTTAAGTTTATATATGCAAACAACTTATGTAATTTTTGTATTAATATAAGTTTATGAAGGTAGTTTATAATAAAATAGCTTTTAAAAATATAATTTTCACTAGTGTAAACTTATAAAATAACATAAAACTTAATTTATATTGCATAAACTATTTGCATAAGCTCAAAAATAAGTTAATCCAAATTGACCTAAAGTTTATTATCTTTTTTTTTTTAAAGAGTACAGTGAAACTCATTCAATGAAAATTAACAAATACTACTAAAGCTTATAAGTTATAACTAAAATTAAATTTAACATTTTTGCCTCAGCCCAAAGTTTATTATCGTTCCCTAGATAGAGATCAAGAATTTTTTAATCATGTTGCAAGGCATGTGATTGTTAGTAGAAAATTCTAAAGTATACCTGCTTCTTTGTTTTATGTTATAATTCATATGCTAATTTGTAAATATCAATTTTTAAAATTTTATTTTAGCAATTTTTTTAAATATTCTTTTATTATTTAAGTTAATAATTTAATAAATAAAAATTCTTTTTGTTATTTTAAAAAAAATCTAAAAAAAATTATAAAAAAATTAATCTAAAAACAAATTGATTTCATGAATATTATCATAACTTCCTGTCAAAAAAGGATCACCATCCCAATTGGCTAAATTTATTACATGCTATTTTAAGAATATTAATTATTTTTTATTTTGAAAAATGGTTGAAAATATTATTTGTTAAGTATCATTTTTTGCAGTTTTTTAAAAATAAAAACAAAAAACATTTTTATTAAAACGTAAACCAAATTAAATTGATATTTTTCCATATTCAACTGATAAATCAAATAAGATTATGACTTTACTTTCAAATCAATCTTCAAATTTTAATTATCATTAAGTATTGTGTACCATTCCTCTTTGACTGATATTATGTTATATCTTTTTCCATCTATAAAAAGTAAATTAAAATCATCTTTTTATTTTAAAAGATTGTATATCAAATTAAATTTATATTTTTCATATTTAATTTCTTACAAATTTCAGATAATATTTTTTTAATCAAAAGAAAAATATAATTAATAAACAAATAAAAAAAAAAAGACATAAACCTGACTCAGCAACTACACAAAAGTATAAAAGAAAATTAAATCAGATAAGATTTTGAATGTTCTTTGAATTCAATTTTCAAATATGTTAAGTATTGTATGATATTGCGTTATTGACTGATATTTTGTAATATTCTGCGATTAGTGGTAAAATAGTTTTCCCAATTTAATTGAATTTCTCAAAATTAGTATGCCATATAAAAAGGTTGAACAAATATCATCTAAAATATTTTCTATATCTATTATAATTCCTATTAATATTTTCTATATCTATTATAATTCCTATCATTTATACAAACATTCCAAGTAAGTTTTCTTACCAATTATTATTATTATTTTTGCTAGACTTAGTATTCAAAAATCACATTAAGTCTCACTTGTTTTTATTATTAATTAATAATAATAATAATAATAATAATAATAATAATAATAAAGGCGAGAACGACCTACAAGATCTACTGCATATTCTATTGAGGCTCAAATCCGATCAATTTTTATTTTTTAATTAGAGAAGGCTAATGCTTTTTCAAAAGGCTATTTAACTATAAAAGTAAGGTTAACGGCTATACAAAAAACCTTTTAAGACTACTACACTCGTCCAATTTAAATAAATATGAATAATATTTTTTATTACTAATATTATTGTATTAAATTTTGTACTGTTGATTAATTTATAATTTATTAATTTTTTCAATAATTTAAATTCATTAGCTTACGTTAAATTTATTAAAATATGATGTTATATATAGTCAATTATCTAAAATGTCATGTTAAATATCAAAAGGGGATTTAATCTCATTGATCGATTAGTTCATTGGTTTATTTAAACATAAATATGATTATTTATTTAAATGTATTCATATAAAATAAGCTAACATGTCATATCAAGCATTCAAAAGACTAAACTCAATCTTAAAAAAGAAGTCTGTGATAGACTATAGACTAGACTTATACCTTAAATTTTTTGACAGGCAAAACTTAAACCTAACAAAACCTAACTCGGTCTAGCCTCTATTCTCACCCTTACCAAACTCCTTGGCAATTATAAATTTTCAACGAGGATTTTTGTAATGGTAGAAAATGATTTTTTTTTTATCATAAAGTTAAAACAAGGATTTGTGTTAAATACCTTTTTATTTTTAATATCTATATCTATAACCGCTATATAAATGTAATACCAAATAATGGTGTAGTTTTTTACTTTTGATTTTACCTTTCAATAAATTCTTTTATTTATAATTTTATCGTTTTTGCTCCATTTTTTATCTATCTATATCTATAACCAAGTCTTTCCACCAAATAGAATCTTTGGCACCACACGAATACAGATCCCTGTATAACAGTTTGGAAGAAAATAATCATACCTGAACTGCAAAATATCCGACCAAACCGCATCGCTTTCATTAATACACCTCCTCTATTTTCACTTGCTTAACAATGTCATATTAAGAAACTCCAAATTTTTGACACCCGATCCTCCTTGATCTCTAGGAAAACAGATTTGATCCCACTTTAACCAACATAGTTTCTTTTCTTCCAAACCACCATCCCATAAAAAATTCCTTTGAATCCTCACTAGTTGTTTTAAAACACAAACAATAGCTTTGAAAAAGGAAAATAAATAAAATGGAAGACTATTCCATACTAAGTTTATCAAAGTAATTTTGCCACCATAAGACAAGTGGTGACCACCCGAACTACTTAACCTTTTAGACATTTCCTCCACCACCGGTCTCTCGTCTCTGGTCTCCTTGGGTTTGCACCTACCGAAATATCCAAAAATTTGAAAGGTATCACATCTAAACGACAAGACAAAAATGAAGAGTCTGCTACTAAAAACCTATCATCCACATTCAGCCCGTAAAATTTACTCTTTATGAAATTAATTTTCAGACCCGCCACCAATTCAAAGCCTCTCAACACTGTTTTAATGGTCCACAAATTTTCCCAAGAGCCTTCTTCCAACAAAATCGTATCATCAATAAATTGGAGTATTTAAACTTGTAAAGTTTCGTTAACGTTATATACATGAAATTTGCCAATCTCTACCGTTCTCCTAACTATTCATGTTAGACCTTGAGCTACTATTAAAAATAGAAATGGTGATAGGGGATCTCCTCAACACATTCATTTCACATTAGATAAGATTTTCACTATCCCTAACATATTATTAAACAAAACTAAATAATTAATACCAATGGTTAGTTAATCTAGTGGTAATTGACGTTAGACTTGGTAGGGTGGACTACAATTTGATTCTCCACGACTGCAATTTGGAGGAGTTAAAACTACTTAATGTCAGATCTGACCCCGAACCAAATTATGTGTTCCAGTGGTCCGGATACCAATGGTGGAAAAAAAAAAAACTAGATCATTAATTAAAATTTAAAATTGTCAAATTTATGACATGCCTAACATATTTTTACCATGCATGTATGATGACGGATGACATAGTACTTTTCAATTATCAAAATAACAAAGAAAATAAAAAAAGGATGACATACTTTTCTTTTCTTTCCTTTCTTTTTTTATGACATAATTTATTTATTTTTTGACTAAAATATTTTTATTTTATGACATAATACTTGAATGGGTAGTTATGGAAATTAATGAAAAATTGGGTCGAATTTTTTAATTTTAATTTAATGATTTTCCACTTTGATATGATCATCATCAAATTCATCATCATCATCATCATCATAGTCACATTCACAACACAACACAACACAACCCAAAGACATCAAATTGGGACGTTCTTCTCAGGAAGCTCCAAAAAGTCAGTGCTTCCAAAACGGACGATCCGAACGAATATTACCCTTTTCATCTCTCTTCACAATAATCATAATCTTCTTCATCACTAATTCAGTAAGATAAACCTCTTTCTCTTTCTCTCTCTCCGATTTTATTTTTTGTTATAATTTTTATTTTTATTTCTTTCTGGGGTTTTAAGGTAGTTGTGTTTTTTACCTTAAAATCTTCATGTCAGTTTGATCTTATGTCATTTGAATTTTTTTAGATAGAAACCATGATGTTTTTTTGTGTGTTTTTTTAAATGTTTTTTCTGGGTTTTTATTTATTTAGTTAGTAGTCTCTTAAAGAATATTTTTTTGATACAGATTTGAAGGAAAATCTGATATTAGAGAAGAAAGGTAGAATCTTTTTACCTTAACAGAAGTGATTATGGCGGTTGCTGATAATGTTGGTGCCAAAATCGGTTCTTCAAGTCAGAATTTGGAGAACAACAATACCAACAACAACAACAACGTTGTATCATCTGACTCAGCTGAGGTGGAGAAATCGAAACCTAGGACCGATCAGGATGTGAACAACAATGGTGTGTTCAATCATCAACACCAAGAAAGAGTTACCAATGGTAACTATGGCTTCAAGACTCATCAAATGGGTCAGATGCATGGTAACGGGGTTCAGAATCAGCAGTTTGTGGTGAACAATGATGGGTATGTGATGAATGGTGTCAGAAATGGTGAGAATGGTGGCGAGAGTTTTAAGCGCGAAATGAGGGATTTGGAAGAGCTGTTGTCAAAGCTGAATCCTATGGCTGAGGAATTTGTGCCTCCGTCACTAACAAATAATCAGGGCTACTTAGCTGCTGGACCTGCTGCTGGGTTTGGTTACCCTCCTAACAATTTTATACTTTTGAATAATTATGCTAATGCTAACGGCCAAACTAACCGAAGGGTATGAATATATTGTTTTGATCTATTTCATTATTTTCTTGTTGGGTTCTGATGCCATGTTTTAACCTTTTTTTTTTTAATACAATGATGTCTTTTGCAGAGGAAGAATGGCTATACTACTAACGGGAAGCGAAGAGTGAATCATAAAGTAGATATGGAGAAAAGAGAAGAGATGATTAGGAGGACTGTTTATGTGTCTGACATTGATCAACTGGTAGGAATTTGATCGGTTTTGTAGATTTCGTATTTCAGCTAACTTATAATGTTTACCATTTGTATCCATTTCAATGATTGCTGATTTTTGTCGGAATATAGGTTACTGAAGAGCAGCTGGCTTCTCTCTTTCTTAATTGCGGCCAGGTAGTAACCGATATGTATAAAAAATGATTGTTTAATGATGATGTTTGTATTTTTCGCAAGAGAATTATTATATTGTACAAAAAAGATCACGCGAAAATGTACTGTAATTAATCTAGTTTGAACTGAGCTCATCAAAGGTATATTTTTTTAACTAATAAATCATATACGAAGGTCCAAGCAATAATAAATGATTTGTCAAATTCTTTTGTTCCGTTACATTGCCACTCCATGCAATAGAAAATGATGCGTTGGATTCTTTTGTTCCGTTACATTGTCATTCCAAGCAATAGAAAACAATGCATCAGATTCTTTTGTTACGTCACATTGTCGTTTGTGCTATTTAGGGGTTTTCCCTTTCTTAATGATCCTTTACTGTTATCGAGTTAACCCCTCTTTCCTGGCTGTAGGTTGTTGATTGCCGTGTATGCGGAGATCCCAATTCTATTCTCCGATTTGCTTTCATTGAGTTTACTGATGAAGGTAAAGCCGCCGCTAAATATTTATTGTTCATATGCTGCATTTATTATCGACACTTCACTGTATTAATAGTGTGTTATGCTTGCAGAAAGTGCTAGGGCTGCTGTAAGCCTGTCTGGAACTATGCTGGGATATTACCCACTGAGAGTGCTGCCTTCCAAAACTGCCATTGCACCTGTCAATCCAACATTTTTGCCTAGGGTAATGCTTTTCTAGAAAATAAATGACCAGAGTGAATAATAATTTATCTATTTTTTTTCCTTACTTTTGTGATGGTGTTGTGTTCTCAGTCTGAAGATGAAAGGGAGATGTGCTCAAGAACTATTTATTGCACAAACATCGACAAGAAGGTAGTTGGGGTTCTACACTTTCATTAAATCTTGCTTCGAGGAATTACTTGGTCTTTTTTTATATCTGGTTTGTAACAATTTAGGCTCGTTCTTAAAAAGTTATTTTCTTGTTATACTTGCAGCTGACTCAAGCAGATGTGAAACACTTCTTTGAATCGATCTGTGGAGAGGTTTGTAGTTTTTTTGTGGAACTAGGCTTAAAATGCTTATCGTTGGTTAAATTTGTACTATCTAGTGAAATATTTTCCATTGTTCCATGGTCTCAAAGCTTGATTTTTTTGTTGTTAGTTGAATTTAAGTATCCTGTAAAAAATAATTTTCACTGTCTTGGTGTATTATCTAGGTCCAACGACTGAGGCTTCTTGGGGATTACCAGCATTCAACTCGGATTGCATTTGTTGAGTTCACAGTGGTAATTACTCACGAGATTTCCAACCTTCTTACTTTTTTTTGCTCAACTCTTGTTTGCTTAGCTATTTTTTAACATCTGATATTGTTTTGTGATGTTATAGCCCTCAGATTGAGTGCTACTTCTGGGTTTGTAGCTCTCATTTGCGTTAATGCAGCTACCCTTCCCTCTCCAAAACAACTTCATTCTGTTTGTTGTACTTCTGTCGATAATCATGTTTCATAGTAATAGTAACTCATTAACTCCACATTGCCTACTAAAGCAGCCCTAAAAAATAATCAAGTTTATGATGTTAGCTTTTGTGGGAGTCTTTAAACCTTTCCATCTTAGCATTTCTTAGCATACGGCATGTTTATTTCCTTGTTCATTTATGAATTAGAATGGAACCATTCTGTGCACATAATGCACTGAAAATCTATTGTAATGGTGAATTTGTTCATGCAAAGTAAGATGAGTAATTATCTTGGAATCTGTGTATACCTTAGTGTCAACGTATTTAATTTGTGGCTCCTTTTTCGAAATATTCAACTCCACAAATTGTGAGAGAATTATGGATTCCCACATTTTGCAATACTACATGTGGATGTCTCTATAATTGCCTGCTTTAAGGTACACCATGGAGTTATAAATAAATCAATGGCATGCATTAGGAAGAGCTAGAGCACTAATGCCACATTAGTGCTCTAGCTCTGTCCAAACATGTAATGAGAGAAACCAGAGGGAAGAAAATAGGATGGAATGGCTAATTCATGTGTGTGGGGAAGGTCCTAAGAGGCGGTTGTGCCGTCTATGTATGCTTTTCACCTCTATAATGATGCATCTATGATATAGTGGTTAAGTCATGCTTATCAATTTACCTTACTTATTTATGGTTGGGGGATACACTTTGGGCCATGAAAAAGGCACTGATACCTAGGCTTGCTCAATAAGGTTCAGACTAATTTTTAGCTTTCACATGATCGTGACTGAGTTTTGACCATGCTGGTCTTTCATCAATTATTTGGGGGTGGGGGGCACTTTGTAAGAGTGTGCTTGGACTTATCTAATGATGACATAAGCACTATCGTAAGTGTGTGAAAATGCTGATGAAATTTGTTTAATCATCGTGATCCCTTAATGCTAATTTCAGCAAATTTTCACAAGCTCCTTAGAATAGCTTATATAGAACTACTTATTTTCACTTTCTACAAAGTTTTCCATTATTCGACATGCTTAACTAAGTTTTTTATCCCAGACATGCTAATAGTTTTTAGTCATCCATGCTTTGGCTTCCTTAGTTTAAATTAGTGGAGCTATTAATTCTAAACTCATTTTACATTGTTTTGACCTTACAGATTTCAATTTAGTCGAATTTTTGAAGATTAGTTTCATTGTTCAAATTATTTTCATTGTCAGATTTGCACTGTAAATACCCCTCTCTTCTAAACAAACAAAAACATGCAAATATTATTTACTAAACTTAGCTTCCATTTTATGGAGCTATACTCAACCTTCTGCCACTTACCTTGCTTAGCAGTGAACTTGTGTTGCTTGCATATTCGTTTTTGGTTTGTTGCTTGCCCAATGCTTTTGAGTGGAATGAAGGTCTCACACAATAAGATGCTTCTATACAGTTTACTTTTCTCAAATTAGCTCAGACAAGTTCAAATTTTCTCTTTTTGATAGACAAATGTTAGTAGATTTGTGGTTATGTTAGTTTTTAGAGTTTTTGTCCTGGAACTCATGGTTAGAAACTCCTTTAGCATCCCCTAGCTCATCAATCAAACTGTTTGCTTGAGACTCAATACAAGAAGTATTGGAGTGATTAAATTGCGCAAGCAGTTGTCTCAAAATATTTCTCTTCACTACTGTTTGTTTGCCATGCATCTTTTCATTTTTTGGCTGTCTGAAGATTTTATTTGCCTCATTCTTTCAGGCTGAGAGTGCAATTGCAGCTCTGAGCTGCAGTGGCGTGATTTTGGGTGCGCTGCCTATAAGGTTTGCTGGATTTCTCTTTGATTTCAACTGTCCTAAAAACTTCATGGAACTCTTATAATGCCATTCTGAACCATTCTTATGTATGGTATGCAGGGTAAGTCCGTCAAAGACACCGGTCCGAGCTCGTTCTCCTCGTAGTCCATGAACTGAATCAACTGTCATTGCTGCTGGGGTTTGACTGCTGCTACATATATATACGTACATAGAAACATATATGTTCCAAAGAACCTGTGGCGTTTAGTTGATACTTTTGTCCCCGTGTCTTTGCTTTATGGTTTCTTTGTTTCCCTTTTGGGCAATGGGTTCTTCGTTTAGCTGTTAGAGTTGATGGTACTTCGAGGATCTTGCTTAATTTATGATGCACAATGTGACGTGTTTATCTTGCATGTCCAGAATTTTATGGTTGGATGTTATCTGGAGTTTATTTTGAAGAAACATGTTACCAAATCCTTTTTTAGTCATGACATGTTTATTTGGTTGTCGGAAATGCCTTTATTTATGGATATCTGTTTTGATCTTTCTCTTACGCCCTACGAAGTAGTGACTACTTCGCACATTACTATGCCGGTTATCGTGACTGCAATTGCTACCAGATCAATCTCTGGACAACACCACCACTGTTGCTTCTTCTACTGTTTAGGTTTTCTACTATGATATCTTATATATAAGCTAGCATTGGTTGCTAGTGATATATGTTTCTTTCCACCAATCCTTAGGCAGGTAGAGAAGATTTCTTGACGGGAGGAGGTCGCGTTGTCTGGTTCTCAAATGATTTTGAGTAACCTTTTTCAAAATCTCTATTTTACTAGTAATAGTAGAGTTCACCCGACTAACATGTCCCTTTTATTCTCATGAGTACAAGTTTTCGGATTTGAGGTGATTCCATTTAGTATCAAGATTCGGCTTGTTCAAAAAAAAAAATCAAGATTCGGCTCGGAAGCAGATTGGAATTGGTTAACTTGCTGTCTGATTTCCGTTGTTCATGACATTACATATAGGAAACGTTTCTATTCCTCACTCTCAGACTATGTTTCGTAAGTTGTGCCTAAAATTACAAGGTGCTAATTTTGTCCTTATCTAACCATTCCCTATTGGGAGTGGATTCTCAATGATTATTGACTATGTCATTTGCTTCTACAAGTTGTGTTTCAATTTTGTCTCTTACTCTAAGTGTATGTTTGGTATCACGGTAGGTGTGCTCGAATTACTTTGAGATTCTACAAAATCACGGTGGATTAATGTGATTTTGGCATACCCATCGTGATACCAAACATAGACTAGGAATGTTTGCCTTTATCAACTTGCTTTCAAAATAGTTACTAAATGTTGTGAGATCAGGTCAATCATTTTTACTCATAAAGACTAATAGCGCAAACCTTAGGTTCATTAAAAGTTTAGTGTCTGTTTAGTGGTGGTATGGAAACACACTGACAATTCTATAATCTGTTCTAGTTTATTTTCATAAACTCTCTGGAATAGCTTATGAAAATGACTTATATGAACATAATTTGACTTTACGGTATCTTTTGTTATGAAAATAACTCATACGTAGCACTTATGATAGCTGTTTTTTTTTTTTTTTGGTTTTCACCACCAGTTTAATATGGTTTGGGGGTCAGTTCTAACATCAAATGGTTCCAGCCCCCTCCTGATCGAACCGTGATCCTCCCTACCAAGTCCAACGTCAATCACCACTGAACCAACTAACGATTGATTATGCTATCTGTGTTTAGTTAAGTTATTTGTTGTCAACTCAATAAATTCACATCAAATGATTGACTTGCCTAAACTAATTTTGTAGCATGTACCAAACATTTCGGTTGATGTTTTTCCTTTGTCTGGTTCGTTTAAACTTAGAACAGCTAGGCACAACATCTTTTTGGTGTAAACAGATTTACACCTTAAATTGATAGGTTGTGTTCAAGTGGCACTATAGTTTTTTTCTTTCTTTCTTCTGTGTTTTATTGCATGCTTTAATCATGTGGTAATTGTCTCTCAAACTTTTTTGCCAAAAGAAGAAAAGGTGAATTTGGCCGTTAAATTAAACACTAGCTTTTTTCTTCTATTTTAATTGTGTTTTTTTATCTAAGAATGTGTTAATCATCTCTCAAACTTGTTTGCCTAAAATAAGTAATGAAGATTTTGACATTACTTGCCACAATTGATTATTAAGTGTGTACCATTGAATTAAACTTGTTTGTTTCTTTACGGTTTTATTGCAATCTTTGATCTAAGAATGTGGTAATTATCTTCCAAACTTGTTTGCCCAAAATAAGTAAAGAAGACATTGCCACAATTGATATTTAGAATGCCATTAAATTAAATTTGATAATGTTAATACACCAAGATGGGGATGGGCAGATTTTCAATTAGTAGTTATGGTTATGACTATGCAATTTTTGTTGCTTGGTAAAATTACCAATTATGGTCATATGGAAAAATTGTCTCCACCAAAGGCGAATATAACCGGAGTTTGATATTTAGATAGAACAATTTTTTATTAAATTTTATTTATCTTCTGAACAAATTTCGGAGTACTAAAACCCCTTCCCTTAAGAGAGAACCAAATGATTTATACACACAAATAAAATAAATAAAGTTATGATTTATATTTGAATTGATCAATAAAAGCTAAGAACAATATATCTTCACTAACAAAAAAGAGGACAATGTCTCTCCTTCCTCTTTTACATTGTTGGTGACTATTTTTCAATGAGGTCACCACTCTATGTTATGTTCAATGCTCAGATCCATCACTTAGTTGCTCTCATTATAAGTTTAAACATTGTCTCTTTTATATGAGATATTCAATCTCCATTTATTTGTCATGTTATGCTGCCTCTTCCTTGTTTTTCACAATCAATAGACTACAATGAGTTTTTATCTCTTTTACATTTGATTAAAACCGCATACATATTTTTAAATACTTATTTATCTCTATTTTTTTTATATAGTAAAAGACTTAATTTAACGAACTAAACGAGAGATAGTAACACCTTTACAATCTAAAGCTAAAAGAGAATGTAAAAAATTACAATCAGAATTAATTTAAACTGGAGAAAAAGGGGTATCAAATCCCTTTTTGGCTAGGAAATCAGCACATGAGTTTGCCTCTCTGAAACAATGTTGAATAGTGACAACTCAATCTGAAAGATTTAGTAAATTAAGAACCTCTTCTAGGAGAGATTTAAGATAAGAGATGGTGTAGAATGATTGAGAACAACAGCTGCAATAAGAGTAGAGTCTGTTTCAAAAATGACATGGTCAAAGTGAAGGTGACGAGCAATACGCATATCATGAACTAAACTCCACATCTCAACACCCTGAAAATTATTGCGGCCAAGGTTGCAATAAAAACCCTGAATACGACCACCTTGAAAGTCTCTAAGCAATCTGCCACACACTGAGAAATCATTTCTTTTCCTATGCGTGTCATCTACATTAAACTTAAGAGTGTCTAAAGGAGGGGGCTCCCATCTAATAGGAATGATGTATTTATCTCTTTATTAGTATGATATATTACATCAATCTATTATTTGTTGGTTTTTAATTTTTCTTAATACTAGTTGTTAGTTCAATTTAATATTTTTCTATATCATATGTTTCAAATATAATCAATAATTGTCATTTCAAAATATTAAATTATGATCTTTAATAAAAAATTCAATTTGTAATTTAAATATTAAAAAATCGATTTAAAATAAACCACACTAAAGTCTAAAGAGTAGTAATTGTTTAAAATTTTATTATATCTAGTTTCTTATACACGTTTGTTTGCATGTAGAGCATTATTCTAGTTAGGGATCGAATGAATGAACTATTGTCCTACCAATGTAATTTAGATGATAAAAGACTACAATAATATTTCATGTGTTCGAGCGTTGATTCACTGTAACAATTTGTGCTACTACCGTATTACGTCCCCAAATTCAATTGCCAAGCCTCTTTTTTTTTTTTTTTTTTTTTTTACAAAAATTGCCAAGCCATTTGTTTATTTGCAATCACAGTCTAATAAATGAGATCTTTTGTTTCCTGAATTTTTCATCGTTATGGTGTGACTCTTAATTTTAAGAGTTGTGTTGTTATCATTGATGGATTAATCAAACGGCCAGGAGAGATTGAGAGATCCAATTCCTTTTTTTTTTTATCATGAGGAAAATTAAAAAAAAAAAGCAGACTAATTCATCTGCTGCCTAAACACAATTTTGATATTGAATACATATATAAAATTTAGTTATTATTTATTGGTCAAATGACATAAATTTTTAAGATATATTTATTGTCCTTTTTTTTTGTTACATATTGTCCTTTTCTTATGAAGAAAAAGACATTCTAATAAACAAAGGCAATGGATAAATCCAGGCCCAAAATAGGAACAATCTCTGGAGGGGGTGCAGAAAGCCAACAGCTGGTGTATTAAATTCTTACAATTACAACCTTACTGGGAAATACTTAACGATATACTGTTACTATTCATTATGAGTAGTTAATATTAGTTAATTGATATTCATTACAAATCATTAACGTATAAATATTACTTTATTGGTTTAACACAATTATAGTACGTTAAGATTATGCAATAATTTCATACTTTAAGGTGAAAGATTCTCATCAATGAAAACTATACTATTTCTCTTAAAAAAAAAGATAACAAGAAAAATTATAAAATAAATGCTATGCATAAAATTTTTCAAGTCTATAAAGAAATTCTAATTCTAATTTATTTCATCAGTGACTGGCCTCTAAAATCATCTATTATGTTCTTGCTTGAACTATAGCTACTTTCCTAGACCACATCATTGAACATTTTCTCAAAACTTTTTCCTCTATTCAATTGATGAAAGCACTTTTTAAGCTGAAGATGTTTGATCTTTGGGTGATTCTACCACTCTTGTTGGAGCTCCTGTTTTAATCAAATATACAACAAACTTAGAAATTTTATAAGATTAAAAAAAATATTAGAGTCTGTTTAGATTGACTTATTTTTTAGATTATGAAAATAGTTTATGAATATAAATAAGTTTTTACGTTAATTTATAAGTTCTCACTAGCAAAAATTGTATCCTGTTTTTTCATAACTATTTTGGCAAACTTATGAATAATACGTGAAAACTTATTTATTTGCATAAGCTCTTTTGCATAAACTCAAAAATAAGCCGATTCAAACGGCCCCTTGGTCAAAATAAAATCATAGTACATCAGTAATTGATTATATTATATAGTAAAGTAACTAACCAGTGCTAGAAATTGAAGTAGAAGGTGAAATAGGTCCTGATATGCCAACAACATCATGGAATTGTGTCTTTTTCACATAAGTTGTTGGAATTAATTGTCTACTAAGGCCATGATAGGGTTGGTAATATGCTGGAATCCAACGAAATGGAAATTGTGGTCCACCATATGCATTATTATAGCTCTGCAGAGAACAACAAAATTTAGACTCAGAAATCTAAAGTTGTTATGAAAGAAATTACTTGAGATAAAAAAACTAACCATTTCATAAATGTCTTGTGGACGAAGATAACCTGGGTGAGGGTACCTGAGTTTTGACATTATTTAGCATATTGAAAAATAGGTAGATAAATTTTACAGCATAAATAAACTATTATCTATAAAGCACCGACACCGACACCGAACATGACACTCTGATCACTAGTAATAATATGAGAAAATGAAATATTTGAATATAATCACATGTATCAGGTTATGCCAATGTCATATACTTGTCAAGACACCTGACACGGTTTAATATGAAGTGTTGGAGTTACATATGCTATCAGGTCACGTCAATGTTAGATTAATTGTTAGGGCATCTGACATGGTTTAATATGAAGTGTCGGTGTTACATAGGCTATTAGTACTTTTTACATGTTCGAGTTATGTACCTGTAAACCGGCAAAGGAAATGCATATTGAGGTACATGTTGATTGTAATTGTAATATATGGATGAACCTTGAAATTGGATTGGTGCATTAGTCCATGAAGGACTATTGATTTTCTGCTTTCCTATAGGAAAATCAAGAAACAGTAAAATAAGTCAAAATATGAAACCAATAATAACCAGTTTGTTTCATTTTATTTTCAATTTTGCATGCATGACATATAAATTATATAATTATAATTATAAAATATAAATCAGATTTACAAGTAACAAAATTATGATCAAGAAATTTTAAAATCAAACATATTGAAAAACAAAAACATTGATCACCTGAATCAGATTGTTGAGAAGCAAGATTACAATTAGCTCTTCTTCCATCAATCACAGGATTAGGATTTTGGCAAGCAAGTATTGCAGAATTTGGATCCTTGAAGGTAACCTAAGAAACAAAAATTAACACAGATTAAGAATAATTAATCTCTGCAGTTGCACATAGAGATACCGATTTACGAAAAAAAAAGAATAATTAGATTATTACAAAGCCATATCCTTTTGATTTTCCAGTGGTTCTATCAGTGATAACAACAGCTTCTAAGATATCACCAAACTGATCAAAATAACGTTTGAGTGTGTCTCTTTTAGTCTCCCAAGCCAATCCACCAACAAAAATCTTAGTATAAGTTGTGTCACCAACATGTTTAGGAACAACGTTTGGACTCATCATCTTGTTTTGCCTAGTATGTGACATCTAAAATCGATTCACAAAAGCACTTAATGAACAAAGAGACAGAGAAAGTGAGAGAATAAAAAAAAAAAGAAGTCAGAATAGGTGTTTGGTTTGGTATGGTTGTAAAGTGGTAATAATCAATTATTTATCAAAATTTTGGGAGGAAATTTTTGAGTAACAATGTGGTATAGTGATTTTCGTTCCTTCTAGTGAAGACAGGACAAGTAGTACTTTATTTTCATACTCATAATAATATTTCCTCAGATTCTACAACAAAATATTCCCTTAACAAGAAACTTTTTCAATAAATAGTAATAAATGGTTGAATATGTCGGGGAGTAAAAAGTTAAAACAGAGAAACAGCGGAGGGTTTTTCCATACTTTACTATGATATATTATGAGAATAAGATTCCACGCAGTAATCGATATGATTTTTGTATTGCGGAATTTGATGGGGTATATATTTTATGGGAAAAAATTTCAATTCTTGTTCATAAATTTGTATTGCTGTCTCTCTCTCTCTCTATATATATATAGAGCTACTTTAAAACAAATTATATATTTAAATAACAAACTAAACATATCTTAAAAATTCTAAACAAATCTTAAATCATAACATTATCTTATTTAAAATATAAATTATCTTATTTAAAATATAAATTTTAAACTATATTTAAATATATAATCTTCAAAAAGATATTTAGGCATTATTGTTGGGATCTTAAACGGTGTGAAATTATAGATATTTGTGTTACGTAATTAGAGCAGACAGATTATAACGGCCGAGGCCGAGATTTAAAATACGATTAATTGTGTACTTTTATAATTGTAGCTTATCCAGCCCGATACACTTCTAAAATTCCACGCAGTAATTGATAAGACCGTCTGATTTAAAATATGAATGGTCGGGATCTAAAACGGTGCAATTTATAGATATTTGTGTTGTGTAATTAGAGCCGGCAGATCATAACAGTAGCTGATCCAACCTGATATATATGGAACTTTTAGTCCTGTGAGTTTAACTAGTTCTAAACAAATTCTTAAAATTCTAAACAAACCTTGAATATTAAATTCTAATATTTTCTTATTTTAAATATAAATCTAAAATATATTTAAATCTAAAATATTAGTAGAGACGTCACATATTATGCAGGAGCAGAAATTCAAACTCCAAACATTATGCATATTCACCTTTAAGGTGAAATTTCTAGCCATTAGATTACTAGATAAAAAAATTAAATGCTAAAATTTTATATCTTAAAGTGAAAAGTGAATAATTAAGTGTACAAGAATTTGTAAAATACAATCCACAATCCTAATTCATCAGACAAATCCATCACTAAATACTTTATAATTGTAATTGCGTGTGTGAGTTTGTGTTTGCAACTCTGTAAATATAAATAAATTTGTAAACATACTTCATCCTATTCAAAAAGAATGCTGTTTAAAGTTTTTTTGCATCCATATTTTTTTTTGACGGTACAATTGCTTATTGGTTGGTTTCCTTGGAAATAATGGGAGGAGATCAAAATCCCCTCATCAGTGTAGTTTTTCTCTGGTGACATTATAGCCACTAATTTCATTTTTGTGGTGTACTGTTCATATCAATAAAATATAGGGAAATGCTTATTTGCAAGAATGGGTAAAAACAAGAAAAAGAAGAATGAATCTCAACCATCCATTAAGACCACCACCCCCATAATTTCTATTAAAAAGGAAATTAAATTTATAATAAATTAAAAGTATCATCTAAAATAATGACATGTGTCCATTCTTGCCTTTCTTGCCCAAATTCTTTGTTACAAAATAGCAATGCTCTAAAATATATTGGACGGCTGAGATGGACTGCCTCCAGTGAAAAATTTAATGCACGAAGATCCAGTCCCGTAAATAATGCATATATCAATCATTAGACATTTACGAGGTACAATTAAAAAATACCATTAAAAATGTAAGAATGATATTGGATGGTTGAGATCTATATTAGACTATCTCCAGTGAAAAATTCACTACAGAGGATCCCGTCCTGAAAATAATGCGTATGGTTATTTTCAAATAACCCAACATCTCTACAACTTCAGGGGTAGTATGGTCATTTTACTCATCAAATTGCCTTTTGATGTATGTGTTGGAACAAAATATGTTTTTTAAGAGAAAAACCCCTTACAAAAGGTTTTGATGATAACAAAATATTAAATGGACAATTGATATTACTATAATGTTCTAAATTAAGTGTGCAGGACAAATTTATTTATGAAAGAGCACATTTGATTTACGCTCTGAAGAAACTTTGTTAGAGTCTGAATCATTACACTCTGAAGGCGTTCAGAAGCCAAAAGGCGTTCATAAGCCAAAAGGCGTTCATAAGCCAAAAGACGTTCAGAAACCTACAACGTTTAGAAGCTACTTGGTATATATTGACTCTCAGAAGCTACTTAGTCAAGTGTCATTCAGAAGACGAAGACGTTCATAAGCTGAATTACAAAGGATTATTAGAAGTCAAAGATTCAAAGACCATCAGACTCCAAAGAATCAAAGTTTGCCAGAAGCCAAGAATTCCAAAGTTCATCAGAAGGCTATGTCACTCTATTTGGGACATTCTAAGCCCGATGACTTCATAAAGGACAACACCACTGCAACGTTCAAATGCATTTTGATCTTATCCTCAAAGGAGTGTGTTGTACTGAAGTGTACCTTTATTTCTGCAATAGGACAAGCAGAAAAGTATGGACGAAGTTGTGGAGCAGAATTACCTCTTCCAGAAAGAAATTCAAACTCCACACTTCAAGCAATTGAAAATCAACAGTTGTCCATCTCAACGGAATTCTTTTCAACGTCTCAAATTCTCTCTTCTCTCATATATATATGGAACTAGAAGAATTTGATGATATGATCTTTAACCGAAATTATCTCTCAAACGAAGTGAGCAATAGAAACTATCTGAGCCTCTGAAAGTTATTTTGTGTAATAGTTTTTAAGCTTAGAAGTTAAGTATTTACTCTTGTGTGAGTAATTTGGAAAAGTCTCTTGTTCTTAGTAACTTGAGTATTTGTAAAAAGTCTCCTGCTGTGTGTTCTGGAGCAATTGTAAAGTCTCTTGTCTTGTGTGACTTGAGCAATAGAGAAGTCTCTTGCTTGTGTGCTTGAGCACTAGGATTGTAATCTTTAGTGATTATAGTGAAATCTCTTGGAAGTGCAAGGGGACTGGAGTACTCTCGGTTTGTGAGATGAACCAGTATAAATTATTGTGTCCCTCTCTCTCACTCTCATTTGTTCTTTCTGCTTTGCCATTGATTTTGTTTGTGCTCTTAATATCCGCTGCTAAAGACTCTGGTAGATAGAAATATCTTGAAAAGTTTTTAATCTCTAAAACACAATTCAACCCCCTTCTTGTGTTTTTCTTCCCCCTTCAATATGCAAATGTAAGATGATATTATAGAGATGTTGACTTTTTTGATGTTTATATAACATTGCTCTTGAATATATTGTATTGAAAATACAAAATAGTATGAAAATGATATTGATTTTAAGTTTTAACACAATTGAGTACTATGTTTTGAAATTATAACTTCTGATATAAAATATTGTGGAAATCTGATGGTAGTGCATTTTGGGTAGTTAATTAAACTCTCACTGTAGTGTACGGTATCAATTCTTTCCAACTTCTCTCAATTTATCCAACCAAAGATACACATATGTGTCTGGCATTTGGCTGTTTAACAGCTTTCTATTTCTTTTTTTCCTCCAACCAATCATAATGTCCTTACCAAAAAATAAATGATAATGTCAATTGTCAAAGACGGAGCTAAAAGGAATCAACAGAAGTTACCATCTCCCTCAAACTTTTAAAGAAATTTATATTAATATATTTTTTGGTTTTTGTAACTTATATGTTTTTAGATGACACGACGAATGAGTAGAATATAAAAAATAAGGAATTTTTTGTTTAACTTATAAAGATTTTGCCTTCTTATAATAAGAAAGTAGACAAAGAAATATGAAAAATTCTCCTCAAAATGCAAAATATATTTTCCTACCTATCCAAAAAGAAATTTTACAAGTATTTGATAGGATGTACAAAATAAAATTAGAGAAGAGATTGACAATAATTTTTTTTGCTTACTTGCTGATGAAATCTACAAGAGAACAAATGCCTCTAGCTAGTCGTTAGATTTGTGGATAAGAATATATATATATCAAAGAACATTTCTTTTTTTTGTATATGTTATTTTGTGCATTTTAAATTTTATTTTTTTCTTTACTAAATTATACTATTAAACTTGATCCCCCTAATCTGAATTCCTAGCTTTGTCCCTGCCTACAGGGACATTGATACATAGAGGTTTTCTTTGGAATTAGAGTTTATTTTCTTCTTCAAATAGTTTAGTACCTAAACTCACACACTTTGTGCGAAGAAATGAAAAATTCAGAGTTCAAACCTCGATCTATCCAATAATATTTATCTTAACTAACAATTGAGCTACACTTACGAGATAAAACTCAAGATTTTCTATTAAGGTGTTTATGATATAAATATTTAAGATGGTAGTGGGAGAATCTAACATAAAAATTAAGTTTTATTTATTTATTTTTTATTGGTTCTTCTATTGAAAACAATTATAGGTAAATTAAATTATATCTTTAGTCCCTTAACTTAATTTCAAGTAATAAATTAGTCTTTTATTTTTATTTATTTCATATTTGCCATTTTGGTCCACTTGCATATGAATAAGTGATGTGTACAAGTGAAATCCAATTAGGTACTACAAAATAAGATATTGATATTTTCTTATAATGTATATTTAGCTTTCTAGGTAGGGTACTTTTATGCCTGAAAAAAAGGCAGTGTACTTTTAATACTAGAAACAAAATGTCACCCCTTTAAGGTTGAACGAACTTAGCCACTTACCTTCAAGCTGGTTGAAAAAGAGTGGTGTTTTATATAGGAGTCCTGCTACGAAGCAGTTGGCAACGAAATACAAGAATTACACTATGGTCATGTGCTAAATAATAATAGTACTTGCATTTAATATTTGTTTTTTTTGCAAAAATCATGGGATAGTGGTTAGTATTGAAGGGTGGAGGTTGATTCTTGTCTTTCTTATTTTGTTTTTTCGTATACATAAACATTATATAGGGATGACAGAAAAACCCAAACTCCATGAGACGCACCCAAACCTAAGTCAACTGGCGAAATCCGAGTTAACTGGGTTTGGATGACACCCGAAACTATGGGTGTGGGTTTGAGATCACTCACACCCGAAACCCACACACCCACCCGAATGTATTTAAAATTACCTAATTAACCCTAAGTATATATAAAATTACTATCGTCACCAAAAAATGTTAATTACTTATGTTGAAATATGTAATTTAATTACTATGCTACATTTTTTATTTTATCAAAAAGAATTTGGGCCGAATTTGGGCAGATAATAAATAAATTATACGTGTTTTTGCTGTGGGTTTGTGTTTGGGTGAAAAAACTCATACCTAATGGGTGTGGGTGTGGGTTTCAATTTGCCACTCATACAATATTTGAGTTTGGGTGATTGTTTTGGGTGTGGGTTTGAGTAGTGTCAAACCCTCACCCATGAGCACTCATTGTCATCCTTAGTTTTATAGTTCAATTCACATGATGGCGAGGATGAATTATTGGGCTTTACCCAATCGCATCCAGTTCTATTAGTAGCATTTATTTTAGCATCCTAGGTTGCGTGTAATTCTATTTCAAAATGTAATCTACTTCCTTTCCTTCGATCTTTAATATAAGAAAAATTTTAGTTTAGATTTATAAAATGATTGAAGTATTTGGTATAAAAAATGGACTAAATACATAAATTATTTCATGAATCTAAAAAACAAATTTTTTTTTATATAAGAGACTAGAGGGAGTATTAGTTAGGCTAGAATCTTTGGAAAAAAATCTAGAAAAAAAACAATTTATTTCGTAGCATATCACATCAAAGATAAATTAGGGTATTTGGTTAAAGAAATGATATTTTTTTAATCAAACAAATTTAATGCATTTCTTTAACGAATAAATATATAAAGGAATAATATCAAATTTATGGAAACTAGCCCAAAAATTGGCCGCCCGAGCAAAAGTATGAGCGACCATATTCGCTTGTCTTCAAACAAACTTCACTTCAAAACTTACACGAGATAACATAATTTTGGTAATGGCAACAACAATTAGACTAAATTTTGAGTTATCACTACGCCCAGTTCGAATAACTTCAATCAACACATGCGAGTTACTTTCAAATTGAACCATATCCAAACCTCTATCATTGGCTTCTTTCATGGCATGCAAGAAAGGCCGTGCTTTGCCATTTGTCGTTGACAGGGTGACCTGTTGTCTTTGTGTAAAACCAGCCACAAAGTTAAAAGTGTAACAGCGTAATTTGTTACAAAGTTAAAGAACTAATTCAATCGTTAGTTGGTTCAGTGGTGATTGATGTTGAACTTGGTAGGGAGGACCACAGTTTGATCCCTCACAACTACGATCGGGAGGAGCTAGAACAAATTCATGTCAAAATTAACCCCCAAACCATATTCAACCGGTGATGAAAACTAAAAAAAATGTTAAAAAAGCAATACCTAAAAAACTAAAAGAATCAATATATTATAAATGTTCTAAAGACCCAGAATAATTTGACATATTTAATAGCCAAATGAGTTTTTGGGATTTGGATTTTCTAAATTTCAAAATCTCTAATTCCTTACAAGATGTAAACCTTGTCCAAACTCTTTTTTCCTTTTGTTATTGTATTCTCTTGCAATCTATCCTCCTAGCTATATAATACAAAGCCCCTCACGTAACATAACATGATATTATCATCATTATACGAAATTTGCTTTTTTCGCCCCCCATGTTACTCTTTAACCCCCCAAAAATCCTAAAATACCCCCAATTTTGGATCCATGATGCTTCGGCAGCCATGTGCCGAACACGCTTAACTTCGGCAACAACGTGCCGAACTAGTTAAAATTTGGAATACCAAAGAATTCGGCAGTTACGTGCCGAAAACGCTTATATTCGGCAATCACGTGCCGAACTGGTTAAAATTAGAATTAAACCGCCAAATCCAGACTCTGTTCTTCAGTATCTTTTATTTGAAAACAATTTGGGAAAATTGGGGCGATTTTTAGGGTTTGGGCGATTTGTAAAGCAAAGTAAGCTTGGATTTCGATTATATTAGAAGATTAAATTGCGATTTGAACGGAAGTTGAAGAGTATCTCACACCACAAGTAAGTTTCATTGTGTAATATCTCATTTTCATCAACTTTTTGTATGATTAATAACAACCTGCGAAAATTTGTTTGTGTTGTATGATGTTGTATGATCATGAGTTTATTTGTTTAGATTTACATGAATTTGGGTTTTGATTGAATTTAGGGTCTAGGGTTTTGACAATATATATGAATGTGCACAAGGTGTTTGTCAAAATGCCTGAATGACTGTTTGTTTTGTATAAAGTGCACATATAATCGATGTTTGATTGTTGAATTTATGATCGGTCACAATCGATGTTTCTGTATAAATTGCCTGAATGACTGTTTGTTCTGAATTTATGATCTGTATAAAGTGCACATATAATCGATGTTTCTGTATAAATTGCCTGAATGACTTTTGCGTTGGTGTTATTTATTTATGAATCATAAGCTTATTTTTTTTGCGTTGGTGTTATTTATTAATTGTTGGCTATTTATTATTTTTTTAGGAATGACGGATGAAGTTGGGCGCCAAAGAGGTGGAAGGGAAAGTAGAGCACACAGCTCTGCACGGAGAGAGGCTACCCTAGGACGTTCTAAGAGGAAAGTAGCCGGTACGTCGTCCTTGAGGGCAGAAGTTGAAGAGGGTGGTACATCAACCTTGAGGGCTGAAGTTGAAGAGGCTGAAGCTCAACATCCTGAACCTGTGGCTGAAGAGGATGTTGAAGCTCAAAGGGATGTGTAAGCTGATGAGCAGGAAGAGGAACAATCTGATGAGCAGGAAGAGGAACAAAGAAGTGATGCAGAAGAGGACCAAGTTAATGAGGCTGAACCACCACCACCACCAGCACCTAAACAAACCAAAAGGAATCGGAGAACAACAACTGCAAGAAACCCGCCAAAAGTAGCAAAACCACAAGTTACAGAATTTGGTGGCGGACCAAGTGATTTGTCGTTGCTGCCGACTTTTGGAAATCATGTAGCCGCTACTTTGTGGAGAGGAGAAGAAAGTCTTTTTAAATATTGTAATTCATAAATTCATATATATCTAATTCATGTGTTTTGATTTTCTTATTCTTTAATTACTATGATTAAGAGTGTTGGATCTTAGTTTTAATCAACTCATTGGAAATATTCCAAGTTCATTAGTATTATTGATGAAGATTAACTTGTCCTATAATTCTCAATTTGCCAACTTGAATTTATGAATGTGAGATACATGTATGAGTTTTTTATTAAAGAATAAGGGCTTGTTTTGATTTAGCTTACTCTAGAGTTTATGAAAATAACTTGATTATTGTAGTTTGCTAACTTGATTACTTGATATGTGTTTGCTTTTTATTTTGTATGTATAATTAATATGTGTTTGGTTTCAAATTTTGTAGTGTGGCGAAAGGACACTCAAGTGCATGAAACCTGGGAAGAGAATCAATTCGCTTGATAAACCAGAGAATGATAAAGCATGGTTTTGGGATAGAGTGGAAGCTAGTGGACTGCGACCGTTGTTGAAGACGAATTACAATCATGTGGGCTCCGGACTATTGACGGCATTTACTGAGCGTTGGCAACCAGAGACCGGTACATTCCATCTTCCTATTGGTGAGATGACCATCACCTTGGATGATGTATCGTGTTTGCTCCACATTCCGATAACGGGGAAGATGCTGAACCATGCTAGAACATCATGCACCATGGAGGAAGGGCAAGATATGTGCGAGGAGTTGCTAAACTTTAGCAGGGAAGATGCTCAGAAAGAGTTTGATAAAATGAAAGGAGCGCATGTATCATTTGCAAAGCTGTTGGAAATATATCATGACAACTTGAATTTGGCATTGGCAGCAGAGAACAATGAAGATGAGGAGGAGGAGACAGTTGAATTTCTAAGGGATTGCACAGTTAGAGCTTTTTTACTATACCTGATCGGAGGAACCCTATTTACCAACAAAAGTGCTCAATATGTGGATTTGATATTTCTTTCTTACTTGCAAGACATCCCATTAATTAACACTTGGAATTGGGGTGCTTCTGGACTTGCATACATGTATAACTACTTGGATCGTGCGAGCCGGCGTAGATGCGGGAACCATGGTGGATACAACTGTATGTTTCAGGTATAAATGTGTTATTTTATACACTTTTTTTTAACAAATGTATTATTTTTTTCTTAAACGTTATTTACTCTTAATGTTCTAATATATGTTCTAATTTATGTTCTAATTTATGATTGTGATTGTAGGCATGGGTTTTTGCGCATTTCAAGAGGTACGGACAACGATTTCTTGATGAGAACTACACCAATGAAGAACCAGTTGGAGCCAAATATTATCCGTTGAAGACAGGCAAATGGCCATATGAGACGAGGACTTCATTGGATCGGATGGAGGTTGATGAAGTCACATTTTGCCCTTATGAGGATCATCGCCAGTTCCGTCCCTTTCAAGATATCAATTGGTACTATGGTTGGATAATGTGTGGAAGCTCCATGATATGTCCACATTTGCCTGAGCGTGTCCTCAGACAATATGGACATGTGTAGTCTATTCCTAGAGCCCCTGGTGTTTCTGCCAAGGCCGGTATGAATCAGTTTTCAATTCAAGATGCATTTGATGAATACTTGAATGAAAATTATGTCACGGAGGAAATGCGAGGTCCAAGAGCTGTACATGGGTATGAAACCGTGCCGGGGTACATTGCATGGTTTTATCGGGTCTCGCATCCGAAGATTTGGCCACCAGTTGGAGGGGATCCCCCATGGCCTGCAAACGTGGAAGTCATGATTGAGGAGGACAATGCGAATAAAAAGTGTGACGCATTTGAAATTTGCAAGACGGTGCAAGAGGAAGTGAGAGAGAAGTTGAATGGTGAGCTTACTTTGGAAGCGGCAAGACAAGTACTTGAAAAGGTGTACAATGATTTGGACCCTGTGGTCAAATATGCTTTGCACCGAAAGAGGAAGAGAGACTCCGGTGAGGGGAAAAAGAAAGAAGAAGAAGAAGAGTAAGACAAGAGGTGAAGAGGCCGGTCCTAGTGGTCAAGGATGATTATGAAATTTAGGATTTGCTTAGATTTTATTGTTTTGGTTATGTTTAGGACTTGATTATGTATTTTGGATAATTGATGTATTTTGAACAAAAAAGTGTTGGTTATGTTTAGGAATTGGTTTGTAATTTGGATAATTTAATTTATTTTGCATTATGGTTAGTTATGAATGAATGAATGAAAGAATGAATGAATGAATGAATCAATGAAAGAATGAATGAATGATTGAATGAATGAATGATTGAATGAATGATTGAATGAATGAATGAATGAATAAATGTTTGATTGAATGAATGAATTTGACTGAATTACAGGTATTCGCAGATGTCCCGGCGTGGATTAAGTTCCATGAGATAAACCAGAAAATAAAGTCTATCAGTCTGTATATCAGAAACTTTCGGTAGTTACGTGCCGAAATGGTGGACTGCATTACAGGTTCGGCAGTCATGTGCCGAAACCACATGTTTCGGCAGTGACGTGCCGAAATGATGGCGTGAATTACAGGTTCGGCAGTCATGTGCCGAACTGGGAGTTTGAAAAACCAGATGAACATGAACAATCTTGCATTATTAAATACGCTAATAAAACACATAGAGTTCAACAACTTCTACGAAACATATTTCATAAATTATACACTAATAAAACACGGAACATTGAAAATTAAACACATTACAATAAAAATTAAGACATAACATAAATTAAAGACATAAAATTAGGTTAATTTAACATAGCATACAAACGTCCCCCTTTTGGATCAATTAGAATTTGATTAAACATGGAGCGCACATCATCATCATCTTTCAATTGTTTCCACCCGTATTTCTTTGGTGCATCTTCAAATGAATTGCTTGAACAGTCAGCTGCCAGATCGACCCACATTTCTGCATACCCAAGTTTCGCAATTTTGATTTGTTTGCCTTGTGCATAATGATACATGATTTCAATTCTATTTTTGATTGATTCAACAGTTGTTAAACTGGTGTCCAATGCAAGGGTGAACAACTCTTTGTTACCCTGAAACTGGACAGAAAACTGATATGTTTCTACCGGATTGCGAGAATCACGAGAACCACGTGAGGATGACATAGTTAAGAATTGAAAAAACTAGTAAATAAATTGAAACTGAGTTGTGATTTATCTGAATACGCATCCATATATTTATATAATTTGTTGTCTGATTACATCCACAAAAAGTGTCGGTTACATTTCAACCACAAACAGTGTCGGTTACATTTCAACCACAAAAAGTGTCGGTTATATTTCAACCACAAAAAGTCTCGGTTACATTTCAACCACAAAAAAAAAATCTGTTACAAACACTATCATTCCACATGGATGAGATCATCTTTATTCGTCTCCATGTCCATGTCACGTTTTTCATTCTTCATCAGTTCTTCAAACTCAATCATCCGATCCAAAAAGGTATCCTCCCAAGTCTCAGCCTCTGGCGCCCGATGATTTTTCCATTCCTTGCAAGTTGGAGGCAGTGGACACCCGTCCTTCAATTTGACATACACACAATGATTCGGAACCATACCAATACACATAATGCGTGCAGATGGATCCAATGGTGGACGACCGCGCAATGGGAAAAATGTTTCAGAATGGCCAATCTTATGTGTAGTCAATTCAACAACAACACGGTTGTAGGCAGTTGCAAGGATATGCCCCATATCCGGAAAAGTTAACCAATTTTCTACCAGTGCAATGCCACTCTTAGGCATAACTTTCGGAGGATACAAACTGTTCAGAATGTATTGCAGACGTTCCTCAGTTTGGTAAATACTCAAGTAGTCTTTCCTAAACATAGTTAACTCTCTAATAAGTTTATGCCGAACTACTACATGGCTATCTTCACCCTTATTAAGATACTTTGCTACAACGCGAAAACCACAATGACCATCACCCTTGACATCATTAATGTTCTCAATATATGAATGCATGAACAGTGGCATATACTCAATATATTTGATAACATGACGAGGGATAGCATTAGGAGACAAATTACCAATGCGAGCAGTCTTCCTCTTGGGAATAGATGGCTTTGACTGTGATGCTTGCAAGTCAGGAAATTGAGCATCGATGTGCTCCCATAATGATGGCTCTCTGGTGGAAGAATTAGCCGACTTTCCCCTTTTTTTTGAACCCTTTGTTTCCATTCCTCTGATGCCAAAAAGTAACCTCGCAGCCTGAACGGACACTTAAGTGTTTTCGTTGTTGTGTCTTGTTTCTTTAATTTCCTTTTGTTTTCTTTGTAGACACCGCCTCTTGAGCAACTCAATAAAAAATACGGTTTCCTTCGGTTACCACCGTTATCAGATTTCCCAATCACGATAGTAAATCCAGCTTTTGTAGCCTCTTTGCGACACCATTCAATCATTTCATCTCGCAACTTATACTTTTCACATTGAAAAAAATAATTGCCGGTGTTAACGACAACATTAGGTTGCTCGACGTCGGGTTCCACAACATTCGCTTGTTCAATGGCGGGTTCATCAATGTTTGGTTTCAATTCAAGCGGAGGTTTGACCATACTAACACCTACACATATCAACCAATTCAGCAAGTCAGCAAAACTGCCCAGTTCGGCAGTTACGTGCCGAAACTACATCATATTTCGGCAGACACAGGCCGAACAAAACATTGACAGCAAAACTATGAAAATTCAAAAAATAAACGGTTTAAAGCGCAATTTACCTATTATATGACTTCAAATGTGTGTGGGAACCCTTTATGCGTGAGAAAACGCTGCTTTTACGCCACTGAAACTTCAAAAAATCGCCCTAGATCCAAAATCTCCGGATTGTGTGTAAAAGAGGTAATGAAAGTACAGGTTCTGCAGCCTAGTCTATATAGTCTGACTTCGGCAGTTACGTGCCGAATATAAGCGTGTTCGGCACGTAACTGCCGAAACGTTGTCATTTTTAAATTTTGCCTGGTTTCGGCAGTCACGGGCCGAAGGGGAGGAAAAATAACCCCATTTTGCCCACAACTCCTAGGCACATGGCTATATTAAGAGGGTTCGGCAGGTGAGTGCCGAAGTAATTAAGTTTCGGCCCATAGTTGCCGAACCAAGTTCAAGGGAAAAATTGTTTCGTTGGGGGGCTTAAGAGTAAATGGGAGGGGCGAAAAAAGCAAATTTCTCATTATACAAATCATAAGAAAGTGGAAAAATGGAAGTAAAAGTAATGTGGTTGGCCACAAAAGCAAAAAGCTTTTAACCGCCCCCCAGCTTTTGGCTCTCCACATTTCCTCTAACAACCCATTGCATTTGAAAGAGCTTGTGTGCTCGAGAAAAACTCAAAGAGAATGAAACGTGTGGAATTGTTGCTCCTAGCTACAATGGCATGGAAACTGAAATCATGTTATTTGAATCCAACCTTTGTGACAAAACATGGGGAACTAGTTATTAGTTTGAAAATCTTGTACTATCATTTTCGTAATCAATAAAAAGTATGGACACGGTCCTAGACTGAATGGAATATATATGCCTCTAGAGGGAGACCTAAATGAAAAGAGGTCAATTCCACAAACACATGGGGCCTATATATATATATATATTGCCCCTTTATTCATAGGATCCTTTCCTACCAAACATAAATTTGGTATAATTATTCATAGATAAGACAAAAATGTTATCGGATAGATGTTTTTTTTTGTGTAACCTACTATTCTCCTTTATAATTTGAGGCTATTTACCTATCCATCAATGAGAGCAATGTTCCGTTTGAATTAACTTGTTTTTGAGCTTATGCAAACAATTTATGCAATATAAAATATGTTTTATGCTATTTTATAAGTTCACACTAATGAAAATTATATTTTTATAAGCTATTTTACCATAAACTACATTGACAAATTTATAATAATTAATACATAAAAATTGCATAATCACTTTGCATAAACTCAAAAATAAGTTAATCCAAACGGGCTCCAACTCACATAAGTGAATTTGCATGTAATATCCAAAACTAACCTTTAACAAATTTTTGAATTCGCATATGTGGATTTGTATATAGCTTGTTCTTATTGATTGATGGATAAATACTCTCAAATTATGAAAGAGTAAAATATAACTTACTTCTTTTTTGTTTTGAGAGGAAGATAAATAAAAAAACAAAACAGACAAATATTTATTTTTTTAGACGCACAAATAGTTTTTTATACATCCACAAAATCGAAACGTGCAAAAATATGGTTGGTTAAGTTGAATAATGGTTAATTTAATTTCAGTTAAAAATTGTGATTAATTTATTTAGTTGAATTAATCACAATTATAAATTATTAGTTGTTTCAGTGGTAATTGACGCTAAATCTGATAGAAATGATTACTGCTTGATTCACCCGAACTAGATTAAATATGTGGTAAAAAAAAAAAAAACTAATAACCACAATTTTTGTCCTGAATTCAATTAATATTTTTTTGTTACAATTAATTATCTAATTATTCAATTAAGTTAATCAATTTTTTAAACGTTATTAACAAGACAAGACAAGAAGTTGCGTGGACCTAAAAAATGGATGTTCATGTATATTTATTTTAATTTAATAAATTTTGAAACACTCGTGTTGTGAACTATTATGATGTCAATAATATGAAATTCTCATAATGATTTTCTTGTGAGTTTGATTTGTAAAATGTGAGAATAAATTAGTATTTATGTTTGAAGAGATTATTAATTCGTTACATTGATCTTCCTATCTTGAAAAATTAGTCTAAAATTTTTGTCCGGTGACAACGCAAAAGAAATTATCAAATTCATTTTTTTATAGACGAAATGACAAAATTATTGAAAATTTACACACATAAAATGGAGAAACCGAGATTCAAACACAGGTGATGACGTCCGACAATAGCAAATTTTTTATTAATTATTCAAGGAGACAAACTTTTTTATTTAGTGACCAGAGTACACATCTGTAACAGTAGACATTGTTAATTAGCAAAAGATGATTTATTCCTTCTTTTAATTATTTAAAGTAGACATTGTTTATATTGGTCTATTGCTTGAAAGATTTATAATCTTTTTAGAGAAATATGTCTAGAATTGTGGAATAAATCTTTTGAATATTATTTCAGATATAATTTGAAGAAAATTATTCGCTCCGTTTCAAAATATTTGTCGTTTTAGAAAGAAAAAAAAAATAAGAAATTAAGAAAGTTTATTTTTGCACCTTATTTTTCTATTATACTCTTATTTTAATTCACCAATATTTTTTTTGCACATACTTTCTTTTTCCAATAAATTTAATATGTTATGTACCAATTTGTTTTTAAAAAAAAAATAAAAATTTTGAAAGCTTGAAAAAAAAACTTTAGTTTTCCAAATATATACTACAAGAAGTCAAAGATTATTTAAGCATGGAATAATACTTATTGTGATTGGGTTGTAGTCACATTTTCATTTTTAAAGCAGAGTATTTCAAAATTTCACGTGTTCTATTATCGTATTTTCAAGTTGTAGTTATTTTGAGTTTCTTAATGGAGAAATACATAAATAGGCACAAGATTATACAAAGAAGTTTAGTAAAACAAAAAAGCAAAACAAAAACAAGATTATACGGAGAAAAAAAAAAAAGCAAGATTTTGAGTTTTTTGTATTGCGATGAAGTTGTAGTCATGTGTAACAAGATTTTCAATAAATCTGCAAGGAAAAAAAAAGCAAAACAAAAACAATAAAAAAATTATACGAAAAAGTTTAGTAAAAAAATAAAAGATACAATAAAAAGATTATATAAAATTTAGTCAATAAAAAAAATTAGGAAGGAGGGTATAATAGACAAAATATAACCTTAAATTATTAAAACGACAAATAATTTAAAACAATTTTTTCCTTTATAAAACGATAAGTATTTTGAAAAAGAGGGAATAAATAATTAAAATGTTTAAATAGACTATTATATCTAATGGATTTAATTAGCGGATTAAAGAAAACTGCATATAATATCTATACATATAATTGCATAAATTTACAACATTTTCCTTTAAATTGATGAATAAATGTAATCATTTCAAGCTTGCAAGTAATTGGTTGAATTCAACAGCAAGCAAGGATTACCTCTGTCGCAGTTATTCCATGAAACAAGACATGTTTACTTGTTTGTTATAACTTAAAGAGGAAAATTTTCCGCAGTATGCAAGAAAATCTTCTGGCAACGAATATTTTGGCGTTCTCAATAGTATTTGGATTGAGTTTAATCAGTATCAAAATTTGAAGAAGTGCAGCCAGGACACACCATTTTGACTGTTGTAGTCAATAGGGAGGATACGACACTTGATTTCTTTGCGGACCTAATTAAATGCTGAATTCGACACGTTCTTAATGAAGTTTTTTGCATGGTTTGCAGTAAAGAGACTTTTCGTCATGCTATGCTTAGCGAGCTTTCTCTTGATGTGTTGGACTTGTACCCAGAAACCTAATTAACGAGTAAAATAAAACTGAATAAAATCTATATAAATAATTACACAATATTTACAACATAGATATCCAATTAAAAGGAAACACATATACTACTTTATAGGAATACTAATTTTGTACGTCTAGTCATTAACTATTTGCTTTAATTAACAACATCAAAATTTGAATAATAAAGAAAAATATAATCAAAATTTGAACTTTTTTACATTGGTGAGAGCTAGGTTCATTTGATAGGCAACTGAAGGGGGGTTAGGAAGGTGGGATGTCAGCAAATTCTAAATAAATTACTAAACAAAAGGGACTTTGTAGATTTAGAAAATCTTTGTCTAATTATGTTTTATCATATGGGACAGTGACATTTTATGTTGGGCCCAAGGCTACCTACTGGCACTCTAAGCAAAAGGACTTGTTTAATGCATTTTTTATGGATTCGGATTTGCCCCACAGTTTCACGCTATAGTATATCTCAGCTGTCCGATTAAGATCGGATGTCTGAGATTATTTGATGATTATTTATTTTGTATTTGATCTCAGACGTTCGATCTTGATCGGACAGCCGAGATACACTACAACGTGTAACTGCATGATATCTCCACGGCAGCAAATCCAAATCCATTTTTTATATTGCATACTTGGTAAGCAAGACCTCTAACAATTAATTTTATATAAACATGACTCTTATACACTAGTATTTGGACAATTTTGCACTATAGTGGAAATTTCATGTTTAAGAATGTAGTTGCTGGTAAAGAGTAGGATTTTGAAAGCAAATTTGAACTTCTAAACCATTTCGTTATGAACTTCTAAACCAAAATTGTGTTTATATCATACTAGTATTGATTTGTATGTACATATATAATATATGGTTGAGAAATCCCTTTGCATTAGAGCACTCTCAACTCAAAGTGTATGACACACTAGTCACGGTGGTTACATGGCCAATTTAAAAGTAGTCATGAAAAATGTAGATACATGATAATTTAGTATAAATGAAAGTGCAACCTAGCTACTACTATACCTAAACTCTTGGGCCTTTTATTACCTGAACCATATCATATTATCATATGAACTTCATTTGTTAAGCCACTGCCTCAGCATGACACATAAATTAATCTTAATTAATCTCTATCCATTCAACTTCATTTGTTGTGTTTTTATAGTGTCTATGAAACAACTCTTTTTATTTATTGTCTTTGACGTCACAAAAACCATGAACTAATGCAAAATGGTTCAAAACTAAGATATCTCATAGATGAATATAAAAGGAACAAAAATATCTCTCTCAACTTCATTTGATTATAGAAGTTATTTTTTTAGCTCCACCAAATTGGGACATTGATATTTGTTAGTTTAGTTCAAAATGAAAGCAAGCCACCCACCCTATCATATTCATGAGCATAAGAGTAAAGTTGCATATTGGTCTAAAGGTTATTAAAAAAATACTAAGTTAAAATGATCAAATGCAATTTCCCCACTTTCCACTAACCGTCCTTTTGTTGCATGCGTGTGGACAAATATTCCATGTTCAATTCTCAAATATAACCTCAAAGAGAATTGCTTTCACCAACTTTGATACCATTTTAGAATTGATAGTTGAGTCTATCTCAATTCTATAAAACCGATTTGTAAGACCTCAAGAAAATTGTTTTCACCAGCTTAGCTTTGATACCATCTTAGAATTGACAGTTGAGTTTATCTCAATCCTATAAAAACCGACTTGTAAGGTAAAAATTGCCCTCACTTATAAACATATTTTCTGGCTATATCCTAATTCAACCCTACCAAACCAACCTGTAAGGTGAGAATTATCATCACTTATAAACATATATTCAAGTCATATCGCAACGTGTAGCTTTTTAACATCTCTAATTCTCATTCATTCTTTCCATACTCCACAAGTTTTATACTTAACTAAAAAACAGCTTTCTACTCTACTCCACACGAAACAAACCCATCTATTTTTAAAAAAGACCTACCACACTAGTAATCACTATATATCTCACTTACTTTCCCTTAAATCCCACATAACTCACAACTAACTTGCATTTTCCTCTTTATCTTTCCCTCACTCATTAAACTCCTTCCATTGGTTGCAATTTATACTTACTTCAACAAAAATGGGTAATTATCTTACCCTTTGTAAACCCATTTCAAGATCTTGTTACATATTTGATACTATGGAAAAACATGTTAAACTTGTTAGAGTAACCAAACAAGATGGTAAGATACTAGAGTTTAGTTCTCCAATCTATGTGAAAGATATATTAACAAATTTTCCTTCTAATAGTATTGGTGTTACAAAGAATGCAACAGAGACTTTATCACAAGATGATGAATTGAAAGGTGGAAAATTATACTACTTGATTCCACATAAAGAGGCAGAGCAAGAAGGTGGAATAAAGAGGATCAAAGTTTTGATAACAAAGAAACAGCTTCAGCAATTAGTGACAGAAAAAATATCATTACAGGAATTACTATCAGTTGTTAACACAGATGGTGTTAATTTGAGATGTGATAAGAAGTCAATATTGGATTCTATACCTGAAGAAAATGAGTAACATAGAATTAATTATTAATATATATATTTGTATTTTTTTTTGTAGCTGGTTTAACCTTTTAGTTCCCATCTTCCATGTTATGCTACTGTTTTTTTCTTTCTTTCCCTGATATGGTAGATGTTATTAATTAAGGTTTTTGTTTTCTTTTTGGTTATAGTATAAGGACTCACAGGAAAAAATTAATGTAAAGGCAAACATATATAGGCTAATATGAAATAATTAGTTGGATATGTAGTTTACACTTCTGTTTTTATGTTATAAATTATTATAATCATGTTCCTAATCAAGATATGCACATATTAATGGAGGTTATGATAAATTTTCATCATGATATGAAGTGTGTGATTGATTCCACTTTCATCAAGGTAATAGAAATTGTTTTGAAAATTGATTTTGATTTATTTTGAATATTGTCTATTAATTTTTAACCTTAAATTTATTTCTCAATCCAAATAAATATATATTTGTTTTGACTTAAGTCCACAAAAAGAGTGAAGTTGTTTAAGAAATTGATTTGGTGCATTCAACGTATCCTCACAAATTCATGCATTTAGAATATTGATAATGGTCCAATTAAAATTACACTATTCAAATAAAAATGAATTTTATGAAATTTATACTCGATCTTGATCAAATGACTATTGATGTTCTAAATGAATAAAAGCTTGATTCCATTGTTTATAGACAACTCTTAGGAATTTAAATTTGTTACAGTGAAAAATAATTTTACATCAAACAATTGGTGTTGTAACTGCGTTATTTCCCAACCTTACACTATACTCCTTTCTTTCCGATATGGTTCTAAGAAAATATTGTGAGAGGGAGTGAAACTTATGGAAGAAGGAATTTTCTTTTGTTCAAAAGAAAGTAACAATGGAAAGAAAAGAAACATATGGCCCCACACTAAAATGCTTTCCGCTCAAATGTGAGAAGAAAATAAGAAGTGAACAAATTTTTAGACTAAAAAGACAATATAGCCCCTGTCATATGTATAGCATGAACATGATGGTTTCTCAAAAATTGCAAATGGTGTAAATGTAATGTGTCACATGTTCTTGTTCAAATTACTTTTATATTTATTTATTAATTAAATATTTATTTCTATATATTGATATGAAATATACACTATTATTTATATATAAAGGTGTTTATGTGATATACTAAATATATATTCCTTTTTTTTCACTTTCACTCGTATCAATAAAAAAATTATCTCACTTTTCACTTATTTTCATTCCTTTAATATTCTTTCATTTTATTTTCTTTCCTTTCACTTTCTTTTGTGATCCAAACACACTATTAGTATGTAAACTCTTTAGAGCATCAATATTGGTGTCTTTCCCTGGTTCCTACACTGAACTTGTCAGAAAAAATAGATAATTGCACTTTGGCAACGTTGAAAAACCAAAGAGCGTCCCTCTGCACAAACACGGTCTTTATGCGCCATATAGATATATCATGCTACCAAAGAGCGTCCCTCTGCACAAACACGGTCTTTATGCGCCATATAGATATATCATGCTTTGTTATTTATTTTTTCCTTAAGAAGACCAACACATATATAAATAAAATATTGTGGAGTTATGTGAGATCCATTTTAGAGTATTTGATGAGTTATATAAATATTTATAAAATATAGTTTAGTTGTTTAAATAATTGGAAAATATGAGATAATATAAAAAATGCGGAGGGATATAATGACTCCAAGAGTAAGTTATTATAATTACTCCAAATCCAAACCTTTAATCTTAATATCAATTAATGGTTAGGATTGATTAATAATAATCAATATAGTGACACTCTTTTCTTTTATGTATAGGAATTGAAAGATTATTGCTCCAAAACATACTTTAAAGAGAATGAATTAATTATAGCAATTTTTTTATCATAAACATAAACATTATTTTTTTTTTGTTACCTTAATCTTGATTATTTTTCTGACAACATATATATTAAAAAGATGAGTGAAAGTACAAAATAAAATTGACTAAGTTAGGCCAAGATGAAAATTATTAAAAATATTTTATAATTTATTTGTTTATGTTATATATTAATGAGATGTTAACATTTTTTTCTTTTTGACAAAAATTAATATTTATATTTTAAGAAAATATAAATTGCTTTTAAAAGAAAAACATGCACGAAGAAAATATTATGTATAACTATCAACCAAAAATGTGGATAGCATAGATCTTTTTTTACGATTATGTATGGTGTATATATGTCCAGTACATAGATGTAGTATATAGTTTTTATTTTATTAAAAACATAGAGTATATATGTTTTTTTTTTTTTTGACTAAATATATGTTTGTTGTTAAAAAAATATTAATTTGTTTATGATTAAAAAATTGCTATAATTATTCCATTCTATTTAAAGTATATTTTGGAGTAACAATTTCTATAATCTTGTGCATAAAAGAAAAGAGTCTCATTCTTTTTCTTTTTTTTGATCTTAGAAGAAGTGGTAACCCACTGAAATTAAACTCACAAATAATTGTGAGATCCCGGGTTCGAACCCGGGTCACGACGTCCGGCCTAACAATTTCAGCATTTTTGCCAGTTGAGCAAGGACTTATGGGACGAAAAGAGTCTCATTCTATCAATTATTGTTTATAAATCCTAACCACTAATTGATATTAAGATTAAAGGCTAGGAATTGGAGTAATTATAATGACTTACTCTTGGAGTCGATATATCCCTCCTCATAAAAAATTAAATAGATCCTATTTAAAGAACTCATGTGGATATAATAGATGTATATGCTCTTAGTGTATTATCATGATTATCTGCTTTTTTTTTTTTAATGATTATATGTTGTTGTACTTCTGCATCCATACAGTTTCACATAGTAATGAATATCAGTCATCAATTTAAGATCGAATGATTCAGATTACACAAATAAATTGCAGAGTAAAATGATCTCAATCGTCAATTTAAATTGGACAGTTCAAAACTCTAACCACGTCACACAGTTAGAGCAGAAAATCCAATTCTCATCGAATTACTTTTTTGAGACACTGTTTGAACTTGGATCTTATGTAAATTCTCACGGTTAAAATTTGTCACCACAATTAGAGAAGTGTGGATGTTCATCTACTATCGTTAGCCTCAATCTCAATTAATGTAAGACTTTTTACATTCAAAAATACATTTTGAGTCATAAATCAATTTTGCTACAAAATAACCAAACACTCACCAAATATATAACAGAATGAGAAAGTAGACATTTGGAAAGATGTTAAGAAATAGTAAACCGTCACAAATAATATAAAACCATTGATGTAACTCTTCCTAACAGCTTAAACTTTTGAGATAATCGGTTATCTGACATGGTATCAGAGCCTCTATGACTAAGTGGTCTAGAGTTCGATCTCCGCTCCCCTCACTTTCTAATTAAAAAGTGGAATTTAAGCATATGGTAGGTGGAACCTATGCATTATCCACACTCCAAGTCCAAATGGGCTCTTGCGTGAGGAGACGTGTTAGAAATAATATAAAACTATTGATGTAACTCTTCCTAACAGCTTAAACTTTTGGGATAATCGATTATCTGACATAAACCATCTTATTTATTCAACACTTAATAAAACATAGTTACACAACAAAAAAAATGGACAAGCACACTAGCTCAATAAAACACTATAAAAAGCCTTAACATATCACTGAATTTGAACATCAATAACCTTGCGTTCAACTTTAGTCTTAGGAACACTAATATAAAGCACACCATTTTTCAACTCAGCCTTAACCTTATCCTTCTCACAATTATCAGGAAGCTTGAGTCTTGTATCATATGAACTATAGCTCTTTCTTGACCAAGAATCTTCTTCACCACTTTCCTCCTTCTTAACATCACTTTTTATGACAAGAACATCATCTTCAACTGATACCTTAACATCTTCTTTTGAAAGACCAGGCATGTCAAATCGCATTTTGATTTCATGTTCTTCATCTTTGATGTCCCAAGGAACACGAATGTCGCCACCTCCAACTCCAAGGTTTGTTCCGGGGAATGTCATCGCATCTTCGAAAATTCGGTCCATTGTGTCTAGCATTTGACGCATGCTCCTCATAGGTGACCATGGATCCAATAAACCTATAACAAGCCATATCACAAGTTAGTATTATTAGTAACAGTTAGGCCCACTAAGATGACATCAGAACCTTTCCACGATCCGTTGGACAGCCTGCTATCAGGTTTCTGCTATCAGGCCACCCACTGTTTATATACACGCACCAAGTCCAATAGTACTGGGCGTGAGGAGGTGTATTAAGAAGTCTCATATCGGTTGCGAGATAACCTGAACATGTGTTTATAAGTGAGAGCAATTCAACCTTACAAGTCGGTTTTATAGGGTTGAGTTAGGCCTATATTAAGAGTAATATTGTAAACAACTAACCACTTGAACTCTGACCAACAAATACTCTAGTTTGCGCTCGCGCTTTTGAACTTTTGAACTTGATGCGTGGATATAAACATATATTGAGATTATCACTTAATTTTTAAACAAAAGCTTTTTTTTCCTTCTCCAATTACATATGTATAACATGTGTCGGTGTGTTCATACACATATCAATTAATTTATATTTTCAATGTTGATGAAAAGGAGACAGCAACCAATGCTTATAGAAAAGAAAGGCAAACTCACTTACCAAATGGTGAAATGTCGATGGAACTACCTCGGCGAGGCTTCCTCTCTACGGCAGTTCCTTGATCGCCGCCTTGATCATTTTTGTTAACATGTTGAACTTCCACAGAATTGTCTTTGTTATCACCACCAGCCTGAGCTCGCACCCTTCCTAGTCCTAACCTTGGAAATTGTCTTTGTGATCGAAATGTGGCCATGCGAGGTGCAATAGTACTATTGTTATATAATTTTCCAGAGTACCCTGTTTTTTGAGAAAGCAGAGGTGAAACAGTTGTTGACAATGACACTGATTGAGCCATAGTTATTATTGTATGAAAATGTACCAAGAAAGAAATGAGCAATGAACAACAAGAGTTGCTTGCTAGTTGTTAGCTAGAATGAGTATTTGCAATTGTTGATGAGAGTGGGAAGTGAGAGTTGTGAATATATAGAGTTGATGTGAAAGGTAGAGAAGGGTCTTGAGAGTTTGAGAGAAATTATGAATATTCTAGACACAACTCTTGTGACTTGATATTTGTTTTTGTTTTTGTTTTTATCTCTCACTCTCATAGTTTCTGGAATTATCATCAAAACTCATTTCACATCATCACTAAAGAACAAGGATATGAGTTAATTTTGTTACTTTTTTTGAGTCTTTTGTTATTTAACATAGACCATCATGTTTCTCCAAATTTGAGATTCAAAGTTAAAAGATTTTTTTCCTTTCTCCTGGAACAGTGTCATTTAGTAGCTTAAAAAAGACAAGCATAATTTGCTTTCTTAAACAAAAAAGAGATAAGAAAATTAAGTGATGTTCCGATTTTAATTTGAACATTTTAGGATTAGCCAATAAAAATATCAAACGTTTCTACTTTCTTGCATATAAACTTTAGATAATTACTTTTGTCACTCTATTGATTCTAGGGCGCGCCCTACGAAATTACCATAATACTCATGTCCGCTACTTAAGTAACGGAATACCGTCCGTCACCTATGTAGCATTCGTTAATTTTGATATCAACTGAGGGCACACATCCTACCAAATACCCTATTACGCTTTGCCGTCTGCTACATAAGTAGCGAACGTATATTTGACAGTAAAATTAACAAAAAAAAAAAGCAGAACGTAAATGACAATAGAATTGTAACAAATTTTCATTACAACACAAAACATAATATTATTACATTGTAATTCATTACATTCATATTATAACATAAATGAAAGAGAATTTACATTTGAAAGAAATACAAAAAAAATAAAAAAAAACGGGCAGAGCTTCCATTCTTACATAAAAGTGTTGTGTGTCGTGTTGGTTAAGAGCCATGTTTATTATCCAGACGTACGAGGTTTGATTCCCTCGAGCCATGAATATATGACCGGCCAACGGTTGTCGAACACTTGCTTACAATCACATAAATGCAGAGAGCAACGTGGTCCGAACAAAAAGCTTGACAGACAAATCCTGATACCATTGTGGTCGGTATCTTATTGTGGTCCTATGGGCCTTTGCTTCTCTACCCACCTTCTTTTTGACTAATCATATCATATCCAAATATTGGGACACAAAAGTCCCATGTCGAGTACCATACCGTACCCAATCATTGTTAGTAAACAACACAAATATGTGCGGTATAAGTAGTCGACGGAGGACTATGCGGCCTCTTACGCACGAAATGATAAAAAACTAAACACTATAAACACTTAAAAATAAAAAAAATAGAAGAAGAGGAGTGAAGTGATTTTACATCACTGATGGGGTCAATTTATAGCACTTATGGCTGCACAGGTTGCCAATTAAAATTGGCCACGTGGCAGGTCTTTGACTGAGGGAAAAGACCATTTCTACCGACAGTTCCACTACTTAAGTAGCAGACGTCAAGCGTAGGATGTTTCGCTACTTAAGTAGAGGACGTCATGTGACAGAAAGTGAAAAACACAGAATCATTAAACGGAAAGTGAAGTCCAAAAATAAGGGAAATATTTCATTAACACATTAGACAGAAAAATCACATCGATTTCAATATTTCATCTAAATCATCTTACTCTAATTAAATAAACTACCGAGTCTCCTCTTGTGAAATTTTGTTCGCGTGACAGAGAACGAAGATGGCTCATCATATTGCTCCTTCTACCACCTACCAATTCAGCAGCATGAGACAGTCCCATTTGTGTGACTCTGAGGGTAAATGTGGTAGAACTGTTTCGACTAATTATACTATACCCAATTTGAACACAACAAGTCCTTCGTCAGCTAACCGACAAAGGACACATGAAATGAGAACAATTAAACAAACTAAGTAAAAAAAAAAGAAGCAGAAAAACCTAAGTGTGAGAGGTGTGTCTGTTTATAGGCATTTTGACCGCACCAGTGGCCAATTAGAATTGGCAGGACTTTTTGATTGATATAGCAGGATTTGGTCACCGACGATTCCACTACTTAAGTATTAGACGAAAGGGACGAAATATATCTCAAATTATTTTCAGTTTACTTACGCATCTGGTGGTCATCGAGCACGACGGTCTTTTTTGCAAATTATTTGGCTTTTGTGTGTGTGGATGATATGGAATGAACGAAATCAAAGGTTATTCAGAAACTCCGAGACTCCTCTATCTCAATTGTTACAAAAGGTCAAACTTGTTTCCTATCGGTGGTTGAAGACAACAAATACGAATTTAGTTTCAAACTATCATATGTGGTGGTCCAACCCTTTTACATGTTTGGGCATTAATTAGTTTTCATGTTGTATCTTATTGCTGACTTTGTGTAATCTTTTGTAGTTTTCTAGACGCTACTTGTGCAAAGGAGACTACCTTGGTTATTATATATATATATATATATATATATATATATATATATATCATTTTTACCTCTTCAAAAAAAGAAATATATCTCAAAAATTATTTATTTTAAAATATCCGCTACCTAAGTAACATAAGGATAATGACTAATGAGAAACACGTAAAATGCACGGGTATCCAATAGAGTGACAAAAATAAACCTCTAAATTTTATTTACGCAATCCCCTCTACCCCACCCAATATCTTTTCTCCCTTGATTGACATAGTATACAATGAATTCCCCCATATCTTTTCTCCCCTGAATTTTCATTTTTGCTTTTAGACAAAAACTTCAGAACACGTGTTTTGATTTTTGTCTTGAATACAATTTTCATATAGTATTTTTTTCAAAGTTTTCTTTTTCTTCCAAGGTTGGATTTTTGGGGGGTATACAGGGGGAAGAGAATTTTTCATATACAATAAAGTAGGCACAACCCATGTCAAATAGTCAATGGTCCAGTTTGGACGAGTCATTCCGATTCCAGTTTGATGTTTCATGACTTTCATCTTAACTATCACTAGTAAACTCAAATAGATTTAATTTTTTTTTGACTCAACTCAAATAGATTTAATTAAAAATTGAAATAAATACATTTTTATTTTACTCCCTCACCCCCAAAAATATAAGAGAAAAAAAAATATTTTTCTTGTCCCAAACTAAATAAACAAAAATATTTATCTTTTACAAAAAAACGTTTTTGTAACTTTTAATTTACTCTCTCTCATTTTTTACAACCAATAATTAATAAAAATTGTTTTTACATCTTTTCATTTAAACTTGTTTCATGGAAAACACAAAGAAAAACACTTCAAATTATAAAGATGTACAACGGAGTAGTTCAACTTCAAATTAATAAGTGTGATTTTTATTTTTATTTTGCCGTATAATTTAGGAGGAAGAGACTACTTAATTAATTAGGTGTTTCAAGCTTGCTTTTATTTAGGCAAGCTTGCTTGCTGGTTGTTGATACTATACCTTATCAGCATGATGTGCTTGTTTGTTCGCTTTTATCGAATCAAGATTATAGTCAACTTACATTATGAAAAAAGAAGTTTGAATTTTTCGACGAAATTTTATTATTTAATATTATTCTTATTTAATTACTATATATTTAATTCAAAATTGAATTAAGATTAATTTATACCTAATTTGTTAAGATTGATTTATGAATTATTGGATTTAAAACTTTCTTGATCGTATAAGATGAAAAAGTAGTGGAACATAGAGAAAGAATCATACAATGTCTAAAATTGTAATTTAGAAAGAAAAAAAACTTAAAAATATTTAATTCGCTATAAATATATAATAGGACAAATTAATTATAAATGTTAGGCTAGGTTACTTAGTCCGAATAATGGCCTCACATGCTCCTAGCATAAGTTTTGTGCTATTTTCATTTTCAAAAGGCTTCATTATAATTTTTTTTATTAATGCTTTGGTTCTTAGATGAAAGAGGTCCCAGTAATTCAGAGTTTGGTCGCAAAATAAATAAAGTCTGACTAAGAATTGTTTTCACCAGAAATCAAACTAAAAAATTCATCCAAACGATCCGTTTTAGAGAGAGATGATTAACCACTTACGTTCAATGTATTGCTTAAGAATAAAAGTATTTTAGCTTCTAAACATGCCGGGTTAATCCTGTTGGCCCACTAATTTGTTAAAAAAAAAAAATTCTTGCATTGGTAAAAAAAAAAGGTTGAAAATTGCTCTATAGGCCTCCTGTAGTATTCTCAAGCCCCCAAAAATCTAAAAACACCTCTGATTTTAGATCCAGGATGGTTTGGAAGCTACAATCCGAAATAAAAATAGGTTTGGAAAAAACAATTCAAAAACGCCTAATTTTGGAACATACGATCCAAAATGAGTTAATTTCGGATCCTATGATTCAAAATTAGTTAATTCCAGATTGTAACTTCCGAAATATATTTTTTTTTTTTTTGACAAAAAGGCCACTTCGGATTCCAAATTAGTTAATTTTAAATCCTACAATCCAAAATTAATTAATTTTATATTGTAAATTCTGAAATATAAAAAAATTGAAAAAAAAAAGCCACTTATGAATGAACGTTCCAAAATTAGTTAATTTTAAATCCTACTATCCAAAACGCCCTTAGAGATAATTTGGTTAGAATGGGAGTCTGGTAGTAATTTGGGGTTTAGAAGAGCAATTTTCAAAATAGTTCTTGCATAAAGGCATGTTGTTTACATTTCCCCAAGGCCCAATCCCATTCCTTACCTCGTATATTTTGCTGAGTAATGCTAAAGGACAAATCAATGAGAAGGAAAATTATACTACTACTACAGAACAACTCTTGTCTCTTTTAATCTTATTGGATAAGTAGCTCATGTCATTATTCTAATAGTAGTATTATTTTTACTAACATTTGACTTAATAACATATTCTAATAGTAATACAAAATACATAAGATACAAATAATTTGAATAATAACTCCTTAATTAGAATTTAGAAATATATCATAAGCTATATACTATTTTTAACACCTCCAGTTTAGGCACAAAGCAGTTGGGGCTAATAAGTTTTCATGGATATCCTCCACTACCAGGATATGGACTATAAGTGGGAAGTAGCTCCTCCAAAAGTTTTTTCCTTGGAAAATATATAAAATTAAAGGAAAATATTAAACAGTGCTTCAAAGTAAATATAGTAATGCATTGAGATTTGTGTAGTCAACGTTTTGAAAGTGTAAAGTGTTATTTTCAATTTAAAAATTTCTTTTTTTGATTTGCTTAACCTGTGCCCGGGGCATCGGTTAATTAGCATGACCCAAAATTAAATGACTCATTTAATCAAACAAGAATAAAATGAAAGTAACTGAGATCATCATATTAAATTACATAGATACATGTATAATTATCAATATGATCAATCCCATATTCCATATGCATATTGTTATACTCCTAAACAGAATAGATGACATGAGTAATGAAATTATTGCTAAAAATGCAACAAATAGCTTCAATTTGGAGAGAGGAGCCATATTTCTTATAAAAATAAAATCTATATATGTAGTTATTAATTACAAATTTGAGGATGAGAACTGCATATATCATTAGGTAAATATTTATAGAGAAACAATGATGTTTAGAAGCGTGTAATCATCCCTGTTGCTGACTAATTCTTCTTCACATTCATACAATTTTTTTTTTGAATGGCAAATATATTATATATAATATAAATACGAAAAAAGTATAAGATAAAGTATAGTAGATCAATGAGGTACAAGAAGTACACTTAGGGTGGCTCATTTTAACCGGTTATCATGGATTAACCATAACCAAATTCATATCCAATTTTAAAAACCGGTTAATTATGTTTTGGTTTTATAACCAAATCCATTATTATTTTATTTGGATATCTATAACCAATCAATGGATGACCATAACCAAATTTTATGTCCAAATTCCTTAAAGTTCAAATTCAAATCAATTTTTTTTCTGAAAAAATTGGAAACTTTTTTTAAAAAAAATCGAAATTTTTTCCCCCGAAAAAATCGGGAACTTTTTTCCAGAAAAAAAATCGAAAATTTTTCCGGAAAAAGATCGGAAACATTTTTTTTCCAAAAAAAACTCCCGAGGTATTTTTATCAGAAATCGGGAACTTTTTCCGAAAAAAAAATATCGAAAGTTTTTCCGGAAAAAAGATCGGATTTTTTTTTCTAGAAAAAACTCCGGAAGTGTTTTTATCTGAAATCGAAACTTTTTCCCCAAAAAAATCGGGAACTCTTCTCCGGAAAAAGATCGGAAATTTTTTTCCAGAAAAAACTCCGAAAGTGTTTTTATCTGAAATCGGGAACTTTTTTCTGAAAAAAATAGAAAGTTTTTGTGGAAAAAACTTCGGAAGTGTTTTTATCTGAAATTGAAACTTTTCTCCGGGAAAAATCGAAAGTTTTTCCGAAAAAAGTTCGGAAACTTTTTTTTTTCCAGAAAAAACATCGAAAGTGTTTTTATTTGAAATCAAAACTTTTTCCCCGAAAAAATTAGGAACTTTTTTCCAAAAAAACCGAAAGTTTTTGCGGAAAATTTTTTCCGAAAAAAAAATCGAAAATTTTTTCCCGAAAAAAGATTGGAAACATTTTTCCGAAAGAAAGATCGAATAATTTTTGTCCGAAAAAAAACTTCGGAATTGAAAACTGAATTTTAAAAAATCCATTTTAAAAACTGGAATTTTTACATAAAAACCGGTTTTGAAAAAAAAACTAGTTATTAAACAAAAAACCGGTTTTGAAAAGCAAAAACCGGTTATAAAATTGGTTATGGACATAACCGGTTTTATAACTGGTTTTGTAAAAACAAAACCGGTTATGATATTTGGTTTTAATGTCCGGTTATAATAAATGGTTATGGATTGGTTATGGACGGTTATTTTGGATTATCCAAGATGCTCAACCCTAAGTACACTCCATCAAACCACATCAATCTATTAGACAAGAAAACAAAATAAAACTACAAGTAAACAAGAAAGGTACACCACCAACAAACTAGAAGCCCTCGAAGGCACTACCACGAGAAGAAGAATACCCATCAGGAGGAGAGGTAAGGATCAACTGCAGGTAAGATAAAGCAACAAGAGGATTTCCAATCTCCCTAGCCCAGCAAGACCCAACACAACACCCAAACAAATTCTATCGGTTCCAGCATAAAGTAGGGTGGATACCCCACTCGTAAAAGGAACAAGGGGAGTCAGGGTTTTTGCCTAGGAACCACTTCCAAGATAAAAGTTTCACCCTATCAACCAGATACTCGACAGAAAAGGTCCTTCCGAAAAGAAGATGTCATTTCGAGATTTTCAGATAACCCACAAAAGTAAATAGTAAATATTCTTGTGTATTACAGTTAACTCATGTGACAAAAGTAATTGATTAATTGGGTAGTTTATCACATCAAATTAATTAAAAGTTCTAAATAAAATGTGATAAAAACTTCTCATTTAATTGATCAATGGTCATACAACATATATAAGGCATGACGAATATTAATTCTAAAAGATGAAATACTTCATCCGTCTCAAAATATAAGAAAAAATTTGTCAACAAAAGTGAATGTATTTGGTTCAAATCTTTAACTAAATATATCAAATTTATTTGACCCACTTTTGCATATATTTTGGGACGGAGAGAGTATATGAATATCAAACCATACATTGTTGTAAACTTTAGGGTCAAAACAAAGAAACTATAATATGTGTACGTGTTGATAGTGATTTGTATTTATTGTCAAAGTGAGATGATGTTAGCCTAAAATAAGTAAACGAGGATGAGTTATATATATTATCTCACTTTTGATTTGAAAAGGTCAATACAATAAAATTCTTCAAGCTGTCAACTATTGTTGGACTTTGTTATTCTGTGTGGTTAAATGAATGTTTATAAGAATTGATTGATCATACTTATCTAAACTAAAAAGATACAACATGCTAATAATTTTAAGATTAACAAGAGATTTGTGTATAGTGTATTTTTACTCAAAACTTTTAAGGCATTAGATTCAACATTAAACTCATTTGTAGTCTATGGGAGACCACACTATACATCATACACTTGTAATTTATTGATTTTATTTATTTTTTTAAAATTTAATTACATATTTAGTTCCTTACATGTAATTTCAATATTGAAATTCATCATAGGCATTGAAATGGAAAGTACCTTGGTTTGTGTTCCATATTAGGGAGGAAGAATAAGCCCATTTTTAGATACCTAAAGGATCACATATGAGGAAGATTCAACCCCAAAAAGTGAAGCATTTAAGCCATTATGTTTGGTAATAAGGTTCGACCATCATTGAATAATGTAAAAAAAAAAGAAAAAAAAAGTGAAGCATTTGCCCAAGACAAGTAGAGAGGTTTTGGTAAAGTAAGTAGCACTAGTAATTTTCACTTAGAATTTGAAGTTGGATCTAACTCATCATTACAAAACTGATTTGTAAGGTAATGATTACATTTACTTTATAAATATATATTCAAGTCATTTCACAAACAATGTGAAATTTCTTAACAATATGAATAATTTCACTAATTTGAACTAAGAGTTAAATAAGTTAAAGGTCCGGAATTTAACTTCTAGTAAAAATAAAAATGGTAGATCCACTAAGAATTTACCATTATCTGTCTTTGGATGAGATCATCCAATGATAAGATTTTCAATAGCGTGCAAGGCTTTGAAGAAATTAAGGCGTGCTCACCTTACAATCCTTATTTCAACCGTATGTTGCTTGAACATCCTTAATTTGCCTAAATATTTGTCCTTTTTTTTTTGTTTTTTTATAAAATATTTGTCCTATTTTGTCCACTATAAAATTGCAATTTTTTTGGTCAAATAGATCCTAAATTTGTTATCCGCTATAAAAATTGTAGCATATAGGACGAATTGGGGATGAAAATTATACATGCTACAAAACAGCTCTGATGATGATATTTATTACACATGATTGCTTTGAAATTGAGATGTCAAATTATTCTAATTGTACAACCAAATAATAAGATACAAATAATTTGAATAACTCCTTAAATAAAACTATATATCAAAAACTATATAGTAAGTACTAATGAACATCTCTATTAACTGCGTGAAGCAGTTACATCAGTTACAACAGTGGATCGAGATCCGAGTTAATGATGTATTGGAGGAGAACTATATCCTCCATATCCATTTCCAACAGGATAAGCGCCTCCATAAGCCTGGTTTTGGAAAAGTTTTCGTCCTGCTACATAATAATTAATTTAAGTGAATATTACTTGACCAAAAAAAGTTAAAATTAAGTGAATATTGATTTAATGAAATAAGAAGAAAAAAAAGAAGATCGTGACACTACTATAAAACATAGATGAATGTATGGTTAGTTATAATAACTTCAATTAGTGTATGATTTGATTCTCACAATTTTAAATAAAATTATATAAACAAAAACATACCAAGTTTGACGTTGGATTGGGCAGCAATAGCCATAATAGATGACATGAGTAATAAAAGTATTGCTAAAAGAGCAACAAATGACTTCAATTTGTAGAGAGGTGCCATATTTTTCTAACAAAAATAAAATATATATATATATATATATGTAGTTAATTAATTGCAAGTTTAGGATGAGAAGTACATATATATTAAGTTAAAGAGTGGGTATTTATAGAGAAACAGAGATGTGCATTTCTATATCCAAAAAAAAAAAAAAGAGATGTGCATTTCTAAATATTCTTTGTGTGTGAGAAAAGTAATTAGTTTGGTAGTTTGTCACATCAAATTTAGTCAAAAGTTGTTTTTTTATACATAGAAAGAAATGACATCTCTTTGAATATTCGTCCACACAAATTGTCATGACTTTCAACTTAGCAATTTCGATATTTCTATATAGTGAACTATTTGTATTACCTCCGTCTCAAAATAATTGTCACATTTTACTACTACACATTTGTTGATGCACAATTTTGATCAATAATATCTTTAGTTGTGTATTATTAAAAATTATGAAAATTTGATATTTTGATAATACTCATTGAGACAAATCTAATAAGATCTCATATGTTAATATTTATGTTTATACATTAGTAGAAAAATATAGTTAAAGTAACTTGTATGTTTATACTATTATTGTGGGACCGACGGAGTACAATTTTTTATTAATAAACTATTAATTGAACCAACATAAGTAATTAATTAATTATAGCTCGGCATTCAACGACATAAGGTAAGACTAATATTGCTAAAAACATGTGCATTGAATGTGAGTTGTATTTTTTCGAAGTTAAATGATGTTAGCCTAAAATGTAAACATATGATCTAAGTCTCCCTTTTGATTTGAAAAGGTCATCAATCCAACAAAAGTCTTCATGTTGTGTGTTTTCTTAGACTATGTACAATGGTACATCACCTTCAACACCCTTCAACACCCACCTTTTCACTCCATATCATTTTCTCTTTCATCCACATAATCATTCAACATCACATTCAACTTTTACCCTCTCCAATAGTTTTTTCATTCAACACTCTACCCCACCACTTTCTATATTCTTATTTAAATTTAAATTTAAATTTTTATGATTAAATAAAATTATAATTATCGATTAAAATTAAATTTAAATTATACGATACAAATAATCGATTAAAATTATAATTATCGATACAAAGGATTATTGGGATCCATTTCACTTAAAAAAAGACTAAAACTTCAAGATTAACACTAATAAAAAGATTAAGATAGTGAAAAAATGCGTTTTTTTTCTGTGTCCAAATGAAATGAACCAAGTCTCTATTTATAGAGGAAAAAAAATCACGAATTTTGGTAAAAAATAAAAAAATAATTTTCAATGAGATAATTGAGTTTAAAGGATAAAAATCAAAAAAATCCGCAGGCCCAATCACAGGCAGCCACGTGGCTGCCTTTTATCCAAAGGAAGATTCTCTCTCCGCGTCCCCTGCAGCTCACGCTCTCTGTCCGCGCGTGTTGCACACGCGCCAGAAAGAGCAAACCAGAAGCCGCCACGTGTCTCCCGTGCAGGCTTCATCAAGTGTTGAATGGTTTCATCTTCTCTCTCCGCAGACAATGTTTCAACATGTGTTATGCAATGGTTTCAACACTTCCACATCATATTCAACACCAAAAAAAACACCCATTGCAAGTAGTCTTAGAAAATCTGTCATGACTTGAGCAAAGTTGGACAGTTTTCTGTATTAGAATATGTATAATATATATTAAGTATGAGGATTTGTATAGGAAACACATTGATGTGTGGCGCCTTCTAGGGTGGGAGACCTTGATAGGTCTCTCACGGTGGGTAAGCTTTCAAAACCGTTAGATTGATTACATACACCATAAGCTAAATACACTTGATTATTTTTTGTTTGTCTTCTTCTCATGAGATTTTTCATCAATAGCAGACAAGACAACCATTTCTATCTGTGTGTTCTCCCTCTTCAGATTTTACTACCACTTTTTCTTCTTCTGCATATCAACAGAATCTGATGCCAAATTTTTCCATGTAATTGTAAATAGTGAATGTTTTCCTTCACCATTCTACTTCAATCTTATTCTTATGTTATTTTCAACTAAATGATACTCAATTTTTTGTATCTATAATTAGAAAATATTTCAGACAAATCCAGTAAATAAAAGATTTAAACTTTCATATTCAAAAAATAAAAGAACAAAACTTTGATATTTAACAACAAAAAAAAACTGAAAAAGTTTAGACTTTTAACATTCATCCAAGACAAACCGATAAAAATCACAACAAAAAATCAACAAGTCTTTCATAAATGTCCAAACTTTGTAATTTCAACAACAACAAAATTAATGCATCTGCATCCAAGACAAACCGATAAAAATCACAACAAAAAATCAAGTTTTTCTTTACCCAAAAAAAAAACAAGTCTTTCAACAATCAAAGAGTGTGTTTTATTTCTCAGCACTCAATTCTTCTTCTTCCCGCGGCCACACTCTTTTGGTGCAGATTTTTGTTGCAGTGGGTGCCCTCTCCGCCATCCTATTTAGTATAACCTTACAGTGTCAACAACAACACCATGTCTGATTGTTTGCTGCAGATCTGTGTTTGGTTCAGATCTGAGTTGAGAAGAGAGAATAGGAAAAGTGAAAATAAATTAAAAATTATTTGGTGCTGATGGTATATAATAAGATCTATGGAACTTCACCATCTAACGGTTTAAAATTAATTATTTTACTTGTGCACCGTGAGAGACCTATCAAGGTCTCCCACGCTAGACTGAGCCTTGATGTGTAATAATTAGTTTTCAAAATAAGTGATACTATTGTTGTATATTACTAAGAATTCATATCAATACAAAATAGGGAATTCTTATATGGTATCAGCTTCCTTTGATCCACATAAACCCTAAAACCCACGACAAAGCCGCCGCGCTCTCTCTTTTCACCTCCTCCTTGGCCGGCGAAAATTCCCACACAAACCACAGTGATGACACTTCGTCACTAAGTGGCCAGTAGTCATCGGCGGCAAAATCAAAATTCCATTCCGCTTTCTGTTAACAACGTCAAATCCATCATTCCGGTGATGTTGGACTTACATTACTAATGTCAACATAAGTTTGTCATTTTAGTTAAACTTTGAATTAATTTCTTATAAAACTTCTATGTGACATGTTCACGTATGCAAATTATGTCAGCCACGTATTTAAATAGAAATTTGACTAAAATAACTGACTTGAAATTTTTTAACGTTAAGATCCAAATTGAAATTTAAAATAAACTAAGAACAAAATATGCAACTAATTAAGCCATTTTTTTTCCCTCCAAGACAAATGAAAGCTAGAGAATGCATGAAGATCAAGGAGTTCTTGGCAAATTATTATGAATGAAGAGTGAAGACAAGAATGTTGTACAATCCCTATTTCCACCATATGTAGCTTAGAACACCATTTATTTGGCTAAATATTTGTCCTTTGAGGATTGCTATTTTGTAAGAAAGAATTTGAGTAAGAAAGACAAGAATGGACACATGTCATTATTTTAGAGGATAATTTTAATTTATTATAAATTTAATTTCCTTTTTTAATAGAAATCATGAGGTAGTGATCTTAATGGATCGATGGTCGAGATTATTCTTCTCTTTCTTGTTTTTACACATTCTTACAAATAAGCATTTCCCTTGTCTTTTTTGTCCACCACATAAACTAATTTATGGCTATTTTTTTTTTTTTGTCAAATAGATCCTAAATTTGTTATCCGCTAAATTGTTGCATATAGGACGAATTAAGGGTGATGAAAATTATACATGCTACAAAACAGCTCTGATGATTATTATTCTTTTATAAGTAGCTCTGGTCATGATATTACAACCAAATAATAGGATACAAGCAATTTGAATAACCCCTTAAATAAAATGAATAATATATATATATATATATACTAAGTACTAATTAACACCTCCATTTCAGGCACAGAGCAGTTGGAGCTAGCTAATAATTTCATGGATATCCTCCTGCTCCACCATTAGTAGGATAACCTTCTCCATAAGCCTGGTTTTGGAAAAGTTTTCGTCCTACACCATAATAATTAAAGCAAGTGAATATTGATTTAATGAAACAAGAAGGAAAAAACAAGATCATGACACTATATACTATAAAAGATAGATGCATGTATGGTTAATGAATATTTTGAATTAGTGTATGAAATGATTCTCACAATTTTAAATAAAATTATATAAACAAAAACAAAAACATACCAAGTTTCACGTTGGATTGGGCAGCAATACCCATAATAGAAGACATGAGTAATAAACTTATTGCTAAAAGAGCAACAAATGACTTCAATTTGTAGAGAGGTGCCATATTTTTCTAACAAAAATTAATATCTATATATATGTAGTTAATTAATTGCAAGTTTAGGATGAGAAGTACATATATCACTTGTAAGAGTATATGTATTTATAGAAGCGCATAGATGTTTACAAGCATCATCATTCCCCTTGCTTGGAAATGCATCAACTGGCAAAAACACGCGTCGACGTATTCAGAGCCATCCAATCTCAATCAAATAGTTTAATATTAAATTACAAATATAATTTTTATTTTCAAATTTTCAAATTTCCAATCTTAAACTTGCGAGGTCCAATTAAGATCGAACGACTCCAAGCATGCCACATGTATAAATGTGAGTTTATTTTGACGGCTGGGAATCTCGATCCCCTTGCTGACTAATTCTTGCTCATACATTTATTGAATAATATTCTTGTGCATTACAGTTAACTATGACAAGTAATTAGTTGGATAGTTTGTCACATCAAATTAGTTAAATCTTCTGAATTATGAGTTTGTTCATTAAATAACAAGCTCGGCATTCAACGACACGAGGTAAGACTAATATTGCTAAATGAAGAAATAAATCTCAAACAATACATGCATTGTTGTAAACGTTAGGGTCAAAGCAAAGAAACTAAAAACATATGCGTTGATCGTGATTTGTATTTTTTCAAAAAGTTAAATGATTTTTTTAAAGACAATTCAAAGTTAAATGATGTTAGCCAAAAAAAGTAAACGGAATATGATCTCACTTTTAATTTGAAAAGGTCAATACATTAAAAGTCTTCAAGTTGTGTGTTTTAGTAGAAAATTTGTCATGACTTGAGCAAAGTTGGACAGTGTTCTACCGTGCATCATGGAGATAGAGAGGACCTAAGAGCATCTCCAATGATAAACTCCAATCAAAAATATTTTATGAGTCCCATTAAAACCACATCATCTTAAAATAATCCACTCTTTTTTCTCCAATGGTGCAACTCTAAATAACTCATACTGGACCCATTACTTTACATCATATATTAATAACAATAATATTATTTTAATCAAAGTACCACTTGAGATGAGTTACTTCACAATGTAACGGAAGTCCAGGCTGGCGGACTGCAATGGTCTTCATTGCAAAAATATCTACTTTTTGAGAACTCCACGCTGGCGGACAGGATCAAAATACCACCGTTGTAGCTGCTCTAAGAGGTATAGGTATGAAATTTTACGTTGAATTAATAGTTGTGTTATTTGAACATCAAAATATTAAATCAATATTATATGCATTTAAGTCTATCTTTCTTTGATTATTTTATCTTAGGAAGGATCCTCTCCCATATAATTTTCACAGGAGAGATTAATGTTTGAATCTTGGTCATTTCAAAATTAATTATTTATTTTTTTATAAACTTTTAACTGTCGGATGAAACACAAAAAGGATGACTTAAGATGAAAAGATCATGAAAAGGATCGATTTCTAGAAACAATATGTTTAGAAGCGTGTTGAATCCATTATCCATACATCATACATGAGACCGTTGACTAATATAGTTCTTCCCACATACATTACCACCAACTGAGGTGCATTACACTTAACCGTGACAAAAGTCCTTAATTACTTAATCGGGTAGTTTGTCGTATTTAATTAATTAATTTAAAAATCTAAACACTACCTAATAGGTAACTCATACTCCCTCCGTCCCTAATTATAAGCACCCTTTCAAACATAAAGTTTGTCCCAAAATATAAGTCTCTTTGCAAATTCCTAGACACATTTATTAATATTTTTCCAAATATAACCCAACTTTACATTGAAATTCGACAAATCAACTACAAATACATCTTTTCACCAAGGACAATTTAGTAATTGTAATATTCAAAAAATACATATTAATTACACTATCAACTTTTCTTAATATGCGTGAAAAACACCAAGAGGTGCTTATAATAAGGGACGGAGGGAGTACTATTTTGGACCAAATACTAATCAACAATAATATCATACCATCACCGGCAGTCAACAACCGAACCTACGATTAATATTGCAAAAAAATTAAAGGAAATAAATGTTTTTTTTCATGTGATATGGTCACTTTTGTTAACCAATAAATGAATTGATAAGGATTTTGGATTCTTTAAATAAATAGGTGGTCATTTAATTTATATCTCGTGTGTATGGAATGAATTCAGTTGAGAGCGGAGAACCCGTCTTATATATTCTACAAGTAGTTCGACAAAATTAATCGTAGTTAATGGCAGATTGACTGTAAAAATTTAGTGCTTATATCATGATAATCATAAAAAAATATTTTCACTTTTCTTTTTACACAAAAAAAACACAAAAAATAAAAAAGTTGGAACACAAGAAAGGCCAAACAAACACAATTCCAAACAATTTTTAATAATTTGAAATACATTTTTTTAGCTTCTAGTACTAATTGAAGATTCTCATTTTTTTAATTCCATATTGCATTTTCTCATCCATTTTAGATGACATGGTATGCTGACATACGAAGTCATGTTTTGGTGTCACGTGGCACTAACTTATTTTTTTGAACAAGACGTGGCACTAACTTATTACATTATCATCCAATGGATTAGTGCCATATGATAGTGAGGAAAGACAAAATTAAAATAATCAATATAAAGATCAAAAGCAAATAAAGAAACAGCTATAAGACCGAAACACAAATTACCTAAAGATTTTCTAAATTTTTTTTTACATAAATTATAGATCATATCCGCGCAACTGCAATCAATCGTTAGTTGGTTCAGTGGTAATTGGCGCTGAATTTGATAGGGAGGATTACGGTTCGATCCCCGCAACTGCGATCGGGAGGGGGCTGAAACAACTTGATGCCAGAACTGACCCCCGAACCAGATTAAACTAGTGGTGAAAAAAAAATCCGCACAACTGCAGACAGAGACTACTCTCGAATCTTGTGGAAGTCAAATGTGTGACAAACTATCCCTAAAAATTTTAACGCTGCTACATGTCTAAATTAAATTTATTTATTTTTTTGACAAAAGTCAAAGTCTTGATTATTCAAATTTTTGTTTTCAACTTCAGTTTAACCATTATAGGTACGAGTTTTACATCATCGTAAGTAAATAGATTTTTCACAATACACGTTAAGATCTCGCTAGATTATCTACTTTTGTGAGTAGTATTGAAAATTAAAATAAAGAAAATAAGTTACATATAACTTTTATATATATAATAAAAGAGAAGAGCTATAAAAAAATTCATTATTCTATGATGATGAAAAACTTGCATATTGTAGTAGTTAAAGTTGGAAACTCAAATGTTTGATGCTGCGTTTGTAACTGGGTCCAATATTACTTCTATGAGTCTTTGTTTTCGCGACACCAATGGACGATTTGTGGCTGGCTTGACTCAATGGCAGCGAACTGTTTATTTTATAGTGGAGGGCGAAGCATGGGCACTATTACATGCTATGAAAGAGGCTATACATCGTGGATTTGAGCGAGTTCAATTTGAAAGTGACTCAAAGTTGTTGGTTGACGCTATTCATTCGAGAAGATCCGGTAATTCATAATTTAATTTAATTGTTAACGACATTATTCTTTGAATGTCATCTTATGTAAACTTTGAGGTTAAGTTTATTAGGAGGCAAGCGAATTCGGTTGCTCATACTCTTATTAGGGCGGTCAATTCTTGGGCTAGTTTCCATAGATTTGAGATTATTCCCCTATGTATTGAACATTTAATAATTAATGAAATGCAATAAGTTTGTTTGGTTCAAAAAAAAAAAAAAAAAGTTGGAAACTGAAATTAAATTTTTTCAAGTAATTTATGATAATAAAAGAGAAGAATATCAAAATGGTGTGAAAAACTAATATCTGTATTGATCGTGATTTATGTATTTTGTTAACTTTAGATGTTACATCTTAGCCTAAAAAGTATACAAGTAAACAGTTGTACATTATCACACTTTTGACTTGAAAAAGTCAAAAACAAAAAAATCTCCATCTTGTACTGTGTTGGATTGACCAATTCTTTTCCTACTACACTAAAACCATAGTCCAGAGACAACAACATTAAGCATGCATCAAAGATCAAACAAAGATTTCACTTATAATAGTTTTATAAATACCTGCATGCACATTGATCTATACATCAAAGATCATTCACTATGATCCATATAAGATTTATTTTGCTCATATGTTTCCTACTTCATAATTTTCATGTCATCATTTGTAACAATAGCACCACAGACAAAGATATCCTTCTATCTTTCAAACTACAAGTGACTGATCCATACAATGCTCTATCAAGTTGGAAACAAGATTCTAATCACTGTACTTGGTATGGTGTCAACTGTTCCAAAATTGATGAAAGAGTTCAATCTCTAACCTTATCAGGACTTAGACTTTCTGGTAAACTACCTTCTAATCTCTCCAACCTAACTTATCTTCATACACTTGACCTTTCCAATAACAGTTTTGATGGCCAAATTCCCATCCAATTTTCTCATCTCTCACTCCTTAATATCATTCAATTACCTTACAACAATCTGTCTGGTACACTTCCACCTCAATTGGGTCAACTGCATAATCTACAAAGTTTGGACTTTTCTGTCAATAATCTCACAGGTAAAATCCCTTCATCATTTGGCAATCTCTTTTCTCTTAAAAAACTTTTCTTGGCAAGGAACAGATTTGTTGGTGAGATTCCCAATGAATTGGGCAATCTCCACAATCTTTCAACACTTCAACTAGAAGAGAACAATTTCACCGGCGAGATTCCTACTTCTTTCTTCTCCAACTTACCTTCCTTGGAGTTCTTATCCTTAACAATGAACAATTTATCAGGCATTTTGCCACAAAATTTTGGTGACGCCTTTCCGAATTTAAGTACACTTACTTTGGCAACTAATAGATTTGAAGGGTTGATTCCTAATTCCATATCCAATTCATCACATCTTCAAATTATTGATCTTTCTAACAATAGATTTCATGGGCCAATACCTCTTTTCAACAACTTGAAAAATCTCACTTATTTGGTTCTTAGTAATAATTTGCTCACTTCCACCACATCATTGAATTTTCAATTCTTTGATTCTCTTAGAAACTCCACTCTGTTGGAAATTTTTAAGGTCAATGATAACAACTTGACTGGTGAACTTCCACATTCTGTTGCTTATCTTTCAAGCAACCTACAACAGTTCTGTGTTGCAAATAATAAGCTAAATGGAACTATTCCTCAGGGAATGAAAAAGTTTCAAAATCTCACATCCTTCTCTTTTGAACAGAATAATTTCACCGGCGAGTTACCATTAGAATTAGGAACACTCAAGAAATTGCAGAGGCTATTGATATACCAAAATAGATTGTCTGGTGAAATTCCAGACATATTTGGCAATTTTACAAATCTGTTTATTCTTGCATTAGGAAACAACCAGTTCTCAGGTAGAATTCCCACGAGTATCGGACAATGCGAGAGTTTGACTATACTTGACTTAGAAATGAATAAGCTTGTTGGTATCATACCAATGGAGATTTTTCAACTCTCTGGCTTAACAAATTTGTACTTACATGGAAACTCTTTGAATGGTTCGCTTCCTCCTGTATCCAACATGGAGCAGCTACAGATGATGTCTGTTTCGAACAACACGCTGTCGGGGAACATTCCTGAAATCAAAGCAAATGGCTTGAAGATTCTTATGATGGAAAGAAACAAATTCAGTGGCTCAATTCCAAATAGTCTAGGGGATTTAGCATCCCTTGAGACACTGGATTTATCATCAAACAATCTTACCGGTTCAATTCCTGAGAGTTTAGAAAATCTCAAATATATGCTCAGCTTAAATTTGTCTTTCAACAAATTGGAAGGAGAGGTTCCTGTGAAAGGTGTTTTTATGAACCTAAGCCAAGTTGATCTCCAAGGTAACAACAAACTATGTGGCCTTAACAATCAAGTTATGCACAAGTTAGGAGTCACTTTGTGTGTTGCAGGTAAGAAAAAGAAGAGAAACATTTTACTTCCTATCATACTCGGGATTATAGGCGCGACGGTTTTGTTCACTTCAATGATCTATCTACTGTGGCGGCTAATGTCCTTAAAGAAGAAACACAAGGAGGAGATAAGAACTTTGTCATTAATTCCTCTAAAGGGGCTGCCTCAAAATATATCCTATGGTGATATTAGGCTTGCAACAAACAATTTTTCAGCAGCAAACATGGTTGGAAAAGGAGGCTTTGGTTCTGTTTACAAGGGTGTTTTCAACATCAGCACTTGTGAAAGTCAAACTACCACACTTGCTGTTAAAATTCTGGACCTGCAACAAAGCAAAGCCTCTCAGAGTTTTAATGCAGAATGTGAAACTTTGAAAAATGTTCGGCATCGGAATCTGGTCAAAGTGATTACTTCTTGCTCCAGCACTGATTACAAGGGGGATGATTTTAAGGCCCTTGTTATGCAATTCATGCCTAATGGTAATTTAGAGATGAGTTTATACCCTGAAGATCTTGAGTCCGGTTCTTCGCTAACCTTGTTGCAAAGGTTAAACATTGCCATTGATGTTGCATCTGCCATGTACTACTTGCACAATGACTGTGATCCACCAATAGTCCATTGTGATCTCAAACCTGCCAATGTCCTAATAGATGAAGAAATGGTTGCACATGTGGCAGATTTTGGATTGGCAAGGTTTCTGTCTCAAAATCCATCAGAGAAACATAGCAGCACTCTAGAATTGAAGGGATCGATCGGCTATATCGCCCCAGGTACTTATTTACTAATGAGTTTTTTCTACTTTGAATTGTACTTTATTTACCTTTTATTTATGCATAGCTATATATGTATATAGATATCTAATATTTGTGTGACATGTTTCAGAATATGGTCTAGGTGGAAAGGTTTCAACTAGTGGTGATGTGTACAGTTTTGGAATCCTACTTCTAGAGATGTTCATAGCCAAAAAACCAACTGATGAAATGTTCAAAGAAGGATTAAACATGAACAAATTTGTATTAGACATGGATGACAAGCAAATACTTAAGATTGTTGATCAAAGACTTATCAACCAATTTGAGTATTCAACACAAAATTTCAGTAGTGATTGTAATTGTAGTAGTAGTGCGTCTGTCGACAACAGTTACAGTGACGGTATCCCAGTTTGGATGCACAAAGCTGAGGAGTGCATAGCTGCTTCAATGAGAGTTGGCTTGTCATGTATATCATATCATCCTAAAGATCGATGGACAATGAGAGAAGCCTTATCAAAATTGCATGGAATTAAGCAGTCTATACTAGGCTTGTAATGTTGGTCTCATTCCTGCATATAGCGTATAATCTGTTAATATTTGTCATAAATTTCATGTGCTTCCATAAAAAAATTAGATATGAATAGTAATCTCAAAATAGGTATTAAATGTATTTAAAGTGACAAACAATTTTTTTTTTGCCAGGGTTGAGAATGCCAAATGACATGCTAATAACTTACTGATAAAGAAAGAAATGAAGCACTATTTAAGATACAGATGACATGCTAAACATATAATCCCCTTAAACTTTCACTATTGATACCAAGGAATAATCAATGTCACCAATCTAAAACTCTAGGATAAGGTTTGGATTAAAAAGTTTATCACATTTGAGTATGATTCCTAAAGTCACTGAGTTACTTTGTGCTATGAATTCAAACTTAGAGACTTATCATATTTGGACCTTTAACATGTATGTACCTTGCGCGGGGAAGGAGCATTTGGTGTACGAAGGACAACCTTTGATACTGAACCGCTCGTAGAAACTATCGAAACAGTTTGACGATTACATGCCTTAGAAGTTCTTTTTATTTTCTTGGGAGTAGTTTCAGAATCAGAAGTGGTTTCAGGTTCCTCTGATTTTCTCTTCTTTAATTCTTTTGAGGATGAAGAATCAATACTAGTACCTCCCTCATTCATTGATACATCATCATCGCCGCTGCCACCCTCATTCGTTGCTACATCATCGCTGCCACCACCCTCAAAACTTTCGAATCACTTTCAAATTGAACTCGATCCAGTCCTCTATGTCTAGCTTCTTACATTTCTAAAAGTAAAGCCCATGATTCTCCTTCTACAGATGAAATCACAGTTTGCTGCCATTGTGAAGCAGGAAGAATATACATACTCATTACATAGGAGGGTATTGCCTGCAGAACCGACTTTATAATTATTTTCTTGCCTGCCTTTGACAGCGCATACCCTCTCCAGGAATTAATTCTTTTCCAAATACGATCCTTGATGTTGGAAAATATTGCTTTTTTACTTCTGCCAACCATGGACGGTAATCGAAGATATATACCCGTACCAAATACAAGTTTGACACCAAGGATACGAGAGAGATCTTCTTTAGCTGCCTGAGACATATTCTGACTAATAAAAACTTCTGATTTAACTAGGTTAACTTCCTGACCTGAAGCTGTTTCATAAGTATGTAAAATCCTCATGAGTTCATTCACCTCAGCTACATTAGCCCTACAGAATAAGAAACAATCATATGCAAACAAAAGATGAGAGACCACTGGAGCACCACGACAAATCCTCACACCATGAAGGTCACCCCTACCAACAGCCTAGTGAATGAGAGCAGTTAAACATTATGTTACCAAAATAAATAAATAAGGAGATAATGGATCACCCTGTCGCAATCCTCGACCTGGTGAAATAGGGCCAACTCGGTCAGAATTCATCAACACCGAATAGTTGACTGAATTAACACACATCATAACCCACCAAATACATACATCAGTGAACCTCATCTTAGTCATAACTCCGCGGAGGAAACCCTAATCCACCTTATCACAGGCCTTGCTAATATCAATCTTTAGCGCCAACTCACCTCTTCTACCCTGGGTCTTCCGCTTCAAAGCATGGATAACCTCTGTGGCAATAAGAGCATTATCAAGGATCGATCTACCTTTCACAAAAGCTGACTGCTCTTGAGAAACACATTTATCTAGACAACACTTCAACCTGTTGGCTAGCACTTTAGAGATCATTTTATACAAGACATTACAAAGCGAAATAGGGCGCAAATCCTTCATTGATGTAGGATTGTCACATTTAGGAATAAGACAAATATTTGTTTCGTTGAGACTGGTAGGGAAATATCCCCTCTCTAGCCAAGTAGATGCGGCACTAAATATATCATCACTACACTGTTCCCAAAACTTCTGATAGAAAGCTGGATTAAACCCATCTGGTCCAGGAGATTTGTCTGGATGCATCTGAAACAACGCTTGCTGAATTTCAACTTTTGTAATAGGCGTCGTCAGAACGAAATTATCATCGTCGGTCACTCGTGGCTGAATAAGATTAAGTACGGGGTCATAATCTCCATCTCTTGGCTTGAAGAGAGTATCAAAGTAACTCTTGGCCACCTCACAAAGTTCTTCCTGAGTATGTGCCTCTGTACCATTATCAGCAATCAACTTTGTGACCTTCTTCTTTTTGCCACGCACAGTTGCTGACATATGGAAAAATCTAGTGTTCATATCCCCCTCTTGGAGCCAATGCATTTTAGCTCTTTGTTTCCAGTACCCCTCCTCTTGTATCAGTAAAGTGGCATGCCTCTCCGATAACTCTTGATATTGCATACTCCCCTCTTCATCCTGGTTACCTCGTAACTCATTCATCCGCCTAACACATTCATCAATCTCCCCTTTAAACCTTATCCTTTTCTTTTTTTCCCCACCTTTGAAGCTTATTAGCACATCTAGTCACTCGGTCAACCACCTCCAGATTCTCTCTCCCCCCAACCCTCAACCACCACATCCTCTAAATCAGGCTCCTTTAACCAACTATTCTCAAACCAAAAAGAATGATCGATCTGTGTCATAATAATAGGCTTACATTGTAGCAATATTGGACTATGGTCTGAATGTGAAGCCAGAAGATTAGATAACCTCACCTGGGGAAATAACTGAAGCCAACTAGTACTAGCCATAGCCCTATCTAACCTTTCTTCAATCACATGAGGGGTACCTCGACTCTTTATCCAAGTAAACGGATGTCCCTCAATTGGAATATCTGTTAAATCACAATCACTAACTGCCTGTCTGAATCCCATACACAAACCATTCGGGTGAGGATGAATACCTTTTTTATCAGCCTGAGAGAGTAAGTCGTTGAAATCACCAATAATACTCCAAGGAATAGAAGACATATTACCTAAAACTCGTAAGAGATCCCAAGCAGCACGACGCCTACCCCGTTCATGATACCCATAATAACACGTTAGCCTCCACTCGCCCCACTGCTCATCTTCCACTAACATATTAATAAAATTACGCGTGTAATTAAGCACTCAACACGTACTACTATCCTTCCAGAACACTGTCAGACCTCCATTTCTGTCCTCCACATCAATAGCTAAACAGGAATCAAATCTCAACATAACACGAATTGATTCAATATGTCTATTATGCGATAAAGTCTCGGACAGGAATAAAATATCTGGCTTGTGTCCCCGGGCAAGCTTTTTTAGATTAGGAATTGCACTCGGGCCGCCCAAACCCCGACAATTCAAACTAAGAATAATCATGAGTCCCGACAGTCTTGGGAACTGCCAGGACCTGCCGATAAAAAATGCTGATGAGTTCGAACTTCTGAACCTTCCGCTACTAGACTTGCAGCCCTTCTTCTCTTTCTCTCCACCTGAGTATCCATATCATCAGGATCAAGCTGATTTCCTTCATTTAGAGCTGGTGTTGTGGTCAATTGTGTTGTTGTGGTATTGTCATTGGTTATGGCTAGTATAGGCCGATTGGAGATCAAAGATACAGCAGGTGCTTCAATAAATGAACCCTGGATTGAACTTGATTGTCTAACTGTTGCTGGCCTTAATGGAGGGATATGGCCCCTAACAGTAGACATTATCCCACCATTCTCAGGACCTCTACTCTCACGTGGGGATGCCACATTAGTTTGGGTGGGTCCAGTCTGTTGTGACCCCCTCTCTCCTGAAGTGTTACTCGCATCCACGTCAGCCATATTTCGCCCTTCCTCATGCAGCCATCGCGAACCCACCCTACCACCAAGACGTCTTACTTCCGTCTTTATCTCATTTGACCAGCTCCTCCGACCGTCATCTCTTTCCATAGCATACTTAACCTCGCGCTTATTTTCTGCATGACCAAGTCGTCTACATACAAAGCAAAACAAACCGAATTTTTCATACTTAAACTTCACAAATATAGTATAATTAAAATTATTTTGTTCAATTTCTTTTTTTTAATAGATTAAACACATTGGTATCGTTGCTAGCCTTTTCTAAAATTCAATTTCTCAATATTATTTGCACATACAATAGCAATAAATAGATAAACGGATATCACGAGATAAGAATAAGTAGATTATTGAATCTAGAGAATTCTTGAAAGTCATATTGACATATGTCAGCCCATTCTTTTGGAGCAAAAAATGAAAAAGCAAAGTGGTTACTTTTATATAATGTTAGCTCTAATTTATATAACAAAATTACCAACAATTGTGGCTATATATCTCACTATGAGTATCCTCCTGAAATGAGGGTCATCCACTCTCGGTTACCTAATCTAATAATTCCACACCATACCAAAAGAAATCGTGCATCAAATCAAATTTAATATGAACGTCTTATTGGGCTTCAAATTTTGTTTGTTCATTTTCCCCAATTTTTACTATTTACACACTCACATTCTAAGTAGTAAGAGGGATAAATTTGGAATGTCAGGAGGCGCCCGAATGATACGGAGGGTGCGAAAAGTAGTTTTCTAGTAAAAAATGAAAACCAAGTAAAATAGGGAAGGAGGTTTCGGTTACGGAGACAAAAAATTGTGAAGCGTTTTTTTTCACCACCAGTATCCGGTCCACTGGCCCGTCTAATCTGGTTTGGTGGTCAGTTCTAGCATCAAGTAGTTTCAGTTCCCTGCCGATTGCAATTGCGATGGATCGAATCGTGGATCTGTATCAAATTAAACATCAATTATCAGTTGACTTAAGTAGCGGATGTTATAAAAATGAAATTTTTTGAAAGAAAAAAAAACTCTCCTACGTAGAATCTGCTACTTAAGTAGCGGACAAGGGTATATTGATAAGGCGCGCCCCAGAATCAGTAGGGTGGCAAAAGTAATTCTCATTTTGTATTGTATAATGTATGTGATGGGCTTGGGCCATTAAGCTTTTATTTGTAAATATTACTTTAGGCTTTAGGCTAAGAGGTGCCCACCAAGAGAGGTTTGTTGTTTGAAATTTACACTTCCAGCACCCCACGATTCTTTTATACTCCCTAAACACGCAAAAAATTTCAGTTTGTTTACTTTTAGTGTAAATTTTACACTAAAAAAATTTCGGTTTTTATTTACTGAAATTTTTTGCATGTTTAGGTGGTGTAAAAAAAACGTGGGGTGTTGGAAGAGTAAATTTATTGTTGTTTTACCGGTGTAAGTGTAACCACATGAATGATTTTCGACAATTTGTAGCAAAGGAATAATTAAAATTTAATTCTAAGGAAAGGTTTTGTGACTACATGTCATCCATTCGAGTGCAGCTTTGCTCTATTTTATGAGGCTCCATTTATTCCCAATTCAACACATAGATGAATGACATGTGACAAATATCAATTAAACGGTTGAGATTTAAAACATTTTTTTTAATAAAATAAAAATTAAAAAACAGAAAAGAAAGAAGAGAGGGCGTTGTTTCAGTTCTTCTCTTCATCTTCATGTCGCCGTCGTCGTCCCTTTCCGGCCGTCATAACGGCAGCGGTTACCCTCCCTTCATCTCCACTAACCACCTCGCCGTTGTCCTCTTCCAAATCACGGACGTCCCACAAAAGTTATATTTGAAAATAATAACACAACCTTTAGAGTACAAGTTATCATCAGTAGGTAACTTATTATCGGTAGATAATTTCCAAACGGTGACATATTTAGATATCTTTCTTATTACTAATTTCTGTAATCTTTCTTATTACTAATTTGTGTAATTGCCACATATACTAACCCTAATCTCTCATATTACATTTGGAGGGAATAGTAATTACCTATCATAATTACCTATGGTAATTACCTTTTTTTCTCTCTCTCATGAACCCACGTTTTTGGCATACATCTCTCCTAAACCCACATTTTCTGCAAACATATAGCAACCGAATTAATTGTTATTTCCTATTTTGTCTCATAACTTTATTTCCTTCAGAGTTTCAAGAAAAGAAAAAACACCACACGCATATTCTCGTTGGAAGATGAAACATGTGTATTTTCCTTTGAAACATGAAAGGTTGCCAATTAGATAAATCTTATTCATATTTTTCAAGAAGCTTCTTCTACATCCAAGTATGCATATATATATATATATATATATATATATATATATATATGATTAATTCTGTTGTCATACACACATCTTTCTTATTACTAATTTCTGTAATTGCTACATATACTAACCTTAATCTCTCCTATTACATTTGGAGGAAATAATAATTACCTATCATAATTTATCTATGGTAATTACCTTTTTTTTCCTCTCTCTCATGAACCCACGTTTTTGGCATACATCTCTCCTAAACCCACATTTTTTGCAAACATATAGCAACTGAATTAAATGTTATTTCCTATTTTGTCTCATAACTTTATTTCCTTAAGAGTTTCAAGAAAAGAAAAAACAGCACATGCATATTCTCATTGGAAGATGAAACATGCGTATTTTCCTTTGAAACATGAAAGGTTGCCAATTAGATAAATCTTATTCATCTTTTTCAAGAAGTTTCTTCTACATCCAAGTATGCATATATATATATATATATATATATATATATATGACTAATTTTGTTGTCATACACACAATATGTTAGTTTGAATCATCACTTCTTATCATTCATTCACACCATTTGCACCAAGCTTATTATTAGTTTTTTTCTTTTCAATGTCTCATCTTAGATCATTTACTAATCTTGCTCTGAATTTACTGAGAGTTATTTAAGTTTTTATTAAAATCTTTAAGTTCATTGTATTTCATTTTATTGTTGATAATACGTTCCTTTACTTTAATATTCTAATTATTCATTATGAAACAGCTATATGTTGCTATATCAAGAGTAACGTCAAAAAAAGGGTTGAAAATATTGTTAGTCGACAATGACGGCAACCTTACAAATACAACTTCAAATGTAGTTTACCAAGAAGTTTTTCGAAATTTGTAGTATGTAATTTCAATCTTTTATAATTACGTGGAAATGTTGTTGACATCATCAATTAGTTTAATGGAATATATCATATTTTTTTTGTTGGTAGACGAAATGGCAAAGCAATTGGAAACTCACACACACAAAGTGGAGTGACCAGGGATCGAACCCCGGTCATGGCGTCCGACACTAGCAATTTCGGTATGTCTATCATTTGAGTTAGGATTTGTGGACGTAATATATCATATTTTATAATATATTGAATCACTATTATGAATGATTTATTTTATGATGATAGCTAAAAATAATTAGTAAAATCCAAATTTTAGTAGTTTATAATGTTATAACCTTCATATATAGTTTGATGATTTATATATATGTAGTGTTATTGATGTCTTATTACTCACCCGTGCGAACGCACGAGCAAGGTATCTAGTTAATATAATATATGTGTCAAATTCTTTGGTCCAAGGAAAGCAACTTGTCAAGAGGTTTCTGAAATTTAAATGCATCTTTAAAATTAAGAGAGTTATGAATTCAAACAAGCTTGTTATGAAATTTAACCTTAGAATTTTGCTTGTTAAGGAATTTAACCTTAAGATCTTGGTGAGTAAGTTACATTGATCTGATAATCATATATCTAACCTTAACATACAATACACAAATCAATAGAAAAAAATCACCTAACCAATTATCAAATAAAAAAATTAATATAAAAACTTGGTGCAAATGGTGTTAATTTCCTCTGTAGAGTTAAATAATAATTGCTTATAATTTCTCCCATAAAAACTTGGTGTTAATTTCCTTTGTAGAGTTAAATAATAATAATAATAATAATAATATAATGTTTACGCCTAATGACATGTAAAGATGGCACCAACTGTTTTTGTCTGAGCCTATAATAGGTAGTAATGTGTGAGAGGATTTCTCTTTTATCAAGTGTATTAGAGGATTATCATTAAACACTATTTATTATATTTTTATAATTTAAATTTATCCCAAGGTTATAGAAGAAACCAAAATTCATCAAGATTATTGTGTATTGAAAGCGTTTATAAACAACAATATAATAAATACTTGAGAATGCAGACAACCAAAAACGAAACCGAAAAAGAAAAAATAGTTATAACCCAAATAGGGGTGAAAAGATATCAAAAGAAAATTAAAGATAAAAGAGAGGGTGAAGAACTATGTGCTTCAAATGGACTTTTCAATAATCACATAGTTAAAAAGTTGCAATCATGGTGATTTTTTATCTCTTAGATTGAAAAATTCAGGGTTCATGAATTTACAATGGCTAGTAGATATGACTCTTCAATTCACATGTTTAATTATCAATTAATTGTAGCAATTTAATTTTTAAACTAATACAAACATAAATATATAGGATATTAGAAAAGGACCCTGTATATTGTTAGAAGTCCCACATTGCCTAGAGATATGACAAAGATAACCTTTATAAGTATAATGCAAACCTCAACTCTGAAGCTAACTTTTGTGGTTGAGTATAAGCCTCTCAAATTCTAATATGGTATCAAAACCTATCTTAGATCCATTTGTTGATTGTTGTAGAGACCTCCCATATTTGGGCCACCCGTTGTTGTTGATTCCACGCACCAAGTCCAATAGTGCTGGGCGTGAGGGGTTGTGTTAGAAGAGGGTGTGTTAGAAGTCCCACATACCTCCCATATTTGGGCCACCCATTGTTGTTGATTACACGCACCAAGTCCAATAGTGTTGGGCGTGATGGGTTATGTTAGAAGGGGTGTTCGAACAAAATATGTGTTAATACACACCCTTAGGTTTTGATGCTAACAAAGTATTAAATGGACAATTGATGATATTAATGTTTAAATTAAGAGTGCAGGAGAATCCAACGTTATATCGAGAGCACACTTAATTTAGACTCTGATGAAACCTATGGAAGTCTGAACCTTTACACTCTGAAAGAGTTCAGAAGCTACAACGTGGTCAGAAGCTAAACAAAGTTCAGAAGCTCAAAGAGGATCAGAATGTCTGCAAGAGTTCAGAAGCTCAGAGAAGTTCAGAAGCTCAAAGATGTTCAGATGCCTACAAGAGTTCAGAAGCTATCTGCTAGTCATAAGTATTCAGAGGATGAAGACGTTCAGAAGCTGAATTACGAAGGACTATCAGAGGCCATCCATTCAAGACCAATCAGACTCCAAGTTATCAAAGGTTCATCAGAAGCAAAGGAATTCCCCAAATCATCAGAAGGGCTACATCAACTACACTTATCAAGCCTGATGATTTGTTCTAAGGTCAACTAATTACAACGGTCACAAAGGATGTGATCCTTCTCTCTCTAGGAGCTAGTTGTACCTTATTATTGTACTTTGGACAAACAGTAAAGGTGAAGCTTCTCTGCAAAAGAGGACGTGGCTTTACTCAACGGATCTTCAAAGACTACAGCTGTCCATTTTACAACGGGAATTTCTCCAACGTCTCAATGTCTTTCTCAACTCATATAAATATGCCAAAGAAAGAATTGACGACAAACGATCTTCATTAGAAAACATCTCTCAGAATAAAGTGAGAAATTGAATTGTAATAGAAAACATCTCTCAAATGAAGTGAGCATAGAAACTAGCTTAAGCCTCTGAAGTTATTATGTTTGTAATAAGTTTAAGCTTATAAGTTAGTAGTAAGTCTTCTGCTTAGTGTAGAAGCAAGAAAGTCTTCTGCTTAGTGTAGAAGCACATAAGTCTCAATCTTAGTGATTAGAGCAAAGAAGTCTTCTGCTGAGTGTAGGAGCAAGGAAGTCTCTCTGTCTTGTGTGACTTAGAGCAGGAAGTCTTGAGCTTGTGTGCTTGAGCAAGGAAGTCTCTGATCTTGTGTGATCAGAGCAAGGAAGTCTCTCTGTCTTGTGTGACTTAGAGCAGGAAGTCTTAAGTCTTGTGTGACTGGAGCAAGGAAGTCTCAAGCTTGTGTGCTTGAGCATCTTATTGTAATCTTAGTGATTATAGTGAACTCTCTTAGAAACAAGGGGACTGGAGTACTCTCAATTTGTGAGGGGAACCAGTATAAATTGTTGTGTGTTCTTCTCTCTCTCACTCTCTCATTTACTCCTTCATCATTCACTTAGCCGTAAGTTAATTGTGTGAACATTTCCGCTGTGCTTAAAGAATCTGATAGATTTAAATATCTTGAAAAGTTTTTAAATATCCAAAACACAATTCAACCCCCCCTTCTTGTGTTTGCTCCACGCACCTTCAATTGATATCAGAGCTCCGGTTCTGTTGGTAAATCACTTAACCGTGAGATAGTCAAGATCCAAAGGAGAAAACCACCATGGCTCAAAACATGGATGATTGGAAGCAGAAGTTATATCAACAAGTTGCTGATCTTGTCAAGGAAATTGAAGATGGACTGAACTTAAATGAAGATCTGAGCAACAATCAAAATCCTTCCACATCAGGGGTCAAACAAACTTCTAGTGTTGAATCTACAACTACTACTCTTTGCCTCATTAGTGATGATAATGAAAGCATTCAGAGAGCAGCAGTAAATGGTTTGTTAGATCAATATGAGGAGTTTAGAATGGAGGAAAATGAGAGTATTGAAGAAATGAACTTAAGATTTCAAGCCATCACAAGCATGCTTGAAGACTTCAACAACAAACTCAGCAACAAAGAGCTTGTAAGCAAGTTGCTGAGAAGTTTGCCTCTGAATTGGAATGTAATTTCAAAAACTATAGAGGAAACTAAAGACATCAACTCAATGAGTCATGAATCATTGATTGATTTACTCAGAGTCCATGAATTGGCTCTGAAGGATATACAAGAGTTGAAAGGTGAAGAAGCAGAAGCTGCAAGGAAAGGAAAGCAAGCATTGAAACATCAAGATCTTGTTGAAGAACCTGATGAAGAGTATCTTGAAAGGTTTTCAAGAAAAATTCAAAGATGGTACAACTTCAAAAAGAATGGAGGAAAACCTGCTAAAGGAATGACAACCTGGGATGTACTAGACAACTTCTCTGAAGATGAATCTGAAAGAGCACCAGGAGCTGAAGGATCAAGTTCTGAAGATGGTTCAGACTCTGAAGATTCAAGTTCTGATGAAAAATCAGAACCTGAGAACACAGACAGTATCCAGAGAAAAATGAATCAGGTATATTCTCATCTTTCCAAAGCAAAATTGATCAAGCATCTTGAGAAGACCTTACTTAAACTCTCTAATAGTTAGCAGAAGTATAAAAAGCTTAAAGCAGACTATGAGAATTTAAGTAAGCAAGCAAATCACTCTGAAGATCTTGTACAAAAAGATTTTATCAAAACAAAAGATCTTAAGAATGATTATGATGTATGTTACAAACCCTTTGAGAACTCTCTTGCTCTCAAAGAGTATTGCAACACCAATGCTGATCAAAATAAAATTGTTTCCATGTTTTGCAACCTAAAGACCAACAATACTAATGGGATTGGATACTCTAGTAATAAAACACTAGAGGAACCAAGCTCATCAGTCATTGGTGGAAGCTTCTCACTCCCTAATCTTTACACTACATTTGTATCTGATAGCACTCAGATGAAACAAATGAAGGATGAAGATTTGACAACTAACAGTCTAGGACCCTCAAGCAAGTGGGTACCAAGAGACAAAATTGTTTACTTGATTGCAGGAGAAACTAAGACTCTGAACCTTCCAATCACATGGATGCATGTGAATGTGAATGGAAGAAGAGCAATTGTGCATAGAAGACACATTTTTGAAGAGTCAGATGAAGAAGAAGATGAAATGGAATACATAAGGAGCAGGAGGGAGCATGAAGAATTTGAAGCATGTGCTGAAGATGATAACAACTCAGTGTGGTGGAGTGATTGTTCAGGCTATGACACTGACTACACCTAAAACCAAGAGCTTCAAAATCAGGTAAGTAACTCTCATCTCCTGAATGACATTTCAGATGAATAACATTCAAAGGTTGAAAATGTTTTCTTAGGACACTAAATGTTCAGAACTAAAAACCTTGAAAAATCATGTCTGAACATTTTTTCTTTAAAGGTCCTGAAAGACACATTTTCAGACTCTGAAGTATTTTGGATCTCAGCATCTGAAGTAGTCCAGACTCTGAGAAACTTTTCAACCTCTGAAGGATAAGCCTCTGAATAGGAAATGAATTGAAAACGTTTAAGTAATTTTACTAAAACGTTTTGGCGCTAAATAGACAACACGTACACACGCTCTGATTGGGTTGAAACAGTTAATGATGGTTTGTTTTATTTTTAAATTTAAATATATTGTGTGCTTTAATTTGTTTTACTGTCTTAATCAAAATCACTTAAACACTTGCACACTTTACACTATCACATCCCTCACCTTCGTCTTTCAAAACTAAAACAAATCCTTTCTCTCTGTAATTAGAAAATCCAAAACCGTAACTTCTGAAATGGAAACTTCTACCTCATCAGCTTCTGCTACTTCGTTTTTGTTTCCAAGGGATTCAGCAGTCAACATCATCAACTGCTCAGAGTTATTTAGCAGAGAAAGATCACTCGAAATGAAAGGGAAATCACTCAACTTGGTTATGGAACAACCAGTTGATTTTGACAGTCTTAGATTAAATCAACACGACATTGAGAAGTTCTTCACGGACCAAAATGGAGGTGGTAGATACATGAAGGTATTAAATGGTCCAATCTACCCTACGCTGGTAAAAGATTTCTGGGTAAGGAGCAAGGTAGTAACCATGGAAGACTACAATAAAGAAGTGGCTGTCTTAAGGAATTCAAAGCCTGAAAACAAGGACAAGACTCCGCTGAATTGGGCCTAAGAGAAGTAAAGGAAGAAGAAATTAGGTCAGTGGTGTGCGGATTTGAAATAGTTCTGACCCAATCAAACTTGGCCAGTATTCTACAAATTCCCAATGAAGGAAAATTCAATGCCTTCAGTGCTATTGAAGCCAAAAACACAGGATGTCTATCCGATATGACAAAAATGTGTTATGAAGAAGGGAAAACTTGTGAGAGCAACAAAAGTGGTGACTTGAAGCCAACACAGAAATTGTTAGCCAGAATCTTGCTAGGATCAATCTTCCCAAGGAGTGGAAGCTCTGATCAACTTTCTTGGGATCATAGATACTTTATCTATTATCTCACTAAAGGATATCAATTAAACTGGGCTAGGTATATCTTCAACCACTTGTGTAAAGCTGTTAATGCTATCCAAAGGCAAACCAAGTCCAATGTTCACATCACCTACCCAAGGATTCTAAGTGAAATTTTCTATCAATGTGGTGTGATTGATGTGATCAAGGCTGCTGGGCAAGATAACCTGTTAAGGGAACTGAGAGCTTCTATCAACTCGGTGCATACATTGTCTAACATGTATTTCCTACCAGGACAAATCTTGAAGCTTTCAGAACCTTTGGAACAGCTACCTCACTCAGAAGAGTCAATGATAAAGAGACTCAACATTGACATACCTTCTGTTGCTCAAGGTATTGTTAACCAGTACATTCAACTACTGGAAAGCCAAGGAGAACCTTTTGAGATTGAATCAGAAGAGGTGAAAGGGAAAAGAAAGAGATTGGTAAGAACTAGGGTTGAGTCTGAGAAGGGTGAAAATAAAGGCAAGGCAAAAATAAAGGTTGTGAAGACAAATGTGGCAGCTTTAGAAGAAGAAGATGATGATAATGAGCCTCTGAGGATCAAGAAAAGGAAGATTTCTAAGTTGCTGAAGATAAAGAAGAAGGTTGAGAGCTCCACCATTGTTAATTCAGATACTTTAACGGATCCTAAAGGTCCTGTTGCATTAACTCAAGAGACTCAGCACCCCACAAATTCAAACAAAACATCAGAATCACCTCTAGAATTTCTTGAACAACACTTAGCAGGTGAACTACCCCCACAAACAAATTCTCCATCAAACCAAATTATCTCAGAAATCACTCAACCAGAAACATCTGAGATAGTTCAACTAGAACATGATCAACCACAACCTGAAACATACATCTCACCTGAACATGTTCATTCACAGCTTACACCTCAACCATCCCCTGAACAACAAACAAAATCTCAACTTGAAGTTGAACCAAATCAGACCTCAAACTTACCAACCAGAGATCAACAGCAACAACAACCACAATCATCACCCTCAAACTCTGAACCTCCTCAAATCAATTCCATAATTCCTGATGTCTTGGGTGAATGCAACAGCCTGATTAGACAGATACATGGCCTTCCTGAGCTAAGTCATTCTGACATGTCTTCATCTGAACATATTGCACAATGGGTGAGCTTAACTGAGGAAATGGTAAAGAAGCTGCATAGTCTTCAGGAGGCTGATATTGAAGAGCAGAGGAGGAGTGAAGAGGGAAGGAATAAAATGGTTGAAGAGGTCATTCAGATTTAGAAGGACACAGAGAGGAATCAACCTGAATTCTCTTCTGTAAGAACAAGTGATGAGCAAAACCTAATGGAGAAGTTAGCATCACTTGAGAAAAATCTAAATGAGCCTATTTTGGACAATCTGGAAGCAAATCAAGTGCACCTGAGAAACCCATTATATGAGTCTGAAATTGAAGACCTTAGAGCAGAAATGAAAAGGTATGGAGGGCTGATGGAGGTAGTTAATACTAAACAGAAGGAAATCATGAGAACTCTAGCTTCTCTTTGTAGCCAACCCCAATCAACACCCTAGGATCTCCCTGTCTGCTTGAAATGAATATCTTGATTAATATTTTGTTAGACACATTGATAGGATTAAGTTCATAACCTTGTATGTTTCTGTGATTTCTTTGTGCTAATCTGAAATATTTACTCATGTTATGATAATCTAAGTGTTTTTATCTTAAAACTATTGATAACTGTTTGTTTTCTTAAAACTAAAATCTTCAATTGGCGTTCATTTTTTTTAATTTTGACTACAAACAGTTCATTTCTTTTAAACATTGATTTTTATATGCACAATAATTGGTTAATCTTGAGGATTTGAATTGCATAGCAAGAGAGTAAACATAATAAGAACATCAATTTAAAACAAGCCAAAGAAACTAATTTTTTTATTAAAAATGAGTACTTGTTACATAAAATTCCAAAGATAATCAACTGGTATCCTTAGATGGTGGAGTTGGGTGACCCAGCTTGGATGGCACCTCTCTTGGGGAATCTGACTCATCTGGATCAGATCTCTCTTCCTCAGGAGAAGACTCTAACCCATCTGAGACTTGGACATCAGCTTGATCTTCTTCAGGAAAATTTGTATTCAAATACTCAAACCAATCAGAGTCCCATTCATCAGACTCTGTTTCAGAATCTGACCTTTTAGACTTTGAACTGAATGGAATCTTAGGCTCTGGCTTGGCTTTTCTTGATTCTTCTTGCTTATGTTTTCTCCTATCTTGACTGACTCTCCTTGAAACTGCTTTCTTCTTCTCTGAGCGTTTCATTTTTTCTCTCAAGAGATCTATCAATAACCTAAGATTATTCTGTGTGAATAAAATGAGTAGGTATCTCTCTCCTTTTATAAGCATATTTCAATGGCCGAGTCTTAAATGCGTTCAACCACTCCTGATTTGACGGCATTGAAAATTGAAATTTCTATTAATTGCTTATACTACCTTTTTGATAATGACAAAAGGGGGAGAAAGAATATTGGTAAATCAATTGTTGGAAGAAGCGAAATTACTTAGCTTTTTAGGGCTTTGTAGTGCTTCAGAGAGAGAACGTAGGAGAGTGGTCAAAATAGTAGCATGAGGTACACGCTTTGATATGACAATCTGATCTTTGAGGATTTCAAAATAATGTACTAAAGAGCTTTGAACTGTTTTCAATTTTTTGTTCAGGCTCTGAGCTATTTTCTTTGAAAAGATTTTTTTTAAGCTCTGAACTGTTTGAAAATATTTTGAACTCTGAAACTGTTAATGATAACCATCAGAACCAAGTGTGTATGTAGACGTTTCTAGTGCCTCTGATCCTATTGTCATTTAATTTAAATATTGCTTCATCTTGCATCTGCATTAAGAGCTTAATTTCAAGGAGAATACATTTATTAATTGAAGTTTATTATTCATAGTTAGTTCTTGAGTAAGGGTGTAACTTTATTTAAAGATTATCACACTATGAAAAGAAGAAGCTTGCAAACCTTGTTCTTTATATAGTGAAATATGAATAATTTAAGTCATATAATAAAGTAATTCTAAAACTGATTAAAATTAACTATGGATACAAAGTAGGGGGAGCTTACAAACCTAACCCTATGGGATATCAGACTTAGGGGGAGCTTGCGAAATTCAGAAGCCTAATGTCAACATAGCTGATTTTTATCAACAACAATTGTATTTAATACTTATGTTTGTCATCATCAAAAAGAGGGAGATTGTTGGAACAAAATATGTGTTAATACACACCCTTAGGTTTTGATGATAACAAAGTATTAAATGGACAATTGATGGTACTAATGTTTAAATTAAGAGTGCAGGAGAATCCAACTTTATATCGAGAGCACACTTAATTTAGACTCTGATGAAACCTATGGAAGTCTGAACCTTTACACTCTGAAAGAGTTCAGAAGCTACAACGTGGTCAGAAGCTCAAAGAGGATCAGAATGTCTGCAAGAGTTCAGAAGCTCAGAGAAGTTCAGAAGCTCAAAGATGTTCAGATGCCTACAAGAGTTCAGAAGCTATCTGCTAGTCATGAGTATTCAGAGGATGAAGATGTAACACCCTAACCCCTTAAGCGCGTATTTATTAAATATAAACAAATAAACACCTAGCAATTAAGGCGTTACATGGAAAATAAAACGGAAACAAGCATGAAAAACATTTCATTATGATTATCAAAGGAAAACCACAGCGGAATACAATTCGATTACCATATATTGATCATCATGATAATCGAAACATATTCAGAGGCTAATAGTTATCATACAAGCCATATAATTACATCCAAGTTATAGTTTACAAATAGCAAGGTCATCAAAATAAACAAGTTATAAACGAGTTCAAGCGTATAATCCCCGACTCGATGTTACAACTATCAGAGCAATTAATATTACAACCCAAAAGATAATACTAAAGGAGTAGCTTAACTAACTCCTCACCAAAAAGTATGCTAATAATAGCACAAGCACGAGCTCCTAATCCTGAGCGGACTTCTCAACCTGGTGATCTGAACCACCCAACGGTTTAGAGGTACACAAAACAGAGAGTTAGTAAACATAACCAATAAATAAGTGTAAACACTAAGCTTATACTTCATGTATATATGTTATCATGCATCACTAGTTCATATATACGTCTTCATCCTTTATTATAAACAATCAGTGCAATTGAATCACAATTGAGGGTAAGAATTAATGAATACGAATTCATCCAATTAACACACACACACCCAATGCCATACACCAATTATCAAGTACATATATGCATAATCCCCTAATGCAACTAATGTCAAGTTCTCATGATATGTCATCCTAGACATCTCTAATGCATGTGGTACCATCGTCTTTATTAGAGTATCTCACCTCTAATATCCGTCTTTATCGAATAAATATAATTCGATATCCGTCTTTATTAGAATAAATATTCTAATATCCCTAACTCAATTCATGAATGCATGGATGACTCATGAATAATCTCAAATAATTAGCATTAAGCTATACTCATGTAATATGAAAACATTATTCATATTCGTCTTTATTAAGATATCATACATCTCAATATCCGTCTTTGATATTTCAAAAATATCATCCACAATTTATATCATTCATCGTCAATCATCAAGATACAATTATCCACAACCTTAAAGTATAGAAAACATACAAACATATAAGAAAAATTCATAAACCAAGCTTCATCTCATGAAACTAACTTCGGAATCGGAATCTACGCGAAAAATCGAGTGAAATAGGTTTCGGGTGCATAAACCGTCAAAAAGTCAACCAAAAGTCAACACAAGTCAACCTTGGTCAACAGGCCTCTGCGCGCGGCGCGGAAAGTCAGAAGCAACAGGGAAGAGCTGCGCGCGGCGCGGCAAGCCAGAAGTAAATCTGTCAAAACGCGTTTTTGTGCGAAAAAAACACTTATTTGACCCAAAATCACTTATTTTCAGTTCCAGAAATTATACCAAGCATGGGTTATGTTCATACATGTTTAAAACACATTAAAAGTAACTTATTAACATTAATAATCACTTATTTTTCATGGATCTTGACATATTTGTAAAAACTCACAAACATTCACAAATCTTAACAAAACATCTACAAATACTCATTTTTACTCATTAAAATTGTTCATACATCATGTTAAGAGTATATTAAACATACTATGAACATGAGTTTTCACTTTCATTAAGAAAAATCATCCCAAAAAGCTCACGAAAATGAGTGGAGAAAGTTTGGGTTCGGAGAAATTGACATTCTCCCCTTTCTCTAGCCACTCACAATTATGAAAACTATCTCTCTTACCTTGGCTCTATGAATTTCAGATTTGGCTTGATGAATCTTCAAGAATCTCTTTGCCCTAGCACAAAAAATGCTCTTCCTTCTCTCTACTTCTCAAAAGAACATGAGAAATGTGAATAGTGACTTTCTCTTTCTCTAAAATGCCTTATAAAGGTCTCCCAATTTGTGTGATAACTTGGGCCCAATGTCACAAGGCCCAATAGCTCTTAAGCCCACTCTCGTGTAATTCTCACAAACTCGTCTAATTAACTAATACTCTCGCTTATTAATTAATTATCGCTTATGAAAATATAATAATAGACATAAAATAATATAATGAATAAATATAATACGAATAATAAAATCGGGTCGTTACAACTCTACCACCCTTAAAAGAATTTTCGACCTCGAAAATTTACCTGAAAATAAGTCCGGGTACGAACTCTTCATCTTACTCTCCAATTCCCATGTTGCATTCTCGCCTGCAGGTCCTCCCCAAATTACTTTCACTGAAAAAATCTCTTTATTCGTCAACTTTTTCGTTTCTCTTCCCTCTATTCGCAAGGGTATCGTCTCGACGGTTAAATCATCTCTTACTTGAATATCATCCGACTGAATCACATGCGATGAATCCTTCACATATTTCCTCAATTGAGATACATGAAAAACATCGTGCAAATTTGCTAATGATGGCGGCAAGGCAATCCTATACGCCACTTTTCCCACTCTTTCTGAAATTTGAAATGGTCCAATAAACCTCGATGTTAATTTCCTTGACTTTAAAGCTCGTCCCACTCCGGTAGTTGAAGTAACTCTCAAGAAAACATGATCTCCCTCTTGGAATTCAATATCCTTTCTCCTCTTGTCATGGTAACTTTTCTGACGACTTTGAGACGCTTTCATCTTCTCCCGAATCATTCTAATCTTCTCGGTAGTTTCATGTACAATCTCCGGTCCAAGTACCACATTCTCTCCTGATTCATACCAACAAAGCGGTGTCCTACACCTCCTCCCATACAAAGCTTCAAACGGTGCCATTCCGATACTCGAATGGAAACTGTTGTTGTAAGTAAACTCTATCAACGACAAACATGAATCCCAATCCAAACCTCGGTCTAAAACGCAAGCTCTCAACAAATCTTCTAATGATTGAATTGTCCTTTCCAACTGACCATCTGTCTGAGGATGATAAGCCGAACTCAGTCGCAACTTAGTTCCCAAAGCCTCTTGCAAGCTTTCCCAAAATCTCGAAGTAAATCTTGAATCTCGATCCGAAACAATACTCGACGGTATACCATGTAGTTTCACAATTTGATCCACATAAATCTCGGCTAACTTTGGCACTAACGTCCCCTTCTTAATAGCAATGAAATGAGCAGACTTCGTCAAACGATCTATCACTACCCAAATCACTTCATTACCATTCACTGTCCTCGGCAAACCTCCCACAAAGTCCATAGCGATGCTATCCCACTTCCATTCCGGCACAAATAACGGTTGTAACAAACCAGACGGTTTCTGATGCTCAATTTTCGACTTTTGACAAATTAGACACGCATAAACATACTCAGAGATCTGCCTCTTCATTCCCGGCCACCAAAATAATTTCTTCAAGTCTTGGTACATCTTTGTTACTCCCGGATGAATACTTAATCCGCTTCTATGACCTTCATCCATGATTGCCATACCCCATTTTTTGACCGATAGCTTTTTGCGTTTTTTTAGACGGATTTTCTTTGTTCGTTTCTGACGAAATTTCGGCAGAGAGGTATTTTAAAATACCTCATTTTTGTGTTCATTTATTATTTATATTTATATTATTATTATTATTATTTTGTTTTTCCAATTTTTATTATTTTTATTATTCAGTTTATTATTATTATTTATTTATTTTGTTTTTTATTTATTTCTTTATTTCTTTTTCTGTTTTTTTAATTAATTAAAAAAATTGAAATTTGTCCAAAGTCAACTTCCTCTTCACACGCAAAGGAGTTTTTTTCTGCAGAAAGCAAAAAAACTGTACTTTTTTGTCCCAATTCAGATCTTTGTTCCCTCTTTTGAGTTTTGTCAAACCCTAGCTTTGGGTATATAGTGAACAGATGAAATTAATGAACAATACACAAAGAAAAACTTTTTCCTCAGCCGCAAACCACAAATCAAACCACATAAACCCTAAATTATTTTTTAACAGAATCAAATCAAAAAACAACAAAAAAAATCCAAAATTCATCAAACTTCATCACTGTTCATCATCAGCATCCAGAAACCAAAATCACAAATCCAAAATCAAAACAAAAATCAAAACCATCATCCATTAATCACGAACAGAAATCATCATCAATTCTCCATAACCCACAGATCAAAACCGAAACGAAAATCAAAAACGTTATCTTCATCATTCACCATTACAACCCAGAATTCATCAAACCAAACCCATAAACAAAACCCTCGAATCCGAAACCGAAACCCAGAAACAGAGAAGAAAAAGAAACCAGAAAACATAACCATCTTCGTTCATCAAACAAAACGAAATAGAACCGAGAAGAGTAGAAGAAGAAGAATTTGATTTCGGTTTCGAATAAAAACACCAAAGGTTGAATCATTTTCGTTCTGTTTTTTGTTTCGATCTAGCTTATGGGTCTTTGTTTGATTTTTCTGAGTTGTGATTTGAGTTTATGAGATGTTTTTGTATAGATTTGATGTTAAGAGTTTTTGAAAAAAATGGAGTATGAGTGAAATGAGAAAAGTTACAAAGAGAGGAGGAAGAAGAGAGAGATGCAGCGGCGGCTGAGGGAAGGAAGAAGAGGAAAAATGAGGATTTTTTAGGGTTTGGGGGTATATATACCCCAACCCGATCTGGTGTGCGCGCGTCTATCGCAGCATACCGTGCACCCTCGCTTATCAGCCACTGATCTCTATCAGATGGCTTAGATCTTTTCTTTTTAAATTCAAATCAGGGACGTTTGATCTATCAGACGGCCAGGATTAGTCCTGGCCCTTTTTTTGTTTGTTTACACGCAGATGGGCCTTTTGGGCTGGGTTTCACTGTTTTGCTGCTTTTGGCACCCCCTGTTTATTTCGTTTTAATGTTCACACCCCCCCTGTTTTAATTTTATTTTATTTTTTAGCTTATGAGATAAGTGCTTTTGGCATAAGCTATTTTAGCTATTATTTTAGCCAATCAAGCATGATGTTGAGGCTCATTTATTTTTCTATTTATTTGATATTTAGATATTGGTAATATTATTTCATGTTTTTATTTTGTTAATTAATTTTATTTTTAGCTTATGAGATAAGTGCTTTTGGCATAGCTATTTTAGCTATTTTTTTTCAGCCTTGTAAAGCATGATGTCGAGGCTTATTTTCATCTTTTAATTTCGTATTTATTTATTTATGTTATTTATCCATGCATATCATATTATTTCATTACATCCATTTATTTACCATTTTTACCTTTATTTTTGTAATATTATTATTATCACAATATTGAGTGTTTATTGCTTTTATTAATCACCATTTACTTTTGCTCTTGAACTTAGAATGTAATTAGGCCAAGTGTAAATTCTAAATAAAAGTGCATAGCATACCCCCTCTCTTGCATCATTTCATATTTATTTTCTTGCAAAAAATTTAGAGTGTGATTAGGCCAATGTACTCATAAATGAAAAATTGCATCTCATGCATATTTATTTTTTATCGCTTTCCGCCAATATGCGTAACGTTAAATTCCGAGGGAAAAGGCGTCGCTTTGATCAAAATATCATTGCGAATTGTCTTCGCGTTTAATTTATTTGTTATGACGTTTTAGGTTAGTGTCATTTTGCGCGCGTAACCATTACCTATTTTCTTCTATAAAAAAAAAAAAACGAGGTCAACACCTCTTCAAAAATAATTAGTCACTTATTCTCAAAAATGAGGTCAAAACCTCTTTCAAAAAATATCAACACAATTTCTTTTCAACATCATCAAGCATCAAAAAATATTTTGTCATCATACACTTTTCAAAAACTTTGGACTTTAAACCAAACGTTTCTTTTTATCGCAAAACTTGGATTTTAAACCAAGTGCCTTGGACTTTAAACCAACGGCGTTTTTTATCGTGAAAACCTTGGATTTTAACCCAAGAGTCTTTTTATCGCAAAACTTGGATTTTAAACCAAGTGTCTTGGACTTTAAACCAACGGTGTTTTTTATCGTGAAAACCTTGGATTTTAACCCAAGAGTCTTTTTATCGCAAAACTTGGATTTTAAACCAAGTGCTTTGGACTTTAAACCAACGGCGTCTTTTATCGTGAAAACCTTGGATTTTAACCCAAGTGTCTTTTTTTTACCGCGAACTTGGATTTTAAACCAAGTGCCTTGGACTTTAAACCAATGGCTTCTTTTATCGCTAAAACCTTGGATTTTAACCCAAGAGTCTTTTTATCGCAAAACTTGGATTTTAAACCAAGTGCTTTGGACTTTAAACCAACGGCGTCTTTTATCGTAAAAACCTTGGATTTTAACCCAAGTGTCTTTTTTTTACCGCGAACTTGGATTTTAAACCAAGTGCCTTGGACTTTAAACCAATGGCTTCTTTTATCGCTAAAACCTTGGATTTTAACCCAAGAGTCTTTTTATCGCAAAACTTGGATTTTAAACCAAGTGCTTTGGACTTTAAACCAACGGCGTCTTTTATCGTAAAAACCTTGGATTTTAACCCAAGTGTCTTTTTTTACCGCGAACTTGGATTTTAAACCAAGTGCCTTGGACTTTAAACCAATGGCTTCTTTTATCGCTAAAACCTTGGATTTTAAACCAAGTGCATTTTCTTCATTCATTCATTTTTAATCATGCGAAAACCTTGGACTTTAAACCAAGTGTCTTTTATCACTCAAAACTTTTCTCAACAAACCTTGGATTTTAAACCAAGTGTCCGCATCTTATTTCTTAATCAAATCTCAATCAATTTAACCATATAGACTTTCTTCACAAATTAACATCAATCAAACTCACATTTTGCCACTTTTGGCTTTTGGTCTTTAAAACCATTTTCAAAAACTTTAAAATCAAACAAACAAATTTACTCGTCTTTTTACCCCGAACTACGGTGGTTTGATCCCTCGGGTACGTAGGCATGAGACTTGTCTCTCCAATCAATAAAATCAACAAAAACATTTTTCTTTCTTTTTTCGTCACTTTAAACTTTTCTCGATCATCACTTTAATTTCCCACTTATACTTTTTTTTACAAGCAATTGAAATTAAAGCGCAAAGTTAGAAATAAAAACAAGAGGTTCCTATAGAGTACTATAGATACTTAGGGTGCTAGTACCTTCCCTTCGTATAACCAACCCCCGAACCTTGTTCTCTAAAAATAGGGTTTTTTCGAACTTTTTCCCTTTCCCTCGGATAAATTAAAGATCGGTGGTGGAATATTAAATTGCGATTCGAAGTTAATTAATAACTCGACATCCAAAAATCACTGCGACAATGATCATCTTCTTTAACTCCGGTACATCGGGTACACACACTCTTCCGCGAAATCTTATAATTCCCCTTTCATCAATTTTGAAATTAACTTCTTTCCCTTCTTCAACAACAAGTGCCAACTTCTCCATCAACTTCTTATCGGTCTTTTGACATTCTTTGATATTTTCTAGAAAAGGACTCGTCAACTTCAACATTCCCAACTTCACGCTCTTTGGAGTAATTTCACAAACTAGACTCAAGTCTCAAAACTCTTCAATCAATCCCAACTCTTTCACCATTAGTGCTGACATGTGTAATGACTTTCTACTTAATGCATCTGCCACTACATTCGCTTTTCCCGGGTGGTAACTCAATTTGAAATCGTAATCCTTTAAGAATTCTATCCATCTCCTTTGCCTCATGTTCAATTCCTTCTGATCGAATAAATACTTCAAACTCTTGTGATCACTGAAAACTTCAAACTTTGATCCATACAAATAATGTCTCCACACTTTCAACGAAAATACAACTGCGGCTAACTCAAGGTCGTGCGTCGGATAGTTCCTCTCATGAATCTTCAATTGTCTCGATGCATAAGCTACAACTTTTCCCTCTTGCATAAGTACTCCTCCAAGTCCCATCTTTGATGCATCACAATACACAACAAACGGTTCTTTAGCATCAGGTAAAACCAACACAGGTGCAGTAGTCAACCTCTTCTTAAGCTCTTGGAAACTTTTCTCACAATTCGCATCCCAAACAAAAGCTTGATCTTTCCGAGTCAACTGTGTCAAAGGCAAAGCTAACTTTGAAAATCCCTCAATGAATCTTCTATAATATCCAGCCAATCCAAGAAAACTTCTAATCTCTGAAACGGACTCAGGTGTTCTCCATTGCAATACCGCATCAACTTTCGCAGGATCGACAGCTATTCCTCCACTCGAAATCACATGACCAAGAAAACTTATCTCCTTCAACCAAAATTCACACTTTGACAACTTGGCATACAACTTCTTCTCTTTCAGGACTTCCAACACGATACGCAAATGATCTCTATGCTCCTCTTCGGACTTTGAGTAAATCAAAATGTCGTCGATGAAAACCACGACAAATCTATCCAAGAACGAATGAAAAATCCGATTCATGTACTCCATGAAAACTCCAGGTGCATTGGTTACACCGAAAGGCATAACTGAATACTCATAATGTCCATACCTCGTCCGAAAAGCAGTTTTTGGTATATCCTCCGTCTTTACTCTAATCTGATGGTATCCGGATCTCAAATCAATTTTACTAAACACGCAAGCACCCACTAATTGATCCATCAAATCATCTATCCTCGGAAGTGGATACTTATTTTTAATTGTCACTTTGTTCAATTGACGATAATCAATACACAATCGCATAGTTCCTTCCTTCTTCTTAACTAACAACACTGGCGCTCCCCACGGCGATACACTTGGACGAATGAACTTCTTCTCAAGTAACTCTTCCAATTGTTTCTTCAATTCATTCAACTCTGATGCAGACATTCTATACGGCGCCATTGATATCGGGCTAGTACCAGGTACCAAATCAATAGTAAACTCTACTTCTCTTTCTGGAGGCACGTCTGAAATATCTTCTGGAAACACGTCAGGAAATTCACAAACCACTGGTAACTCGTCCATCTTGACTATCTCATCTAACTTCAAGGATGCAAACAACGCGAACATCTCCACCGGCTCCTTCAAGGATTCTACAACTTCCTTCTTACTCATCAATTGGAAACTTTCCTCCGTTTTAGGAAATACAACGGTCTTCTCACAACAGTTGATATGAACTCGATTAAAGATCAACCAGTTCATACCAAAGATCACATCTATACCACTCAGTTGGATGCACACTAGGTTCATACCAAAGTGTCTATCAAATACAGTTACAGGACAATCACGACACACTAAACGGGTAGTTACGGAACCACTAGCAGGGGTTTCTATTTCCATACGACCAGACATTTCTGTCACAGGGATACTAAGACGTTTCACGCAATCAACAAATATAAAAGAATGTGTTGCTCCCGTATCAATAATCGCAATTAAAGGAGTGTTATAGATGAAACACGTACCTCTAATGAGATTATCCACTTGATCCGCATTTCCTCCATTTAAAGCAAACACTTTCCCCATCGTCTTCTTTGGTTTCTTGCACGCTGGACTCTTGTGACCCTCTTCACCACAATTGAAGCAAGTCGGCTTCCAATCACAAACATCGGACCTGTGTCCCAACTTTCCACAATTGAAACACTTGTCTACCTTCTTTGGACACTCAAAAGACTTGTGACCCATCTCTCCACACTTATAGCATTGTCCGTTGTTCCTCTTCTTTGTACCACTACTCTCAACAGCTTTCTTCCCTTTGTCACCATAAGGTTTCCCACGGTCTTGCCCCTTTCCTCTTTTCTCAGTCATCGCCTTGTAGTAACTACTCTTGGCCTTTCCATCCTCATCACAAATTTTGCTCTTCGCCACTAGAGTGGCAAAGTTTCGGATCTCCGAAAAACCAATGAGATGCTTGATGTCAGGACGCAACCCACTTTCAAACTTGACACACTTGTCATGCTCAGCTTCCGTGGTGTTGTAATATGGACTAAAAGCACACAACGATTGGAACTTTGCAGCATACTCCGCAACCGACATGTTCCCTTGCTCAAGCTTCATGAACTCCACAACTTTCTTGCTCTTAACATCCGCCGGAAAGTAATTCCTCAGAAACTCCCTCTTAAACATCTCCCAAGTGACCATCATTGCACCAATTCCTAGCCTGAGCTTAGCACTCTTCCACCACTGACAAGCTTCCTCCCTTAGTACATACGTTCCTAAGGTAGTCTTGTTCACCTCGGAACATCCCATAGCTTCAAAGATGATCTCTAGTTCTTCCACCCACTTGACAAGCGACCTCCGGAGCATACCCTCCAGTGAAGAATGACGGTTTGTGCTTCAGAAATCGTTCCAACCTTTTCTCATCTTCTCTTGCAGGATCATTGTCTCTAGCCATAAGGTTAGTCAGAACAGTCAAAGCCTCTACGATCTGAGCGCTAGTTCTTCCAGCCATGATTCCTGAACAATTAATCAACCCAACGACAAGCTTAGCAACTAATATCCACAGTGTTACCTCTACACATGTCGAATATATATGGGTAATAACTCCTAATTGGTTCCACATGAACCGACCTTGCTCTGATACCACTATTGTAACACCCTAACCCCTTAAGCGCGTATTTATTAAATATAAACAAATAAACACCTAGCAATTAAGGCGTTACATGGAAAATAAAACGGAAACAAGCATGCAAAACATTTCATTATGATTATCAAAGGAAAACCACAGCGGAATACAATTCGATTACCATATATTGATCATCATGATAATCGAAACATATTCAGAGGCTAATAGTTATCATACAAGCCATATAATTACATCCAAGTTATAGTTTACAAATAGCAAGGTCATCAAAATAAACAAGTTTTAAACGAGTTCAAGCGTATAATCCCCGACTCGATGTTACAACTATCAGAGCAATTGCTATTACAACCCAAAAGATAATACTAAAGGAGTAGCTTAATTAACTCCTCACCAAAAAGTATGCTAATAATAGCAAAAGCACGAGCTCCTAATCCTGAGCGGACTTCTCAACCTGGTGATCTGAACCACCCAACGGTTCAGAGGTACACAAAACAGAGAGTTAGTAAACATAACCAATAAATAAGTGTAAACACTAAGCTTATACTTCATGTATATATGTTATCATGCATCACTAGTTCATATATACGTCTTCATCCTTTATTATAAACAATCAGTGCAATTGAATCACAATTGAGGGTAAGAATTAATGAATACGAATTCATCCAATTAACACACACACACCCAATGCCATACACAAATTATCAAGTACATATATGCATAATCCCCTAATGCAACTAATGTCAAGTTCTCATGATATGTCATCCTAGACATCTCTAATGCATGTGGTACCATCGTCTTTATTAGAGTATCTCACCTCTAATATCCGTCTTTATCGAATAAATATAATTCGATATCCGTCTTTATTAGAATAAATATTCTAATATCCCTAACTCAATTCATGAATGCATGGATGACTCATGAATAATCTCAAATAATTAGCATTAAGCTATACTCATGTAATATGAAAACATTATTCATATTCGTCTTTATTAAGATATCATACATCTCAATATCCGTCTTTGATATTTCAAAAATATCATCCACAATTTATATCATTCATCGTCAATCATCAAGATACAATTATCCACAACCTTAAAGTATAGAAACATACAAACATATAAGAAAACTTCATAAACCAAGCTTCATCTCATGAAACTAACTTCGGAATCGGAATCTACGCGAAAAATCGAGTGAAATAGGTTCCGGGTGCATAAACCGTCAAAAAGTCAACCAAAAGTCAACACAGGTCAACCCTGGTCAACAGGCCTCTGCGCGCGGCGCGGAAAGTCAGAAGCAACAGGGTAGAGCTGCGCGCGGCGCGGCAAGCCAGAAGCAAATCTGTCAAAAACGCGTTTTTGTGCGAAAAAAACACTTATTTGACCCAAAATCACTTATTTTCAGTTCCAGAAATTATACCAAGCATGGGTTATGTTCATACATGTTTAAAACACATTAAAAGTAACTTATTAACATTAATAATCACTTATTTTTCATGGATCTTGACATATTTGTAAAAACTCACAAACATTCACAAATCTTAACAAAACATCTACAAATACCCATTTTTACCCATTAAAATTGTTCATACATCATGTTAAGAGTATATTAAACATACTATGAACATGAGTTTTCACTTTCATTAAGAAAAATCATCCCAAAAAGCCCACGAAAATGAGTGGAGAAAGTTTGGGTTCGGAGAAATTGACATTCTCCCCTTTCTCTAGCCACTCACAATTATGAAAACTATCTCTCTTACCTTGGCTCTATGAATTTCAGATTTGGCTTGATGAATCTTCAAGAATCCCTTTGCCCTAGCACACAAAATGCTCTTCCTTCTCTCTACTTCTCAAAAGAACATGAGAAATGTGAATAGTGACTTTCTCTCTCTAAAATGCCTTATAAAGGTCTCCCAATTTGTGTGATAACTTAGGCCCAATGTCACATGGCCCAATAGCTCTTAAGCCCACTCTCGTGTAATTCTCACAAACTCGTCTAATTAACTAATACTCTCGCTTATTAATTAATTATCGCTTATGAAAATATAATAATAGACATAAAATAATATAATGAATAAATATAATACGAATAATCAAATCGGGTCGTTACAGAAGACGTTCAGAAGCTGAATTACGAAGGACGATCAGAGGCCATCCATTCAAGACCAATCAAACTCCAAGTTATCAAAGGTTCATCAGAAGCAAAGGAATTCCCCAAATCATCAGAAGGGCTACATCAACTACACTTATCAAGCCTGATGATTTGTTCTAAGGTCAACTAATTACAACGGTCACAAAGGATGTGATCCTTCTCTCTCTAAGAGCTAGTTGTACCTTATTACTGTACTTTGGACAAACAGTAAAGGTGAAGCTTCTCTGCAAAAGAAGACGTGGCTTTACTCAACGGATCTTCAAAGACTACAGCTGTCCATTTTACAACGGGAATTTCTCCAACGTCTCAATGTCTTTCTCAACTGATATAAATATGCCAAAGAAAGAATCGACGACTAACGATCTTCATTAGAAAACATCTCTCAGAATAAAGTGAGAAATTGAATTGTAATAGAAAACATCTCTCAAATGAAGTGAGCATAGAAACTAGCTTAAGCCTCTGAAGTTATTATGTTTGTAATAAGTTTAAGCTTATAAGTTAGTAGTAAGTCTTCTGCTTAGTGTAGAAGCAAGTAAGTCTTCTGCTTAGTGTAGAAGCAAAAAAGTCTTCTGCTTAGTGTAGAAGCACATAAGTCTCAATCTTAGTGATTAGAGCAAAGAAGTCTTCTGCTGAGTGTAGGAGCAAGGAAGTCTCTCTGTCTTGTGTGACTTAAAGCAGGAAGTCTTGAGCTTGTGTGCTTGAGCAAGGAAGTCTCTGATCTTGTGTGATCAGAGCAAGGAAGTCTCTCTGTCTTGTGTGACTTAGAGCAGGAAGTCTTAAGTCTTGTGTGACTTGAGCAAGGAAGTCTCAAGCTTGTGTGCTTGAGCATCTTATTGTAATCTTAGTGATTATAGTGAACTCTCTTGGAAACAAGGGGACTGGAGTACTCTCAATTTTTGAGGGGAACCAGTATAAATTGTTGTGTGTTCTTCTCTCTCTCACTCTCTCATTTACTCCTTCATCATTCACTTAGCCGTAAGTTAATTGTGTGAACATTTCCGCTGTGCTTAAAGACTCTGATAGATTTAAATATCTTGAAAAGTTTTTAAATATCCAAAACACAATTCAACCCCCCTTCTTGTGTTTTCTCCACGCACCTTCAAGAGGGTGTGTTAGAAGTCCCACATTGGCTAGAGATATGACAAAGATAGTCTTTATAAGTGTAGTGCAAACCTCAACTCTCAAGCTAGCTTTTGTGGTTGAGTATAAGCCTCTCAAATTCTAATATATATGTCCAAGTTTTGATGTTGCTCCCTCATTTCATTTTTGGTCTTGTAGGATCTTTTTCTTTTCTTCCTGTGCATTTACATTTTGAAAATGGGTTATCTTGCATGTGGTATTCAACTAAACTATATTTCCTAAGGAGAACTAGAGTCCGAGAATCGATTAAGGAGACCTTGTTTGCAATTTTGTTGACTCATGGGAACTCCTTTACAAATCATTATTGTATTTTATTTAGAGATGTCAAACCAGAAAGAAAAAAGTCATTATGAATAATATGTTAAACTTTGATGATATTTTTTGTGTTTTGGGGTTTTGAGAGGGTTTTTGAGAGTTTTTACGTTTTTTGCAGCGGTTCAAATGAGGGGGAAGAAGGTGGAACACGCCTTATATAAGAACTGCACTCGCCTTCTATCTAGCGAACACCATGATATTTCGCTCACTACACAACGAACGTGTATTTTCAAAAGTTTTATCTGCGGTGGATGTACTTTGCCAATCAAAAACATACACGCTCGCTTTTTAGGTATCGAAATACGCTCACACTTTAAATGACAAGAGGGGTAATTATGTAATTTCAAGGGGCATGCAGGGATTTTCAGAGAGTGTCAAAAGTACTCATTAAAAGAAGTAGGCTGGGCCAGTTCTGGACTCACCGGCCCGTTAATACTAGAGCATATTGCTCCCCACCCCACCCTTTTTACATAGCAACATTTTATAAAATCTAGGATTAAACCTTTGATCAAGGATATAATCATGTAAGATTAATTAGACTCTTATTAACTTGAATTTCAAATTAGGGAAGAGACGCATATTCTGTAACAAGACATTCCTCTTCTCTTGATTGATGTTTTGGGACTTCTATTTTATCTTGAAAATTCTTAAAAAGCCAATAAGAAAGTAATTTTAATTTATTTTTTTGACAAAAATAATTTTAATATTTTTTAAAAAGTCAGAATATGTAGTTTTATGAGTTAAATAAAACTGAGAGCCATCCTATTAATTTTTATATAGGGTCCTAAGAAAAGCTAGGAGATATAAAATAAGATATTAATCACCAACGATCCATGTAATAAGATATTTGAACTTATTATTAAATATATAGTTAGAGGTTTGATCTTTGTCTACTACGCGCATGCATAAAATTTGTTTGGGAGATGAAAACTACCTTGTTATTGCCTACAAATTTTTGGGTGAGGAATATTATTTTATATTTTTTAGTTTACAATGGAGAAGAAGATCGAACTCAGAATCTTTAACATTTTTCCTAAATCGCTCAACATTAGACCAAACCTAGTGACTTATGAATAGTTATCTTTAAATAACGGTAAACATTTCGTAATTATATTAGTAAAAAGATCCTTTTTCATAAAAAAATAATCACTTCCCTTTTCCTTGCTTGTACTACTCAACAACAACCATACATTTCAAGTTTGTTTACTTTGCTTGTGTTTTCACAATACATTAATCTATTTAATTGATCTCTAAAGTAATGCTTGATCACTAAGGACCTTAACTAAGTAGTAAGCATCCGTTTGGATTTGACTTATTTTTTATTTTATAAAACTAGCTTATGCAAATAAATAAACTTTTATGTTAATTTATAAGTTTTTACTAATAAAAATTGTATCATTATAAGCTGTTTTTTCGTAAACTACATTAAAAAACTTATAATAACACATAAAAATTTATTTATTTGCATAAGTGATTTCACAAATTAAAACTAATTAATAAATAAGTCAATCCAAACGAACTCCAAATATACATATTCAAAGGACTTATCTCCCAATTAAAATAAACAATATGTATATATATTTACCACCTTTTATATAATTTTGAACAATTTGACAGCCTTAAGTAACCAAAAAATACTATTATTAGATAACAAAGGCAAGTGAGAAGAGGAGAAACCACAAAGTACAAAGTTATGGGGTCTTCAACTTTCTCTTGATATATTGAATTGAAGGCTCAGTACTCAACAATAACTGAAAAAGGAACTTTTACTATAAGTGCTATTTGAAGTTAACTACTCACTAGAAGGGTCCAATATTGGCAAAATGGTCCAAAATTAAAGCAATCAAATGGTCCACCACCACCACCATGTAATGATATATATGCATGAAGAACCCCGTGGTAATCCTCCTCTTAATTAATTATTATTTATTTGGCTAGCTAATTAACTACCTAAAGACTATGAAGATTAATGATACTAATTAAACTATGGAAATTGACTTGGCCCCGCAACTGAAAAATCATGTTGAAAGTGGGGCATTATACCAACTCAAAAAAGCCAAACCAAAACACATTTTTGGTCAAGAAATCATCAAATAACAATAATTTCAAGTATTTCCAAAAAGTGATTTCATTTTATTTTCTTGACTCACCAAAAAGTCATTTCATAGATTCTACTTGTTCCCTCCTTTTACTCATGTTCACCCCTTTGTTTTATTATGTGAAATAAATTAAACGGCACAGCAGGCCAAAGGGTGTGGAGGCCTAATAGGAGGTGTAAGGAATGAGTGGCATGGTAATTTTAAATTTTGCGAAGTGTTTGAGCAAGTGTATTATTTTGGTGGCGGAGATTTGGGGGTGATATATGATTCATTAAGAGGAAAAAGTGTGTATTTGTCAGCTTGGAGTTTATATTTAAATGTCATACGTATTTTACAATAAGATGGGGATATTCGAGAGTTTGTTATATTTATCGTGAAACAAATAGATTGCAGATGTTCTTGTTCATAGAGGTTGTAAGTTGGGTTCTAATGAGATATCTTATGAGTTTGTTCGAATAAAATTAATTAATCGGTTATCATGAGTTGATGACTTGATGTTACCGGGACTAATATTTTCGCATTAATTATTATGTAATTCTTCCTCGCCCTCCATGTAGTCCCGACCATTAGGGTGTACAAGGTATGCTACCAGGTCGGATCTCTATTTTTTGGGTCTCTTAAAAATTATATATATAGTAGTAGGCCTCTAAAAAATATATAAAAATGATGATTATTTTTTATATTATTAATATTATTTTGTATGACGATTAGAATAGAAATATTTTGGTCTTGGGAACATAGTCCAATTGGTAAGGGCATTGTAATGTAGGGTTCCGGGTACCAAATCAGGTTTTTCAATTTTTTCACCTCATTGGTTGAATCTCTAGCCACTAAACTATTTTACGGAAAAAATATATTTGGTATTTTCTTTATGAAATAGTATTTTTTTTATGTTAGTTAAACATGAATGACTATTTTTTATGCTATTAGTGTTATTTATAATTTAAATAAAATTATTTTTTTGAAACTTTTTACATTTTTTTACTAAAGAGTTAATTTCTAACATTCGAACCGGGCCTCGAAATAGTCGAGACCGGCATTACTACATGCAATGAAAGAAAATTAAAAACTTACAAATACTACAAGTTAATTTTGTCTTGAATATTGTGGAATTGGACATGCATGCCATGCCACTAGGCCATTTACACACACCAATTCCAATCATGAAGAAAGGCTATTTACGCTACCTCCTCTAAGACTCTTTTTAAAAGCTAACATTATACTTTTGCTTTTCTTTCTTAATCACACACCCTTCACCCTTTATTAATCATAGCTTAAAGAGTTATCACCCCATCCTCTTCCTTCAATAATAAAAGCAGTATCATATTGTATCATTTTTATTTTTGCAAGTCCTAAAATGTCATTTTCTTAGGTATCACACATGCAAGACATCCGATATATACTACTACATTAATTGTTTTGTTTTTGTGGGGAGACCTATGGTGGGGCCCACTTATTATGGGATAACCTTTGTGTGTGTCGTGTGTTTCACTTCTTTCATAACCTTTGAATTTCATGCCGTTGAAAAATGACACAGTTTGGTGATGTATTGTATCTTAGCATCGGACGTCTGAGATTAAATTATAGTTACTTTAATTGTATTTAATCTCAGACGTTTGATCTTGATCGGACGACTGAAATACAATACAGCACCAAACTGTGTCATTTTTAAACAGTATGACGGAATCCCTTATATATCACCACTTGTGACATGCACTTCCTATGGCTGATCAATTTGGCTTGCTCCTTTTTTTTTTTTGTCTAGTACTTCTTGTTACAAGAACTTTAAATTTTATCTTTAATAAGATGGAAAGCAATTTTATGAAATTTTTGAATTGTGTTGGTTGAGTTAAGATTTACAGTTATTTAATTTAATAATTTTTTGTTTACTTGGTAGTGTTACATTAAGTATATGAAAGCTCACATGAATTAGAAGTAGATTGTTGTTCAATTTAATTTGTACACATTGTTTGGTTTCTCTCCATTTAAATTTTGCTTAAAATGTTCAAACAAAACTTTGTCTGAAATTCATTTTGAGAAAGCTTTAGAGCACCTACAATGTTTTTTTTTGGATTGAGACAATTATTGCTCAAATTTTGGTTGTTTGTGCTACATGGAAGTCTCAATCAACCTAAATCACATAAACATTTGAAAACGATCAAAGAAGTTTTTATGGCTTAAAGAAAAGAAAGGATTGATTGTGAAAACAACCATAAGTATATGTAATATAACATTAAGTTAGTCCCTACTTTTATTTTAAATTTTAAAATTTGGTTTCTTATGTTTAAAAAATTTTAAATTAGTCTTTTTAGTCAAATTTTTGTTTAAATCGTCAACGTGTCCAATAAATTTGCATACATGGATAACTTAGAGATGTCACGTGAAAGATTTAGACGAAATTAACTTAAAATTTAACGAAAAGTTCGACGAATATTGTGGACTATGTGTGTGAACATTAACAACTTATATTGTGGACTATGTGTGTGAACTTTTTGGTGTTCTTAGCTTTGTCCCACTAAAACTTTGCTCCGTAATTACTTGCAAATGGTGTTAACATTGTGTTATTAAAGTTGAGAATGGTGTAGGGTCATCTCTAGTTTAGATGCACCCAATTACCCCTAAACCAAATTATATGAATAAAAAAAAAGTCATTAAGAAAAGGTCATTATGTGTCTCATTGTGCAAAGATCTTTAAAGGGTTTTCTCTTTTATGGATCTTTTATTTTTAATATTATAATTATACAGTTGTTAAATCAATGATTCTCCACTTCTTAAACTTCAACGTGAGTTTCGTCCAATATTACGATTAATGATATTTTACTATTTATATTCTTACAAAAATTAAGCATTAATTAAATTAATTTTATCTTTCTAGATAAAGTAATAATGATGAAAATGACTTAATGTATCGATCTTTATTATTTCTTAACGAGTAATGAGACGAAGCCACTAAATTTGGTATAGTGGTGAGAGATTTGAGTAATACTCACTCCGATCCTTTTTATAAGAGACAATCTAGTTTTATATTCATTGCAAAATTAATGTATTTAGTCTATATTATAGTCCAAATACATTAATTATTAAATGAATCTAAAATGTCAATTGTCTCCTATAAAAATAACCGAAGAAAGTATACTAGAGATCGTAGGTTCGATACTAAGGTCCATATTAAACCAAAATGAGTAATGAGATGTGTGTGCATGACATGCTAATAACCACAGCCTTAGAACTACTAGTAAAAGCATTCTATAGGACATAATAATTGTGGCTTTTTGCTGTCTTTATATACCCTCTCTTCCTTAACATTGTAAACATCCTTCTTCTTTTAAGTTTCAATTTCAACTCTCCCTCACACACACTTCTCTCCCTTGTTTTACAAAATGTCTATAATCACAATAAAATCTCCACAACATTGTGCAACAAAACAAGTACTAAGAATAGAGAGAAACTACAAGAAAATCTTCTTTACTTTCTCAACATTTTTCACCACAATCTTATTACTCATACTTGTCATCTATTTCATCCTCAAACCCACCAAACCTCAATTCTCCCTCCAAGAACTTGACATCTATCAACTAAACCTCTCAGGAACAATCCTCAACTCCTCAATCCAACTCACTCTCCTCTCCAAAAATCCAAACCAAAAAGTTAGCATTTACTATGATGAGTTTCAAGTTTATATAACTTACAAGAATCAACAAATAACTAGTGATTCATTTGTGCCACCCTTTTACCAAGGACAACAAGAGAGTAATTTTTTGTCATCTTCTTTGATTGGAAATAGTTTACCTGTTGCTTCTTCTATTGGTTATGAATTGAGTCATGATCAACTTTCTGGAAGATTGAGTTTGAATCTTAAAGCTAATGGAAAACTTCGTTGGAAAATCGGTACTTGGGTTTCTGGTCGTTACCGGTTTAATGTTAATTGTGTTTCTGTTGTGGCTTTTGGAATTGGAAACTCTATGAATGTTCCTCCTCTTGCTTCAAACCAGGGTGCTCTGTGTTCTACCACAATTTAAATATATAAACAAAGCATAATAATATTGCTAAGTTTTTTTTTTTTAGTTTTTTTTATTTTATATTGGTTGGCTTTTGTATTGAGATATATTTTGTAGCCACTATGTGATTTTGTAAATAAAATATATGAATGATAATATATAGGACCAAAAGTTAGTTACAACTTGGGAGTGAAAATGAAAAACAAAAAGTTTATTAGATTTTTTTATTATTATGATAAAGAAAGAATGTTTATTAGATGGTTAATCCTATCTCTTTTGCTTTTATTTTGATCTTGTGTGTCTAAATTGGTATGGAGTTGATGAATGGATTTCATGGACTCACGACATACCTTTTATGAGTGGATGAATGAGTAGATTTTGGGTAACTTTTGTATCTTTGTTTATTTTGTGGATGCAAAGATAAAAAGAATTTGATTTAAGAATATGTAGATTGGATTCCAAGAAAAGAAGAGGAAAATTTGTTTCTTCCTTTGTGGAATATGCAGATTTTACATGTCAATTCCACAATTTCAAGAATCATATATGGTATACATACTTTAATCAAACTTTTTGCAACCATGCATGAATCTGCTTATGCATTTTCCCCCTTTTTTTGAGAAATATATGAGATAATTGGCCATGCATGATTCAAATGATAAATGAATATACTAGGGAATGTTAACGGTGGGAACTAGGAAGTTGAAAGTTAAAACTTAGTATCTTGCATATTCTGAAGCTGCTAGTTAAAGAACTTTGTAACTCTCCAAAGATTTGTCCCATTATTAGTGCTTAGTACTAAGGAGTAGTACTATACAATTTAGGTGAAAAGGGTTAGTGTGGTTAATGTGTGAGAGGAATTTCCAAATTATAGTTAAATTAATGACATAAAATTCAACTAATCATTAGTTGGTTGTGATTGACGCTAGACTTGGTATGGAGGACCACGATTCGATCCCTGCAACTGCAATAGGGAGAGAGTTTGGACCACTGGATGTCAGAACTGACCTCGAACCAAATTAAACAATCCAACGAGCCAGATACTCGAGGTGAAAAAAAAATAAGGAAAAATTACACTCGTCTCCCATAAGATCTATTAAAATAACATAAACACCCTCTCTAGTTTCAAAACTTACACTAACCTACCTTAAATTTTTATCAAATACACAATACCTCCCTTATTAACTAACACCATCAACTTTCCGTTAACTTTTGTTTTTCATTCTTTATTTAGTTCAACATTGTTAGATCTTCTTTTGGTTTTTGGTAGATATTCAACATTGTTATTTGTTAGTTCTATATTTTAGTACAGAGCTTGTTAAGAGAAACATGAAATCGCACAAATTCCTACGTCAAAACAACACATAGGCAAGACACCACACACAATCACAAAACTAAACCATCTCCAAAAACACAACAACTACTAACCATATATAGATGAAAAAATGGAAACAAACGATGTGGCTCACATAAAATTCATAGAGTACTAATACTATGAATAATTTGATTGTCGAAAATATTTTTAAGTTTTTTCTCTTTTCTAAGTGACACAACTTTTATAAAAAGAAACACTATCTAAAGTTCTGGAAAAAAAATTAAATCATTTCTTCTTTACTTTGGTGTACAAGAATAATTTAAGAAACTTAATTATGTAAATTAATGTTGATCGACACACTTGAAGTGAGTGTGCAATGCATTTCAAGAATTTTAAAGTATCCTGAAGAAGATTTGTGGTTATCTTCATTGCATACAATTTGTATAAATTGATGAAAGTGAATTGAATCTAAAACTCACTGTGTCTACATACGCTATGGAATTATATGTACAATCGTCTTTATTTTCTTCTTATTCAAGTTATTGTAGAATTATGCGACTCAAAACCTCAAATTTCCTGTATAATAATACTTGTATATGTATTGTTTATAATGGCTTAAACCTAAAAGAAGTTAGGCAGCTAATTTTGCTGATTAATTTAAGATCATGTGTTTGTGTTAACATATAAATTACTCCTCTAATATAAAATTATAATAATGGCTTATGGCACATTATTATAAAGTTAGGTTACTTTTTAAAGTTTAAAATGAAAGACCAATAATCACTACCAATCGGTCCCTACATTAGGAATTGACATTAACATTAAAATGGCAAAGCAAAGAAAGAAACATGAGAATGGCAAGCAATGCTATTGCCACACACCATCACAACCAAGTCTTAATGTGAACCGTTCTATTTTTTGTTGGAACAATTCTTAATCATATTTTATATATTTTATATTAGAACTCTAAATTACTGGAATAAAGATTCCAAAAAAGTTAATTAATAATAAGAAAACAGAGGTACCCCTGTTCTCAATTTCCATTGAGCAGATATGTGTCCTACAAATTCACCTTTTGGAAACCTATCACAACAGAATATCTTTATAAAAAACTAAAAAGCAACTTTAACTCATCTAGTCTACCATGACAAAATTCACAAGTCTTCAAATAACATTATTTATTTAGGCCAATATGGTGCATAGAAAAGTAACTACTCCACACAAAATATTATTTCAATTGTTTATGACCAAACTATAAGAAATATATTGATGAAGGTGTATTATGTATAAACATTGAAAAATGTAAGACTAAAATGTATTGTGTATATATAAATGAAACGAAAAATGTTTGCTTTTTATAAATTGAAAAATTATATATACTTTTTTGGTCAAATAATTTATTGACTAAAAGTTTACTCTTGTGGTAAAAAAATAGAGTGTCTGAGATTCAAACATCGATCTCTGCATATATAATATAATATTTCTATCAACTAAATAAACTCCTCAGACATACATGGATGTTTTCTGTTAATAGAAGTAATTTTATGAAACTTAAGGACCAAATGGAGCATAACCAAAAAAGAAATCTAACTTGTGTTATAATATAATCCTAAATGAGACTATACATTTGATCTGCTAAAAAATAGAAAATTGGACTGGACTGAACAACTTTTGTTGTACCATGTTTGATTCATAAACTAGTTATGAGACCGGACAAAATAGGTAGTAAATGATAGGACAAAAATAAGAACTTTTGTCCTTCACAAAATCACAGGACAATTTTTTATCTACACTACAACTATAAAAAAATACTTACTGTGTTGCAAATCAAACGCATTCCATCAAACTTGAATAAAAGTGTATCTTGATGTTTAGGGAAAGGGTACGTGACCCAAATAATTAGATGTTGATTTCTTGGCAAAAAACAAGCAATTTCCTTTTTGTTTGAAAAATAAAGATGTAATACTTTCTTTTTGTACATGAAAGTTGCTTCACACACCATGGTAAGCAATGCCTTGATTATTGACGAAACTGAAATTTCAACTTCATTAGTTCCAATGCCGTGTAACTTTTTGAAGGTATCAAACGATTTTGTCAAAAAGTTGTGTCCATGCATACTATTTATATATACAGTTTGCTTCTACCATCTCCAACTCCAAACCCCTACTCCTCATTCATTATTGTTAATTACTATATACGCAATTAAATTGAGTCCTCATAATCAGAATTTAGTAAGCAGACTTAGTGGTTAACCATAGAGCACTACTTAACCACATCTTTCAAAACAATTGTCCAATCTAGCAATGGTGCTAGTTTTACTTTATTATGCGATTGTTGTAATAAATGTGAGTTGAGATAAAGTCTCATTTTGTATAGAAAAGTGAATGTTGAATATTTTAAGTACGGTCAAGTTTGATAGAACTTTAATCTCATTTAGAAGTATTTATAAATTTAAAGTATTAATGTTATGGATACATTACATTTTATTTTTAATCTCTTACGTGATGACTAGTCTAATAAAAATTACATAGAGATTAAAACAAACTTAAAAATTTATAAGAATTAAAGATATATTTTGTGAAACAATAGCAATAAAATGAAAGGAAACTATGCCTAATATATTATTTAATCAAAATAAAAAGGAGAGATTATAAAAATTGGAAGACCAGCCAAAACCCAAAGTAAACACATCCAAAGGCCTAACTAATATTTTCCTGTTAAAAATTTTACCCAAAAAACTCAATCCGACAAAACTTTGATAAAGAAAAAAAAAAGTGCAGAACAAATAATAGTTCAAACACTTGAAAAAGAATATCAACAGAAATGATAATCCGGCCTAAATTTTTTAATTGTTTAAGGGGAATGTTAACATGTGCCCTTAAGGGCACATGTTAAGAGTACAAATGTGGTAAAAATTTATTGCATCTTGTGTATTCATCAACTACTTGAACATTAAATGTCTTGTATCATTAAATGTATAATTTCTACTTTTAGGTAGTTTATCATGTGCCCTTAGGGCACGTGTTAACATGACCCATTGTTTAATTACAACCAAACTCTAAGAAATATCTTAATGAAGGTGATCCATAGGCTTAGCCGATTATTGAAAAATTGTTCGAAACTATAACATTGATTGGCGCCTCTTCCCATAAGTAGAAGCTCATAACATTGTTTGTCCTTACTATTAAAATTGTATTAGAATATATGTGTGCGCATGCGCGTGCACTATTATCTTTTGAATTAATTTATGAGAGTGAGATTAAAAAGTGAATTTATATTATTTTTTCCTTGTTTATGTTGAATCATGTCTCAGCTATAAGGTACTAGCTAGGTGACAGTAGTGGACGTCGTCCAAATTTTGAGCAATTTTCTTGTTTATGTTGCCCACATTGATCACCGTGGCAATAAAATCGAATCTTAGCCAAAAAAAACAATCTAACTTAGGTTTAATGTAATCTTTTAGACTAAGTTCTATCTAACTTTTTTTTTTTTGACTAAAAAAGTCTACAGTATCAACACTACAAGAATTTTTGATATTACCTACGAAAATTTCTGAGAAAATTTAGTTCCTCATAAAACACAACCATTTCCGAGGAAAAATTCCTAGGAAACCATTTGTAAGGGATGCACGTTTTACAAGAACACATTTCCTAGAAATATTTTCTCACTAAGCAGATTTGACCGAGTCAGCCACGTTTCTTAGGAAATTTTCCTAGGTAAACACCTAATGTTACAGACAACATTCTGCTGTCCTGCACAACACAATTTTTGTTTTTTTACAAAAAAATCAGTTTCTATACTTTTATGGTTAGATTTATTAATTTATTTTAAGTTATATGTATGTATTTATATCTAGTTTGTTAGTTATTACTCCCTCCGTTTAAAATTACTTGTCGTTTTGATAATTTAAGGTTATATTTTGTCTATTGTATCCTCCTTCCTAATTTTTTTTTATTGACTAAATTTTATATAATCTTTTTATTGTATCTTTTTTTTTTTTACTAAACTTCGTCGTATAATTTTTTTTTTATTGTTTTTGTTTTGCTTTTTTTTTTTCATTGCATGTTTATTGAAAATCTTGTTACACATGACTACAACTTCATCACAATACGAATAAACTGAAAATCTTGCTTCTTTTTTTTTCCGTATAATCTTGTTTTTGTTTTGCTTTTTTTTTTTTTACTAAACTTCTTCGTATATATTAACTTCGTCTCTTCGAACGGAGCCCTGGTTTCCTTTTTGATACTATGTAACACCTCCTCATCAACAGACGTTTCCCGAATTTATTGGAAAGAGAAAGTGTGTGAAAAAAAATTAAATTTATTGGTGAATTAAAATAAGGGTATAGTAGGAAAATAAGGTGCAAAAATACATTTTCTTAATATAATATAATATTTAATTGTTCAAGAGGTAGTCCCTCTGTCACAAAATATAAGCAAGAACGAGTCAAAGAAACAATTAGTTACTAAAATTAATGTTAGTATGTATTTTTATTTTGTTTGGTCAAGAAATATTATGTGTCAAAAAAAACAATTAGTTACTAAAATTAATTATATTTGTGTTTGGATAAGATGTTTTTGTCTTAAATGTTTGTGTGTGTCGATTATAAAGAGCCTAGAAGATGTCATAGATCATCTAGAGAGCGTTGGATTTATGGATGGTTATTACGTGTGGAGACATCAAGTGAACAAGAGCCGCAGAATATTAATGTTGGATTTATGGTTCTTACCAGAAAATCATCAATTTCGGAGGAAAAAGAAATTGTTTAAGTTAGACACAACTAAAACTGATGGTTCGCCTCCTAAGATAACATTGTATCCTATTGCCACACCTGAGCACTCTCGTTTTGTGAGGGGAACCAGTATAAATTCTTGTGTCTCTCTCTCTCAATCTCTTATTTACTCTTCCATCATTCTTTTAGATTCAAGTTGTTTGTGTTAAGTATTCCGTTGTGCTTAAAAACTCTGATAGATACTATTATCTGGAAAAGTTTTTAAAATCTAAAACACAATTCAATCCCCCCTTCTTGTGTTTTCTCCCACGCACCTTCAGGTTTAAGGATCAATTGAAAAATATGTCGAACCAACTGCACAAATATTTCATTTGATAGGATTAGCTGATGGTCCTCGGAGACTTGTCAAAGAATGGCACACGTACTTTGTCAACGGATATAAATTTCATACTCAATCATGGACTGTCGGCAAAAAAAAAAATCAATAGTGGTTTTTATGTCAAAGGAGTAAGTGGGGGAGGTGAAGATAACTTCTATGGTGTAATTAAACGAATTTTTGAATTGAGTTACCGATATGTCGAACAAGATAACGACGTTGTGGTATTTTATTGTGAGTGGTTTGACCCAGCAAGTGGAAATACAGAAATACACAAATATTTTATAATTAAATTTGGATATTTTTAATTATAATTAATATACATAATATCCATATTTTTAACTTTTATTTTAAATTTTTACTTAAATATAAATTAATTTTGAATATTTTAATAACATTTGAAATTTTTAGTGGGAAAATGAAAATTTAAATTTCAATACTCTAAAAGAAATCACATGTGACAACTAGCCCACATTTGTTTAGAAACATTACCAATGATACATTCCTAGGAAATTTCCTTGGAAACCGAAATTTCAAATTTTTATCTATATAATACACTCTCTACTACCAAATTTTTCGTTCTTTCAACATCAATACTTTTCATTTCAATTCGCTCAACATCTTCTTTATATTTTACTTCACTTTCTTCTCTTTATTCTTTCAACAATCATTCATCTTCTTCAACACATTTAATCTTCATCCAATTTCCATATACTTTCTTAATTATCTTAACATCTTTTTAATCCTTTCTTTATATCCAACCTTTTTTCTTTAAACACTTTCTATAACACATTCAATATCTTTTCTTCAACAAATTCAATCTCTACTACCACATTCAATTCCCTCAACATCTTCTTCATATTTTACTTCACTTTCTTCTCTTTATTCTTTCAACAATCATTCATCTTCTTCAACACAATTACTCTTCATCCAATTTCCATATATTATCTTATCTTAATATCTTTTTAATCCTTTCTTTATATGCAATATTTTTTATTTAAACACTTTCTATAACACATTCAATATTTTTTCTTCAACATATTCAATCTTTTTTTAACATTTATTCAACACAATTTTTAAATTCTTTAGTTATATTCTTCAAAACTACATATATTCTATTTACTTTCTTTCTCTTTAAAGCTACATTACATATATTCTCTCTACATATTTCTTTCAAATTTTTGTTAACTCATTTATTTTAAATTTAATTTTTTGGGTAGAAATTCAATTTTTTTGGCTCTAGTTTCAAATTTTAGAATTTGAATGAATTTTTGGGTAGAAATTTCATAATTTGAATATTTTTGGCGCAAAATTTAATTTTCAAATTTTTTGGCTCAAAATTTCAAAACTATTGGCTCAAAAATTAAAATTTGAATATTTTTGGTTATGGCGGAAAATTCAGATTTTCGGATTTTTTTTTATTTTTTATTTTTTATTTTACATTACCGAGGAAAATTTCCTAGGAAACGCATATTACAAATTTCAATTTTTCTGGCACAAAATTTTGATTTTCGAATTTTTTGGCAAAATTTTCAAATTTGGAGCCAAAATTTTGGGCGGTTTTTTTAAAAAAAATTAATTGCCGCTAATTTTAAATTTTATTTTATTTTTTATAATAATTATTATTTACAAAATATAGAAATAAATATTGATTTTAATTTGCGGTATAATTTTTTTTATTTAATAATGATTCTTACCTAGAAAATATTCCTAGGAAACTACATGTCACATCACTCTGCTCTGACCTGCGCTTGACAGTCTGTTGAAAAGGTTACCTAGGCATGTTTCCTAGGAAAAATTCCTATGAAAATCTCTGACACACGTTTCCTCACTAATTCCTCGGAAAATTCCTCGCAATAGAATTGAAATTACCAACGAATATTTTCCTCGAAAATGTGCGTTTCCTAGGAATTTGGTTAGCTTACCTAGGATTATTTTCGTGGGTAATTCCATGAATTCTTGTAGTGCAAATTGACCACAAATAAAAAGTGTATCTTGATGTTGAGAGGAAGGGTGACCAAATAATTGGTTGTTGATTTCTCAACAAGAAATTTCTTTTTGGTTTGAAAAGAACGAGCAATTTAAAACTTAAAAGTGCTGCTGGGAAAATTAGTTTAATGCTTCACGTTTGGAAAATAAGAATGCAACACTTTTTTTTTTATGTTTATGAAAGTCGCTTCCCACCATGCATGGATTATTGATGAAACTGAAATTTCAACTTCATTAGCTCCAATGCCGTGTAACTTTTTGAAAGTATCAAACAAATTTGTCAAAAAGTAATGTGCATGCATACTATTATTGCTTCTATATATACCATCTCCAACTTCATTCATTATTCTATATACTCTAATATACGCAATTAAGTTGAGTGCTCATGATCAGGATTCAGGACTTGGTAAGCAGACTTAGTGATTAAGCATAGGGGCTAGGATTAGGAATGTAAATGGATATTGATTTTGTACCACTATTAGATAAGAATGATATTAGTATCCGCTTCATATCTGTTAAGCGGGTAATCCACGGATTATAAGACGTCTGCAGATATTTATGAATAACAATTTTTCTTAAAAAAGTAGTAACTTTTGTAAAGATTTTATTTTAATTGCCTCAAGGTTGTTCAACTTTTAAAAGATAAAAAAAAAAAACATATTAACACTTAATAATATTCATATATTTCACTCTCAATTTAACAATAAAAGTCAACCAACACATTCATCATTCTTCTTTATACCAAAACATAATCTTACCCATACATTTCTCTTTAAAATTTTTTTTACTTAAACAAAGTCCATCACAAAATTATGAGTTTTAAAGGCTCTTTTTTTTTTTGTTAAGTAGTTTAATGGCTAGAAATTTCACCCCTTAAGGTGGACAAGTGGGATGACCGGGATTTGAATCTCGGGCCCCTGCACATATAATACAGTGTCTCTGCTAAGTGAGATAAGCTCACGGGACAAAACTCTTTTTATATTACAAAGTTCAGTGAAAATAAAAGGCTCTTTTATATTTAATAACTATAAAATTTAAGTAATTTTTATTTTATTAACGAGTATGAATATTCCCTTGTGTGGATACCATTAAATCTACATCTATATCCATTAAGTGGCAAATAATTAAAATATTCATTTGTCTTACCTGTGATATCCATTGAATTACTCATCTCGTGTCAATGGTAGATTTTATCCAGAGATACAAATATTTTTATCAGAGATTTACTTATGCCACCCTATCAGTTTCTCGCTCGCCCTACGCTTTTCTCGTTTTACCCTTCCGCTACTTAAGTAGTGGACGTTATAAAAATGAGAATTTTTCGAAAAATGTCGTCTGCTACTTAAGTAGCGGACATTATAAAGATAGGGTGTTTTGGGAGGTGTCCGCTACCTAAGTAGCAGACGGGGTATTTTGGTAAATTCGTAGGGCGCACGAGAAAATGGGTAGGGTGGCAAAAGTGGGTCTCTTTTTATCATCCCTTGAAATTTCATCCAAAAGAAGTGGCACAATTTTCTAATCCAGACCGCTATGTATGGGTGGAAATGAACCGAACCAACTCGAACAAAGTTCGAGACTCAATTCGACAATTGATTCGTTGAATTTGGTTCTTGAACCAAATGAGCCGAATTTGAGCTGAATATTAAGTTCGATAATTAAATGAGTTGAACTTGAGCTATATATAGTTCGACTCGTTTGGTTCATGAGCTGACTCGATTAACATTTCATAATATATTTTTAAATAACACTTCAAAAATAAATTTTACAAAATAAAAGACAATAGCATTATACTTGTTTCATTGATACTTCACAATTTATGAACTAACATTAAGTCTCACATCGGTTAAGTTATTTAGCATTGAGAGCAAACTTTGTTATAAATATGTGGTGTATTACATGTCTTGCAAGCACAACAAAATGCTTATGGTGGATTTGTTATTGTTTCACATTTTCCTAAGTGTGATAATACTCCCAAATACGGATGACAATAAACCGAACCAACTCGAAAATAGTTCGCGACTCGATTCGATAATTAACTCGTTGAACTTGGTTCATGAACCAAATGAGTCGAACTTGAGTTGAAAATTAAGCTTGTTAAATAAATGATTCAAGTTGAGCTTAAGCGAGTTCGACTCGACTCGACTCGACTCATTTCCAGCCCTACTGCTATGTAACACCACTACTACAAACGAGACATTGGGTTTATTAAAAGTGTGTTTGTGGGGGTTGATTTAGAAATTAGAAAGGGAATGAAATCAACCTTAGCAAAATATGGGGATGGAAGGAAACTCTCCTTCCTTGTAAGCTTCCAATTAATTTAATAATTATTCAAAAATATTTAAAATTATAATTATAATGGTAGTACTTAATAATAAATATATAAATATATTGTATTGTTATGGTAGGCTTGGGTTGGATGCAGTACTAGATAGTAATCCAAATTTTATATAGTAATCCAAATTTTTTAGGAGATCAATTTCTCTACGGCATCAAATCTAAATCCCTTGTTCTAGTGTTCCACATTACTGGGGAGTTGAGGTCAAGGACAACTTATATACAACACTTACTTCTCAATCCAATTCCAACGAGACACCTTTTACAAAAGACAATCATTAATAAAGGGCTCGCGCAGTGTCCAACACAGATAATACAATACTTAAGGGTTTAAAAGATCAGTACTTCAATCCAATCTCATTTGATTATGACTTTGAAGTTGCAGCAGCAAACACAAAGGAAAAGCAAATGAAGTAAGATGGACAGTGAAATAGTGTTATAACCATCCATGGAACACAAGTGGCAACCTTCATAACCATGTCACTCCACTCCTTAATTTACTTATTGCCTAAGTCCACCTCAAGCATAGATCTCTCACCAATTGTAGAGAGAGTCTTGCATCTTAATTATTCCTTGATCCATTTATTGAAATATAGAATCCGGGAACAAATTTCTACCAGACATTATTCCTAAAGATGATAATTTTGAAATATTTTGTCTACCGCAAGCTTTTCCTATATTATTACTAAGGAGAGACTGAGAGACATACAAGTTGCTGGACCAGCAGATAAATGTAAAGGAGGTTTATCAAACTCTTAGGAGTGTGGGGGCTTTCAAAGCGCCAGGACTAGATGGTCTATACGCAGTTTTTTACCGGAGTCAGTAGGATGTGATTAAAAAATCATGTGTTGCCCTTGTTGAAGGTATCCTCGCCGCTCCAAAGAATGTTAATAAACTTAAATGAAATTTTCATCACTTGATCCCAAAAGTTGGCACTATGGTGTGCATGAAGAGTTTAGACACATAAGCTTATGTAATATCTCTTACAAAATTGTTACAGAAAATTTGGCTGGAAGATTAAGGAATGTGATGGAAAAGCTAGTGAGTTCTTGCCAAAGTAGTTTTATACCTTACAGACAAAGTAGTGATAACATGATCATAGCTCAAGAAATCATTCACTCCATTAAAGCTAAAAAGGGAAAGGTGGGTTGGATGACAAATAAACTCTACGAGTTTTATTCCTCCGGCTTAGCTGGGATTTTGTTAGGGATACACTCACTAATATTAGTTTGCTGGCTAGCTTTATTGAACTGGTTTACTCTTGCATTTCGTCATCTAAAATGCATGTGTTATGAAATAGAGATGCTTTAGAGGAATTCATTGCATCTTGTGGTATAAGACAGGTAGATCTGTTATTCCCCTACATTATTGTGTTGTGTATTGGGAGACTTTTCCAGCTAATAAATGTAGCTGGGGTTCATAAACTTTGGTCAACAATAACGATATCAGGAGGAGGACCTGAGCTATAACATCTCGCGTTTGCGGATGATCTTATATTATTTGCTGAAGGCTGAAGCAACTGCTGAACAGGTTGAAATCATTCAGATTGTTCTAGATCTTTTCTACCAAAGCTCGGGACAATGGTCAGTATAGAGAAAATTAGTGTTCATATCTAAGAAAGTTAGCTGGCAAACCAGAGTTGAGCTAAGGGAGACGTTGGGATACCAAAGTACTTGGGGAAGTATCTTGGAGTTCCACTACTTCACAACAGGAGCAGCAAGGAAACAGTTTATTCTAGACAAAGTTAATCACTTAATCGGCGGCCGAGTAATTGGTAAATGGTATCAGTTTAATTGAGTTGATTGTTGTAGTGAAGGATTATGCCAATGTCTCTCTTGAATGGGACTTCCCCAAGTTGATTTCTCAGCAACCTCCTCACATGATTGAATTATATCAAAGCTTGCCCTCCTCCTATGCCAGATGACATTGAAGACACCTAAAATTCTACTGCTAACACTTAAAATTCTATTTTGCAGGTTCAAAGTTGTGCAACCCAAATGTTTTTGCTTGGGTGTGGAAGTGGAAATGACCAGAACCCAAATGACCAGAGGTATCCTAATGACAAATGTTGCTAGCAAAGGAAACAGAGGTATGACTAGTACTGATATTTGTCAGCTATGTAGACTAGAAACAGAAACTGTTATGCATTGCTTCAGGGATTGTACTAAAAGGTCAGAGCAGTTTATTCCCCCTTTATAGCAGATAATGATGCCTCATTCTTTGGATTTACTGATGTAATTGCTTGGATAGAAACATCAAAGCAATTACTAATAAGTGGAATTGTTATGGACCGAATCTGGTGCTCTGGGAATGATTTTGTGTTTAAAGATATTGCTATTCCTTCCAACATGGTGCGACAGGTGAAGTTCTTAGTCAAAGATATCAAAGCCTCAATGAACTAAATGAACCATTTTGGCAGAAAAATTAGTCTTACTAATCCAATAGAGCCTTATAGATGGACTGCACCAAGAGTGGAAATGACCAAAGCCAATTGTGATGCTGCAGTTGCAAGAAATAATCTTAATGCAGCCTGTGGAGTAATAACTCAGACTGCGAAGGAAATTTCAGTTCGGCCTTCACAGCGAATCTGGGGAAGTGTGATGTGCTTCAAGCAGAAATGTGGGCTATATATTGGGGTTTGAAGATTTCAAAGGAGAAGAATACTACACAGCTTGCGAAGAATTAGATTCCCTAGCAGCCATACATTTAATTAAAGATGGGTGTTCAACAACTCACAGTTGCGGCATTCTTGTCACGAGGAGTGCGAATCTCAACAAGGAGATGGAGATCATCCAAGCTAATCACGTCCTAAGAGAAGCTAACGAAGTAGCTGATTACCTGACCAAATATGGTCTATCTTTAGCTACTAATTATGCTTTGTTCAATATGAAACCTGATTTTATTTTGAATTCTCTAAGTGGGGATGCTGTCTGTAATTCTAATATACATGTGGAAGTAATCTAGTTTCTTGGTTGGGGTTGTGCCCCTTACCAATCAGCCAAAAAAAACTAAGGTTTTGAAGAATTTTTCATCAAAGGATTGACTGAATCCATTGATCCTAGTATTTATTTTTGTTAAAGACAGATGGAACGAACAAAAGTTGATATCAAAATAACAAAAATTGTTTGCGAGACAATTTCTAGGCAGTCAATAACAAAAGTTACTCTCTCTTCATCTTCCTATCGATATCTACCAAAGTCATTCATTTTGTTTCCTTAGACTCTGAACTTATTCAGAACATGATTGGGGCAAAAAGCATTCCCATATCTGGCTAACTTCTTTTAATCAATGTTCTAGTCAATAATGATTAGAGAATTTAGATTCATTGGTTGTTTATACCAGAATAGAAGATAGATGCATCACAAATTACAACACAATCTCAAAGCACAAGTAACAGGCTAAAACTATACCTTTCGGTCATTTTTCATCTAACAGAGGTTATATTGCCATTTGAAAATACTCTGATCCCCTTTGTATTATTTTCTAAACTTTGAAAACGGACAGACGGGCACATTAGTGCATATCTTTCTGCTAGTGCATATCATCGAGAAAGTTTAGCAGAACACAACACTTATAGCAGTTCTGGATAATTTATGCTGGCTTGTTATTATATTTGGTTACAAGTTATTATGCTAACTGCTATATAGCTAGGTAGGGTTTTTAATTCTGTTAATAGTTCTGTGTATAAATAGACCTTCAGTGGGAGAATTGCAATACTCCCTCATTTCATTTGGTTCAAAATTTTCTAATATACATTAACAGATTGGATTTTTGCCATTTAAGTAAGAAAGTAATAATTACACATCACTAGTCTATGTCAAAGTTTCGCGCGATACACACCAAAAAATTCAGATATTCTAATACTGGTACAGGAAGCCATTCATATGTCATAATGGTAAACAATGAATTAATAAAATCATGAAATGTCATGAATTCAACCAAAGCAAGTGGCTAATGCAAATTACTATTTCAGAGTAAATACCAAAACTCTATTCCAGTACAAAATGATATACAAGTAAAAAAAACTGTTGGTACCACTATTAATATTTCATATATGTATACAAGCATATACTCAAGCATCTCCTCGCACCCATAATAAATGTTAGTTATATCTTAAATAATAAATAAAAAACCTATGTAGCACAAACATGTCATATTGGAGGCTACTCTAGTGTTTGGCCCTTGACAGACACTAAAGCATTTCAGATCATAAACTTTCTGGTGTCCGGCATGTGTTGGACACTGATACGAAACTAACGGCATGTGGTTACATTTAATTACTTATATTTTCTCAAATTATTATTCATGTATAGGTATCTGCAGTGTCAGTGTCAATGTCGTGTCTGGTGTCCATGTTGATTCATAGAATAAATACCACATCAAGGTTGAATAGAATCAGCACTAACCCATTTCCAATAATGTTTCTTAACAGAAACAGCTTGATGTGCAACTTTCTTATCATCAGAATCACCATACTCATCAACCTCATACGTGCAAAAATCACCTTCCGGCAAACTAGTGTGAACCATCCATGGAACAGAACACAAGTGAAATACTAGTGTGAACCATCCATGGAACAGAACACAAGTGGAACCCTTCAATTACATGAAGGCAACTTAGATTAATGCTGGAGAAGTTTCTTGCCTACTACGCCTACGGCCAATAAGTCTAGTCAAATAGTCATATTGAGAATTTAATGCTATCAATTAGATTAATTTAATGGTTGGCATTTGATAGGGAGACAGCTAGAGGACTGCAGAGGATAATTCCTGTTATTAAATTAAAGCACGATCTGACTAAAAAAAAGCTCCAGTTCATGTTGGGTAAAGTCTCTGGCTGTCTCAAATACAGTAAATTTGAAAGTTGGGAAATGAATGAAATTCAAGAGCAAATATTCAACAATAACATAAGTTTCACCTAAGTTTTCTTTCTGAGAAATCAAGAGTGTCGTTATTTATATAATTTCACTTGAAATTCTAGAGGTCCTAATATAAATTTAGCGTTGTACAAGACATTAAAGTTTAAAAACTACCATGAAGGTTGCTGGACCAGCAGGGGAAAAAAAATCAAGGGGAGTGGGTAGCAAATCCTGAAGAGCTGGAGCAACTAGTAACAAATTTCTACAAGACATTATTCCTTAAAGATGATAATTTTGAAAAATTCCGTCTGTCGCAAGCTTTTCCTACTATGACTAAGGAGACATTAAAGTTACTGGACCAGCAGGTAAATGTAAAGGAAGTTTACCAAACTCTTTATGAGTGTGGGGGCTTTCAAAGCGCCACAACTAGATGGTCTACAAGCAGTTTTCTACCGGATTCAGTAGGATGTGATCAAAAAATCATTTGTTGCCCTTATTAAGGTATTCTCACCACTACAAAAAATGTTAATAAACTTGCATAAAGCAGTTATAATCCCATTCCCATAAGCTTATGTAATGTATCTTACAAAGTTGTTACAAAGATTTTGACCGGAAGACTAAGGAATGTGATGGAAAAGCTAGTGAGTTCTTGCCAATGTAGTTTTTGTACCTTACAGACAAAGTAGTGATAACATGATCATAGCTCAAGAAGTCATTCACTCCATAAAAGCTATAAAGTGAAAGGTGGGTCGGATGACAACTAAACTCTGAGTTTTATTCCTCCGGCTAAGCTGGGAAATGCATGTGTTATGAAATGGAGATGCTTTAGAGGAATTCATTGCATCTTGTGGTATAAGACAGGGAGATCTGTTATTCCTTTACATTTTTGTGTTGTGTATTGAGAGACTTTGGTCAACAAATATCCAGAGGAGGACCTAAGCTATAACATCTCGCGTTTGCAGATGATCTTATATTATTTGCTGAAGCAACTGCTGAACAGGTTGAAATCATTCAGATCGTTCTAGATCTCTTCTACAAAAGTTCGGGACAATGGCCAGTATAAAGAAAATTAGAGTATTCATATCTAAGAAAGTTAGCTTGCAAACCAGAGTTGAGCTAAGGGAGACGTTGGGATACCAACGTACTTCTAACTTAGGGAAGTATCTCGGAGTTCTACTACTTCACAACATGAGCAGCAAGGGAACAGTTTATTCTGGGTAAAGTTAATCGGCGGCCGAGTAATTGGTAAATGGAATATATCAGTCTTATTGATTTGATTGTTGCAGTGAAGGATTATCCCTATGTCTCTCGTGAATGGGACTTCCCAAAGTTGATTTCTCAGCTACCTCCTCACATGATTGAATATATCAAAGCTTGCCCTCCTCCTATGCCAGATGACAGTGAAGACACCATTGTTTGGATGCATCAGATGGCATCTTCTCTACTGCTAACACTTAAAAATTATATTTGCAGGTTCAAAGTTTTGCAACCCAAATGTTTTTACTTGGGTGTGGAAGTGGAAATGACCAGAACGAATGAAACTGCTTCTGTAAGATAGCCAGAGGTATCCTATTAACAAATGTTACTAGGAAAGGAAACAGAGGTATGACTAATAATGATATTTGTCAGCTATGCAGACTAGAAACATTAACTGTTTTTCATTGCTTAAGGGACTGTACTAAGGTCAGAGCAGTTTGGTCCCCCTTTATAGCAGATAATGATGGCTCATTCTTTGGATTTACTGATGTAATTGCTTGGATAGAAACATCGAAGCAATTACTAGTAAGTGGAATTGTTATGGACCGAATCTGGTGCTCTGTGAATGATTGTGTTTAAACATATTGCTATTCCTTCCAACATGCTGCGACCGGTGAAGTTCTTAGTCGAAGATATCAAAGCCTCAATGAACTATATGAACCATTTTGGCAGAAAAATTACTCTTACTAATCCAATAGCTGTACAGATGGACTGCACCAAAAGAGCAGAAATGATCAAAACCAATTGTGATGCTGCAGTTGCGAGATATAATCTTAATGCAGCCTGTGGAGTAATAACTTGAGATTGCAAAGGAAATTTCAGTTGGGCCTTCACAGCGAATCTGGGGAAGTGTGATGTGCTTCAAGCAGAAATGTGGGCTATATATTGAGTTTGAAGATTGCAAAGGAGAATAATACTACGCAGCTTGTCCTAGAATCAGATTCCCTAGCAGCCATACATTTAACTAAAGATGGGTATTCGACAACTCACAGCAGCTGCATTCTTGTTTTGAAGAATTTTTCATCAAAGGATTGACTAAATCCATTGATCCTAGTATTTATCTTTAAAAAAACAGATGGAACAAACAAAAATTGATATGAAAATAACAAAAATTGTTTGCGAGACAATTTCTAGGCAGTCAATAACAAAGTTTCCTTTACTCTCTCTCTCTCTTCATCTTCCTATTGATATCTACCAAAGTCATTCATTCTGTTTCCTAAAATTCTATGAACTTATTCAGAACATGATTGGGGCGAAAAGCATTCCCATCTCTGGCTAACTTCTTTTAATCAATATTCTGGTCAATAATGATTAGAGAATTTAGATTCATTGATTGTTTAGACCAGTAACAGGCTAAAACTATACCTTTCGGTCCCTTCGTATTATTTTTTAAACTTTGAAATCGACCAACGGGCACATTATCGCATGTCTTTCTGCTAGTGCATATCATTGAGAAAGTTTTTTTTGAACAGATATCATTGAGAAAGTTAGCAGAACACAACACTGATACCAGTTCTGGATAATTCAAGCTGGCTTATTAAATTATTATGATATTTGGTTACAATTTATTATGTTAACTGCTATATATCTAGGTAGGGAGTTTTCAATTCTCCCTCATTTCATTTGGTTCAAAATTTTCTAATATACATCTTAACGGCTTGGAATTTTGCCATTTAAGTAAAAAAAAAAATAATTACACTACCATATCAACGTTTGTCGCGATAGACACACAAAAAAGAATTCAGATATTCTAATACTGGTACATACAGGAAGCCATTCATATATATCAGAATGGTAAACAATGAACTAAATAAAATCATGAAATGTCATGAATTCAACCAAAGCAAGTGGCTAATGCAAATTATTATTTCAGAGTAAATATCAAAATGATATACAAGTACAAAAACTATTGGTACATACATGTATTTAGCATATACTCAAACTCAAGCATCTCCCCGCACCCAAAATAAATGTCAGTTATCAGTTATATCTTAAAAGATACTGTAAATAAATAAATAAAAACCTATGGGGCACAAACATTTCATATTGAAGGCTACTCTAGTGTTTGGCCCTTGACAGACACTAATGCATTTCAGATCATAAATGTTCTTGTGTCCGACATGTGTTGGACACAGATACGACACTGACTGCGTGTAATTACATTTAATCACTTATATTTTCTCAAATTATTATGGATGTATAGGTATCTGCGTCAGTGTCGTGACTGGTGTCCATGTTGTTGTTGAATCACAGCATAAAAACCACATCAGGGTTGAATAGAATCAGCACTAACCCATTTCCAATAATGTTTCTTAACAGAAACAGCTTGATGTGCAACTTTCTTATCATCAGAATCACCATACTCATCAACCTCATACGTGCAAAAATCACCTTCCGGCAAACCCTCCACAGTAGCATTCAAAATATGCAAAACATAACAACCAGGCAAACCAGGATAAGAACCTGAATTCCTCTCCTCCACTCTCATCTCATAAGAATTCGGATCAATCGTCACAATATCACAAACCTCCGTTTCAGCATCAATCACAGAACCAAGCTCTTCCTTAATCCCTCTAACTGCAGCCGATTCCGGATCCTCGTTAGGCTTCATCTTCTCCGATAACGGTCTACCCCGTTCCCTCACTTCACCATCAGACAATTCCTGATGCGATTCAACAAGAATCTTCCCGTCTTTTCCTATAACCCGAACCGTGACAACCTGAACGGTTCGAACCGGCGGTTCCGAATCATCGAGTGAGGTTTCTCCTTGAGAAAGTTCAAGCCAGAGATTGTGAACGTTCTTCGTACCAGGCTTAACCCCCCACGTGGCGAATGAATCGGAGGGTAATCGAGGTTTGAGCCATTCGGAGAGGGATTGCGGAGATGCGAAACTGTGGCGACGGTTATTCTTGTTAGGGTTTGTTGTTGTTGAAGATGATGATAATGATGACGTGTAGGTTTGGGACATGGCGGGGATTTTGAGAAAACGGCGAGGGTTAAGAGGGAAAGAAAAGAAAGGACAGTTTGATGTTGTTGTTGTTGTTGCGGTGTTGTGGAATCTTGAGGAGGTGAAGAAGAAGCAAACCGAGAGTGCAGTTAGTAAAATATCTGGTAAGGTAGGGAGATTTGAATTTTTGAGTGGTGGCAACGGTGGGGACATTTCAATTGCCGCAGAAGTTGTTTTGTGGGTTTGAGTTGAAGTTGTTGTTGCTGTGATTATTATGATTATGGGCTTGTTGAATAAGAATTAGGGTGGTTAAATCCATGATATGGGATTAATTGATGATGAGAAGGAGAAAATTGAGGATGGGAGGGGTTTTAAGGAAGAGGTCAAAAAGGAATAAGTGATGATTTGGATTGGTTTGTTGGAATTGTTTAGGATGAGATGAGATTGTAATATTCGGGTTCGGTTTTGGTTTGTATTCTTGTTTCATTTCATTTCAGCTTCACACTGTGTTTTGTTTTTGTGTGACTTCTCTTTCTCAATAACGTGGCCTCTCTCTGCTTCATTCACTCTGTTGCGTCTCTGTGGGATCTAGCTACCAATGGATGGATGGATTCACAAAACAGTTAAATTTCCATCTGATAATATTTTTTAGGGTTAAATATGTTTTTAATTTATATAGTTTTTTCAGAATTTCGTTTTTAGTTTCTAAGGTTTTTTTCACATTTTTTAGTTTCTGAAATTTTATCAGTCAATGTTTTTAGTTCCTATTTTTTATTAAACTCGTGCATATCATTCGAAATTTTAAATTTTTTTCCACGGTCGTGTTTAGTATATTATATGAATCTCTTTTACAAAATTTTAATTTTTTTAACAAGAGATGAATTAAATATGAATTTTTTATTTTTTTGCACATAAATAATTCATCGTATGTTAAAAAATTCTAAATTTTTATCGGAAATGTTCTTATAATATTATAAACATTCAAAAATGCGAAAGTATACAAGAGTTTGATTAAAAGTAGGGACTAAAAACACAAACTGATAAAACTCTAGGGACTAAAAAGTGTGAAAAAAATCTTCAGGGAATAAAAATGAAATTATGGAAAACTATAGAGACCAAAAACATATTTAACCCTATTTTTTATTACAAAAGGAAATTAATAATTTAAATTTTTATAGCATGTTCTATCAAAAAAATTTACTGAAGAATTCCCGCTTGAGAGGGGCCTTAGACAAGGTGATCCTCTATCCCCTTTTCTTTTTCTTTTGGCTGCTGAGGGACTTAATGTGTTGATGGAGACAGCGGTGGCACGCAATTTATTCACGGGGTATACTTTTGGTGAGCGGAATCCAGTTTCGGTGTCGCATCTACAGTTCGCCGATGACACTCTCTTGTTGGGAGCAAAAAGTTGGGCGAATATCCGTGCTTTGCGTGTTGTTCTTGTGCTTTTTGAGACTATGTCGGGCCTGAAGGTTAATTTTCATAAAAGCATGCTGGTTGGGGTTAACATTCCTGATTCCTGGTTAGGCGAAACTGCGTCTGCTCTGTGCTGTAAAGTGGGAAAGATTCCTTTTGTTTATCTGAGCCTTCCTATTGGGGGTGATCCGAGGCGTCTTGGTTTTTGGGAACCGGTGTTGACTCGTTTACAGAATAGATTATCTGGATGGAAGAGTCGTTTTCTTTCTTTTGGTGGTCGTCTGGTTCTGCTAAAGTCTGTCTTGACATCTCTTCCTGTCTATGCTCTTTCCTTCTTCAAAGCTCCCTCAGGTATTGTTTCCGCTATTGAATCTATTTTTATTAGGGGGGGAGGATTCTAGGAAAATTTCTTGGGTTAGCTGGAAATCTGTTTGTTTACATAAGGAGCGTGGAGGTTTGGGGGTCAGGCAGGTGCGGGAGTTTAATTTGGCTTTGTTAGGTAAATGGTGCTGGAGGATGCTAGTGGTTAGAGAGGGGTTGTGGTTTAGAGTGTTGGCGGCCAGGTATGGGGTGGAGAGAGGTAGACTTCGGGAGGGAGGGAGGAGAGGGTCCGTGTGGTGGAGGGAGATAGAGCGTATTAGAGAGGGTGGTGAGCTAGGGGGTAGCTGGTTTGGGGAGATTGTTTCGATAAAGGTGGGGGATGGGTCAGATACTTTTTTCTGGACTGATCCCTAGGTGGAAGGGATTCCTTTGTGTGAGCGGTTTGCGCGCTTGTTTGATTTGGCGGGGAACAAACTGCGGGCGGTGGATGAGATATTTTCTCTAGGGTGGGGGACGGATGGAGTGGTGTGGGAGTGGCGGAGGCAGTTGTGGGCATCGGAGGAGGAGATGTCGAGGGAGCGTTAGAGTATACTTTCTAACCTTTCTTTGCAGGCTCAGTCTTTAGACAGGTGGCAGCCTGACCCTGATGCAGGTTTCACTGTCCGGGGAGCATATCAGCTCTTGACTTCTCATGCTTCAGTTAGTATGGATGCAGCAGATAAACTCATTTGGCATCCTCATGTTCCGTTGAGAGTCTCCTTCTTTGCGTGGCGTTTATTGCGTGACAGTACTTTTGGATCCCTCTGGACACTAGTGTGCTCGTGGATTGGCATCACATCGGTGCATTCCACTTCTATTCGTGATCACTTTGTTCAGTTCACATGTTCAGCGGGTGGATCCCGGGCGTGGCGCTCCTTTTTGCAGCTTATTTGGCTTGTATGCGTGTGGGTTATGTGGACGGAAAGAAATCACAGATTATTTCGAGGCTCTACAAGCAGTTCCCATCAGATGTTAGACAAGATCAAGCTTCTCTCCTTCAGATGGTTGAAGACGACAAGTGTTACTTTAGCTTTAAACTATCATTGCTGGTGGTCTTGTCCTTTGACTTGTTTGGGCCTGGTTTGATTTATGTTTGATACCTTGTATGTGACTATGTGTAGACATTTATAGTCTATCTCGGTACACCTTGTGCTGAGGAGACTGTTTTATTAATATATTCTATTTTGGCTTGTCCAAAAAAAAAAAAATTAATTGAAACCTTCTATATTTAAATTTTTTTTGTCATAATTTTTTATTTTAAAAATTAAATGATTTACATAATGTTTTCGATTGGGCTTATGATGGTCTTGTATCGGACCAAATCATTTCTATGTCACTAGCACAAACATCGAGAAAATTGCTTTTCCGACCCCTGCCCATTTCTTTTTTACCCCCAAACTGACGTTTTTGCCCTCGGGGGTATGAAAAAAATTTGCCAAGAAAATTCGATTTTTACGTACCGAACTATTTGTCAAGGCAATTCGGTTTATAAAAACCGAACCTCGGGAAGAATGGGATTAGGAGAAGCTGAGGCGGTTAAGTGGCACAAGTAGTCAAGTGTTGGCAAATAAACTTTGGTAAGTGTTGAACTTCCTCCTAAATTGTTGGGTTTTGTCTACTACTTGGTTCTTTCTCAAGGAAGAATGGGATATGGTGGACGTTTTAGATGTGAGTGTTTCTTGGAAACTAGTTCAGGAGAAGGATCAAAATATCAAGTTTCTTTAGAGATGAAATGGCAAAGTGGTTTAATGTTGATATAGATACTTCAGTTAACATGATAGGGAAATAGGAGGAAGATCTAAATCAAATTGTTGTGGACATAGGAGGAAGATCTAAATCAAAGAGAGGTAGGGAAATTTGTGACTTGGGAACAATTCCTCACGTTCGGTTTTTATAAACTGAATTGCCTTGGCAAATAGTTCGGTTCGTAAAAATCGAATTTTCTTGGCAAATTTTTTTCATACCCTTGAAGGTAAAAATGTCAGTTTGGGGGGTAAAAAAGAAATGGGCAGAGGTTGAAAAAGCAATTTCCAAACATCAAACATGGACACACTTTAGAGACACATTCAAGCATGATCGTGAACAAATTGATATAATATTATAAATGTCACCTTATGATTCGCCCACAATAGTCCATTTTGGATTTTTGGATCATTAACCTAACTTTCTCTTATATAAGTTTTAAAATCACAACTTGTATCCAAGTACACTATTTATAGCCTAAATAATAAATATCACACACAATTCTTCTTTTTTTATACAAAACAATTTTATTAAACAAGAGAATTAGGTTACATTCTCCCTAGATAATTGCTGAACTGACCCCTCACGTATCTATTATATCCCTTAGGTTTTCTGTTTTGCCCTTCGATAAAAATTTTGGGTTCTAGAAAACGAAGTTTTCTTGAATTTGAACTAGAAAAATTTTGGTTTCTACATTCAAATTTTTTTACAAGGGTAAAATCGAATTTTTTAGAGTATAAAAGAAACGTGGGGTGTCAGAAGAGCAATCATCTTCTCCATATCAGATTGGATATGGCTTGAAATACACAAAGGAAATTTTGAGGCCTAATATATGTTTGGTTGCACTGAGGCCCATCTTGCAAGAGTGTGTGTTGTTGTGTTCCCTTCTCTTTTGACCCACGAGATAGCTAAATTGTTTCTCCCCTCTAAAACTCTAGCGCACATACGAGCGATTCTGCCCCAATGATTTATGGGGAAAACTTTAGATTGAACTGCCTTTCCTACTCGTTCAGCATCCATCTCGATGATCACTTTGCTAAGCTTCAAAGTATCAATGAGAGAAATCGCTTCCTGTAGACCATCACAATTCTTATTTACTTGTCGTCGAACTATTTTCAGCTGCAACCCCCCACCCCCCCACCCTTTGTGAAGCATTTGTTGTCTTTAATTATTCAATCAACTCTCTGATCACAAATTTTAGGTTCAATAAGGATCATATATTAAAATGATTTTTATCCATCCAAAAGAAATTATTATTTGAATTTATTAGCATAAATATTTGTGACATTATTTGAAAAAGTTGATATATATAAAATAGTTTATGACATGTTCACAAATTAGTTTTGAATTAATATCCATAATATTTTTGTAATACCTAATAAAAACATTATATAACATATTTATGAGAAAAAAAATAAGCTGACTTTTTTTTGGTTACATTGTAGAATAGTTTATAGGGTGAGCAAAATATCCGGTCAAGTGAATAAAACTACATCCTAATCTAAAACCATAACCAACTAACCGGTTATTTGCAAACAAAAATAAACCAGCTTATCACAAAATGGTTGGTCATCCACTTTCATAAGCCCAGTTTTTATTTTGAATGTCCATATCCATAACCATATCATGAAATCATGTTGGATATCAAACACCTCCATATTTTATGACCACAATTTTCTATCAATAAATCCATAACCAAAAAATAGAAAGAAAAAAAGGGAGAATCTCTCTCTATCTCTCTCTCGGCAGGCCACTACTACTAGTACTTTTATATTTCATTTTCATATAATTTTTATAAAATAACAACTGTAATAATTTTTATTTTTTATATTATTATCTTTGCTCTTTTATATAATTATTTTTATCGATTATACTCTTTCAATCTTTTATATTCTACGTTTAAGCATCTTTTTAATTGAAGGTATGTGATTTTTTTTAGTTTTTTTGTAAAATTTGGTTGTGAATATTGAAAGAGAAATATCCATTTTATGAAATAACCAATTTTTTAACTGAAAAATAACTGGTTTTTAATTTGTATTTAGAAAAACCGGTTTTAAACCGGATTTAAGAAAATAACCAAATTTAAACCAATTTTATAAAAATAACTAGTTATGTAACCATAACCAAATTTATAACCAGTTATGTAACCGGTTTATAGAAAAATGTGGTCATAGTTATCAATCCAAATCCATTTAAGTGGTTTTGGTTTGGATATGGTTTGGTTTGTTAAAATATCCGACCATGCCATGCACACCCCTAGTTTATACATAAGAACTTATATAATCAGAATTAATATTATAAATATTTAATTAAGAAAAATATTAACATGTATCTTAAAAGGAATTAAAAATAAAAAATTTATTATGTGGGCATAAGTTAATATGCATAAGCCTATTATTATGTATGGTGCATAAGTCCTTCACAGCCTGAGATTGATTGTACACGTGTAATAATCATAACACATTTTTGCTCGCTCAATTTCGGCCACATTTTTTATGCGATTCGATCGCCGATTTCGAAAACTAATACCGATAACCTTCCTAATATTGAACGACGATCAAAACGGTATAAAGAACGTCGAGTTTCGTTGAGTATTGAGGGAGAACGAACCGGGTTGACGAACCGGGTCGCGCGACCCGTTTTTGCAGAAAACGGGTGAGAGTGATGCGCGCCGGTCACGCCCACTCTCACTGGCGGCGCATGCGAGGCCAAGGAGACTCCATATTTTTTATTTTATTTTACAGAAAAATAGTAAATAATTTTCTGGGAATTTTGGGACCAGTTAGGTATTTTTCTGAGACCTGAAACTATTTTTAGTTAATTAAATGAGGTAAATATGCTTTTATAAATATCAGGTATTAATAAAATTTTCCCAAAATTTCATTTAGGGTATTTTGAATTATTTGGAACATTTGTGGATAGCTCACTCTCTCTGGTTTTATATCTTCTTAAGAATTTAAATTTATTTCACAATTTTTATTAATTAAGTTGATTTAAAATATGTACTTTCATCGGTAAATTAAAATCAAGTTAATTGGGTTGGGATACTGATAAGAGGAGTAGTAGGCTTTTGTTTTGAGAGAGTGAATGACTAATTGAGTGTTGGAGTACATCTAAAACTATTAAGTACATCGAATGATTTTGGAGTACAACTCTTTGAAACCATTCCACAGCAAAAATGGTTTCATACCGTTATACACTGAAACCATTAGTCTAGTTAAATAGTCTCATGGCGTTATACACCGAAATCATTATTATAGTTAAATGGTTTTATATGAGCATTAGTGTCAAGATGTTACACACTGAAACCATTAGTCTTGTTAATTGGTTTCAAAATGTTATACACTGAAACCATTTGTCTAGTTAAATGGTTTCATACACTGAAACCATTAGTCTAGTTAAATGGTTTCATAGCGTTATACACTGAAACCATTAGTCTTGTTATTTGGTTTCAACATGTTATACATTGAAACCATTTGTCTAGTTAAATGGTTTCATACCGTTATACACTGAAACCATTAGTCTAGTTAAATGGTTTCATAGCGTTATACACTGAAACCATTAGTCTTGTTACTTGGTTTCAAAATGTTATACACCGAAACCATTATTTTAGACAATGTGAAACATTTGTATTGTAAAATAATTGTCTAATGATTTTGTAATAAAACAAAAGACCAATGGTTTCGTCCGATGGTTTATGTTAATTGTAATAAATAAAACCATAATTAAAAGTACATGTTTTTTTATGTAATTTTAAATTAAAATATGACTATATAATCATCCAACACAATTAATTAAAAATGGATTCTTATAATATATACTTCAAAAGGAACAAAAATTATTATTTAATTGGAAACGGGGGGTGCGCTAGAAATTTGGGCGGGGTGCGCTAGAAGTTTGGAGGAGGAAAAAAAATTGGGGGTGCGCTAGAAATCTGGGGGAGAAAAAAAAAATTGGGGGCTCGCAAGAAATCTAGGGAGAAAAAGAAAAAAAAAACTGCGGGGGTGCGCTAAGCAATTATGTTTAGGCATGGCAACGAGGCGGGGACGGATTTTGTCATCCCCAAACCCATAAAGTTCGGGTTTCCCCAAATCCATCCCAATTCCATGCGGGGATAAAACGTATAACCCCAAACCCCTACCCAACGGGGATCGGGTATCCCCGTTACGCCTCTTTCCACATGAATTACGATTGTATTTTAGTATTTTTTTATTAAAAAAAGGTTAAAAGTCCAAAATTATTTTGTTTTAACAATATTTTTTTAAATAAATAAAAGAAATAGAGAAAATCATTTGTTTATTACTCAAATTAAAAATAAAAAATAAATATATGAATATAATTTAATAGATTGTTTAAGAGTTTCTAATTTTAAAGAGGTAAAATCTAATTTTACGGGGCGGGTTCGGGATGGGTATCAATGTCCCTGTTACCCGCCCCAAACCCATTTTTTGAAATCGGGAAAAACCCATACCCAAACTCAGTCAACTCGGGTTTTCCCCGTCAAAGCGGGTAGGGTTTGGGCGGGTACCCGCTGATGTAGATTTTATTGCCATGCCTAATTATGTTGGGCTTGGGGGGTGTAACGCCCCGAAATTTAGAAATATTTATCTAGTTGGTATTTAATTTATTTCGATAGAAATATATGTCGAACCAATTAATAATGGGGTATGAGTAGAGAATAGGGAGATATTTATTTAAATAAGACCATATAGTATTTTAATAATTAAAATAAAAGAAAGCGGAGCGTGAGGTGCGCATATTAAATGGTGCGTGAGAATAAGTAAAATAATAGAAAAAAATTGGGATTTGTGGAATTGGGCCTAGTGGTGAGATAGAGATGAGGACGAGTGTGAATATAAAATTTGTAGAGGAATCTGATTAATAATAAAAAAAAATATTTTTCTTTACTTGGAGAGAAAGTGACCTATATTTTCACTATAAATAGACTAAGGTAGAAACAAAAATAGGATTTGCCGCAATTAGCAGTAGAGCAAAACACTACATCTTCAACCTTAGAAATTCACTGCTAGTTCCAGGTAAGGGGGTTTAACCATTCGTTTAAAATTCTAAATTTATAGATGGTACGGTCCTTTTCTTGTTTTGCTTTCAATCCTTTACGTGTTTTTCTGAAGTCTTGGCGAGTGATATTGTGGTTAGTTGATGGACTCTTTTTAAGAATGGAATGAAGTCTGTCCTATAAGAGTAGATTATAAGTAGTCGATGTCAGTATTTGATATTTTCGTATTAACTCTATTTTGTGAATAGAAGAGTTTCTTAGATTTGGAGTGGTATACCGTATACGTACACAGTGGAAAGGACTATGAATTGATTGTGTTGTTATTCACCGGAACCAAGAGGCACTCTGCGTGTGATTTAGATATGACCTACTTTGGTTAAATACATGAGTAAGGGATTATGTGCTTTAGTTTGTAGTACCGTCAGACTTGTTTATAAAGGCTACTTATTATTAAGGTAAATTATATAGTGTATGATTAATTTAGGTAAAGGGAAAAATATGAACAGAAACCGTGTAAGGTATATGCACATACCATGAATTAAATTTGGCTTTTATTAATTGTGCACTGAATGCAAATATTGGACCGAGTCCCTTGCTGTGATTTAATGTTAAGGCATCCCATAAGTATAAGGACTATTAGTGTAGAATATTTACTAATTAGATTATCTACTAGATGTATATGTGTGAGTTGTTATTAATGTGATGAATTGATTATCGATGTAGTATATTGTTGTCATTGTTAATGATGTTGAATCATGTTGACTTATTGATGGTGTTATAATGATGTTGATTGTTATATTAATGATGATGCGGTGTTGTTTATTGATGCCGATTAGATATATAAACATGCATTCATTCATGAGTCAAATGATGGCGAAGTCCTAATGATGTTGTAATGATGTCGTAATGATGTTGTTTAATGATTCCGGAAGTTAATGATGTTGCTTAATGATGCCGAAATCTAATGATGTTGCTATTGGTACCACATGCATGTAGCGAGTCTAGGTGCATTGTACATATTTTAATTGATGATGATGTGTTTTATATTAACAAATTGAAGTTGTGCTTTATTTTAATAGTGTTGTGTTCTATTTATATTATTGAAGTTGTACCTTGTTAATCCCTCGTGTGTGTTTCTTTTAAATTGTTGACTTGTCGTTGTTGATATCAATCGTCCAAAGACGATGCATACTTTAATTTTATTGTAGACATTATGTCGAAATTCTTGTGATTGAGTTACTCACCTCTTCTGGTTTGACCCTACGACTTGCCATCGTAGGTTTTTCAGGTAATGATGATGCTTAGTCGAGAGTCTGGAGATAGCATTAGGAGCTGTCTTCCCATCCCGTTTTCAATAAATGAGTCGCTGTGTTAGGAAGTCCTATTGGGGGAAAACTCTACATTTACCTTCAGTCTATTTTTATTTTTTAAAAGGATTATGTTTTTATTTTCTTAAACCATGTTATGAGACTTTGGAGTTCTCAATCATTGAATAAGTTTAGATTTCGCAATTTGATTTCATTACAGGTTGATTTGATTAGGTAACACTCAATTATTAAATAAATTGAAGAGGATTTTTATATATAAAATAAAGGGGTACTTTGGGTGTTACAGGGGGTCTATGACTAAATTGGAGGGGTGTTCGAAACAATTATGTTGACTGGGGGTGTATGACGTAATGGGGGGGTGTACGAAGTAATTATGTTGGGCATGGGGGTGTATGAAGAAATGGAGGGGTATACGAAGCAATTATGTTTGACATGGGGGTATATGACACAGTGGTAGGGGTGCGCTAAGCAATTAGGTTGGGCTGAAGCAACCAGATGGGATGGACGTAGCAATGGATGGAGGTGTACATAGCAAGCTTATGCATGGTGCATAAGCAAGGGCTTATGCACCATAACCACTCCCTTGTGGGACTCAATTTTAATGGATCCCACAAATCTTCTATTGTGTTTATCTTTCTTCTAAATGGAGAATAAATTGAAGAGTAGTAAATAAAGTGAATCAAAACTCAGAAAATTGGAGTCGCTGCTCTTCATTAGACAAAGACAACAATTTTATATGGAGAACATAGTGGACTAAAATTTACTTTTGCCTTTCCAAAAAATAAAAGGAGTTTTATTATCTCTTTTTTTATGTACCATTTACACATTATTTTATTATTACATTATTTTTATATACTTTCTTTTAGTCATGTTTATTTTTATTTACTTCTTTTATAACATCTATTATTATTTTTCACCTAAAAAAAATATTAATATTACTTTTAGAATTAAAACTACTCCACTAGGCTAAAAGAAAGGCATTTGGGATCTGGCATCAACCACCTATTTGAATCATCAACAACATTACTATCTCCAACGATATTTATGTTAAATTACGACCACTCGATTAACAAATTTATCTGATGAAAAAATAATCGCACAATTGTGACTCTTTAAAAGTGACCCAATTTTTTTATCGACGTCAGCCAATAGATAATTAATTTGGACAAAACTGACATGCATTTCCATACATGCATTTCTTGTTGTTTCACTCACAAAAAGTTAATTATTTTAATTAAAAAATAATTTTCTTTTATTTTTTTAAAATAAAAAAACACTAAAAACCAACTCTTTGTGAGTGGAACAACAAGAATTGCATGTATGGAAATGCATGTAAGTTTTGTCCTATTAATTTTTGCCACATAATTGTTCACTTTGTCTTTACACAGTTAAATCTCTCTACTAATCAAAATTGTCTGCCTTTTAGAAGATTAATCCTACCACAACTTTTATTAGGAAGATTGGAAAAGAAAAAAAATAGAAATATTGTGTTTTTGATATATATAACTGAGATAAGTCCAGCTCTTTAATTATTTTATACATAATTGGGTTCTTTCATAATAAAGAAAGAAATCTAAAATGAAACATGAAAATTTAGAAGATGAAAGAAAATTGCTCAGTGTGATATTTAAATAGAAAAAACTTTACTACCAATGTCATAATTTAATAATCATGATCGTTTTCAAGTAAACTCAAAAACCCCTTTTAATTACAAGTATTTCACAATTTCTTTCCTTGAGCTTCATTGCTTTGCAAATAACAATATAGTTAACCTCATGCTTTAAATTTTGGTAGTAGCTAGTATAGTGATCAACTTAATAAAAACATCAACTTAATAATATAGATTAAAACTGCTTACATAATTTTTTTTTGCATGTGCAAAAATATACCACAATTTTTTGTAAGGACAAAAAAAGAAATTTTATCCTCTGTGGCGTGTAAACAAAACAGGGGGCAATTTGATTGACGTTTTACAATTTCATGGAGGTATTTGCCTATATCCAAATTTCATGAGACTATTTAACAAATTTTGAAATTTCAGGGGGGTTTTACATTTCACGCAATGTCCAATATAAAACCTTCATTTTTACATTTGTTTCACCATTGAGGTCTTCAAAGTTTGCACAAAATTATAAAAAAATAAATAAATCATGTTACACAAGCACACAAAGACCATAACTATCATCAATGTTCCCTTGAATATTGAATATAGACAACCTACTAGAAAGATGAGTATTCCATAAGCAATGGTGAATCAAATTAAATTGAATAAGCACAATTGAACTTGAATGGAAGGTGATGCCTCTTTTCTTCAACCTCAAAACACGGTAGACACAACCACCATTCAATCTCATAAGATCAAAATCTCCATAATCTATAGCAATACTTTTCTCTCTAATACACATTTTAATATACCAGCCGCAATTAGAGAATTAGAACAATCTAAGATCATCTTAGACATACCACACAATTATGTAATAACATATCTATATTTAAAATAGCTTGATAATGTTGTATTTACGGTTTAATCTCAATCATCCATTATTTTTTAACATAGTTGATTATATAATAAAAAATGCATTGAATAGTGTGGATACACACCTAATTGTCCGCAATTAAATCCTCATCGGAGAGGATCCCTGCGTAAAATTAGGTGGCCTTTCGCTTTTACTAACTCAAACAATTTAAACAAATGAATAATATTATTTTAATAAAATAAACACACAAAGACCAACTAAAAAAGTTTATCATATTTTCGTAAGTTTAACTCATTGATAAAAATATCAATTTATAAATGTAAGAAATTTTCGAACATCAAACACTTCATTCAGTGACTTTAAAATAAAATTTCTAAACCCTTCAAAAAATAATTACTCTTTTACTTGCTTTTGCTTTTAGCTTAGAGCCAAAAAAATTGGTGAGTTTAGTCGTTTACAATAGGAAACGTGGAGGTACCTATCTCGTCCATTTTGGCGTACAACAACACAACGGTTCACTGCAATCGGCATTCATGCACTAAAACTAGTTCTGTCCGTTAAATTAAAATCAGACGTTGATATTCTTATTTGACATTTTAAATTATAAAAATGAAAAACAAAATTCCATAATTTTCTAACCGTCCAATCAAGATCAAAAGGTTAACAATCTCCCAGATACGTGTATCCATTTATCCATATTGCAGGGAATTCAATCTCCAACACACCCTTTGCGACTTTTACGCGGAAAGTGTAGTGTAGAAATGAAGAACGTCGAGCGAAGAAGAACAAAGAAAGAAAGTTGAGAATTTAAAGCGCGCGTGCTTTTTTTTTTTTGTTACCACCTAACATTTTTCTCTTATCAGTTTCTCTCTTTTGCTTTTCATCAAACAACTTCACTGCATAATTTTCTTCATCAAATACTCAAACACACAAAGACTCAAACACCTTACCTGCATCACCAAAAATGGAGAATTCAACTCAAGAATCACACATCCGATCCGAAAACTCCGTCACCTACGATTCCCCCTATCCTCTCTACGCCATGGCTCTTTCTCCAAACACCAATTCTCACCCACAACAACGCATCGCTGTTGGTAGTTTCATCGAAGAATACACCAACCGTATCGATATCCTCAATTTCAACCCTGAAAATTTCTCAATTAAACCTCAACCTTCACTTTCCTTCGATCATCCTTATCCACCTACCAAACTCATGTTCCATCCCGCAACAAATTCATCTCTCCAGAAAACCTCCTCCGACCTCCTCGCTACCTCCGGTGACTATCTCCGTCTTTGGGAAGTTCGCGAAAATTCAGTTGAAGCTCTTTCTCTTTTCAATAACAGTAAAACCAGTGAGTTTTGTGCTCCGTTAACGTCATTTGATTGGAACGAAATTGAGCCGAAACGAATTGGTACTTCAAGCATTGATACTACTTGCACAATTTGGGACATTGAAAGAGGCGTTGTTGAAACGCAGCTTATTGCACATGATAAAGAGGTTTACGACATTGCTTGGGGTGAATCGAGGGTTTTTGCTTCGGTTTCTGCTGATGGGTCTGTTAGGATTTTTGATTTGAGGGATAAAGAGCATTCAACTATTATCTATGAGAGTCCTCAACCAGATACCCCTTTGCTTCGTTTGGCTTGGAACAAGAAGGATTTGAGGTATATGGCTACAATTTTGATGGATAGTAATAAAGTTGTGATTTTGGATATTAGGTCGCCGACTACGCCTGTGGCGGAATTGGAGAGACATCGTGCTGGTGTTAATGCTATTGCTTGGGCTCCAAGAAGTTCTAAGCATATTTGTTCTGCTGGGGATGATACACAGGCTCTTATTTGGGAGTTGCCTACTGTGGCTGGTCCAAATGGGATTGATCCAATGTCTATGTATTCTGCTGGTTATGAAATTAATCAGCTTCAATGGTCTGCTGCTCAGCCTGATTGGATTGCAATTGCTTTTGCTAACAAGATGCAGCTTTTGCGGGTTTGAGTTTTAGGTATGGGAATAACTTACTTGTAGATTTCGAAAACAAATTATGCATTGTGGTGTTGTGACTTGTGACTCATGAGTAATTTATTTGTAGTCTAACATCATAATGTATGGCTTGGATTCTTTTGGTGGTCTTAAACTACTGCTGTATTTCGTATGAAAGAGTTACATGGTAATATTATAGTCAAATGGGACAAACTATTTTACTTTCATGTTTTACTTATTCTGTTGTTGTTTGAAAACCCTGCCCCTTTGTATGCATGTATGTCTCTGTAGTAGTTTTGATCATGTGCTATTTTAGCTTTTGAAAAATATAGTTTATGTGTTGAAGTGGCGGCAAAGTAATGAATGGTTATTTAGTAAACTTTGTTTTTATATGATTTGGGATCATCTTTGCCATTTATGCAGATATTTAGTTGGAGAAGTACAGTAGCTGTTAAGCATAAAGACTACTTTGTTCCTCAGTTATAAGACCTGCAGTTTCGTATAGAATTGAATATTTTTCGGTAAGGAATAAAAAAAGTATAATTGGTACTGTAGGAATGAGAATATACAATGCATAAGTGTTATAGATTATAAGGTTATAAATAAGAGAAAATTATGGTAGCCCCCATTGTAGAAAACATGGTAGAGTATTGTTTTAGGTGATTTGAGTATGTGTGGAGAAGTTCTCTAAAGCTAAAGAAGGTTGACTATATAGAGAAATGAGAATTGTTCAGTGGTTAGGGGTGAAATAAAATCATACATTAAGAGAGATTTAGAGATAAATCATACATCTATATAGAAAAAAAGATGATAAATCATACTATACATGGCAATTCTTTTTAGCATTGATACCCAATCTCATATAGCGGCATGAAGTTGGTTATTGTTGTTGTTTTTACTCAAAGAACACGGTCCTTCATCCTTAGTATTACTATCAGTTCTGAAATATAAAAATATGACATTCCCAGCCTGCTACAACTTTGAACTTATTAGTTAATAGTGTAAATTGAAGACCTTCTACAACAAGTGCATTTTAACTCTGAAGGTCTGCAAAGATCCATCCCTTCATAAAAACAAATTCTGCTTGTTGAGGTCCAGTTGGTATATTTTCAGCGTGCTGTTGTGCGTGTTTCAAATGAAAAATAATGTTCAGTGTTTTTGCTATTTTAGTTATTTTTAAAAAATAACTCATGCTTTTGTCTGGAGGAATTTTTTGACAAGTTGCTGGGTATTGTAATTTGTTACCCTCCTGAATTATTGTTTCACTAGACAATTTTGTTGTCTATCTCACTTCTTATCATAGGCTTTCCTTTCCTGTCTTCAGCATTTATTTTCCAGTCTAATTTTTAGGTAGTCTTAAACCACGTGCTATGGTTTTCAACATTTACACTTTGATGTTATCCTTGAATCATGTGGTTTACATTAGTAAGTCACAACTTTAAAACTCCCCATCCGAAGGCTATATTCAATTATTGGCAGTAGAAGTAAGCTATATGCCCACAGTTTTTCACCCCTTTCAAATTTGTTTGCTATATTGATGTTTGATCTGTGTTTACAAGTTTGTTTTGTTTTCCACTATTTCTGCTATACTGATAATGGTATAAATATGAAATCTGATGATGGGGAATTTTTCTGTCATTGTTAATTTGTGGATCCCTAAAAATATTTGCTATTGGTGTTTTCTGAATATAGCTGTGGATCAAACTGTGTACTGATGAATATACATTTGAACATCTCCTGTCTGTTTAATGACAAGATTTCTTAGTTGTGCAGCTTATGGCTCTAATATACTTTTTTTAAAACAAAATCGTTATTTGGAACGCCATTAAGTTTGTTAATTATTATTTGTGTAACTTATAATTTGAAGTTAATTAATATATTTTTCAATGACAATAAAACAATAAACTGTTATCAAAAAGAAGAAGAAAAAAAAATCATTGTAAGAATAATATTAATTATCAAATGAAGGAGAGTTGAGAGTTGTTGTGAGGAGAGTATTTGAGAAGAAAGAGAAAGAGAAATGGTGCGTCGCATAATTTTATTTCTCAAAGGTTAGTCCATCGCATGGATTGACCCATTGAAGATACGGCCCAAATGCAAGTGAAACTTGGTAATGGAGTGCAGATTGGTGCACAGGGGAGGTGCAAAGAGATGGAAATGTACATATGAGATTTTAAAATCAAACAAGATGTACATTTATTTGAATTAGGCATGGAATGGTTTAAAACATTGGGAGATACTATCATAAACTGGAAACAACAAACAATGAGTTTTTGGTTAAATGACAAGTGGATAACTCTCAAGAGTGAAGGGGGGTGCAAATAGTCAAATGTGGCATTACAAAGTATTTTGGGCAAGCCAAAGTCCAAAAAGGAGGGAGTCATGTGGGAGATAGAAGGGGTTGAGCCTTGGGTGGCCCATGAATTAATCAAGTCCAAAAGCCCACACTTGGAGTTGGAGGGCGTGTTGGGTGAGTACGCAGATTTGTTCAGGGCAAATTGTGAAAGTGTTTTGTCTGAAAATCAACACCAGGAGTTGAAGGTGGTGTTAGATGAGTATGCAAACATTTTCCAAACACCTTCGAGCCTACCACCTAGAAGAGGTAAGGAGCATGCTATCAATCTCGTTGAAGGACAAGGAGCAGTCAGTGTACGACCGTATCACTATCCTCATCACCATAAGAACGAGATTGAAAAACAAATCAAAGAAATGCTTGAAGCAAGGATCATTCGCCACAGTACAAGTGCTCTCTCCAGCCCTGTAATTTTGGTGAAAAGGAAAGATAATACATGGAGAATGTGTATTGATTACAGAGCTTTAAACAAGGTAACAATTCCAGATAAATTTCCTATACCTATTATTGAAGAATTATTAGATGAACCACATGGGGCTAAATTCTTTACTAAATTATATCTGAACTCTGGTTACCATCAAGTAAGGGTGAAGGAAAGTGATATTGAAAAAACCGCATTTCGTACACATGAAGGACATTATGAATTTTTAGTTATGCCATTTGGTCTTATGAATGCCCCATCTACATTTCAAAATCTCATGAATGATGTCTTCAGACAGTTATTAAGAAAAAATGTGTTGGTGTTTTTTTATGATATTATCATATATAGTAAAGATTGGCGTTCTCATATGAAACATTTAAGAGAAGTATTGGTGTTACTAAGTGTTCACAGTTTAGTTGCTAACAAAAAGAAATGCAATTTTGCTCAGAAATCAGTAGAATATTTAGGGCATTTAATCACAGGTGAAGGGGTAGCTGTTGATCCTAACAAGGTGATTAATGTTCTCCAATGGCCACAACCAAATAATGTGAAATAATGGTTGCTTGTTGTACAATTTGATAGGACTCAATCTAATGAAGAGGGTTCACTTAACCCAGTCATTCATTAGGGACAAGGTGGACCAAAACCCTTGTTGGTTTATTCTAGAAGAAATGGTATATGAGTCAATGATGATTAGTTTGTTAGAGGGAATATTACATGTCAGAGAATGAGAGGAGCTTATCCATCTTACATTCCACAATAAAAGGAGCAGAGGAGGGTGAGAGGAATTTACCTTGGAATTAGTATCTTTCTGAGGAAGGGATATAAAGTACCACTTTCTATTGGACCTTGGCTCTGTGCAGATCTGAGATCATTCTCTCATTTTCTGTATTGCTTTCATTAATAAAACCATAAATAAAGCTCTTATTTCATTCAAATCTTCTTTACTATTCTGTTTATCTATTTTCTGGTTTGTATCACTTTCTCATGTAGTGGTAATTGTATCCTTTTATTTTTGTTTTGCTACATTCATGCAAAAGGGTATCTTACAAAAACATGATGCACCATGTCATGGTCTCTCTTTAACTGGGATTGTCCAATTTTATCAACACCTCCCTAGTCCCTACAACGTCACAGATTCAACTTCCTAACTATTCAAAACTTTGGTTTTGGCAACCTTGGATTCTGACTCTTTTTTATTCCAGTTGCTAGAACTCTGAGTGGGTTCTTCTGAAGTAACTCTGGGTGCTGAAGTACTGTCTTCTAAGACTTCTTCAGATTTTTGAACTCTTGCCTCTGAGTCTTCTTCAGATTCTGAGACAATCATTGTTTTACCTTTTACATCCTTAGGTAAAAAAACTTTATACAGAGGAGGATAGTCTTTCTTTAAACAGATTGAGGTGTTAGGAGTTCTGTTACAACATCCAAGACCTTCACCTTCTTTTTTACAGTTGTAAAAAAGCATAGAGACAATTCTACTTTGGTTCATAGTTTTCTGACTAAATTCATGAAACTCAATTTCAAATTCATCATAAGGTTTATTGCAAGAGGTACAACCTTTTTCAAGATTCTTTATTCTGACTATAGAATCATTATAAAGATTTTGAAATTTATGTGCCCATCATACTTGCTTTTGAAATCATTTAATTCTGATGAAACGTCAACAAACCTTATCATGAATTTTTTAAGATAGATCATTAATTGTTCTTTGGTGTAAATAAAATATACCTCATCCAGATCATCATTGTTGTCAGAGTCTTGATCAGGTTCTGAGTCGTCACAAGAATTGTCATCCAAGCCAGCACCAACCATGAGAGCTAAGTTGGCTTCTTCTTCTTCTTCTTCTTCGTCAGACGATAGACTCAGATTTTCGAACGTTGCCATAAGACTCTTCTGAATTTTTTTCCTGAATCTGTCATTCTTATCATTTGTTTTCTTGTTTACATCTTTTGACCCTTCAGGACAATCTGCCATGTAATGTCCATTCTTCTTGCACTTGAAACATGTCTTGTCTTCCTAGTTGAACATGTTTCTTGAGTTGTTCCCCTTGTTATTTCTGCTGAAGCTTCTCTTGTCCTATTTTTGAAAGTTCTTGGTTAAGTATGCAAACTCATCATCATCTTGGTCATCTATGGAAGATTCTTCTTCAAACTCCATAGTTTTGGCCTTGAGTGCCCTAGAAAATTTCTTGGTTGATGGCAAAGCCACTGACCTGACTTTTTTCTTCTCTACATCAGCGTTTAAGACCAACTCATGGCTCTTAAGATTGCTGATGAGTGACTCAAGGCTAATAATATCAAGATCTTTAGCTTCTTCAATGGCTGTGACCTTAGGTCTCCATTTGTCAGTTAAGCTATTCAGAATCTTCCACACATAATCAGAGGCTGTATAACTCTTTTTGAGTACTCTTAGATTAGACACAAGAACTTGAAACCTAGAGAACATGGTTTCAATGTCTACATCAGGTTTCATTGCAAAGAGTTCATATTGTTGTACTAAGAGTCTTGCTTTTGCATTTTGAACTTGTTTGTTCCCATCATATGTAGCACATAGTGAGTCATATATAGCCTTAGCCGTAGATTTATCACCAATCTTTGTGTACTCATCATGTGAGATGACAAACATCATGATGTTCTTCACCTTGTTGTGCTTTGCAAAGATTTTCTTATCAACAACGGATAACTCCCTTTTCTGAGTGAGAGTTATTTTTCCATAAATTCCTATTCCATTAATAGGAACTCCTTCTTCTACTAGATCCTATAACTCATTATATATACCATTGATATAGTGATAGATACTATCTTTCCACCATTCAAACTTTGTGGCATCTCCACTGAACATAGGAGCTTTCTTGTTATTGGATTCATATTTGGATGAAGAATTCATCTTGTCATAATCAAAATTAACTCTTGAGAGATCAGTGGTGTCAAATGAATTGTTGTTAGATGAATTTTCTCCAGACACACTACAACATTTTTGAGTTTAGGCCACCCTTATTTGTCCACACCTAAAAACTAGTGGCCTAAAACAGGAATAAACAACGGTTTTAGCACGGTTGCATATAACTTGCATATATAGTTCATATGCTAACTTTCTTTAAGAAAACCGTCACCTATTTCCCATTTAGCCACGTTTTTTTAGCCGTTGACGGTTTTGGCCACGCCAAAAACCGTGGCCCAAAAGCTTTCTAAATTTAAGTGTGCCCTATAACACTTTAGTCTACCATAATATAATTGTGGCCTACTAATATTTTAAAACCCCACATGTTTTTAGCCGTAGCATAAGGATATTGACATGAAGCTTCAAATGAAAAAATTGAGCGCAAATTGAAGTTTTGATCTTTCATTGTACTTTTACTCTATTAATATGCATAAAATTAGAAACAAAAAAATATAAAAATTGATGCATAAAAATAGGAACAAAAAATTTAGAAACATAATAAATTTAATTACTTTCAAATATATTGAATTACCGTAAATATTTGTAATCAAATTACCTTAAATATTTCTAATCAAATTTATAATTTAATGGTCTAAAACGTTTTTTTTTTTGTTGATAATATCTCTATTCATAATGAGTATAAATTGTTTTGTTTTGTTCTCCAATCTATGTTCATTTTTTTTATTTCCTCAGAAAAAAAATATTCATTTTTTTTAATAATTCAATCTATATTCTGTTTTGTTTATATTTTTAAGCATATTAGAAAAAAAAAAACTATGGAACATTGAGATATATATATAGTAATTGCATCCTCTTTTTTATTTTCACGTTTTCACTTTGCAAAACAAAGCTCTCACTTGTCAATTGCTCTCTGTTCAACTATCACGTTTCCCTCTTTCACCTCTTTCAAGACTCAATTGATCGATCCGCCTCTCTCCGATGCTTTTCCTCTTGTAGCTCTGATTGTCCTCTCTCAACACAGGTTCTTCTCTCTTCCTCTCTCTCTGATCTCTCGATGTATCTCTCTTTGTATCTCTTTATATCTCTGATTACACTCTTGTTATTTGTTGATCGACGCCGCCATCCACAACTTTTCCTCTTGTAGCTCCGATTGTCCTCTTTCAACACAGGTTCTTCTCTCTTCCTCTCTCTCTCTGATCTCTCGATGTATCTCTCTTTGTATCTCTTTATATCTCTTATTACTCTCTTGTTATTTGTTGTTAACTTTATTATGTTGATTTTGACTAATGATAATTTATTAATTTGTTAATTTCTTGATTTTTCTACAATTTGATTTTAGGTTTATTAGTTTGAATTGTTATGTTTGTGGATTGTTGTTTGATATTCTCAAAAAGTTTATAATAATGTTCAGTTTTAAGGGTTATGCTAGTTATGCATCTCAAGTCGTCAACACTTTGATTATGATTTACATTGCCCGGTTAATCTAACCAGACTCTATACCTTTTAAATATACACACACTTTACCTCTGAAATTCATGATAATAAGCCCTATATTTAAGTTGTTTAAGTTCATGATGTTTGAATTTTGAAGTTAGTATTGTAATCATACAACATTCTCAAGTGTCAACCAAACAACTCTTCAATTCCATCTTCCTTAGATTCATCACCTAAAATAATTATAACACACTTTAAAAACTGAAAACATTTAAACTTATAAATAACTACTTATATGATAAAAACACTTATGCAACTCTTTTTTAAATTTTTTTGGTATTTTTTTAAGGTATATTATACTCAAATATAGATTTGATATAGATTGCTTCATATTATCCATTGTAAACTAATGGATAAGTCGTGGATTATGATGCCACGTGGTTCACCCAAATATGAGAAAGGAGTTTTAGAATTTATTAAATTCGCTCTTGCACATAGTTCTGTTGATGGAACAATTAATTGCCCATGTTCATCATGTGGTTTTGAAAATTGGGAGACTGAGAGTGTCGTGTTTGACCATTTGAGACAAAAACAATTCCACGAGGATATACTGTTTGGCACTACCATGGGGAGTCCAATAATGGAGGAAGTAGTGTTTTCAACATAGGCGAAACTAGAAATGTTGTTGAACGAAACGTTTCAAATGTGGTAGAGGACCCCATTGTCGAAGAGGATCAAATTCAAAACATGATCAATGATGCTTTTGGAGTTGATAGGCACCAAGCAAGTGGTACGGAATTTGAATTCAATGATGCCCAGGGCGAAGGAGTAGCCCCAACTGTACCTCAAGAAACAAATGAAGCTAAAGAGTTTTATGAATTAGCAAGAGATGGAGAAGAACCATTGTATGAAGGGTGTAACAAATACTCAAAACTGTCATTTTTGGTGAAGTTGTATCATATCAAGTGCTTTTGTGGGATTACAGATAAGGCTATGACAATGATCTTAGAACTATTCAATGATGCATTCGATCATGCAAAGATACCAAGCTCATTTTACGAGGCAAAGAAAACCATATCTAAGCTTGGTTTGGAATATGAAAAGATACATGCATGTCCTAATAATTGTATGTTGTATTGGGGTGTGGAGGATGAAAAAAGGGAAATGTGAAAAGTTTGTAACATGTCTAGATGGAAAAAAAGTTCAAGCGTTAAAGATGTTAGGGCATCAAACAACGACAAGAGTCAACGTAATGTCCCTGCAAAAGTACTTCGTTATTTTCCATTAAAACCACGTCTACAACGATTATTCTTGTCTTCAAAAACTGCAGAGGATATGAGATGGCATGCTACAACTAATACCACTGATGGCATGATGAGACATCCCAAAGATTCTGAAGCATGGAAAAAGTTTGATTCCATCAACACTTTATTTGCATCAGATCCTCGAAATGTGCGTCTAGGATTATCTTTTGATGGTTTTAATCCATTTGGTAATATGAGTTCAAATTATAGCATTTGGCCGGTTGTTCTCGTTCCATATAACACCCCACCATGGATGTGTATGAAATCGACATCTTTTATACTTTCAATGATTATTCCAGGTAAACGAGCCCCAGGAAATGATATAGATGTTTACTTACAACCTTTAATAAAAGAATTGAAGGAGTTGTGGCATGAGGGTGTGGATACATATAATGCTTCCACGCGAGAAATGTTTAAATTGCGTGCAGCTTTGATGTGGACAATTAGTGACTTTCCCGGTCTAGGAACTCTTTCTGGGTGGAACACCTATACTGGACTAGCCTGTCCGTCTTGCAATTTTGACGCTATTCCTTGTCGTCTTCCTTGTAGTAAGAAATATTGTTTTATGGGGCATCGACGTTTCCTTGATGGAAGACACAAATTTAGATTGAATAGAATTCGATTTAATGGACAACAAGAGTTGCGTAATCCACCAAAAAGATTACCTGGCTCTGAAATACTTGAAAAAGTTAAAGATCTTAATGTTACCTTTGGTCGAAAAGGGGAAGTTGGAGGAAATGGAAAAAGAACCCGAGGAAGTGGAAGTGGTACACATGGCCCTCAACAATGGAAGAAGAAGAGCATATTTTTTTATCTTCCATATTGGGAATATAATTTGTCGCGTCACAATCTCGATGTCATGCATATTGAAAAGAATGTGTGCGATAACATCATCTATACCTTGTTAAATGATAACGTGAAGTCAAAAGATCATTTGAATGCTAGAAAAGACCTTGTAAAAATGGATATTAGAAGTGAACTTTGGGCAGATGAACGTGAACGATATCCTTTAGCTATTTATACAATGACTAATGAAGGTAAAAGAACATTTCTAACAACTTTGAAGAATATCAAAGTGCCTGATGGTTATTCAAGCAACATTTCTAGGTGCATAGATGTAGATAATCGAAAGTTGACCGGGATGCTTAAAAGTCATGATTGTCACATACTTATGCAACAATTGTTGCCATTGGCTATGCGTAATGCATTACCTGATGAGGTGTCCGTGGTATTAAATGAGTTTTGTTCATTCTTTAGGCAGATATGTAGTAAAGTGTTGAGTGTTGCAACATTGGACAAAATGCAACAACAGGTCGTGCTTACTTTATGTAACATGGAGATGTTATTTCCACCTTCATTCTTCACTGTCATGATTCATTTGACTGTCCACCTTATTGAAGAGGTTAAGCTTGGTGGTCCTGTCCATTATCGATGGATGTATCCTATAGAGAGGTATTTAGGACAATTGAAATCGTATGTGAGAAACCGGGCACGACCAGAAGGCTCTATAGCAGAAGGTTACAAATTACAGGAGATTTTAACATTTTGTTCAAGGTATTTGGGTAACATCGAGACAAGATGGAATCAACCTCGTCGTGTTGATGATATACCTGATGATACACATCATATGCCACGAGTATCTGAATTGTTTCCGCAAGTAGGAAAACCAGTTGGTGGTAATTCATACTTCACTCTTACATCAACTGAAAAGTTACAGGCTCATAGACATGTGCTCACCAACTGTCCCGCAGTTGATCCCTATATCCAGTGAGTAATTCTTAAACTTCAACTACATGTTTTATTAGTTTTTTATTTTTACCTTATAATATCTAAATCCTATGTAGGGAATTCAGAGATCTTGTGCGGAGACAACTATGGAGTCGCACTAGAAATACTACTACGATTGATAAGAGGGTTCATAGAGAGTTTGTTGGTTGGTTCACCAATCGTGTGAGTAAAAAATCAATGTCATGTCTTCTTTGTTCGTTTTACTCGTAAACATGTCATTGACACTATACCTTTTTTTCTTTATAGATTAATAATAGTTTGGAAAGTCTAAAGGAAGCAGATAAATCAATTCTTTTTTGCCTTGCTCACGGTCCCAATGATGAAGCTAGAAGGTTTACTACATACAACGTTAACGGATACAAATTTCGAACTTTAACACGAGACAAAGCACTAAAAACTCAGAATAGTGGCGTTTTTGGAACATTTGGCACCAGAAGTTACTCAAGTAGTAGTGATACACAAATGAAATTTGGAGGGGTTAATTATTATGGAAAACTGGTGGACATCATTGAGTTGAATTATAGTGGATTGTTCATGGTTCCTTTGTTTAAATGTGAATGGGCTAATACCACTAATCCTAGAGGAATGAAGACCGATAAATTAGGATTTACTTCGATTAAGTTGCAAGACTAATACATACCGGTGAACATGAAGATGACGAGCCATATATTAAAGCTTCAGAAGCTCAGATGGTTTATTTTGTGGATGATGAAAAAAAAAAGGGCTGGAGCATACCTATTCAATTGAAGCCAAGGGACTTGTATGACATGGGTCAAGAAGACGATGAGATTACGACATCTAATGAGTCTTACCCCTCACGAAACTTGGAACAATTATTTTCAGATGATGCTTTACCTATACACTTGGCAAGAGATGATACAGACGATGATCCTATGAATCTGACCATAAATGAAAATGTTGATAATTAGGACATGATTTTGTAAAAAAATTTAAGATACATGGTTTTCTAATTTAATTGACAAAATTATGTTTTCTTTTAATTGACTAATGCTTACACATATTGTAATTAAATTCCCTCGGGTGTTGTTTGTCTTTTAGATGCTGCTATGGTACAAGTCTTGAGTCTTCGGTCATGTTTTGTTCTTAGTGCTAGAATTAGTTTTCTGTCATGTTTTGTTCTTTACATTTGTACGGGTTTCTTTTAAAGGTTGTCAAATATTTTGTTGATTAATGTTCCTTGTTGTGTATTTTTAGGTATGGCAAAAAGAAGAAGATTTATGCCTATGAATGAGCCTACACTGGCTGCGAACCAACCCAGCCATAGTGATCCCGCACCGACTGATGAGCATACACCAGCTACAAGCCAACCAGTGTCTCTACCAGATCCCGAACCTGAAAACGATGAATCTACACTTGCAATCAACGATGCAGCGAACAAGTCAAAGAAACAGTTCGTGAAATATTGGACGGTTGATGTAAAAGGTACGTAATTTATTTGATTATTGTGCATGTTCCTGTTAAACTAACTAAGTTGTCAAAAATTGAAAACATACTTACGAAGATTATATATGTATGGTCCCAAAAATTGAAAACATACTTACGAAGATTATCAAACCTTTATTGCTGATACTATATGTTTCGCAGATGCTAGAGGGGTACATTAATATTGTATTTTTGATGGATTTTATATTCCGCAGATGCTAGAGGAGTGGTTAAAGAAGTGCGTCTGAGAAGTCAAGATGTATTTAGCCTTCCTCTAGGAAAAAAGATACTCATGGAATGGAGCGAATTAGGGCAACCAGTTGGAGAGGCTGCTGGCCTCTTAGGGAGTTTTTTGGGAAAGATAGGGGCAGATTTCAGTAAGTTGCCTATTTCCTATGATAGGTGGCCCGACGTACCTGGTGAATATAAAAAAAGGATCTGGATTGACACTATAACGGTATATATAAACTTTCATAATGTAATGCATTTAACTTTTAAATTATTGTCTTTGATCAGTTTAGAAAAACAAGGCAGTACTCATTTGGCATTGATCAGTTTATATGCAAGTATTTGATCAGCTTTATGATACAGAATGTTTAGCAGTTTACTCAATTGTCATTGATCAATTTACTCGTACTGCCTGTGTGTAGTGCTTTCTTTGATTGGGCAGATTGTGTTTTTGTTTTTGGCCCATCTATTACTTGTCCTGTTGGACTTCTTTTCTTTGCATGTTCTCGTTTTTTTCTCTTTGTAATTGGGAAAGACTACTCCTTGTAATTTTCCCTTTCTCTTATATATATAATTCTTGTTTTAGCCTTTAAAAAAAAACAAGATACTTTCATTGATCAGTTTACTTATTTGGGTTTTGCAGAAAAAATGGGATGTCTATGATGACATCCACCAAAAATATATATATATGGTATGATTGGAAAGAGGTGGAGAGACAATCGTAAGCTTGCATTTGATAACTGTTATGATCCATCACTAAGTTGGGAGCAAAGTCTTGATAGACGCCCAAAAGGAATTAATAAGGAACAATGGGCTGCTTTTTTGACCTATAGATTGAAGCCTGAGAATCAAGTAAAAATATATAGATTAAGGAAAATGTCGAATACTCACACCACATTTATTCTATAATATTCATACTATTTAACTATTTTTTCCATGTTTGGTAAACTTATTAGGAGAAAGCAGCTAAAAATGCTGCTAATCGTGCAAAGCAAACGACTCCTCACACTCTTGGGACAATGTCTGTGGCACGATTCAAGCATCGATTGGTAAATTAACTTATGCTTTCAAATTCATTCAACATTAAATGATTATTTCTTTATTTTTCACTTACTTGAGTAGCAATTTTAGGAATCGGCTGACGGGCGCAAATATACAAGAGGTGACATATATGCCATCTCACACAAGAGAAGTGATGGAACATTTATAAATGTGGAAGCACAGAAAAAGAGTGTAAGCATTTTTCCATCTTAGACAACTACGTAGACTAATATTTGCTTCACTTTCCACTTATAGGTCTTCTAATATATCTGTGTATTTACATTGCATAGAAGAGAAGATTAAGTTAAACTTATCAATTACTATATGACAAGTTGTGACTATGTATATAACATTTCAGCATATTTGACCTTAGATTAAACCAACTTAAAAGAAAGTGCAAGTTTTATTCAATATCTTGTGGAGCAGCTTCATTAGTTGATTATTCTGCAATGATTCTACCTTGTTGAATATTTTTGCTATTATACAGGAGGAGTTAGAAACATATCGTCAAGGAAATTCTAATGTGAGTGATGATGCCTACACTGCAGTTTTTGGAAAAGAACATTCAGGACAGGTTCGAGGCGTGGGGTTTGGTGTTGTCCCATCTCAATACTTTGGAAGGTCATCAAGAGTTCCTGCATCAGCTAGTGGTGGTAATGATGTTACTATGAGACAAGAGTTGGATACAAGTATTGCTAAAATTAGAGCTTTGGAGGAACAAGTTTCTATGTTGACGCAGCAATATGCTTTAAATTCTAGAGGCAATCAGGTAATCAATTCAAAACTTAATGACATAATGATTTAAAAAATTAGTATATAATATTTATGACCATGTATGGAGGGATTTCAATTTATTTGTTGTATTGAGCTTTGTTTGCTGCGCTGATTGATTTTGGTTTTGGCAGCAGAGGTGTGATTTTTCCTTGTCTTTTTGTTGTTGATTCAATGACTTCATTCATTACTTTTGGATTGGAACTGATTGGAGCCTAAGTTGTATTGGTCATGTTTGCATTGATTTTGGCATTTCTTAGGCGTGTTTTTAATGAATTTGCTTCTCTTAGCTATTGGTCACGAGCATGTATGGTGTTGTGAGAGATGATATTTAGTCATGTGATGATGGATTGTCTTGTGACAGATGATAGTATTTTTTTTAATACTCATTGTTTTTATGGGTTTAAATTTCAGGTTTCAGACATGGATGCTCCTACAAGAGGAAGACCTTCTTCTTCAACTAGCCATGAAACACTAGATTAGGATGGTTATTGAGTACCTTACTATATTGATCGAGTACTTTAGTATATTTTGAAATACATTGATATCTTTTGAAGGATTTATTAGATGTGAACGATTTGATATTGTAATATTTTGCTTTAGGTTGAATTACTTGGTATTTGAAGTGCTTAGGGAAACATTAATATTTTGAAGTACTTATTATTTTTTTTAACATAAATTTTGTTTGAATGTAAAAATAAGATGCAAAGATCTATTTTTATATATCATTATATTTGAAAATGTAATGCAAGAAAAAAAAAAGTGGGAAACCAACAACACAATTAAAAAAAACGTTTAAAAAAATTGTGGCAATTTTTTTTTTAAAAAAATGGTGGGAAATAAAAAAAAATATTTGTGGGAAACAAAAAAAAAAAGGTTTAAAAAATTTGTGGGATATAAAAAAAACGTTTTAAAAAATGGTGGGAAATAAAAAAAAATTATGGGAAACAAAAAAAAAAGGGTTTAAAAAAATTGAGGGAAATAAAAAAAAGCATTTAAAAAATTGGTGGGAAACAAAAATTTGTTTTGTGGGAAACCTAAAAAAAAGAAACAAAAAAACAAAAAAGGCCAATAGCAGCGGTTTAAACCGTCGCTAAGTGCAGCAAAAATATCCAGAAAAAAGCACGAACAGCGGCGGTTTTCAGCCGTCGCAAACGCACAGGAACCGACGCTAAAGACCTACCGGCGGTTATACCAACGGTTGGATAGAACCGTCGCTGAATGACATAGCGACGCCTCCATTTGCGACGCTTATCTAACTGTTGAAGAAAGCCTTTAGCGTCGGTCGAAGTCGACGCTACTGACTTTTTTCAACTCTCGTCGCTTGCCATTTCCCATGTAGTGAGTCCATGGTTATGTTTGTGGAATTTGTGGTATAACGTACAATAACAATTATAAAAATGTGGCCTAATGTACAGGCAACACGTACGTACGAAACTGTGGACTAATGTATAAGCAACTATTCATAAAGAGTGGATTAATGTACAGGCAAGCCTTGCTAAAACGTGGACTAATGTATAGGCAACACCTAAGAAACCGTGGCCTAAAACCAATCAAATAACAGTGGCTCTTGTGAAAGTTATACGCCATAGTTTTTTGTTATCCGTGGTCTAAACTGAACAAAACCGTGGCTTTTGAGAAAAGGTCACGGCCGCATACACCACATCTAATAAACAGTGGACTAACGTGACAAAACCGTGGCCTAAACTTTAGGCCGCTGTTTTTTTGCCTTTGGACCACCCTTTTTGACATGTTGTCTATGATAAAAAATGATGTAGTGACATGACGTGTTTTTCAGATCTTGTATTTTTTCACTGTTAGTGATTGTCAACAGAACCGGGCTCTGATACCAACTAAAAGTGTGAAAAACACAAGAAGGGGGGTTGAATTGTGTTTTATATGTTTTAAGACTTTTTCTAATGAGTATGAATTGCAGCGGAATAAAACACAATATCAAGACAGAGTAAGAAGAGATGAACACAAGGAATTTTATACTGGTTCATCCCACAAACGAGAGTAGTCCATTCCTCTTGTACTCACAAGAGATTTCACTATAATCACTCAGATTATACAGTTGCTCAAGCACACAAGCAAGAGACTTCACAAATTGCTCAAGCACACAAGCAAGAGACTTCAACACTTTGCTCAAGCACACAACAAGAGACTTCACAACAATCTTATACCTGATAAGATAGAGTACAATAAATACACCTAAGACTTTAACTCTTTCTAATATAAACAAATACAGAGTATCAGAACTTCTTGAATCTGAAGCTTTCAGAGTTTAAGTCTTGTGCAAGTTTTTAGTGATAGCTTGAGTATGCAGGAGTGAGTAATTTTTCAGTTATAGCTTAGTGTTGTATGTTTCACGATCTCTCTTGTCTTCTATATATAGGCGGTGACAATGTAGACGTTGAGGATGACCGTTGAGTAAAGATAGAGATGTCAGCGCAGTTGTAGTTGTATTGATAGTGGAGCTTTAACCTTATTCCAAAAGAGGTAAAGAACTACTACTACCATTGCTTTGAAGACTTCAATGCTTGTTCACAAATTTGAAATAATAGCAGAGGAGACTTAAAATCTGATATTAGCACATCTGAATGGAACAGCTTATAACTTCGTTACTGTGCTTCTGAGTCCAATTGCTTATGAGTGCCTTTAACGCATCTGAATGAATTCAGAGCTTCTGACCTCCAGTCAGACTCTATTCTCTCTTATAGATTCTTGCATACTTAAAATAAAAATTTTGTATTCAATTGTGCATTTAATACTTTGTTATCATCAAAACTTTAACAAGTTCTTGAGATTTCTCTTTAAACCATTTTTGTTCCAACAGGTTGAATACTTGAATTCCTTGAGGGACTAAGGTTAGTCAGGAGCCTCAAGAAGTCACTAACAGGTGTTAGTGAATGTTATAATCTGTCTAGATTATTGGATTAAGTCCTTGAGGTGCAAGGCGGATTCACTCAGGTGGAGTGGACTGGAGTAGCCTCGTTAACGGTGAACCAGTATAAAAACTACTGTGTCATCTTTATTTTGTAGTTGTTATTATTTTTGTTTATAGAGTCTTTGAATTCGAGAAAAATTGAAATCCTTAGAAACTCAATTCAAACCCTCTTTCTTGTGTTTCCTGAACTTCTATCAATGTGTTATTTAGACTTTTAAATATGACAGAGAGCCGGTGAATTGGTGAGAAAGTCATGACAGAGAGACGGTGAATCTTTATTTGATTTTAATATTTTAATTGAGAAAGAAAAATGAAAGAAAATAATTTTGGTTAGAAAATAGAGTTTTAGCTAAAAAAAAGGAATTTTAGTTAAAATAGAATTTTTAATTAAAATATTAGAATGATGGTTAAAATAGGAAATATTAAGATAGAGGGTGCAAATATAATAATAATAATAATAATAATAATAATAATAATAATAATAATAATAATAAGAGATATGATGAAGTTAATTGAGTTAGGATGAGATTATTTAATTATTGGGGATTTATTTTATTGATGAGGATAAAGGGAAAGATTTGGTTGAGAAATTATGTGAGAAATTACAGAGATATGGATTGCTCCTAGGTTTCTATTTAAAAAGGGAAAATAGAAATTTTAGTAAAATTAAGGAAGTGGGAGTGTAAGTAGTACTTCCTTTGTAACATTTTATAATAAAAATGCACTTTTTAAATTGATTGTATATTTAATATATATGAAAATTACATTTTTGCTTATAAAGTGTTACAAGTGAAGGAAGTAGGATTGTATAGTATTTTTGGTAAGACTAAGAAAGTGGGGGTGTAAGTAGTAGGTTTGTGTAGTTGTTTTGGTAAAACTAAGAAAGGGATGGTGTAAATGGCAAGTCTGCTTTATGATAGCTTATTAGAAATAAACCTAAATATATCCTTATAGATAGGAAAAATATGGAGAAAATAGGAGAGTGCTCAAATCCAAACCAATCTAAATAAAAATCAAAAATCTATCTAAAAAATCGAAAAACGCAAAAAATTGAATATGTTTTGATATGTTTGGATTTCGTTTTGTGAAAACCGCTAGATCGGATCGAATTTCAGATTTATTTTTCAAAACCAAACTAAACTGCATACATATATTTTAATAGTTATTTATATTTTTATTAGTATCAATATATATTGCATTGACCTATTTTTTGTTCATTTTAAATTTTATTAATACTATTTGTAAGTTTAATTTAATTTATTTTTTAGTTTTTGATATTTTTCAAATATATTTGATAATTGTCATTCCAAAATATAAATTTTTAATATATTATATGTTATATTTTACAGCAAACTTAATATTTATTTGTCAAAAAAAAATCAAACTATTATTGTATTGTGATTTTCATAATATTAATATTTGATTAAAAAATGTAGAATTTATAATTTAGATATCTAAAAATTGATCCAAATTAAACCGCATGAAATTGGATCGGATTGAATTGATTTTTTTTATTTGTCATCCAAAACCGAAATAAATCGCAAATAAAATTATTTTGGAATCGGATGAGTTTTTACCTCAAAACCGATCTAAACCGACCCGCAAGTATCCCTATTTTAATAAGGGTTTGAAAAGAGGCAACTATCAGAACAAAGAGGAAGAGAATTGATAGCCAAATTTTAATGCATTTATGCAAATTCGAGGTAAGAGGGTTGGTTTATTCATCATAATGTGCTTAAGCACTTGGGTCCTTGAGGACTTATTAATTTTCAATTAAAAAATTTAAAATGCATTTGTTTTTAACGCAAGTTTTTTTAATATGTGTGTTTTAAAAGCACAGTACATGTTAGGAAAAAATCTTTTAACTTTCATTTTAAATTAAACATCACATTTTATTTTTACGTAAATCAAGTATCTTATTCTTTAGTTTTAAAGGATTTAATTGAACCATAAACTCTACTTAAATTTTTTAATATTGATACATACTCTCATCAGAAATCGAACACATAATCTTAATTATTCCTTCCGGTCTCATATATAAGAAGAAAAAAAAAATGCACACCCTTTAAGAAAGTGGAGTAAATGATTAGGAAAAACATGTCATTTTCACTTTTACCCTTACTTTTTGTTTAAATTAAATTGTTATTTATTATGGGGAAAAGTAAAACAAAGGGTAAAATTGAAATATTCAAAATAAATGTAATGATTGTAGTAACTTTTTCTTATATTTAAAACTTTGTAATTTTTTTTTGTTTCTTATATATGAGACTAGAGGGAGTAAGTTATTAAAAACTTGTATCATCACATCAAAACCCTCTTAGATAATTAAACATCACATTTGATGCGATTAATGACGAATATGACCAATTCAAACTATAAGAGTAAAATTTAAGCTAAAGTGATAAATCCAAAAAAAATGGAACAAAAACCACGTTTGAAATGAATGTAAATTGATAACCATTTCACAGTCGACCACACGTAAAAAGACATGAAGACAAATGATACGCAAATATTCTGGAGCTTATTGGTTGATTAAATTTAAGACCAAGTCTTCTAAGGGTCAACATACAAAAATGACCCTACAAATTATAAATAAGTGGCACATGGATATGATAAGATATCATAATAGATTAAAGTTCAATGTAAGAAAAAAGCATTGACAAAATCAACACATGAAGTGGCCGGATTCTACTGATGATGATATTGAGGAATTGGATTCAGTCCCGTCGACTTTTTTATGCAGTTAATTTATAACTGTCCGATCATAATCAAATGATTTAATTAAATATTGTTAGTTTAAATAGTGATCGTCCGATTTTGATTAAATTGTTGTAAATTAAATGACTGCACGACTGCAGAAAAAAACGACTACACAGAATTCGGATCCTCGTATCGAAGTATCTTTCTTTGAGTCTTCAAACCGACCTATACGCCATGTTATAGTACAAACCACTCACATGAGATAAACCTGTCCTACAATGTCAAATATGAATGAATGGTTCTTAATATTACTAACCAAACGCACCTTAATATTTTTTATTCCGGCGTCAAATTAAAATATTTATATTATTACCGACGTATAACTTAATTATTGCTCAAATCAGACAAGTATTTTTTTGTTAGATTTTTTACGGCTAGTCTTGATTGATTAGTATAAAGCAGGATTCACAATAAACTAAGTCAACTCAAGTATGGTTTATGAAAGTTCATTTAATGATTAATTTGTTGAATTTAATTTATTAATTAAATAAGGTGTATTTGAGCTGAAAACTAAACATGGAAATTAAATAAGTGAATTTAGATTATATTATTTTTTTATGGAGAATGTTAACATGTGCACTAAGAGCACATGTTAAGGAAGTAAATTTAGAAAATATTTATTGAAATTAGTTGTGCATCTTATCTCTCCAGCATTAAATTTCTTGCATCATTAAATACACAATTTCTATTTTAAGGTATCTTAACATGTGCCCTTAGGGCACATGTTAACATGACCCTTTTTTTATAAGCAAAAATAAATTATAAGGGGTACAAGGATTATTCAACACTTACAATTCAAGCACAATCTCTTTAAATGCGACGAAAGTAAACTAAGAAATTATTACATCAATCGGAATAAGCTAAATTAACATTTTTCCTTAAAAGACCTATGAGCCAAAACCACGATATATGAATGATTTTGGTCCACCAAAAACGAAACATTGATACAATCTCCTCGAAATACAATGTTACTATTTTTACCTTTTGCAATTTTTTCAAACCCAACAAAATGCTTGGAAACAGTTGATACTGGTGTGTACTTTATGCCCATCCAATTTTATATAGAGAAATGTTATTTTATATTACGACAAACTTATCATTAACCATTCATTTCAAAATATAAGAAAAAATTGATAATTTTTTTTTTTTTGATGTATTTGATTAAAAATACATCAATTTTATTTGAACAGTTTTCTTTTATATTTTGAACGGACGGAGTACAACAATTAAAAATAACATATTGAATGATTACCAAATGATGTCTCCCTAATTGGTAGTCTTTCAAGCAACGACTTCCGTCCAAATATGCTAACTTTTGATGAGACATTATTCAACTTTGTATTTGTGTCTATAACACATTATGTCTGCGATTGTTTTTATTTTAATTAAATTTTTGCCTTTTTTTAAAAAATAATAATTTAAAAGATCAATGTTTTAGAAAAATTGACATTTTTCACTTCAAAAGTTTATTTTCAGAATATATGATTTGAACAAACAAATTTAATCATTTATTCGTAAATTTGAAACGAATAAAAAATAAATTCATAATAAACTTGAGTTAAATCTGAAATTGAATTAATTATTAATGTGAGATGACACACTTTGACTCGTTTGCAGTTCTACCTCACTAATGGAGCAATTAAGTAACTGAAAAGCTATGAGATAAATCTTCATAGTAGTACATTGTACAGAGCAGACTATGATGTTTTTCTACTTTTGTTGTACTATGGTCTATGGACCGCAGATTGAATATGCTCATATGCTTAGTAGCACATTTGCACATAAAAGCATCTTTTTAGTACAAGTTCATTCCTTATATATCATTGTATTGGAGTAAAATAAGTGTGCTGCTAAATTATGGGTCATGAGGACTCACTAATGTAATAATTAAAAAATAATGCATTAGATATGCTCTAAATTTTATGAGAGTGACTTTAAATGAAATTTAGAGAAAATATGAGAAGAAAATGAATGAAAGGATATAGAGAGATAAATAGAGAACTGAAAGTTAAGGAATTCAATTCCAGACACATGAACAAGAATCCTCTAAATTTTGGGAGAGAAAATTTTAGTGAATTTAGGCAAAATATATTTTTGGTACGTATAAAATAGAGATTTCTTAAGTTTAGTTCTTAGTTCTTATTTGATTTTTTAGAATATTTTTTCAATAAAAATTTTATGAACGTATTTCTTGGTCCTTGCTAAAATCAATTTTGTTTGATTATAATTATAACTCTTAAATTTTTTTAATGATTTTTTTATTCATATGTTTAACACTATAAAATGTTCATTTATCAAAATTTAGAATTTTTTAATCTAGAAAGAATTAAATATGAGTTTTTCAAAAACCAAATGTTCAACATAAAAGTAATGTAAATATGAATCTAGAAATCAAATTTTAAACACATTTTTTGCAAGGAACTTATTATTATTATTTTTGAAACATGGTTGCAAAAAATTCTTTTAAAAATACCTGTTGAATCAATAACAAGGACTTAAAATGAATGCAAGATAATTTTATAGGAACTAAAAATATTATAAAAATTTAGTAAGGACTAAACTTATATAAGTTATATATATATTTTATAGAGACAAAATATATTTAACCCCCTTAATATATTGTCGGGTTTAAATTGAGAATTTTTCACTTCTCAACACTTAGTATTGTTGTTTATAATTGTTTAAACCTATTCCTACGTAGTTAGTGGCAGTTAGAGTTAGTTAGAAATAACTAACTTATTGAATAGTGGTTAGTTAGTTACTTGAATTACAAGTTAACTAGTTACTTACTGTTTTTCATTTTCTATAAGTAGACATGGATCATGATTTGTAACACAACTTTTATTCTTTCAATTAATAAAGATCACTATCCTTCTTTATTCTTATTCATCTCTCTCAAAAACACAAAGTTTGTGTGTGTATGTTCATAAGCGCCATTAGCGCCTAATGTAGTTTACTCCAACAAGTATGTGCGTAAAAAAAAATTAATATGCAAGTTTCGTTGCTAGATACTTTAGGAGAATAAAAACAGCCACACAAATTCTTCATATGTTTTAGCCTTAATTTTAAGATATATATATATATATGTGAGTCAGGATCAAATGACACCAACTTGTTTGACACCAAATGTTATACCTCTCTGAAATTCTGGCGATGTCCAGATGGGGTCCCGGATGGGGCAACATCTGCTTCAACACAATTCCCAGCAGAACATAATGGACAATTTAACAATAAAAAAAAGAAATTAAAATTACACAGTATGTTGTTAACCCAGTTCGGAGCAACCTCTCCTACTCTGGGGATACTAATCCAGGAATGAATTCACTACTATAGTTCTAGTTCAAAGATTCCAAAACCTCTCGTTTCTATCTTATCGCCTAGACACTATCTCATGCAATCCTACCTAGGAACTCCTAGATATGAGACGCCCCGTCTCACTTCCTCTTAGCCACACAACCAGCGTGACCGTATAACACAAACAACAATTTGGCGAAGAACATACTTCAAACAAATACCTATCTCCGTACTTTAAAGCTTAGGAGTAGATTAAAAGATTACAACTCAACTAAAAACAGTCCTACTCTAGCATCAAGATGATACAAGAGTGGCTCACAAATAAAGCACAAGGCTTACAAGACACGAAACCCTAAAAGACTACATCTTTGATATATTTGTTTAAGCTTCGGTTTCGGTAAATAAAATAGGTCTGAGTCTTCCTTTAAATAGCCACGAATTAGCATGGGATGATCATGAATTTCGTGCTTTACAAATAGCTTAGATATAGGGAAAATCCAGTACAAACATATTCTTCAAGCAAATCCAATAAATCCCTAAAATATAGGCATATCTTTAGGGACGATGCAAAAAGCGATATGATCAGGAAATAAACTGAAATCCTTGTCTTTGGGAACAAGCAAGTCGCTTAATGGATTTACTTCACAAATAAAACGCGCTAATATTGTGTAACAAACTGTCCACATATTCTGGCCTCAGGATGTTGTACCAAAGGTAGCCCCATATTGTCCCTCATCTGACTTGATCTTGTTTTTACAAAATGTAGCCAATTTCAAAAACCCAACAATCTCCCCCTTTGGCAAATTTTGGGTAAAACAATATCAGACCAGTTATGGAGAGATGCAGTTCAAATCTTCCTTTAAGTCAACATACACACACAACAAATGTAGATCCAGATGTAAGAACATCTTCCAGCACATGCAGCACACATGAATAAACATCAACTCCCCCTCAATACAACACTCCCCCTTACTGCATGCATATAAAACATTGTTACTCCCACTCAATTCCACATACATCAGTACATACGATCAAAGTGATCAAGGCGTAATGGTTTCTCTAGACATACTTGAGTACATTAAATATTTAAGCATTGTTAAGTTACCCATATTGCTATGAATGATAACTAATTAAGCCACCCATATTTCTATGAATGATGACTTAAGCATAAAAAGTCACCCATATTCCTATGAATGATGACTAAGCACGATGAATCATCCACATTTCTATGGTTATAAGATTATGATCATGTCATATGCTTTTAGAAAAAGTTAATGCTTTTAAGTATTTTTATGCACAATAAGCACATCCTTCAATACTCCCCTTTAATTACTATTCCTTCTCATGCATATCATATATTGCTACCGCATGCACACAGTCATAATATACTTCTTCAACTCCTTCTTCATCGTCCATAATGCCAGAAAGTATCTTCCCTGGAGCTCACCCAGATACAGAACATGATGCCTGCTCTGATACCAATTGAAATTCTGGCGATGTCCAGATGGGGTACCGGATGAGACAACATCTGCTTCAACACAGTTCCCAGCAGAACATAATGGACAATTTAACAATAAAAAAAAGAAATTAAAATAACACAGTATGTTGTTAACCCAGTTCGGAGCAACCTCTCCTACTCTGGGGGATACCAATCCAGAAATGAATTCACTACTATAGTTCTAGTTCAAAGATTCCAAAACCTCTCGTTTCTATCTTATCGCCTAGACACTATCTCATGCAATCCTACCTAGGAACTCCTAGATATGAGACGCCCCGTCTCACTTCCTCTTAGCCACACAACCAGCGTGACCGTATAACACTAACAACAATTTGGCGAAGAACATACTTCAAACAAATACCTATCTCCGTACTTTAAAGCTTAGGAGTAGATTAAAAGATTACAACTCAACTAAAAACAGTCCTACTCTAGCATCAAGATGATACAAGAGTGGCTCACAAATAAAGCACAAGGCTTACAAGACACGAAACCCTAAAAGACTACATCTTTGATATATTTGTTTAAGCTTCGGTTTCGGTAAATAAAATAGGTCTGAGTTTTCCTTTATATAGCCACGAATTAGCATGGGATGATCATGAATTTCGTGCTTCACAAATAGCTTAGATATAGGGAAAATCCAGTACAAACATATTCTTCAAGCAAATCCAATAAATCTCTAAACTATAGGCATATCTTTAGGGACGATGCAAAAAGCGATATGATCAGGAAATAAACTGAAATCCTTGTCTTTGGGAACAAGCAAGTCGCTTAATGGATTTACTTCACAAATAAAACGCGCTAATATTGTGTAACAAACTGTCCACATATTCTGGCCTCAGGATGTTGTACCAAAGGTAGCCCCATATTGTCTCTCATCTGACTTGATCTTGTTTTTACAAAATGTAGCCAATTTCAAAAACCCAACACTCTCAATAACATTTTAACCGATATTAATTTTATAAAATCAACCGTTGAATTGAAAGTTTATATTATATAGATCATTTGTATAAAATTTAACACATATCCAAAATCATTTGATATGTTATTGAGATACATCAAAATTAACGGTGTTTAAAAAATGATAGAAACCGTTAATTTTGATTGATGTCAATAACATATCAAACGATTTTAGATTTTGTAAAACTTAACGTAGATATTTTTCTATTTTCTTCATTTATTGGGGCTTAACCCCTTTTGGGGTCGGAAACCGTAAGGAATTTTTCATGGGTTTAGGCTTGGTTTCCGTGTGTGTATGTGTGTGTATATATAGGGGTTTACTAACTTAGACCCACCTAAAAATATGAAGGTCTAAGTTAGCAAGGTGCACCTTTTCACTTTGGACAAAAAAAACCTTGATATTTAATTATTTTACACTAGAAAATTGATGGTTAGTTAGGTAAATTTTATTAAATAACTAGGAATAAACCCGTGCGTTGCACGGGTTCGATTAAAATGCATAATTAAAATATTCTTATAAAAGAAAAATAATAATTGTGATAAATATAATTATATATAGTTAAATGATAGATACTATTAAAATATGATTATATTCAATATTAATATATGTATAAAGAAAAAGTTGTTTAGAAATATGAGATTCTTTATTATTTATATCGTAGTTTTGTTTATATTTTAATATAGGATTTTTAATTCTATCATGTGCAAATTTGCACATGTTAATAAGTTTAAAATAGTAAGTTTGTATTGGAACTTAATATAATAGATCTCTTATAATATTTCATAAGTTTGAAAGGATGTATCATACTTTATTTTAATAGTGTAATTGTATAAGATCTTTTTTTTATATGAGTTGCAAGTTTATAGTCACGTCTAACTTTGCTTTTTATTTTTGATGTATCCCTTATTTATTTTTTTCAATAAGAGTTTGAGGTATATATTATACTTGCAGACAATTTGCTCATGATAAATGTTGAAATAAGCTTTGGTTATAGTATCTATCATTTAACTCTGAGTAAAAATTACATATCAAATAGTATAACTGCTTACTCCTTTCTATGAAATTTAAGGTATCAAATAACTTATCTACTTAATCCCCTCTCGTTTTCTTGAAGTTTCTTCTCACTTATTCCCTTGGTAGAATTTTATCCTCACTTTATTAGTCCCGATTTTTTTAGTTTATTGTATGGTTGACATGTTTTTCTTTTACTTGGTGAAGTTTGTCTCCCTTTAAATTTATTGTTTGGTTTTGAACCTTTCATCTTATTTTTTAAAATTATATACCACATGATATAACTATTTTTTCTATTCCTCCATACAATTTAAGGTCTCTCATATTTATAAAAAAGACGATTCTTATTCTGATAATAAATTGAGTTATTATGAAGTTATTTCTAAAACATTCACTTGGTAGAATTATATTAATTATTATATTGGTAAGAATATTTTTAGTCGGAAATTTTATTTATCTTCTTACTACTATGCTTAATTCCTGTTATTATTTTTTAAAAATCTTTCTCTTTGTTTTCCTCCCATCATTTTTTTTGTCTTTTTTTTTTTAATAATTTTTATTCGAATGTTATTTAGTAGTGCTTATTAGAATGCAATATTTTTTTTTTATAGATGAGTTCTCTCTGTTTTTCTAATAATATAGAAGAGCACTCTTAAATCATATTCTCAGAGTCGTAAATATATATATGTTACAATCATATTTTTCGTTTGTGTAAAACTTATTTTTTTCTTTGCACGGGTTTGATTAGAACACACATTTAAAATATTTTTAACAATTTAAAATAATAATTATGATAATCATAATCATATATATTTTTTTTTTGGAGTCATTGTAGTTGTGAAGAAACCTTTCAAGTTCCAATTGATAATCCATGGGTTAAAAATTTAGAGTAATTATCGCTCATGATTCATAAAAGATAACCTACTTTTCAATGACATGTGTGGCCAATGGCAACAATTGCATTCTCCTTAGATAACTCACTTGCGATAATTCGCTAAAAAATATTCACTAAATCTTTCAATACTTTAATTAATCTATATTTTTCTCTTTAGGTAAAAAGACACCTTATAAATAGGAACGTATAATAAAGTTTATGCTATATTTGAAGTTTGGTAAACTCGCCTATATATCTATTTCAATGAATGATATCTCAAAGTAAATTATTTTCATCACTAATTTTTCTTTCTACAGATGATGTACTCATTCACTCATTCGTAAACTATATTCCCATGTACCTTTACTTGCGCAAATGTAAGTTTCACAAAACTGTTACACGTAAAAAAAGCCGCATATAGTAAAAACATGAAGTTGCATATGATGATGCGTTGGTGATTTTCCTTACAATTAACCGTGATTCAAACTTGAAACGGCAAAAAAAAATAACAAATTTATAATTGTGTAAATTACCACGTGTGATATAATTAAAATAGGGAACTGAAAGAATTAACACGACCTTGTTTTGATGCTTGAGATGCATGAATAGAGTTAATTGCTATTTTTTATAAGAAACTTGTTATTTTTTATAAATATATAAAAGTAATGAATTCAATCAAAAGAATCCAAAAATTCTACTATTCTAGAAAACATAAGAAAGAAAAATAAAATAACTTTATATAGTATCTCAAGTCCAATGGTAAAAAAAGTCGAGCTGAAATATTTGGTTAATTTATGTAATAGAGTAGGTTTGATATCTATCTAGTCACATAAATCATTGATGAATAGTCAATAGTCAAGAAATATGTGAAGAGTAACAAAGACAAACAAAAATAACAATACAACCGCCACTCAAAAGTTGCTTGGAGAAGTTGTATATCTAGTAAAAACTCTAAACATATCCCCATGCTTCCGATCTAGCAGGATTGAAACAATATATATTTTCAATTGTAAAACACACCAAACCAACCAAGCCTAAAATATGAACACTTAACATTTGTGATTCCTCTTGTAAAAGGCACACTATATATAATGAACTTGTAGGCTATTTTTTATGTTAAAATGAATATAAAACCTATTTAATTTAATTGAAATATTTTGATTCATGACATTCCAATCAACAATAACAGCCTTATAAATGATATATGTTACTTTTTTCCTTTATGCATTACATTATGTTTTTATTTTAATTTCTCATTATCATATTCATTTTTAAAATAATTTTAATGAGTGTTTTGCATAGTAGTTAAAATTAGAGATAAATAAAAGTATATTTTTTATTTGTTCAATTATTTTACATTTATTTATTGTTTGAAATTATAATATTTTATGAATATTTTCTTTTATGCATTACATTATGTTTTTATTTTAATTTCTCATTATCATATTCATTTTTAAAGTAATTTTAATGAGTATTTTGCATATTAGTTAAAATTAGAGATAAATAAAATAATATTTTTTATTTTTTCAATTATTTTATATTTATTTATTGTTTGATATTATAATAGTAGTAATTTATATGAGATTTATTCAATTATTATTTTAAATATATTAGTCATTCTTTTTAGAAACTCTTTGGTCTCCCGTAAGTTACAAACTCCTTTAACTTAATTTGAGTTCATGTTAGCTCATGAATATCATAAGTCTCCATATTGATCAGTTACTTTTTTAATTATTGCTATTGACATTCTTTTTGTTCATAAAAAACTTTATTATAGAGCACTATAAAGACCATTTTATTAGATTATTTCTATTTGATTTGATTTTAACAAAATATATCAGTTATATAAAATATTATAATTTCAAAAAATAAATAAATACAAAATAATTGAACAAATAAACAATTTTTCTTATTTATCTCTAATTTCAATTACTATGCAAAACACTCATTAAAATTATTTTGAAAAGTAATAGGATAATGCGAAATTAATAAAAATTGTTACACGTATTAATTTAGATTATTAGTACAATATTTTTATAAAAGTAGTATAAAAAATAGTTGGAAATAAATTTATAAAAGATTATAATTTCAATAAATAAATAAATATAACAAATTATTTAGTTTTTAAAAAAAGAATAGGATAATGAGAAAGTAATAAAAATTGTTACATATCAAATAATTAATTCAAATTTCTATTCATGTATTTAATTTGTGGAGGATAAATTTTATTTTATATTTAATAATTAAGAGAAGTAGGTAAAGTTTCAATAGAAATATGAAGTTTTCTTAGAGGTGCCACATCATCAAAATGAAGGCCTATGAGCAACTCAAGCTTCCCTTTATATGTAAAAGATAAAAGATGTGCACTCATTTGCTAACTTAGACCCACTTAATTATAAATATATGCAACCTAAATAAACAACCTAGAAAATCAAAAAAGGACAAACAATTTATTTTCTAATTATTTATGGAATATTTTCTAATTTTATTTAAGCAAACAATATATTTTCTAATTTATTTAAACATATGTTATTTGTGGTTATAAACATGAAAACTCATGTACCAAAAAGAAAACCAGAATATATATTCATATTCATGGCTTAATTAAAATCATTGATTCATGTGAACTACAATTTTATTTTTTCATATTTCAATTTTCTTTTTTATACATGTTCCAGATTTTTTTAAATTCACGTAAGGCTTGACTATAAATAAGAAAACAAGCGTGATAATATTGGTTTAAAAAAAAAATGATGAAATAGGTTTAAAAAAAAGATAAAACGATGCTTTTCCTTCAGGTTAATTTTGTTGATTGATTATATGTGTTTGGTAGAATTAATGTGATTGATTATATGTTACAGTTTGATGTTAAAGTTTGTTAATTTTAAGAAATTGTGTTTGGATTTTGTCTTTTTTTTTTATTTCCTAGGTTGTTTATTTAGGTTGCAAATATTTATCATTAAGTGGATCTAAGTTAGCAAGTGGGTATTAAATAATTTAATGAAACTTACTAAACGATCTTTTTGACTAGTTTTGAATAATAAATATGAATGGTTTTTTGTCCAAAGTGAAAAGGTGCACCTTACTAACTTAGAACTTTATGTTTTTAGGTGGGTCTAAGTTAGCAAACCCCATATATATATATATATATATATATATATATATATATATATATATATAAAGAAAACTAGTTGGAATGTCAATCTAGATGAAATGCCCAAATTTTTCTTTGAGGCTCTTTTCTCCCGTAGTTTATCAGACATCATTGAAAAGAAAAAACAAACTAAAACCCCTTATATACTAAAGAAAGTCAACTTATAGAGGTTTCTTATGATGTATTTAAGGCAAAATACATTATTTTTCAAACAACATCTTTCCCATCCAATTTTTACATGCAATTCAAAAAAAAAAAGAAGCTTTTCAAGTATTCATAATATCCATTATAATAAAACTTTGTGCATAACTTTCTATTATTGAAAAGAGTTTCAGTCATATTATTCTAAGCATATATAAGTATATGGATTGTGATCAAAAGGAAGAGAAGATCAATTTTCGGTATTGGAATTGATTCGAGAACAAGAAAACATCATTTTCATATTTGTTCAAGACTTATATTCGATCACCAAGTGTGTGGTGACTTGTTTTTGCAATAGAAAGTGGTGTGCTTTCTGATTTACGTGAGAATCATCATAGTGAAGGATGGTTTGTGAAAATGTCCTTTGAATTTAATTAATTCAAAGTCCACCGTATATAGGTTTGGTGTGTGTGTTAGAAGATTATAGGAGAGTCTTGATGTGAGACTTGAACAAAGATCTAACCTAGTGGATAATCTTCCAAGGTGCAGAAGGACAATGTACCCTTATGTTAAAAGGGAAACCAATATAAATTTTTGTGACATTTCTTCTCTCCCCTACTCTATTTTTCTGCATAACATTCATACATTCATCATAGAATTTCTAAAAAATAAAAAAAAATCATAACATCTCTAAAATAACAAAAAAAAAAAAAAGGTCTAACAACCTAATTTACTCCGTCTCTTAAATTGCACTCTAAACTTACACAAACAAGTTACAAGTCTATTTGTAAAAGATGATATATAAGTTTGGGGTGGTTTTTTCATAATGACAAGATTACTCCTACTTAAAATAACACAATAGTAACTACACAATTTACTTTCTCCACTAACAACTGATGAATGTAATCCATGTTTCATATGTTTAGCTTGCAAATTAGAAACATAAGCATTGTAACTGTCATTTGAAATTGTCAAATGCAGTGGCTCTAGCTCAGCGAGATGCTGCTGGCTTAGAGAGCTAGCTGCTTGTTCAAGTTTTCTGTTTTGCAGTTAGTCAGTTAGTTAGGGAAGTTAATTTTGTTTTGTCTTAGGTAGTTAATTCAGTTACTTCTAGAGAAAGTAACCACTCATTGTATATAACTACTTTTGCCCCAAGTGGATGAATGCAATTCTCACTTTTCCCTTTACTCTCTCATTCAACTACAAAGTTCAAAACTTCATCTCTCTCAAATTGCTCCAACAACAACCTCTCTTTTTAAGCGCGTAAGTTAAACACAGACAGACAGACGCGTGTCTGACCAGCTAGTATAAAAAAAGACAAAAAAATTATAACTAGATAAATTTATTCTTCTGACACTTTTACTAACTACACTAATCACAAAGAGAATTTGACAGAATTGTTTTTTTTCTTTTTTTTTTAGCCCCTAAATTTTTTTTGGCTACCTACACCACTTTGCATTGAGTGTTTTTTTTTAGGTTATCGTAATATATAATTTTAGCAGTTGTTAATCGAAGGTCTGATTATATAAACACTTACCACTTAAATACAAAGTGTGTAAAGTGTGTTAAATATTTTGTTGCAGTCTTTTTATGAAATGCAAAACATTAAAAAAAAAATTGTTTTATTTGTGATTAAAGAGGACTAACATCCCACTATACTACTTGATAAAAAAACAAATAGGACTAACACACTTAAACATTATTTTACTATAAACCGACATATAACACTATTTTTTTTTGGATTAAACCGACATGCATGTAACACATTAAACATGCACTGAGTTGGCCTCTTTTTTTTTTTGAAAAGAGTTTCAATTTCTTTTTATGAAATGCAAAATTGCAAATGTTTCTTTGTGATGATGATAGTAATAAACTGTTTATAAAAAAATAAAGACCTAAAGTCTTTATTTAAAGGTCTTTATTTAAATATTTCCCTGAGTTTCACCTGTGAATCTGTGATGCCGCAATCCAAGAATCTTTTTCTTTGACGGGACATAAAATATTTAATAATTAACTAGCAAAGTGATTGAAAAAGAATTTATATTTTATTGTATTTAAAATTAAAACGAGGAGCATTTTTCTAGTTTTTTTTTATAATAAAAAAATTGAATTATAAAGAGTACAAGGCGTACTCAGCCCTTACAATTCATAAACACCTTTAGATGCTACGAAGGTAAGTTAAAGGATTATTACACCAATCAACATAACCATAAGAGGAATTAGTCTCAATTCTACCTAGAAACCAAAATCACGAAATATACTTAATTTGATCAACGATTACAAGTAAATTCGGCGAAGCATCTCTAAAAATAGTATTATTCCGAAGACGCCAAATACACCATGTTGTTGCTAGCCAAATCAAATGTCTCATCTTGGCCCATTTCTTACCTTTCACCAAATTGCCAAACTGATTGAAATGACCGCATGTATTTTCAAAATTCATATCGTCCACTTGCATCAAATGGAAAATTTTCCTCCACACTTACTGAGAGAATCGACAATTAAACAATACATGATGAATGTCTTCAACCTCTCTACATCAAAAAGCACATGAGAGTTCATGTGGGTTAGTTATAACTCCCCTGGTTGCTAATGTCGCACGCGTTGGCAAGCTTGATAACAAAAGCCTCCATCCAACACTCAGTTTTTTTTTGGAATTTTGGTTCACTCCATTTACCACTCTTCCATTTATTTTCCATTTAAGAGAGATAGACACTTATATCGACACGACTATCTCTGTGAGGGATGTGGTAACCCCCTCGGGAGATTGGGATCATAATTTTCTTACTTCTAACTTACCACTTACCTTTGCTTTTCAGGTTCTAGCTCTTCCTACACCTAAGAATACTGATGGAAAGGACAATATTGGTTGGGGAGGAACCAACACTAGAAACTTCACAGTTCAAAGTGCCTATGAATCTCAAAATAATAGAGCTCAACTCATCGAGGGTAATTATTCACTTGATATGTCCCCTATATATATTGGTAATTATTCACGAAGAAAGGTTATCATCGTGTCGTTTATAAGAAGATCACGAACGTCTTCCGAAGGAGAAGCATGAGTCAAGAAATTGGCATCTGATGAGGCTCCAAGTTTATATTAGCGAATAAATTTTCCCATTAATTCCCTCTAAGAGTGTGATAAAGAGAAAAATTGGTTCGAAAGAGTAGCTCTTTTATATCTCGGATAAACACATTAGGAATAATATGGTACTTAATATGGGGACCTTTGATGTAGTCGGGTGACACGGTGTAAAGAGTCAGAGTAGCAAATAAATTCATCAATACTCATGTCTTTGGCCAGCAAGTAGATAACATACAGTTTAACGAACAAAATGTCAGGTGACGCTTGAATGAAGCCCGAGAAGCATGCAAGATAGTGACTGAATATGTTTCTAATAATACCACCAAATTCATATCGAAACGGGAGAATCGAGACAACTTTCATCCACATTAAGAATGACACAAGAATAATTATTGTGGTTTCACGTGATATATCTTTCAACTAACCCTTCGTTAGAAGCAGGAAAAAAAAACAGTTTCTGAAGATTTGGACCATAGCATGGATGCTAAAGGAAATCCGGCTTAAGAATCAAACATCATCTTTCAGACACATCACACGTTTGATTATGTAAGTGTGATAAAATAAAATGACTAAATATTTGTAATTATTGTTGGGAAGGATAAACACAAAACACACCTAATATAAGGTCGGCGGATGATTGATTATCCCTGGATCAGACTTTTCCCACACTATAATAACAATAGTAATAACAATAATAACAATAGAGTAATAACAATATCTTCAACTAAATGAATGAGAAACAAAAAATGATTGTTACAATTTTCACCAACACAAATGGTGGTTAAACTCTCTTTTGGTTTATCTCTCAAAAGGATTACTTCACACTCCGATGATATGAGAATTGAAAACATAATGAACAATATATAGTGATTACATGCATGCAATACACGGCTATAACAAAAGCGGAAATTTAATTCTCTTTCTTGCTTCCACTAATTCACCAACAATTTCTCTTGTTATTTCAATTCCATTATCTATAAATTTATTGTTTCTCCTTCTTTATCTCCAACTAAAGAGGAATACCTTTCAATCTGCCCCTTCTGATTTAGGTGGAGGGCTCCAACAGTCCAACAACTTTCCTGCAGAACTCGTACTTGTATCTGGGTTGTGAGTTATTTTCCTCAGTCTTCAATTTGTAGACCCATTTATTTTTTAGTGCTCTTTTACCTTTCAGTAAAGCTACCAACTTATATGTTAGATTTGTCAAATAACCGATTATCCCAAAAGCTTAAGCTGTTAGGAAGAGCTACATCAATGGTTTTATATTATTTCTAACACGCCCCCTCACGCAAGAGCCCACTTGGGCTTGAAGCGTGGATAATGCATTGGTCCACCTACCATATGCTTAAATTCCACTTTTAATTAGAAAGTGAGGGGAGCGGGGATCGAACTCTAGACCACTTAGTCATAGAGGCTCTGATACCATGTCAAATAACCGATTATCCCAAAAGTTTAAGCTGTTAGGAAGAGCTACATCAATGGTTTTATATTATTTCTAACAAGATTCCCATGCAAGAATTGCATTTCTTCTTGCATGGCTTTCAACCATTCTTCTTTATGGTTATCTACCATAGCTTCTTCAAAACACTCTGGTTCTCCCCCATCAGTAAGTAACACAAATTTCGTTTCAGGATATTTGGTTTGCGGTTTAGGTATCCTAGATGACCTTCTTAATTGGGGAACTTGTTCTTCATCCTCAGAGTCTTCAATCATGTCTTCATTATGATTGTAGCTTCCATTACCATATGTTACTTTCTTCAGTTAGACCATTATCAATTGGAGGTTCATTTTCTGCTTCTCCAATATCTTCTATTTCATTTCTCCCGTAATGCTCTAGAGGAGGAATTGAATCCAAGTTGACTGGATGTTCTCTAGAAATAACAGGCTTAACTACCTTTTGAATATCTTCAATATTCTGGTCTTCAAAGAAGACAACATCTCTGCTTCTAATAATCTTCTTCTCTACAGGATCCCATAACCGATACCCGAATTTTTCATTTCCATATCCCAAGAAGATGCACTCCTTCTACTTTGAGTCGAGTTTTGATCTCTCGTCTTATGGAAATGAACAAACGCTCTACAACCGAACACCTTCAAGTGATTGTAGGATACATCTTTACCTGTCCAAAACCTATTTGGAACATCATCATTCAATGGAGCTGATGGGGATAAGTTGATTAAATCAATTGCTGTCATCAGTGTCTCACCCCAAAAATTATTTGGTAACTTAGCATAAGATAACATTATTCTCACTCTTTCAACAATAGTTCTGTTCATTCTCTCAGCCATTCCATTGTGCTGAGGCGTCTTCGGAACAAATCTTTCATGCTTGATTCCATTACTAATACAATAACGTTTGAAATCTCCCATAAATTCTCCTCCGTTGTCAGTATGAACACATTTTAACTTCTTGCCAGTTTCTCTCTCAACATTAGCATGAAACTATTTGAATACAACAAACACCTGATCTTTTGTTTTGAGGGCATAAGCCCAAACCTTTTTGGAGTGATCATCAATAAACGTGACAAAATACCTTGCACCTCCAAGAGTACTAGTGGTCATTGGACCACAAACATCAGAATGCACCAAATCCAAAATATTTGGTTTTCTATGTGGGGCCTTATATTGAAATGAAGCTCTATGTTGCTTTCCAGCCAAGCAATGTGTGCATGGCTTAAGTGACATTTCTAATCCTTTCACACCGGCTAAAATACCTCTTTTGGCTAGGATTTGAAGTCCCTTCTCACTCATATGTCCGAGCCGTTTATGCCATAGCTCGACCGAGGAGTCTTCTCCGAGAGCATTAACACCCATTATTGACTTTCACTTCTATCACATAAAGGGTGTTTACTTTCTTGCCTCGGGCTATTACCAAGGAACTTTTTGACAACTTCCATTTCCTATCTCCAAACACACTTGTATAACCTTCTTCGTCTAGAAGTCCTGTTGATATTAGATTTAGACGCATGTCAGGAACATGTCTCACATCTTTCAACGTTAGACGACAATTAGTGTTTGTTTCTAGGCAAACATCTCCTTTGCCCACAATCTTGGATCTATCATCATTCCCCATCTTCACAAAACCAAAATCACCGCTTGTATAGGAAGAAAAGAAATCTCTTTGTGAGGTTACATGGAATGATGCACCAGAATCCACGACCCAACACGTATCTTGTAATGTCAAGTTAACATGATCATCATCACCAACGAAGATTACCTCATTGCCTTGAAAAATGGTAGCGACTATGTTTCTCGCATCACCATTTTCTTGTTGCTCTCTCTTTTGAGCTTTCTATATTCTCTCTTCATGTGACCTTTCTCGTGACAATAAAAAAATTAAACGTCTTTTCTTGCCCATGACTTACCCTTGAACTTATCTCCAGTGTCGAAATTCTTGTGGATACTTCTTCCACGATACTCAGTGACAAGCGCCTCAGACTCTGACGGGATTCCTTGTTCCTTCCGCCAAGCTTCTTCAATGAGTCTGCTATCTTTTACTATGTCCAATGTTAGAACACCTTGTGGTGCCGAGTTACTCAATGAAACCACAAGCGTGTCCCAATTGTTTGGCAAGGAACTTAATAATAACAATGCTTGTAATTCATCTTCAAGCACCATCTTTATATTGGTGAGTTGATTTATCAATCTTTGAAAATCACTCAAGTGTTCAGAAACACTTCGAGTTTCTCTATACTTGAGGTTCACCAATCTCCGAATAATAGAGGCTTTATTCTGGGTTGTCTTTCTCTCGTACAAAGCTTCTAATTTCATCCATAATGTGTACGCAACTGTTTCTTGCGCAACATGATGAAAGACGCTTTGATTGATCCATTGTCGAATTTGTCCGACAGTTTTCCTGTTCATGACATTCCAGTCATCATCAGACTTTCCGGTAGGCTTCGTTCCTTTATTTTGCAAAGGTTGATACAAATCCTTGCAATAGAGGATGTCTCCATTCTGGGTTTCCAAATGGAGTAGTTTGAAGAGGTTAACTTGATCATCGTCGACGATCCCGTCGAAGTTGACTCATCCATTGTTATGAAGAAAATATGTGGTGAGCCGAAGCGATCTGATACCACTTGTTGGGAAAGAACACAAAACACACCTAATACAAGGTCGGCGGATGATTGATTATCCTTGGATCAAATTTTCCCCACACTATAATAACAATAGAGTAATAACAATATCTTCAACTAAATGAATGAGATACAAAAAATGATTGTTACAATTCTCACCAACACAAATGGTGGTTAAACTCTCTTTTGGTTTATCTCTCAAAAGGATTACTTCACACTCCGGTGATATTAGAATTGAAAACATAATGAACAATATATAGTGATTCCATGCATGCAATACACGGCTATAACAAAAGCGGAAATTTCTCTTTCTTACTTCCACTAATTCACCAACAATTTCTCTTGTTCTTTCAATTCCATTTTCTATAAATTTATTGTTTCTCCTTCTTTATCTCTCCAACTAAAGAGGAATACCTTTCAATTATGTCAATATTTTTCGTTTTTATAATAACAAGTTTGATTTCAATTAATAAAAATATATGATCATAATTATCAAAAAATAAAATAAAATAGGGATAAATATGTTTTTAGTCCCTACATTTTGTGAAATTGTTAAGAATGGTCCCTACATTTTAAAAATGGTAAAAAAAAAACCTATAAAATTTTTAGCTATCAAGATTAGTTCATGCGTTTATTCTTTAGGGACCATTCTTGACAGTTTCGCAAAATGTAGGGACTAAAAACATTAAAAGGTAGAGACTATTCTTGACAATTTTCTAAAATATAGGGACTAAAAACATTAAAAGGTAGAGACTATTCTTGACAATTTTCTAAAATATACGGACTAAAAATATTAAAAAGTAAGGACTATTCTTGACAATTTTGCAAAATGTATGGACTATTCTCTACGGATTGGACTAATCTTGATAGTGCAAAATATTATAGGATTTTTTTTGACCATTTTTAAAATGCAGGGACCATTCTTAACAATTTCGCAAAATATAGGGACTAAAAACATATTTAACCCAATAAAATATAATCATAAATGATCGAGTTATTATAAGAGTGAATAAGAGGTACAAAAAATGTAAGCTAAATGGGTTACAATAACACTGAATAAAATATTGAAGCTCAATTTTCTTTCCTTCTTACAAATAAATCACACGTGATAATATCTTTTATAATTATATGTATCCCTTCTTAGTTGGGGACATCACCGATAAATTAAGGAGTTGCCAATAGGGGATAATTGGATCGGTTTGGATCGATTTTGAGTGAATTTAATGTCCGAATCAATGAATTTTCGATTGGTTTGGTTTGATTTTTATGTTTTTTAAAAATCAATCCGAACCAAACTCATTGGTTTGGTTCGATACTTTAATCGGTTTTACATTGCTTTTTTTTCTCTCGATGTATTCCATGCTATTTTTTTCTCCTGATATATTATTTTCCTATAAGTTCATCAAATACAAAATATAATTCATCAGATAAATTCATCAAATGCAAAAATACAATTCTTTTCTCATGAGTTCATCAAATAAATAATACAAACATATTGAAATTAAGTTCATAAGTTTTTCAAATACAAAATACAACCATATTGAAATTAAGTTCATAAGTTCTTCAAGTAATAAAGTAGAACAAAAATAAAACTTCAAGTCTATTCCCACTTGAATCGCTTACAAAAATCATGAAAATCATAAATCACAAACAGAGTAGCGCTTAAGAATGAGGTGAGAGCAACAAAAATCAGTAAATCGAAACAGAGTAAAGTTTGAGAGTAAATTGAAACAAAAATTAGTACCTGTGAGTCTGAGGATGAGGTGAGAGCAGCAAAAATCAATAAATCGAAACAAAAGTCATAAATCACAAATAAAGTATGAGGTCAGAGCATCTTGAGGTTGTTTGCGGCTGTAAGGGAGAGTCTGAGAGTTTCTAAGTAAGGGTTTGTATTGTGATGTTGAGTGAGCAAGATTTTTTTTTTTACAAGTAGTTGAACATGTTTTATTTTTTAATAGATGTAGATTTTCTAAAAAAAATATTAGCTTAATAATATATATATATTTATTGGTTTGGTTGGGTTTGTCCATTAGATCTTAAAACTGGAACCGAGAACCGACCCAAACCACATCGGTTTTCAATTGGTTTGGATCGATTTTTTATCCGAACCATAAAAATCGATTTTGGATTGATTTGGATCGTCGGTTTAATTGGACTTTTCTGATCTGCCCCCTTGCCACGAAAAATTAACCACTTTGGAGGGGGGAGGGGGTGTGTTGGTAGAGAGATGTTTGGATTGATTTATTTTTCGATTTTTGTAGAATAATGTTTTCAACTAAATAAGTTTTTGCACATTATTTATAAGTTTGTGAATGTAGTTTATGAGGTGAGAACTTATTAATTAATATAAAAACTTATTTATTTGCATGAATAATTTTTCATAAATTTAAAAATAAAACAATTCAAACAAGTCCTTACATAACCATTTATTCACACATACATCGAAGGATCATATTTACTTCATGTGAAATTTTGGACAACTGCATGGTGCAAATTTTAATCAAATAGCCTCATATGACGTGGAGTTACTTATGATAAGTACTACCATGGATGCAATTAACGTTTACGTCATGACCACACGATTTCATGGAGTTGTTTGCTATTTCGACAATTTTAGAGTTATCATTTGACGATTTTTAAAATTTTAGAGAGCATTTAGCTATTTACTCTACAATAATTGTACTTAACCATAAACCAATAAGATTTCAACACATACCTATTATTAGTCAATGTAAAATAAGGTTGACAAATGTGTACCTCCCTTATAAAAATAAGTTGTTTACGTAGATTGTTGATTTTATTAATTCTTTATTTACTCCACAAGGATTCATTTGTTTATGTACTACTATTATTCTGTCAGAAAAAACTGTTTATTATTATTTAGAAATAAATAAATAAATAAATCTTTTAAAGAGACATACAATGACCCACCTCTCCTCTCAAACAATATATAAATGCATACTATGTCATACTTTTAAGCTCATCTTCCTCGAAACTACTACTCATTCGTTCCTCAGCTCCTTAATCCCAAAGGACTCTATTTTTGGTAGTTGTCGTTTTCTTTTTCTTTTGAATCTTTTTCTTTGTACTTTTTCCAACCTAGCTAGCTTTAATTTAAATACTTTATACTACTATATATATAAAGAAAAGAAAATGGATACCAAGGTTCTTTCTTCTGGAATCATTTATTCAAAAATACCCGAAAGCTATATCCGACCCGAATCCGATAGACCTTGTCTTTCTCAAGTTTCTCAGTTCGAAAATGTTCCTATCATTGATTTGGGTTCTCAAAATAGAACACAAATTGTCAAGCAAATTGGTGAAGCATGCAGCTCCTATGGTTTTTTCCAGGTCCACCACCATTTTTCATTATAACTTTATAATTTATAATTCATCATTTTAGTTAAATCCAATTTAATTTGTCACTACTAGTTTGAGCTTAAGGTGAAAGAAGTTAAGGAATAAATCATCGGGATTAAGTCCGGACGACGTAAAAAAAGAAATTAACATTAACAAGTAATTTTACACTCAATTTGATTTGTCACTGATTTGTCACGCTCAATACTAATTCTAGTACACGTGTGTGTGAGTGTTGTAAACTTTGAAGTACCGAATTTGATACCAACTAGGAAAAAATGAACATGCAATTTTGGTAGTTAGGTGACATCCTGACGACAAAAACTAGAAGATTGTGCAACTTTTTGTTATAATATGTTAATGTGTATAGTTATTGAATTAATTTTAAATTAGGGAAGTTAATTATATTGTTAATTAATTGGACAGGTAATTAATCACGGGGTGTGTCTAGAAGCATTGAAAAACACGGCAGAAGTGGCATCAGATTTTTTCAAGTTGCCAGTTGAGGAGAAGCTGAAATTGTATTCAGATGATCCCACAAAGACAATGAGATTATCTACAAGTTTTAATGTGAACAAAGAAGAAGTGCATAATTGGAGAGATTATCTTAGACTTCATTGTTATCCTTTGGATAATTATGTGCCTGAATGGCCTTCTAATCCTCCTTCATTCAAGTAAGTCCTCTATGACTCTATCTTCATTTTTCTTGTCTTCTCTCTCTCTCACACACATGTACTGTTGTCAGTGACAAGTCTCGCTGACTTGTTCTTATCATCACTGTGTGACATGTTTTATACATGTGATGATGTATTCATTTGATGTCATTCTCTTGTTTATAAAGGAGTAAATTGTCATTATATAAAAATAAATACTCCGTAAATAGGAATAAATTGTGATACAATATACAGATTGCATTTTTTTACTTTATAAATATAAACAACAAATTGCTTTTACATTTATTGCATACTAACTAATATATTTAATAAATATTATAAGTTAGATATATTAAGTGTTTAATGAATCTAAAAAATATTTATTTTGTATTAATAGGATAAAGTAAAAATTGTGCATTAAGATAGATGTAGTGGTTAACCGTGACACTTATTTCAAGACGGAAAAAGTAAGTTGTAAATTTCATATCAGTATATGTAACATGTGACCATTATTATAAGTAGATATTAATATTTTAGATTTATTAAGCAACTAATATATTTGGACATAATAAATTGATTAAAATGATAAATATTTAAATTTCTTAGATAAATTGTAAACTTTGTATTTGTATATGTAATATCATAAAAATTATTGTACTTCTTCTAATCTTATTATAAACAAATATACATTCCTGACCAAATAAATAAATATACATATCATATATTTTAATATTTATTAAATAACCAGTGCATTTGATTATAATTACTGATATAATTCATCCATGAACAAAAATTATATTTTTTATTGAATAAAATTGAGAAGTGAATATCTCCGTGAGCTTAACTCAGTTGATAGGGATATCGTATTATATGTGCAGGAGTTCGGGTTCGAACCCGAAACACTCCATTTATTCACCTTTAAGGTGAATTTCCTAGCCACTAACCTACTTGACCAAAACAAAATTGAGAAGTGGATATTTACTTCCGGATGGTGTATTAAAATGACATACTCCATCCCAAAATATAAGACCTCGTTTGATTGCTGCATATATGCCAACGCACAATTTTGATCACTATTATTTTTAATTCTTTATTAGTAAAAATTTGATATTTTGAAAATACTCCTCTAATATTTATATATTATTAAAAAAATATAGTCAAAACAAGATAAATGAATAATGTTATTTATTCAAAATAGTTCTTATAAAATAGAATAGAGACAATATATCGGAGACTCTTCCGGAAAAACGTTGATAAAAAAAATGACATATATATGTCGTGGGATGTGTGAGATTAGCCGTGACATCACTAAATATTTACGTGTTGACGTAAGCTCCTTATATGATTAATTAATTAATTAATAATGTATTTTCCTAAAGAAACATGGGGCCCGGGATCTGATTTCCTTTATGATTTAAAAATTGTTACCAAGTCAGACGTGAGTATTAGGAGTACACGTTATTATCTGCAAAATCACTAAAAATAAGGAAACCTGTCAACTTCATGGCTTGGCCACAGCCCACATGTTAATGGGCCTAAACACATCAACACTAAATAGTCCTTTCACATAAGCCAAAAGAAAGTTGAAATTTTCTTTTGTATTCCTACTTACTTTCTTACATGTCCTATAAATTTATAAAAATACCCTTGTTTATTTTTAGTTAGCGGATATTTTTTAAAAATATCCTATCAGATTTTTTTTTATAATATTTACTACTTTAGTAACTGATGACATTTTTAAAAAAATTTCAGTTTTATAACGTCCGCTACTTAAATAGCATAAGGATAAAAATAAAAATGCATAGAGCGCATGCACGAGAAGCAAGTAGGACGGCGAATGAAGATTTCAGAAAAGTTTTTCAATCTCAAATTGGCTCTAATGCTCAACTGTGTCATTTTCTTTGATACAAGAAAGTAATATCATCAGATGCTCTAAGTAACAATGTGTATTTTTCTTTAGGAAATAATATACTCCCTCATATAGAGATAGCAAGTTATATGGCAAATGGCACACAAATTAAAAAATATAATTAGCTTTTTAAAAATTACTACAACTTTACAAAATTATATCTTATTTATGTATGAAAAAGTGTGATTAAACTAACAATAGATTGATCCATCCAAGTGTTAAAAGGAACTTGTGCCTAGTTCTCGTCAGTTCGATTTCCAACTCTTATGTATGAAAAAAAAAAAAATAGTTGGAAGAGGAGAACTCTCTTGGTATGTTCGACAAATTCTCCAAAGAAAATCAGTCACTACTAAACGGTGGTAGAAATTTGCTTTGTATATATTTAATGTATAATTAAAAAAACAAAATAAATATTACCCTATAAAAAGAAAGAAAAATAATTTGAGATAATATGTTTTAACTAAAATAATTTATATTGCATAAAAGGGAATATTTATACTTGTCAAGAAAAACAAAGTATTATAAGAAAAAAGAAGAAAAACTAACAAATATGTGTAGCCTAAAGTTTGGATGTTGACTAGCAAAATGTATACTCAATTCCCAATAACTATGATTTTAGTAAAAATGTTTATTGGTATGTTTTCAATTATTTGTCTTTGTCCGAAGTAATAAAAAATATTCCCTCCGTCCCATTTTATTGCCACATTTGCAAAAAAAAATTGTCCCATAATACTTGATCCATTTTAATTTTTTATGTTATTTTTACATTTCTACCCCTTATAAATGCTTGCCTCTTCACTTTTTCACCACCTTTTGCCTCTTCACTTTCTCACCATATAACAAGGGTAATTTGGTAAAATTAATATTATCTTTCATTCATTTATGCACTTTTCTTAATATGTGTGAAATGGTCAAATGTGGCAATGAAAATGGGACGGAGGGAGTACTTATGTGTTGATTTAGCTTGTTAGTCATTAAAAAATATTTGAAAACCATAAACAAGTCCCCACCATTAATTTATGTTTTGGTAGATTGTTAAATTTGAGGTTTTTAGGTGAAAGAATGGAAGAAAATAATAAGAAACAAGAATATTATTAACAATGACCTAAAATAATATGTTTACATTATTTACATAATAGAATGATTATCTTGGTATTTATAACCAAGTGAATAAATTTAAATCTAACCTAAATCTCTTGAAAATAGGGCTAAATAAACAAACCTAATCACAAAAATATATTCTCAATAACCTAGTATTTTCTATTTTATATTCTAGATGATGAATTAACAAGGTCCAACATAATTGAAAAGTGTAGCATGATAATTTATTTGGTGATGGCAGGGAAACAGTGGCTAACTACTGCAAAGAAGTTAGGGAACTGGGATTGAGAATAGAAGAATACATATCAGAGAGTTTGGGCTTAGAAAAAGATTACTTAAAGAATGCTTTGGGAGAACAAGGGCAACATATGGCAGTGAATTATTATCCACCATGTCCACAACCAGAACTTACTTATGGATTGCCAGGGCATACAGACCCAAATGCACTTACAATTCTACTTCAAGATCTTCATGTTGCTGGCCTCCAAGTTCTTAAAGATGGTAAATGGCTTGCAGTTAATCCTCACCCTGATGCTTTTGTTATTAACATTGGTGATCAACTACAGGTATGTGATAAACTACTCATTATGAGTTTATGACATACTGAATGAAATAAAATATATGTGCAACTTTAATCTTGTAACTAAATTTAGGAGCATTGTAATCAAGATATTGGACTTAAGTTGTTAATGAACTTCTCTTAGGACGAATCTTCGGGAGAACCCAAGTTTGATTTCGGGTGAAAATAGTTCTTGGTTAGACTTTACTTGTCTAGCAGTCGAACTCTGAATTACCAGGGTTAATACAAAAAATAATAATTTTTTTTTAGGAGCATTGTCTAATATGACAATCCATCTAGAAAGAGGTCCCCATTCATTTGTCCCTTAATGTGGTGGACCTAGATCGCTGCACCTGGAGAACGTTCACACAATTTCACACTACATGTGATATGGGCAGTTGATTTGATATTGAACGATTCCAACTACATTGACCAACTTAACTTTGAACAATCATAATCATTGATTTGAGATAGACGGTCAAGATCTATTACCGAACTGCATAACTGAGACATGTAGCCGCTAATAATCCAGGTCTAGCTTAGCCATAGCCCTTGTCATCGTGAATGAAAGTTCAAATGTGTACTTTTAGACGACACAAAATTCACATTTTTTTTAATGCGTACATCAACTTTGATGTTCAGGGGTGTGGAAAGTTCCTCCCTTTTGATGTTTTGACAACTATAGGACTAGGAATTATCCTTAAGGTACACATGGCTAGGCTTATTAGGTTAAGCCCATATACTATTGGTTTCAAAGCCCGCATTTTATTTTTTAAGAGAGCTTCTTTTTGTGCCCCATGAGTTTTCTTGCGCACCCTCTGAAATTACCAAAATGTTCCTTCCGCTACTTGAGTAGCGAACGTTCGCTACTCAAGTAGCGGACGTGTAAAATCTTGAAAATTTTATGTTAGGGGGTATTTTTTGTCCTCAAATTTCTTATTTTTATAATGTCCGCTACTTAAATAGTTAAGTGTAAAATAGAAAACTATAAGGGCGCATGAGAAATACATGAGGCGCCAAAATAATTAGTCCATGAAACTATTTGCAATTTTAACATCTTTTATGTCATACATGGGTGATTGCAGGCTTTAAGTAATGGGCTTTACAAGAGTGTTTGGCACCGAGCTATTGTGAATGCTGATAAGCCAAGACTTTCTGTGGCTTCATTTCTCTGCCCAGGCACTGAGGCATTGATATGTCCTGCAAAGCCACTCACAGAAAATGGAACTGGAGCTGTATACAGAGGATTTACATATGCTGAATACTATAGCAAGTTTTGGAGTAGAGACTTGGACCAAGAACACTGTTTGGAATTTTTCAAGAACAACCAAACTTAAATATGCAATCGCCACAATATAAGTGTAATAAATGAGGGAATTATTTGACAAAATCAAGTTTTACTCTCTTTTTCTATCATATCTTTACTTCTATGAACCAGCTTATAATTTTCAATTCTTTATTGCTTTTGTTGTTTTTATTGTCAATGTATTTCCTTGTAGCAAATTGTAGTTTTTTTTTGTTGAAAATTGCAAATTGTAGTTTGTTACATAAATTTATGTCATACTCTCATCCATTTCACATAATTGAATAGTTGTGAGACTCAAATTGATTAGTTTCTTTATAAGAGTCATCTCTTTTATATATACTTTTTTTTTAAACAAAAGGCAAAGGTGCCCTTTTAAATTTATTTAAAATAAAAAGAAAGAGCAATTATATGAAGTGGGGGTGATTAGGTAAAAATCCATGGTAAACAGTTAAGAGTTTAACCACTATGTGTCTCGACAAAAATCTTACCAAAAACATTTAATGGGATAAAACTTTAATGAAGGAAATAAGAGTGCAGAACAAACAAAAGAATTAATCCTTGTAATACATCCACAAAAACGATAATCAAGAACACTTAACCTATTATGGTTAAATAAATCAGAGACACCAGAGGGGATAGAATAACACCAAATAAAACTGTTACTTTGGAGACCAAGCGAAGCAATTTTGTCAGCACAACGATTGCCTTTTATGAATATATGAGAAATATTGAATCGCTTGTTTTTAATTAACTCGGCACAATTCAACCATCTGTTTCTTAACCTCCAAGAAACAACTAACAAGACCGTGATTCTTAAATGTCATAGTAACCAGTTGAAAGTCTCTTTCCAACCAAAGAGAGTTTCAACCCTTTCTAAAACCTAACTCAATTGCAAGCATAGCCCAAATGAGCTCAACATAAAAAACAGTATATATGTTTAAATTTTGAGCAAAACAACCCACAATGATAGGTCTTTTATAATAATTCATTTAATCGATTTTTAGTTGTTCAAACCACTTCCACTTGATCACTAATAGTTTTCTTTTAAAAAATAAGATTGGTATAAAGTTCGAACACATATGGTACTAGTAAAGGTGGCAAACAAAGCCGGATGTGTAGGCTTTATTAGAGGTCAAAGTGGTGAGTGGCTTTTCCAAGTTTGTGGAGAGTTGCGGTGCTTTTGTGGTGGAGTTGTGGGGCGTGCTTGAAGGGTTGCACTTGCTCGTTTACGGTTGGTAAGTTTTTTGATATTTTTTACCCAAAAAACAGTTGATTAACAAAAGAGATGGAATTGAAGAGAAAACATAAAACTATAATCCACAATATGAAACAAAGTAATTTTATATAGGCAATATCACAATGAACTTTTACATTATTATTTTCCTACCGTATACAAGTGGAAATCACATAATGTTTGGGGAAATCATTAGTAAGTAGAAGCACAACCACAATCTCAATCTCAAAACTCAGATACAACATGCCAAAGAACTTAAACCTTCTTAAGAAATTCCATGATGTATGTGTTAAAAGCAGAACAATGGACTTTGAAACCTTGGAATCCAGCACCTTTGGCAAGATCTTCAAACTCTTTCTGTGTTCTCTCTTTCCCACCTGGATTATGAGCCAACATGATCACATCAATGTGAACCACACCTTTTGTTGCCAAACTTGTGTCTGGTGCCACTGGAAGAATGCATTCTGCCACAATCACTTTTCCATTGTCTGGAAGTGCCTCATAACAGTTTTTCAAAAATTTCAAGCAGTGCTCATCACTCCAATCATGACAAATCCACTACATATGTTTCAAAAAAGATATCATCATTAGCATATGCAATTAGGAAGAAAAAAATTAGTAACAAAATTTTGATAAGAAAAATGTTATTTTCACTAAATTTACAGGCGGAAAAATTAGTCACGACGTTTGTTTTTAGTCAATAATTTTATATAAATAAAAGGAACATGATTTGAAGTATATCGATCAAATGTAAAGGCTGAGTAGCTCAGTCATATGGATTGAGACACTGAAGGAGTATTAAAAATGAGGTTCAGGGGTTCAACCCTCCTGCTAACAAAATGTAAAGGCTAAAACTCGTACACGAAACAATGAAAGGGCTCAAGGAATTTACTAATCGAGTATAAAGAAAAAGGTACAAATTGTTAATTAGAGTAGGTGAGATAGTGAAGGGAATGAGATTATAAAATGTACCTTCATAAACACAGCATCAGCCTTTGGAACACTGACAAACATGTCTCCACCAACATGCTCCACTCCTATAAGAAACATCAATGTTTGTTGAATTATATTAATTGAAGCAATATTATTAAAACATGTAAAGTCTAGTAATTAACTAAGCAGGGTATTGTCTCTGTGTGCTTAGCTCAGTTGGTAGGGACATCGCATTATATATGCAGAGACCAGGGTTTGAACCCCGGACATCGCATTAAGCAGTGTATTTAAACTTAAGAGGAGAAAAAAAATACCTGGATAAGAAGGAGCATCTCCAATAACATGAGGTAAATCAAAATTAATGCCTTTAATAGTGGGATACTTAGAGACAATGGTGTTAATTACAGCTCCAGTTCCACCACCAACATCAACAAGAGATTTAAGGCCTTCAAAACCAGTGTAGGTTTCAAGAATTTTTTTCATTGTGATGGTAGAGTGATCAGACATTCCCTTGTTGAAAACTTTGTTAAACCTTGGATCAGTTCCATGGTATTCAAAGGCTGTCATTCCATAAGCTTTGTTGAATGGAATGCCTCCATCAAGGACAGCATCTTTTAGGTGGTACCTACAATGAGTAAGGACTAAGGATTACTATTTCTCATAGTAGTCAGAGAGAACACGGACAGGTTGACACCAATAGTAATTTGAGAAACTAACATAATTATATGTAACCATAAGTGTCAGTGTCGTGTCGGTGTCCGTCTTCATAGATTTGTGTGCAATTGGAAAGATGTTGATATCTTTTGCAATATAGAAAGTAGGTATATGTCAACAAAATTCAATGATTTGTAGTATACTTTAATCCTTTATTTGGAAGAACTTGTACAATTTTTGGTCAGAAGTCAATAATTGATTGCTCCTCAAGTTACTAAGATTTATATAAAAGTTGACAACTCTCAATATATATTATTATTACATACACCTCTCGAGATTAAAATCCTAACAACGTGTTTAATACATTTGGTTGTCCACTGATCATGTCACACCACTATTATTAATTAACTTTAGTGGAAAGCAATTTTTACATCAGAAATGTTATTTAAACATTAAAATGAGACATCTTAACAACATCAAGGGGAGTCACGTGTATATCATCGGTGAGTTCTTCAATACATTTGGTTAACTGACATTAACCAAATTTGATCTCCAACTCCTCAACTATTTGTTTACGAGAAATTTTATATGGGTGATTGTTTGCGAATGTTAAAGTTAAAACAAAGTTAAAAATAAATATTTTTTCAAGTTTGAAGGATTTTATGCCTACATCATCAAAGGGAGTCACATGTATATAACCGGGGAGTTCTTCAACACATTTGGTTAATGGGGCATTAACCGAATGTGTTGAAGAACTCACCGGTTATATACACGTGACTCCCTATTGATGTTGTAGAGATGTCCCCTTTTTTGATGTTTAAATAGCATTCCTCTTTTGACATAATGATATTGTTACTTTTTAATAGAAAATAAGAGTATAAGCTTTTTTTTTTGTCAAAAATTAAATTAGCTTTAAATAATTACACTTTTAGGGAGTATTTATCAAATAATTGTATTGATTAATCTCAATCATATGATTACTACTTGAAACAACTTTTTTCACGTAACCTCCATCCATTATTAAGATAATATTTGACACTCTCTTAATTGATAGTTACAATTTCATCTTTTAAGATAAATAAATTAGAGTACCGGGATTCAAACTTCAATCCAACATATTACATGGAATGTCCATACTAACTGAGTTACACTAATGTAAACAGTGGTCTTTTATTATCAATTAACAAAACCATCTACACTAAATAAAAACATGTTGAGATTTATCAAGTGTGAGAAGTTTCACATTGGTTGAAAGATTGAATAATTTATACTTGAGAGAACCCATAAACTTCAATGTCTTAAAGTTTTGCGTAAAAAATGTGATATTAGAGTCACTTATAAAATTACTCAATATCAAATATGTTGATAAAATCCACCGAGACTCCCGCTCTCGGTCCAACAAAAATAATATAGATATGTAGCAATCAAAATAGTAAGTTGGTTGAACTACTCGATCACTTACTTAGACATCCAAAATAGTGTTGAGTGTTGACAAACAAGTTGGACTAGTCCAATACGGAATTGTCTAACTGTTCATATTGGTATTGGAAGCTTTACCAAAAGAATAGTATTGTGGTTCACACTTCATTGGTGGTAGGTGAAATGAAATGGAGAGTTGGTCACCACTCAAATTGGGGGCCTCTCTTCCATTCATCCATTTCATAATTTGAGGCTTTCGTGACGTTAATGTTTGTGGACAAATGAGTGAGACAACCGTCGTCATTCTTACCATCTCTTTCCGTACTCTCTCGGTTTTTTTTAATTGTTCAGTTTCGTCAAATTTAGCGTTTCTAATTAACTGTTTATTTAGTGTTTTAAGGTTAAATTTGTCAATTATATCATTTGTCAATTACTCTTATCTTTTTCAATAAATCTAATTAATGATATATATTTGAAAACTAAATATTTTATTTTATTTTTTGGTACATAACATATTAAATATATTTTTAATTTTTTTTACATAATATATTAAATTTATTGGAAAGAAAAAGTGTGTGCAAAAAAAATTTGAATTTATTGAAATGCAGTAAGTTTGTTTGATTAAAAAAAAAACTATGGTATAATAGGAAGATAAAATGCAAAAATACACTTTCTTAATTTGTTGTTACTATTCTAAATGGACACTTATAAAAACCGGAGGGAGTATTTCTATATCAAAATCTTACAACACCTCATTAATGATAAGCAATTTTTTTTTAATTTGAATCATTTTTCGATTTGTGTGTGTCATCCTTAATTCACACGAGTTTATTGCTTTACAAATACCTTAATTTTTAACTTAAATAAATAAACATTTTTAATCAATTAAAAACTTATGAATAATAATTAGAACTAGATTCAGATATCTTAAGCAATGTCTCGAGTTTGTCTTATTGATGGAAAACAAAAATTGTTGGAAGAAGAGACACTGTTAGAGGTGGTCAATTTTGTTTACGAATAGAGATTAATTATCAACAAAATTAGTGGATACTTCAGATGAATATCATAGTTAAATAAAAACAAAAATAATCTATATGTAAACTTCCTGTATTGATACTTCAAACCAATATCACTTTCAATATTAAATAATTTTACAAGGGACTTATATAAAGTTTATGTATGTGCATATGGAAAAAAATGTCTACGATCTAATTAATAAGAGCAAGAACCGGTAACTATGTTACATTGTAGATTCTGGTCAAGAAAAAATGTTACTACATTATGAATTCAATTTCAATATATATATATTCCTTAAGGAATTTACAAATAATTGATCATCTTCCCTACTACATTTTTTTTATCTTTTCTGAATTTTTGTGTCTATAGCCTAGTACAATAATGGAGGCACATTCTAATTATTATTTTTGGACTACTTCTCACATTTTGTTGTCGGTGTTTTTCTATTTAAAGTGTGTGGTCCATCAAACTTATTAAAGTTGGAATGTGTGTTTAAAATTTACAGAACACTTCCCTTAAAAAAAGAATTTTATAGAACACATTGAAATATTCTAACCACTATGTAACATTCCATAAGTTTTTCAACATAAGATATTACATCACATTTAAGACTATCATTTAGGATAATGTCATAACACTAACATTTATAATTAAATTAATCATATATTTTCTTAAATTATTATCAATATCGACATGTTAGTATCAATATCGTGTATGATGTCTATGTTTATGCTTAATAGAGCAAAAGAAAAACAGGTTAAAAACAGAATATAAGAATGAGTAAAATACCAGCTTTCCATGAGTACTTTATCTTGATTCATGAGATTAAGAGCAGAAATAGAAACACCATCTTCATTCTTAACCAAATACTTAGCAACAGTAGCCAAACCATAGAGTCTCTGAACCTTTCCATCATCTAAAGTCTTTAAAGAACAAGTAAGAATATTATAACAAGCCAAAAGCCGCAAGATTCTATCTAACATAACTGGTGCATCAGGGTTAGTTGTTGGTAGCTGAGAAGCAATTTCAACGGGTGAAAGATGAGCACCAGGACCAGCTTTAGCAATGATTTCTAAAAGATCAAGTTCAAGAGCTGATTTTAAAACCATTGGAAGAACAGAAGCACTTGCTAGTTGCATAGCAAAGAGATTTGCTTCTTCATCGTTAACATGGGTTGGTGTTATTTGAGTTTCACCTGTTGAACCCATGGTTATGGTTGATGAAGTTTTTGTGAGATTGTAGTGAATGATTAGAAGAATGGGAATTTGAAGTGTGAGTGTGTATGTGACCTTAAGATTACAAAGTGGTTGCTATTATATAGAAACTTTATGAAATTGTTTGGTTGAGTTTGGTGTATGTAGGGTACCCATTTACAATTGGGACCCATTCAACAACCACAATTAGGACCCACAAAGAGAATTCTTGCATGTGTGGTAATATTAAATGTAATTCATAATTGTAATATAGGTACACACACTAAATATAATTCATAATTGGAAATTGAAAAGCACCACAAAAAGTAGTAATTGATATATTTAATACAAAAATTTATTCAAACACAATTATCAAATAAATATACGATAATTATACATTTTTTATTTTTTTAAATATTTTTTGCGTGTCTTGAATTGTATGCCTTAAATGAAAAGAAAGAAGATGTTGTATTTTTGTCTCATAAGTTGATGTTAATATAACACACCTCTATTTAATATTTAGTAAAAATTGGATCTCTCTAATGGTTATATTGTAGTAATTTTAGTTATTCATTATTTTTTTAAAGTGATTTTTGCTTTTTGTGATTTAACAAAGAGAGATGGATGACAAATTAATATATTAGATACAAGTGGTTAATAAGTTTTCTCTGACGAATCTTTTGGGAGAATTCGAGTTCGATTCTTAATGAAACAATTTTTTATAAGATTTTACTTACTTTGTGGCCAAATTCTAGATTATTGGAGCTCACTTCCCTCAAGAACCAAATGGTTAATACCAAAACAAAAACAAGAGATATGGACGGCTAAAAAGACATGAGAGGATCTATTTTCAATAATTGATTATTTAGTTTACCAATACATCTGATATTTAATAACATTAAAAAGGTAAATGTTATTAGGTCATGCTAATCAATTTTTTTTGGGACACTAATTAAACGTATAAAAAAAGAAAATTAAAGACAACATTTTTAAACAAAATTAAAGACAACATTGATGTTAGAATAATAAAATATTGAGATAATTTTAAGATATTAAATGTATAAGTATTGAGATAATTTTTTTTATTAATATATTTAACTAGAATATCTGAGACTCTCTCTACAAAAAAAAAGAATATCAGAGATACTTGTTAACATTAATCCTAATATTATTTATATATGAGATTGTTTGGTGTATATCAATTTGCTAACTTAAAAAAAACGGACAATTGATTTTAGGAGTGTTTTTTCTTTCTTCCTGTTTTCACCCCGTGACACAAGAAGTACTCGCATTTAGAAAGTGTTGTACACTTATAGGTGGCACAAGAAGTTATTTTGTAGTAGTATAGTTTTTGAATTGAGTAATAAGTACAAACATTTGTATCATATTTGATGCCTCATTTTTAAGCAAATTGAATAGACCTTGGTCACGGGTTGAGCTCAAGTAAACTTTGTTTACAAGCATACAAAATCATGTTGGTGTGAACAAAATACCGCGGTAAAATTGAATGCAGTTTTTGCACAATTTTAACCCGTAGAAGTCGATTATAAATCAAAAGTTTTAAATTAATACAATTATAAAATAATTATAAACGAGTTTGGCCAAACATTTTATACCAAACGATCTTAATGTAAAATAGTGTGCAATTTTATTGCAGGAAATCTCAATCTAAACAAATGTGTTTTTCTTTCCTCTTGAAAAGAAAATGGTACAAATATGGTAAAGAGGACTTTTCTTGTTCAAGTATTGAAAATGAGGCACCAAGGGCCTTGGGCAAGAGTCAGCTTTTGTGTCTACACTAACCTACTATTCATAGAAAAGTAGTATATTGTCATATTCAAAATTTCAAATTACAAATATTTGTAGAATTAATATCAATCACTCATAAATTAATAGGTCCCTAATCAAAATATTTGTTGAACTAGTCTAAACTCTAAAGTGTATGCCGATAGAAATAATACACCGACAACTAATGAAATCGGGTATCAAATGTTGGGATTATGAAAAAATTAATTGTCTATTTTTAGGGGATGTTGCAAAAGCAATACTAGCTATCCCATTATTAGATGTGATTCAAGAGGAAAAACTAATTTGAAATGAGGAAAAGATGGATTATATTCGGTTCCATCTGGATACGAAAATTGATGGAGGAGAAGAAAGGCATGGAAGAGCCGCAATTTGGAAAATCAAAGCTCCACCTAAGGCAAAACATTTGATGTGGTGTATTTGCAAAGGTTGTTTACCAACATGGATGTGTCTAAGAAATCATTATGTTCAATGCCAATCGGATTGCCCCTTATCCTCACATGTACCAGAAGATGAATGGCATTTGTTAGTGGAGTGTGAGGATAGTAAGGAAACTTGGCATGCCATGGGGTTGGATGATATCATAACACCTAGATTGTAATTTTTTTATAATATTAAAGAGTTGATATTTGATATTTGTTGTAAGAAAAAGCAAAGAAGTGGCTTGAACCTCTCGAGTAAAAAATTTGCATAACCTTTTCCATTTGGTGTTTGTCAAGCTCATTTGTTTTTCAAATGCCAAAAAGTTTTAAGTAAATTTTTTACTATATAAAAGGGTGCATTATAAGGTGAGAGTTCAATTAAGTCCCTCACCGGTGTACCACTAACCATTAGATTAAATCACCTCCACATGATTTCAATATTTGTTGTCACACTGAATTTTAGTCTCCCCTCTATGCTTCTCTCTCCATACATCCATTTTCATAATTTTCTTTCAGATTTTAACCTTTATTTTTCCATTCATCACACTTAAAATTATGGAGATGGAATTTTTTATTTTATTTTAATTAATTTATGAATTGGATTAAACCAAGGGGGTGATGATTGATGAATGAATCTTTTGGAGAGGGGAGATTATATTGTACTAAGAGCAAACTGTGATTCTTTGAAAACACCATTTTCCACTATTAATAATAACGCTATTTTTTTTTTTGCAACTGCTAATAATAAGAACAATAAGAGAAAATTAAAGGAAAATTCATGAGTGTCTTTAGATAATTTTCTTTGTCAAGCACTTGTTGATGGACATAAGAAAAAGCATGTTATTGGATCAACAACAGTAATGACGGTTATCACACTTTCAAATTTGAATACAATTTGTTAAATCTATGATTCATCTTGTTCTTTGGATGATGATATGTTTTGGCTCAAATTGAAAGTTCTGCGGTTTTAGATGCAGAATTTGCCCTTTTGCTTTTTGGTGATGATAGAGACAGAGATCAGGTATAGAGAGAGAATTCCACCAAAAAAAGGTATGGAGAGAGAAGCAAAGAGGGGAGACCAAAATTCAGTGTGGCAACAAGTATTGAAATCATGTGGGGGTGATTTAATCCGATGGTTATGGTTAGTGGTACACCGGTGAGGGACTTAATTGAGCCCTCACCTTAGAATGCACCATATAAAAGATAAAGAAATAACAAATAATTTAAGTAAATTTAAAAATTAGATTTTAAAGATAAGATAACAAAAAGCAAACAAAGGAAAAATATATATAATATATTTAGTTTTTGAAATATTTTTACTACATAAAAAATATAATTTTTGACTGAACAAAATAAAATATATTGAAAAATAATAAAAAAATTAAAAATTTATTGAAATAAATTATGATAGAAAATAAAGGATAAAATATATATTTTTGACTAAACAAAATAAAATACACTCCCTCCGTCTCATATTATAAGGGAAAAATGACCTTTTTTTTTGTTCCAAATTATAAGGGAAAAAACAACTTTCAAGAATGTGTTTTACTTATTTTTATAAAATTAAATGCAAATTGCATTTAATTTTTTCTCTCTCTCATTTTCTCAATAAAACTACAAGAATACATCAATTTTGTGACGGATTGTATATTAATTTAGTGGCCGCCTAGGCCGCCACAACATTAAAATAAACGGCCACAAAGTAAAAAACAATAAAAAATGAAATGTGTCAGCAACTTAGTGGCCGCCTAGGCGGCCACAAAGTTGTCCTAGGACATACCTGCGACCTAGGCGGCCGCAAAATTGCAGCTCACAGGTCTTGGGAATCGTTGCAAAATTTAGTGACGGCCTAGGCGGCCGCTAAGTTGTAGTTGATTTTAAAAAAAAATAAACTTTGGACTTTGTGGCGGCCTAGGCGGCCGCTAAGTTGTAGTTAATTTAAAAAAAAAATAAACGAATTGAAAATCAAAAGGAATGTGAAAATCAATTGTCACAAGTTCACAACTTTATCCTTCCTCCACTGTCACACCTCTTCCACTTCATGAAATGAAAATAGAAGAATCCCAAACTCAACTTTCTTCCTCTCCCTTCGGTAACCACCACCATCACACCTCCACCCCATTTCTCCAATCTCTTGTTGAAACTAGGCTTCAAATTGAATTCCTTCTTGTTCAGTTTATCAAATCCCTTCTCTTTAATTTCTATTATCCTGTTTGTTCATTTTTTTCTTAATAAAGCTGAAGAAATCTCAGATCTATCCTAGTCTGCCGTTGACTATGGTTGTGCCTCATCCTTCCACCGTCGTGCCACGCCGATATCTCCCCTTCAAAGTCGTAGAAACGCCATTTGAATACTCCGTGGTTGCAGAGCTGTCGTTCCTCTCTGGATTTTGTTACAAATTTAATACGCCCAATAAAAAAATGAAAACCAGAAAGTTTGTAAATTTTGTTTGATGATGCTCATGGGTTTTCTCCATGGTTAATCTGCTTGAGCAATGAGCAGTGCCACTGCCTAAAATGAGTGACGGTGGGTCAGTTTCATAAAATAAATTTTTTTAAAAATAAAATAGTATGTTTTTAAAATATTAATAATTATATTTATAAATTCATAATTAAAAAAAAAAAAAAACTTTAAAGAAAGACAACATTTTGCGGCCGCCTGGGCCGCCGCTAACTTAGTCAAAGCTGTCAGTTTTATACTTTACTTTGCGGCTGCCTGGGCCGCTGCTAATTTGGTCAAAACGTGTCAGCACCTGTCGCCTTACTTTGTGGCCGCCTAGGCCGCCACTAAGTGTTACCAGCGACGTTTTTTGCGGCCGATCATGGCAGCCGGTAAATTGGACATTTTTTTCATTTTGTGGCCGTTTTTTCCACTTTGTGATGGATTTAGGCGGCCACTATATTCTTGTTTTCTTGTAGTGAAACAACAACCAATCAAATTTGTTTTTACATTTTCACATGCAACTTATTTCAAGAAAAACTCACAAAACCATATTTCAAATTCTCAAGTTTTGATTTTCTTAATAAGTGTTTTTTTTTCCCTTATAATATGGGACGGAGGGAGTATTGAAAATTTGATAAATAATAAATATATCTACATAGATTATGATGAAATTAAATTTTCTTCTTGAGTTTTTTGTTTTGACGGATAGTTTGTTAAGAGAGATATATACTAAATAGAAAGAAGTAGAAATTCTATTTGAAAAAAAAAAAAGAAATAAATATTTGTTGAGTTATTTATGTCAATTTAAATAATGATTGAAAAAATGGATAATTAATAAAAAAATTCCTAGAAAAAGTATATATAGAGTCAACTTGTGACACAAAATAGTATTGGTACAAATTTTGTATTACGGATTAATTATCGTGTTATTGATTTCGGGAGTCAGTGAAATACACAAATTAAATTCTTCATACTTAAGACGAGTCAAGGATGAAAATCATAGTTATTTATTTAAGAGATTCAAACTTTTTTTTTTTTTTACAACAAGAGATTCAAACTTTTAGTCATTTGAAACAATTTATTATTGGTGGTAGCAAATTAATAACTTGAAGTAAATCCAGATTCAAGCAAATATCATCGGATTAATGTAAGTTCAGCATCACTCATCCATGATCAAATATATAGTCCACTATATAAGCTTAGATCATTAATAACAGAAATACATACTCATACAAACAGTCAATACACATTTAAATAAAAAAAAAATGCCCACATATTTTCTGTCTTTGAATTCAAATTAATTAATTGAAAGAAAGTTGTTATATAGGATTAATCAATAATCAATTCACCTTGTTTCTCATATCACTTATACATTAAATTCTACCGATTAGAATTTTATGCTTTATGTAAAGAGATCCAAACATGAATGAATGAACTAATATATTTAATTTAAAGAAGAGTACCTATTTTAATTATTAAAATAAAATAAAGTAATATATCTAGTAAACATGAATATAATTAAAAGAAATTTGTTTGATACCCTTGTTCTAGTTCTAGTACTCATAAAACAAAATAAAGTAAACAAGTTTTTTTTTTTGACACAAAGTAAACAAGTTTTATAAACCGTAAGTTCTAACTAACTACTATGGCTGTATATTGACCAACCAGTTTAACTAGCTGCCTCCTCCACACCCTCCACCGCCTCCACACCCTCCACCGCCACAACCGCCTCCTCCACTGTGTCCTCCATGTCCTCCTCCACCGTGTCCTCCATGTCCTCCGCCACTGTGCACTCCGCCTCCACAACCTCCGCCATTGCCTCCAAGTTCTCCCCCTCCTTGAGTTCCAACATAAGGATTCATCGTCATAAAAACCATGTTGTCGTTCTTGGGAGCACTAGAACTAACATTACGATGTCTTGTGACATTTTTAGGAGGCTTAGAGATTCGAGCATTTTCACTAGGAGCACTAGAACTAACAGTACGATGTCTTGTGACATTCTTAGAAGGTTTAGAGATTCGAACATTTTCACTAGGTATGGAGCAACAACTTCCCATATTGTAAACAAGTTTTGAGAATAAAATTGTGTATTTGCAATGTCGGTCGCTTAATGATACACAAAGATATGTTGTTTGCAAGTGTATACGTACACAATCGAGATGTCGAAGTGATGGTAACAAACCCAAAGATAAGTGAGGAGAACCTAGCTAAAGGATAACAAACCAAAGATAAGTTACTAGATGTGGATCATAAACTTAATTTGAATTATTAGCTAAAACTAGGGGTGTTCGCGGTGCGGTTTAGTTCGGTTATGAGCTAAAAAGTCATCCTAACCGCGAGATAAAAAAACATGCGGTTCGGTTTGGTTCGGTTGATTTTTAAAAAGTCATCCAAACCAAACCAAACCAAACCAATGCGGTTAGGATCGGTTCGGCGGCGGCGGTTTACCGCGATATAAAAAATATAGCAATATTACCAACTTGTTACAAAATAAACATAAAAAATTTTAATTTATTTTATTGTTTATATGATATAATATGCATATATAGAAATTGCATATACATAAGAACTTATTTTTAATATCAACAATATAGTTTTGTATCGCATGAAATTATATGTTTGTACATCTTACTGTTTTATGGACTCAGTTTAGGTTGAGTTTGCTAGGTTGACTAGATAATAAGTTGATTGCTACTAGTTGATAGAGTTAAATTAAGTATTGCGGTTTGGTTCGGTTTTATGAAATGAAAACCACAAACAAAATCAAACCGTGCGGTTTAAAAGAAACATGATCCGTGCGGTTTAAAAGAAACATGATCCGTGCGGTTTATACTAAATGCGGTTTTTTGTGGTTTCGGTTTGGATTGGTTCGGTTTTGCGGTTTTACTTTTGGTTCGGTTCGGATACGATCACCCCTAGCTAAAACAAACTACGTGCATTTTAATTTTTTTTATAATAACTACGTGCATTTTAATCTCGTATTTAGGTAAAAAATAAAATAAAATGTTCTTTTTTATCTACTTCTAATATTCGAATTCTAATTCTAATATATAGTACTTCCTCCGCTTTTTTAGTGTCGTTTTTCGTCGAATTTAAAGTTTATACTTAATTGTCGTTTTGATATTTTAAGGGTATGATTTGTCAATTATATTAATTGTCAATTACTCTTATCTTTTTCAATAAAACTAATTGCTATATAGGAGTATTTGAAATACTAAAGTTTGTTTGTATTTTTTTTTTGTACATAACATATTTTTGTTTTGTTTTGTAGATAATATATTAAATTTATTGGAAAGAGAAAATGTGTGAAAATAAAAGAGTTTATTGGTCAATTAAGACGAGGGTATAGGAAGATAATGTGCAAAAATCAACTTCCTTAATTTGGTGTTACTATTCTAAAAATACACTAAACAAAATGGAGGGAGCAATAAAGTTGATTGCTACCAAGTTTACTAATGTGTCCTTATCAGTTTTAATAATATTCCAAAGTTTATATCATTCATTGTAATTATACTCAATTAACAATTTTATGCATAAAACTATGAAAAACATAAAAATGTAAATCTATGCATATAGGAAAAAAAACAATAAAAAAATTATAGAAAGTTTAATTAAAAAAATCTCTATCAAAAAAATAAAAAATATTATATATTTTTTGGTTACATTACATGAGAGAAAAATGAAAGCAAAAAAAAAAAAACAAAGAGAGAGAGGGGTTAATCTCTAGTAAACACTAATCCTTAAGCATCAGCGGAGAGCAGATCAAGCAACTCACGAGGAGGTACATCAAGTTTCACCAAGGGGGAGGTAGACGCATAAAAATTATTATGTATGAATCTATGCATAGAAATAAGAATAAAAACAATTTTAGAAATAATAAATATAGGATGTACCAAAAAACAAATAAAAAATATGTAATACGCATAAAAATAAGAACAAAAATAATACAGTACTATCTACCTTTTATAAAAAAAAAACAATACTATCTACTCAACCATTTATTTAAGCACTAATATACTACTCTACTAATAAAAATTTGAATAATTATTGATTATAATTCATTTAAAAATATACACAGGACAATAGCTGTAATATTCATTAATTTAATAAATTTTATGAGAAAATAGCACAATAATTTAACTTATATTTGTATAAAAATTTAATATTTTATCCTAAATAAATTCACAGAGGTCTCGAAACTAGTTTAATATAATAAAATTGATTACTACCAAATATATTAATCTGTCCTTATTAGTGTTAATAATATTTCAAATTTTATACAGTATATTACAAAAAAAAATTCAAATTTTATATAGTAATTTAACTCTGTTAAAAATATATGCATAAAGATAGTAACAAAGTAAAATTATGAATATATCCATAATAATTATATAAAGTTTAGTAAAAAAACAAACAAACAAAACTATAGAAGAAAAAAAAACAATTAAAAGATTACAGAAAAAGCATAAAAAAGAAAGTTTAGTTAAAAAAAACTACTAACAATATGTTAAAAATAATTGCTATCAAGTTATGTAATTTGTCCTCGTCAATTTTTATAACATTCCCACCTCAATTTTTTTTAGTAATTTTCTAGATTTTTTACCTTTAACCGTAATTTTACTTGAATAATAATTTTAATTTATTTTGATGAAATCTACACATAAAAATATTAGAGTAGGCGGTTGCATCCTTATTGTTTTGATTTAGCACAGTGGTAGCACTGATTTGTTTCTTTGTTGAAAGGGAGGTCTGTATTGTATCAAATTGGTGTTTTGTGAATTAGCACTTCTTGTGCTCAATTCACTTCACTTTTTCTAAAAAAAATAGTATTTTTTTAAACACTAAAAATTTCTATCAAAATAGCAAAGTGATACAAAAGAGGGGAGATCAAACCAATAAAAGGCAAAAAATTTACTCGTCTGAATTGCCTACTAACTTACTAAGTACGGAGAAATAGGCATGGCAACGGAGCGGATCAGGGGCGGATTTTGTTCCCCCCAAATCCAAACCCATAAGGTTCGGGTTTCCCCAACCTATCTCAATTTCAATCGGAGATAAAAAGTATAACTCCAAAGAAGTGTCTTTATGTTCGTGCATAAAACCTTATTTAATGTCTAATCCGAACAATGCCGAGTCTCTACGCTTGTTAATTTTAAAATTAAAGATAGAAGTTGTTTTGTATTTGTTTTTCAAAATATGCAAATCACATTTTAAAAACATATGAGATGTACAAAATTATTTTATAGAGAAACATGTAAATGCTGGTTTTTGTGGACTTTTTTTCGAATTTTTCTCTTTTCATCCCATGTTTGTTCCAGTTCCCCTAAAATTCTAATTTTGTCCTTATAAATTGTTTACGAAAAAGGTTTTCCAAAATTCATATTAGAACAGCAAATTTGCGATTCTGATCACAGATAACAGGATTTCGGAAAACGTTTTCTCAAATCACTTTGGAAAATATTTCCCAAAGCAACTTCGAATTCTGCGTTCCAAAACATTTGAATTTTCGGAAAACGTTTTCCGAAATAGTTAACATTTTGGAAAATAGAATCTGAAACATTTAAATACGAATGAAAAAAAAAAAATTCCAGAAAAATGTGAATTTTGAAAAACATTTTTCGAAACTATGAGGGGAAAATGAGAATTTCACGGGGCTAGAAAAAACATTGGGGGTGGAGGGCGTAAAGAGAAAAAATCGCTTTTTTCTCAATAGGGCCGAATGAAACCTTTGAAAAACCCAACAAAATATTTTGAATTTATAATTGTAGGCGTAGCATAGTGAAGCCAAAACGACACCGCATTAGTGACGGAAATCGACAGGTCTTGCAAACAGAGAAGAAGGGGGAAAACAATGGCAGAAGCAGAAGAGAAAGAGCATAACAAAGAAGATAGTTCATACCTTTCTTCACCAATGGAGGAAACCCCAATAAGGGCAGTGGTTTGTCTCAAAAGAAAAGAAGATGTTAAGCGTTTCGAGGAAACTGAGGAATGTTTCATTTTAGATTTTGACCCATTTGATGATTCTATTGACTTATCAAAACTTTCATTAGAGAACAAGAATGACGATCATACCCCTGATATCTCCATTGTTGCTGAAAAGGGTCAGGTAAATATATACCACCCTTTTTCTCCCTCCAATAAAAAACCTCTCTTTATATATACTTTCAATTTTCAAGTTTCATCTATTATTCATACTATTGCTGTTGTTGTTTTTGTTGTTGTTTGAAGAAAAATGCATGTTTTTAGTTTTTGTTTTTAAAGTAACTAAAAACAAATTTTCAATATATTAATGTATGTCATCGTAAGATAGTTTTTATTGGTATTTATCTCCATTTTGGATTCAAAAGGTTTGTCTATTATTGTAAAAGTACTATGAAGGTTAGACACCGACATCAAACGCGACACTGACATGCTTTGAGTCATTTTGAGAAAATGAATCAAATTAATATAACCACAAACCATGTCGGACTTTTGACAGTTTTTTTTTGTCAAGTAGCCGAGTGGCTAAAATTTCATCTTTAACGTGAATAAGTGGGGAGTCCAGGGTTCGAACTATGGCCCTTGTATATAACAATGTTTCTACCGACTGAGTTATGTTCACTGAGACGATTTTGGACACACCTTTATCAGTTTATAAACTATATTCTGAGTCATGCTGATTGAATATTTTTTGAGGAATTTATAGGTGGCTTGTAGAGATTATCCACATGCAAGACATCTATGTGGTAAATTTCCCTTCACTACTACACCTCATGAGAGTTTCTGTGAAAAGGTATTATATAATGATAGGATAAATTTTGTTTTAGTTTCTATTCATCTCTACATTGTATCTGAATTAGTCTCTTTGGTTGAAATACAGTGTTACTGCTATGTATGTGATTCAGTTGCTCCTTGTAAGTACTGGAATGATTCTTATGACGCACATTGTGATGCTGATAGTGACTGGGAGGAGGAGAGGAATGCAAATAAACGTTTAGTTGAAGAAGAGACTCCCTAATTATATACTTTTACATATGTTTGATGTTGCTGCTACCTCTTTTGATGGAAATGAGACACAAGAAGCCAACTTGGAAGTTTGATTTTGGGGTAAATTTAAGAATATTTATCTATGTAGTTAAGAATGTATCATGATAAATTACATTTTGAGTGACTTGGACGATCTATGAATATGATCATATGAAAGCAGCATGTATGTATATTCTAGTTTTGCAATTGGGATTTTATGATTTAGTTTTAACTCACTAATCTGTTAATCTGATAGTATAACTCTTGCAATCATGTAACTATGCAAGTATGGAATCAAATTCGTTGTTTTTGCTGCGGCATAGTAGCAACTAGCAGTACTACTTCGGTTCTGAATCTAAGCAAAAAAAACTTTTTAGGTTCATTGAATAAAACATGTATATCTAACCATAAAATGATCCAAATACATGTTTTATTCAGTAAATCTAAAAAGTTGTTTTTTTGCTCATATTCAGAACCGAAGGGAGTACACTTGTAGAGTTATCTTGTAATGGTCATTCTCTTTAATCTCTTATCAGTTTGGATGATCATTATGTATACCAAATTGTTAAAAAAAACTAATGGAGATAAATATTAACTTATACGTAGTAGTTAATAGCTTCTCATGACACTAAATATGGGGACATGGATTTGGTAAGTGTTGTAAAATAATAAGAATAGATGTATATGATGAATTCTGTCTGGACTAATGTTTGTGTGGATTTGCCAGAGCTACTCATCGATAAGAAATGATCTGCAACTATGTGCCAACAACAACTTGTGATATACTAGAATATCATTATAGCCTTTGAAGTATCAATATTTCTTTTACTTAGTCTCCATAGTATATAAAAATACTATGTATGAGTTTGGAAGAGAGGGCTTTGTGGAAAGGGCAATAGAGAGGAAAAAAATAGCTATTTTTTACAAATTTTGAGAGTTTTGTAGACAATGATAAATGAATGTTTGTTACTGTATATTAATCTCCATACATTTTTTGGTTCCTCACTTCCTCTAAATTAGGGAAGTTTTGTTTTATGAAGAAAAACAAACACCCCCAAAGTCTTCTTCCCCTCTCAATATTCCTTCATTCCTTCCACCAACTCAAATTTTATTCAAAGTTATCCCCTACCCTCCCAACTTCCAAACATACCCCAACTGTATCTTTTTATTTGTTATTATAGAATGTAAAGTCTTGCATTATATATATCGACATACGAGCATTGAGCATCATATGCTTTAAGATAATTTGGTGAAATATTGTATTATCGAGTGAAAATTTGTGTTCTATACTTGTCCTTGCAGCTTGGAGGAAACTATACAACATTGTTCTTTAAATGCTATTTTTTTAGTAAGGTATGGTATTCCGTATTTTGACTGGTTGGAACTTGGGTGTGTTCCATCTAATTTATGGTAGTGGATCATGTTCATCAGTTTGGAGGTTTATGTGTACATGAAAATAAAAGGTGCATCAAATTCAAGTTAAGTTAGTTATCTTTTTTGTTTTTTGAAGCATTAAGTTGGTTATCTTGTGTACGTGAGATTTGGAAATGAGGAACAATATCATAGTTTCTGCATAGTTTTCAATTATGATGATGATTTGTTGGAAGATAACACTCAAGGTGTGTTTGGTGTGTTTGATCCAATGAAAAATAAAAGATCTAACAAGACAACTTTAATTGTACTTTTAAAATTATTTTTAGGAGAATGTTAACATGTGCACTAAAGGCACATGTTAAGGAAGTAAATTTAGAAAGTATTTATTGAAATTAGTTGTGCATTTTATCTCTCCGGCATTAAATTTCTTGATTCATTAAATGCACAATTTCTATTTTAAGGTATCTTAACATGTGCCCTAAGGGCACATGTTAACATGACCCTTATTTTTAAGATCCAACAAACTAGAAGGTTAGAGATTTAACAAAAAATTAATGTTTTTTTGTTTCTCATTAAATCACAAATTTTTATTTTAATCACTAAATCTTAAATGTTTATCTTGTTTTTTTTTTTTGACTAAAAATGTTTATCTTGTTTTATTCCGTTTAATATTTACATTTTGTAAATAAAACATGCCCTGAAATTACACTTTATTTCCTTTCTTTAGATTTGCTCCTTCTTATAAAAATGTCTAACTTTTTACCCACATGTTGGTAAAGAATAGATAGATGGTGCATAAAAAAAAAAATAGATAGATGGTATTTTTGTCAAAAATGATTAATGCTAAATAGATTTTAGTTTTAATAAAATATTTTTTATGAGTATAGCGATAAAATAAAAGAGAAAATAAGATATGCAACGGTGTAAAATAAAATCTAATAACAACCATTTATTTTGTCAAATTATCTCACTACATTAAATGTTAGAGTAAAATTATTTTACATTGGCAAATTATATCTACTAAACTCAAAATAAAATTGCATCCTTATTTAATAGTTAATTTGGTAGTTGTCAATTTTATTTTTTATTTTTAAATCGGAAGTTTTGGTGAATTTTTTTACATATAAATTAAGACTATGTAATTATCTACCAATAAAAATAATTGTTGTAATCACTAATCACCGTTATAGCGACTAAAATATAAGGATTCTACCAACTTCGGTTATAGTGTATTTAACTTCAAAACTATTTTTAGGATCGAACAAACCAAAAACTAAAAGATTGGACAAAAACCTAAATTCTTATTTTGTACTATTTTATACTATTCTATCTATCTAGTACTTGCATGAAACACACCCTAATCATTAAACTATTGATCATGGATATTACAATTGAAAAGAAAAAAAAAAATAAGAGGACAAAAAAGGGTTTCAAACGGTCATATTTCAAGTAAGGAAAATAAAATTGATATATTTTGAATTATATGGAGTATTTAAGTTAACCCTTATAGTACACTGAATCACACCCTTCAATTCTTCAATTTAAGGGTTTAACCGAACGAGAAGAAGAAGAATTGCAGAAACATGACTACGACAAAGAAATCGCGTCGCAGAACTCCAGTCCGATCAAAACCACAAGTTGTCATTGACGAGAGTCCTATTAGGGTCATCGCCTGTCTCAAAAAAATCGACGACATCAAGCGTTTCGAGGAAACTGACGATTGTTTCATCCTAGGTTTTGATCCTACCGACACCACTCCGACTGATGTTTCATCTAAAACTCACATTAAAGATGCTGATGATGATCTCTGTATTGTTGGTGAAAAGGGCAAGGTAAATTCATGCATCATAACATAACCCTCGTTTGTGTTTTTTTTGAGTTTTTGATGGAAACCCATTTTGTAGTTTTGTTTAAAAGTATTGGAATTTGTGGAATTTGATGGGGGAAGGGGAACAAAATGTAAAATTGAAATCACCAACTTGGTTTTCATGTTTTGGTTTCATTCAATTTTGATCTTCCCTGAGAATGGAGTGGCCGGGGTCGAGCACTTCGCGTTGGTGTTGTTTGTGAATTGGGTACCTACAACCACTCTGACGCTCAAGTTATCACTCTGACGCTCAAGTTAGTAGATGTGTGAAGTGTGAGAGTGAGACTAGAGAATAGATAACCTACTTGAGTCTTTTGCTGGGAAGGTGTATATATAGACGCTGGCGCGGAGCAACATCCATTGATGAGAGAGCAAAAGGTGTGGGATCCTCATTATTGATGAGGGGACAATGACCCTTAATGCATTGATTAGCATTTAAAGTCATTGATCCCGCAGCGGACGTTACGAGTGCGCAGTCTGCTCGTATTCGTTGCAATCCGTTGGAATGTTGGTCGTGGGCCAACCTTGTTTGGGCTGATCAGGGAGGATATTAAAATCATTGATCCCGTGGCGGACGTTAGGAACGCTGTCTGCCCGTGTTCGTTGCGGTCCGTTGGAATGTTGGTCTTGGGCCAACTTACTTTGGGCTGAGCTTGGAGGATATGGGTCTTGGCCCAGTTCAGAACAATTTTAACTGGAGAATTTTTAAGGGCAAAACCTAAGAAATTATTATGATCATTCTTATATAAGTATAACATGAAAAATTTAAAGATTGTTTACAATTTTAGTACAATCATTCTAAAATTAATGTCTTTTGTTTTGATTCATGATCATTCAGGTAGCCCTCAGAGATTATCCTCATTCAAGACATTTATGTCTCAAATTTCCATTTAAGACCACTCCTCGTGAAAGCTATTGTGATAAGGTAATGAAAATTGTTATTATATTTACAATTGTGTGTGTAAATATAGTTAATTTTTATCCCCTATGCTGACTTTGTGACAATCTTTTACTGAACACAGTGCTACTGTTATGTTTGTGATTCTGCTGCACCTTGTAAGTACTGGACCACCGGGAATCATTGCTATGCCGAAAGTGCTGGTTACTGGAAGGATCAAAGGAAAGTGAGGCGGAGAGTTTATTAAAATGTGAATTTCTTGCTCAGAAATTTGCCATCATTTGTGGGTTACATATAATCATTGAATTGGCATATGGTACTGTGATTGTTTCTTTTTGGAAATAGAGGTATATTTAAGATTTGAATCATGAGCTGTTTTTAGTTTTTACTATTGAATCTACCAATGTATATTTCAGAGTCTTTCTGCAACTAGTTCTTAACATGCTACTTTATTCTATTCCAACACAAGCACTCACTATAAGTGTGTTATGTTAAGTAGAAAGCAACAGTACTTTGTAGCAATCCACTAATTAGTCGAAAGTCTTAACATTACATTTACATGAACCATAATACTAAGAGGAAGGTATAATATATAATATGAAATGCAGAGGTTATTGAGTCTATACTGATGACTTTTCTTTTTTGTTTTTGTCAATGACTGAATTTGAATATTATATATGGATATGTGAAATATAAGAGGAAAAAGAAAACAAACAAGTACTCAACTAATTGGCACAACGATTTGTATGATTCAAATGAGAATGATATATACTAGTGCTGTTAGCTGCAAAAACTATTATACTGCTCTTAAACTAGTTTACATGGTATAGTGTCATGTGGGTTATTCTATTGAAAGAGAGAAAGAAAGTAACGTTTGTAGCAACAGGGATATACTCAATGGCGGGAGTCGATTATTTTACAATTTTTATCTTTTGGCCAAACTTTTCTTTGTTAGAACTTTGCTTGCCTTAACTGCCATAAAATGCCACTTGCTGTCAACACTGCTATTTTTACTTGGAGACCTAAATGAAAAAGTCTATATAACAATCCTCCTATTGTGTCAAGGTTCTTGGCTCTATTCCAAGAAGATCTTCATCCTTATTGATGCAGAAAAAAAGATTTGTGAACACTATAGCATATCCTTATAGCTGCAGGAAAAAAAGATTTGTGTCAATGTTTTGTAAATCTCAAGCTTTAGAACTTTTGTGCTTTCTGCCTGGATGGTTTTTTGCACTCTTGTGTTATAGTTCAACTGGTGTTGTTGTAAGTGGAGTAGGAGTGGTTGTTTAGTTATTGTTGTGCCGTGGCCCTGTACTTACTCAGCCAAATAATCCATTGATAAAAAGAAAATCTTAATCAAGTACAAGATGTACCTAATCGGGAAGAAACAATTGTCAAATGGAGACTAAAAAGCATGTCCATATAGAAACAATTACAAACAAAGCTTCAAACTAAAAAGTACAACAAAATCAAGTGATTCCAACCCCTAAACAAGATAATGAGTACATATTCAAATCTTTGTTAAAAACCATTTTTCTTAGTTTTCAACCACCACCAAACAAGAGTATCCACTTTATCAAGAAGCAAATTAATTGATAATTTCTCTTGCTCAAAAAATTTGTTCCAATTTTTCCACATAATCAATCCAACAACAAGCCACCAAAATTGCAAAGAAACACTTTCACGTCTCTTTATTAAACAAATAACTATAACCAAATTGTAAAGCATGATAACAGAGCCATCAATAAAAAGCGATATAAATTCTCAATCACTTTGTAATGGCCCACCAAAGATTAAAAACAAAATCGTAGATAATTAATTATTTGTAAAATATTTGTTCAAGTGTGTCAATATTTAGTGTATCTTGTTTTTTTAGTCCTCGAAAGAAAAAAAAATTGGTGATTTCTGGTTCATAATCCAATATTAACAGAGGTGTATGGCTCTAGTCTTCATACATCATGTCCTCTTTAAAATCCAGTATTATTAACAGGATGTGAAGTACATTACTTCCTCCATTTCTTTATATGAATAATATGCATTATTCTTAAACGATCTTAAACAACACTTATAAAAAAAACAAAAGGAGTAATAAATAATTCAAACATTAATTCATTATCTCTCTTGAAAGGATCAAATTGCTAATTGAAACCAACAAACAATAATAACTTGATTTCTTTTTTCTTTAAGAAGAAAAAAGATAGAACCATGTATTTTATTTTTTAGGTTTTATTCCATTTTTTTATCCCCTATTTTACATTACATATTCTATTATTTTGGTTCCCAATTTAAAAAAAACATTCTTGCTCCTCATTTTTTTGTTGTTGCAATTTTACCCCTTATTCTATTTTGTCACCACAAAACTTTTATGTCTCCCTTTTTTCTATTAGCTAACACATAAACATAAAGCGCCCATGTCACAATACATATGTGGTAAATAACTAAAATGACTAATAAAAAATATTTATAAACTTAACTGCAATTTTCATACATTTAAAAAATAAATGCGACAACAAAATATACTTGTAAGAATTAAAATGGTCGATCGTCCAATTTAAGTACATGAAATTAAGAGAGAGGAGATATTCTTTCGCCACCCTATCTATATCAATTTTCTCGTGCGCATATGAATTTACCAAAATACTTATGTCCGTTATTTAGGTAGCTAATACCCAAAAATAGTCTATCTTTATAACGTCAACTACTTAAGTAGCGGAGATATTTTTCAAAAAATTCTTATGTTTGTAACGTATACTACTTAAGCAGCGGAATAGTAAAACAGGAAAGACGTAGGACGCGCGGGTAGTGCAGCAAAAGAACATCTCAAGATGAAAGTAGTTGGTAAATTGGGCCGAAAATGAAAGGCCCAAATAAAATGTGAAAACCCTTGAATAAGTAGCAACAAGAGTGTTGTGTTGTTATCCCTTTCTTCACAATCTAATCCATTTAATCTGTACTCACTTCACAGTGATCAACCTCTTCCGCCGAGTGAAATCCCCAATCCTTCCAAACCATGGCTCCAGGTCCCGTTATTGACGCCGCCGCCGCTACCACCGAACCCGAACTTGAACAACAAATTCCCGCCGTCGATGAAACCCTCAAGAAGAAACCCCAACCCGAGGTCAATCAAATCCTTATTATTCATTCATTTTTTTTCTTATTTGTAAACCTTCTGTGTTTGTGTATGTATTTCTTAGATTAGATTCGTGTTTTATTTTTTCTTACGATGTTATTTTTTGGTTACTCAGGAGGACGAAGCTCCAATTGTTGAGGACGTGAAGGAAGATGACAAAGATGATGCTGACGAGGATGAAGATGATGACGAGGACGAGGATGATGATGACAAGGAAGACGGTGCTCTAGGTCATTAATTTTACTAATTTTCTTGTTTAACCTAATCTATTGGTTATTTGGGTTTTGTTTGTTTTTTGTTTTATGTTTTATGATGTATAGCAATCAGTAAAGTTTTTTTAGGGTTTTGTGTGTTGTGTTCTGTATATACTTACGAGATCTAACTTATATATAGATGAATTATGTTCCCGAAATACCGACTTTTTAATAAACTGGCATATAGCTTTTTTAATCCTGGAGTAACCATGGATATGTAATCATGAATTTTCGTATAAAGATACAGTAATTATTTACTCAGGTTAATGTTGGCTTTCATTTAATATATACCTTTTTTCCCTTTACTTTTAGTCTTTGGTTATTGTTTTATTGTTGTCTGCCTATAGTAATTAGGAGGGAATTAATTGAATTGAGAAAAACCTTTGCAAAAGTTTGAATTTGAATCTGTATTGCATTTATGTTCTTAGGCTTGGTAAAGTATTCAATTAACATATCAATTTATGCCTGAGAATTTTTGCTATTGAAAAGGTGCTATGGTGATTTTATGTTTTTAATGCTCTGAGAGATATGAGTTGTGCAGAAAGAGGTACACATTTCTGAAGAATGTTTAAATTGGCAAAAGAAGATATCAGTAAAACTTTTGACTGTCTTGCATTAAATTTGTATGTATTAAATAAATTTCCCAAACACTAATTATGGAAAAACAAACAAGTTTTCATTTTCATTTTACCGTATCTTGAGCTTGTTGCAGCCGTGAGTTCCAAAGATTGACTTCTTATTGTTTGACCTTCTGACTGTTGTACTTTCTATTCCCATTAACCTAGTTAGATGTTTGTGTTTTTAGTTTTCGTATATTCAAAGCTGAAACACAAAGGTGAACCTATTACTCACTTAATTCAGGGTTCCTTAATTAACAACTGGGATGGCCAATTCTGCAGTCTTTGACTCTTATATCTACTATAATGTGATTAGGGTTATTTTTAATTGATGGTCATTTTCATATCTTAACTATATCCAGCTTCTTCTTTTCAGTGCTAATGATTCTTTATGATGTTTTCATGTTTGGATGAATAAACAATGTGCAACATATTAGTTTTAATATTGGCATTGTAAATAGCTATCACAAATAAACAACTCATTTGTGTATTTAATTACTTTCCCTCTGTTTTGATATCTAAATTTGCTCTGTTGCATTTGTTTGGCACTGACATGCATGCTATGATGCAGGTGGTACTGAGGGTTCAAAGCAAAGCAGAAGCGAGAAGAAGAGTAGAAAAGCAATGCTGAAGCTTGGACTGAAACCTGTCACTGGTGTTAGTAGGGTCACAATCAAGAGAACCAAAAATGTTAGTTGTTACATATATTGCTGTGTTTGATTTATGTAAATGTATGGTGTCTAACCGAATTATTTTCTACCTTAGATTCTTTTTTTCATCTCAAAGCCTGATGTATTCAAGAGTCCAAATTCTGAGACCTACATCATATTTGGGGAAGCAAAAATAGAGGACTTGAGCTCTCAGTTGCAGACACAAGCTGCCCAGCAGTTCAGGATGCCAGATATGGGATCTGTAATGGCAAAACAGGACCAAGGTGCAATAGCTGGTGTAGCACAGCCTGAGGAGGAAGAGGAGGAGGTTGATGAAACCGGTGTGGAGCCCCATGACATTGATTTGGTCATGACACAAGCCGGAGTGTCCAAGAGCAAGGCTGTCAAGGCTCTCAAGACTCACAATGGAGACATTGTTGGTGCCATTATGGAGCTCACTACTTAATTGGTTTTTGCATTTAATTGGGTTGTGTTCTCTTTGTATTTTTTTTTTGTGGAATAATTTTGGATCAAGTATCTTTTAAATTATTGTAGCCAAGACCATATCACCTTATTATAGCGTCTATATGTTTAGGTGTACCATTTGCCTGATAATTTTGTTAAGATCAAGGGGTGACGTTAAGATCACATGTTCTTTTTTGAGAGAATCATCAGATGTTTGTTTAGATAGTATTGTTTTTGTTTTCCCTATACTCTTAAATAGTCTTCCATATATGATCTGTTTTTCTTTGCACCAAGATTGTACAAGTGTTGTTTTAAGTTTATGTTTTCCAGCTATTTTAGACTTTGTAATTGCTGATAGATGATAGGCAAGTTGATAACTAATATCGGATAAATTGTCTGCTTAAATTTGTGGTGTATGGTAAAATTAGAGATTGAAGGGAAGTTAATTCTAGTGTTGATTTCTTGGCAAAGTTAGGATCGGCCAGTGATGAGAAATTGACTTAATGGGGAGCACCTCACCCTCGTTCTTGATCTCGTTTCATTTTGTTTTCTTTTTTCTTGCTTTTGCTTACTGTGGAACTTAGTTATGTAGGGATTAAACTCGGAATTTCTTACTTCATTTTAGTTATGTAGTGATGAGTTCAGGGATTAAACCTGAGATTTCATTTTCCATACAAATTAATAATATTAATACTTTTATTTTTTGGAAAAATGAATATATATATATATATATATATATATATATATATATATATATATATATATTTGAAATGATGTTTTTATTTATGCCAATATTTTTTTCCATATGAACTTTATGATTAGTGAAATATTAAACCTCCAAAACTATCTAATGATGGTCTCCTCTATATTAGATGAAGCCTCCAAAACGATAGATTATAAAAAAAATCCAGTAATTATATTGCTAGAGACTATAAATAACAATTTTCAAGTAGCTTGAGCTCAATATTTTGGTTACATATGAGTGGCATGCATAATGAATGGCAGAGCGGGCTTAAAGATGTTTGGCCCAAGCTGAGGAAAGAGAGAAAGAGAGAGAGAGGGGTGAATGAATGAATTCATGAATGAACCGAACATTGTGAATATCATCAGCAAAAGAGTCTCATTCATTTGCAAGTGTTTGTTCAGTGTTGTGTCAACAAAACCGTCGTAGAGTGCAACAAAACCGTGGTTAGCCATGTCTCCAGGTCCCATTATTGACACAACCGCCGAAGAACCCGATCAACAACTCCCCTCCGTCGACGAAACAACCTTCAACAACAAACCTCTTCCTCAGGTTTCCTCATTTCCATGCAATTCCACATCTCTACTTTGTTTATTCTCTCATTTCCTCCTATGATCTGTTTTTTCCATTAGGAAGAAGACGATGCTCCTATTATTGAAGACGACAAAGACGAATCTGATGACGACGAAGACGATGATGACAAAGAAGACGCAGCTCAAGGTCCTTTTCAAATTTTATTTTCATGTCTTACGTAAAATGCTATTCCTTTTTCCTGTTATATACATTATTATTAACATTGTTTAATGTTAAAATTACTATATACTAGTAACAGAATAAATATAATCACAGAAGAACGTATATAATTATAAAACTTTTGAGCCTTGTAGATTGCAATGTTACTATTACTACTATTCTTACATTATTATAAAATAAATGCGGATAGATATGGATATTCCTTTTCAATGATATAAAACAACGTTGCTTGTAACCGTGACCTTAGCTCAGTTAGCGACATCCCATTATATATGCAGGGAGCCACGGTATATATGCAGGGAGTCGGGGTTCAGACCTAGATACTTCACTTATTCACCTTAAGCAACTTGAGGGTGAAATTTCTAGCTACTACACTACTTAACAAAAAAAATAATTCTTTAGGATGGTATTTTTGGCAAAATGAAATGTAACAAATTTTAGGATCATAGTCATAGTTATAGCTTATAGGTCTTTTTGACCTATCTAAAGAAATTACAATTTGCCTTTTATTATTATGAATGTAAGTTCAATTGCAAATACCATATACGTATTGCCTATGATGTTATTTGTTGATATGTTTAATTGGACTTTGAGATGTAGGCGGAACTGAAGGCTCAAAGCAAAGCAGAAGTGAGAAGAAGAGTCGAAAAGCGATGTTGAAGCTGGGACTAAAACCTATTGATGGTGTTAGTAGGGTAACAATCAAGAGAACAAAAAATGTGAGTTGTTATCAGCGTTGTCAAAAATTTAAACTAATCGTCATTGTTTAAGTAGACGCTATTAAGTAGAAAATGCTGTCAAATTGTGTTTATTGTGGCGCTATAGTATTGCAACATAGTCGAATTTTAACAAACCACTATTTTCTGCGATTGACAATTGTTTCTGTGATGTATGGTGGATGGGGAGGCTTCTAACTGAATTATTTTATACCTTTTTAGATTATGTTTTTCATCTCAAAACCTGATGTCTTCAAGAGTCCAAATTCTGAGACCTATGTTATATTTGGTGAGGCAAAAATAGAGGACCTGAGCTCTCAGTTGCAGACGCAAGCTGCTCAACAGTTCAGGATGCCAGATATGGGATCTATCATGGCAAAACAAGAACAAGATGCTGCAACTGATGGAGCACAGCCTGAAGAGGAAGAGGAGATTGATGAAACCGGTGTCGAAGCCCACGACATTGATCTGGTAATGACACAGGCAGGAGTTTCAAGGAGCAAAGCTGTCAAGGCTCTCAAGACTCACAATGGAGACATTGTTGGTGCCATCATGGAACTAACTAACTAATTAATTAATTTTGCTTAATCTTTATTTGTATTTGTTTTATAAGGATGCTTTTGGAACTAGTGCCATCCTTAAGAGAGTGTAGTCAAATCATATCTATGGTTCATATGATTTGGTTTACCTCATAATTTTTGTCGTGCTCTGAATTTTGTTGCAAGACATGATCAAATGATCATATTCTTTTGTTGTTATATCTGAGTTCTATTTTTGTTGCGCAATTAGATATGTTATATTTAGCCCTACTAAGCTCATTTCATGAGACGTTTGGAAATTTTTACTCCTTTACAGCTTATGATGTTGTACACTTTAGATTATTTTTTGAATTGCATTGAGGAATGTAAATGTGTGATTTAGTAATTTATCATTGGTCTTTAAGGATGTTGTTCTTGACGGGGATGCACCGTGATTGGATGATATCTGCAATTATGCAAACAAAAATTGATTCTGATTACGTTAATAAATTCTTACTTGTTGCATATAATCAAGAAAAGTAAAAGGGCCACAATCAACCGAAATATGAATGCCAATTACAGTTACACAAAGAAAAAAGAAACCAAAGCAAAGCTGTGTTTGCTTTGCAATTAAGCAGGCAAAACCAGATGAAACACATCACAGAATTTATAAATCTTCACTGCTGCAGGAACTTCAATCCTTCAGCACCATATATTAGCTATTGACCACCCTGCAACTTGTTCTAATCTCTCCAGCATTGCCTGTCAAGACACCAATTTGTCCCATCTTCACCATTGCATCTGCAAATTTGTTGGACCATAGATAGGGATTCCTAGCATTTTGATTAACTTGTCTGGCTGTTTTAATGTTAGTTAACAGAGTCTGATCAGAAGTGAACAAGCCTCTATTTGCCAAGATATCAAGATAGTACCCTACATCAGCAGTTCCAGGGCTAGAAGGGTCCATTGGTACAACCAAGTTTGGGTTTGTGTTGCCTTGTGGACATTGCCTCTTCAAAATTGCTGCATATGAGGGATGTAAACTGGGATCCTGGCTTGAAGTGGTGCTGAAGTTGTATAATCTGCTGTTGAAAGCAGAGCAATGAGAGCGTCCGATGGTATGTGCTCCTGCATACACAAAAGCATATGTCATTTACAAATTTAAGCTATAAGATCAATCACTTTTTTGTTTGTTTTAACCCTCCGGTTCCCGGGGAAAAAGGTGCCCTGGTAATCAGGGCTTTGAACGTAAGGTAAATAAAGTCCGACCCAAGATTATTTGAGTTAGGATTCAAACTCAAGTACTTTCGAACAATTCATCCTTAACTTAAAATCTATTTGTTAATTATCTTGAAACTCATACCAGAAAGAGTGACCATTTCTTCTTGTGTTAACCCCTTTCTTGCAAAGAGTTGAGTGAGTTGGTTAACATTGAAAGTTGGAGGAGGTAATTCTGTTCTTGTATCCGACACTAGTGATATTTTCCCGTCTCTTCTCCCTGCAGGAACATCATAGCCAAGTCCTCCAGCCTGCATGAAATGAAAAATTATGTAGGGTCATTTTGAAATAAGTACTTGTTACCTTTAAATATTTCTAGCACAAAGTAGAAAGACTTACCAACTCCACACTGTCCCTTGCTGCAAATGCAACTATGTCAGCACATGAAACAATTCCTTTGCATACTTCTTCAAGTTTAGCCTTGGCATTATCAATAACTTCAAACCCTCTCAAACTTGGTTTATTAGCTGGAGAGTCTTTCTCTGCAGTGTTTGAGGAAGTAGAATCAAGAAGTACCGATGCATCACAACCCTACAATTAACAACGCGGTTAAAATTTAAGTTAATATCACTAAGATCATACCAGTTACAATCTCTATTTTGATCAAATAGTCATACAAAAAATTGAGCAACTATAAGCATTGTTTGCAAGGTACAATATTTGGTAGCAAATGGCTTATGACTTACTCTGATAAAGCAATCATGAAAATGCATTCTTACAAGTCCAGCAGCAATTCCAGGATTCTTATTATAACTTTTTCTGACCTCGTCTTTTACAATGAACTCAGCCATGTTACATGAATAGCTGTAAAACCCTTCTTCCAGTTGAGAATGAGCACTTACATTCAGAAAATATATGACCAAAACTATAATTGCATAGTTAAGCTTTTTTGGATACATTTTGACTGATTGTTATCTCTGAACTTGGTTAAAGCTTATGACATAATTACATTCTATTTATAAGTACAAAGAAAATGCTTAATGGGATTATTCTACTTTTTAGTGCCATGTGATGAGGAAATCTGTGCAAACGTCACTATTATTTGATGATCAAGAATGCATGTGATGAAGGAACTATAAGAAAAAACAAGCAGAACAAGTTAGATTATTATAGGATAAGCAATACATTTTAGTTGACTTTGAGTGCATGAAAATCCAAATTAGTTGTTATAGTTGAGTAGATTAGCAAACATAATAGACTTAAAAATTGTTTTAGATAGTTTTCATGCCTAGTCTATTCCATAGTTTTGTTATAGTGGCTTTGTTAGAATCCGGAAAAGAAGGCATGCATTAGGAAAAATGATTTTCAGATTTAAGCATTAAATATTTTAATGATGTATTTTAAGAGTAGTTATATGTTTTCAAAACCACTATTGTAATTGGATTAGGTGAATTGTGACAGAATGGTTATCAAATTATAGAAACCAAAACCTGATAGGACTGTCGTTATTTTGACATGAAGTTACTTGTTTATTGATTATTCTACTTGTGTATGCTTGAAATATAAATATCTAATTCTGTCATATCTTTTAGTTTTAAACATGTATATTATAGTAATAGAGTTCTCTATTTCTTTTGTAAAGTAGAGATAATTGGTACTCAATCAAATGAGAGTTGGTTTCATGATTGAGGGTTTGTCTATTTTTTAAAATAAATAGAGAATTCTATTATTAAATTTTTTGGTGCATAAATACTTATACTTTTAGAAATGGTTAGCGTGTATAATTGAACATTTATATACTCAAAAGCCAGAGCATCATTAATGAAAAGAGTTTTGGTTGTATTATCAAAAAAGAAAAGGGTTTTGGTTGTACTAAATAATTTGTCTATAATTTTATTGGTCTACATTTTATCTTTATAGCTTTTTATTTGAACTCTTAGTATCTATGAATTAAATTATTTTTTTGGTGAACTCTATTAATTAAATTTTAATCTTGATATCTTAATGATTTGAATCTGCATGGCAGCATGAGCACTGGATAATCAGAACATACACTCATTTAACCTTTTATTTTCAGAACATGGTCATACCCCAAATTTTGCTTACTTACATAATCATATGGTTTATTGTTGCATTTTCTTTTGAATATGTGAATTAGCTCAATTGGTATTGGAAAGAGTGTTTAGGGTTTACTAGTGCGAGGTCTTGAGTTCAAATCCTACTGTTGTCTTTTTTATAATTATTTCATTTATTTTTATGTTTTTCTTTAATTTGTCAATATTACTATTAATTTTTTTTTTTTTTTATTGTTGTCATTATAATTGTTATTATTAGCAGTATCATTGTTATTATTATTATTATTATTATTATTATTATTATTGTCATCATGTGTCAAAAGTCAAAAGAATAGAAAGGAAAATATCTGCACTTTAAGGCAAATCAAACTAAAGGAGAACAAATCGAGAAATTCTTGCATGGATACTCACCTAACACCTCACTCTTACATACAACCCATTAAAATATTACACCTCATTAAAATTAAAATAAATAAGATCATTTTTTAATTAACTGCTAATGATTCTCATTATTGTTAAAGATTTTCTCTTTCTCCAATCTCCACTTTCTTTTACCGATCACAACCCTCAAAACCATTGCTTCCAACTAACTACCCACTAAATATCACCACCGCCTCATCAATTACACAGTATATTTCCCATCCTTTTTTTGCTAATAAAAACAAAACTATATCCCTTAATTTCTCATTGATGGATCATTCACCACCATATTTCAATTTGTATCCCATCCACAAAATGAATATCCTTCATTGTAAAAGTGAGATCAAATAACTAACCATTCTTAAAATTATAATTAAATAGAAAAGAAATGAAAAATTGAGAGTACAACATAGAAAGGCAGCCGAGGAGGAAGAAGATCATGGTGCAACAATGGCTTTTCTACAAATCCTTCACCAAACATCAACCCATTTAATAAAAGAAAAGAAAAGGATTTAACGGAAAAAAATAAAAAGAAGAAGAAGTAAGTGAGGAGAGAGAGAATCATAAGTAGTTAATAGAGATATGATATTATTTATTTTAATTTTAATGAGGTGTAATATTTTAATTGGTTGTGTGTAAGAGTGAGGTGTTAGGTGAGTATCCATGCAAAAATTTCTCGAACAAATCAATTCCTCCATCAATTCTAAATCATCATCATCAAAGCTTTCCAAACTCAGAACAATCAACATTCAATTCTCAAACCTAATTTTGTACATATAAGTAACAAGAAAAAACACTAAGAGGGGGTGGATTACCACTTCTTCTAAGACAAAAAAAAAACACTAAGATGGGGAGGCAGAAAACACAAAAAAACTCATATAGTAAAGCCACCACCATCATCAAAGCCACCGCCATAATATCATCATAGACCACATCACAATCTCAAACTTCCAATCATCATCTTCCTCATATCACAACCTCCATAACCAAATCGCAGAACAAATAAGAAGCGAGAAGAGTTGAGAGTAGATCGAGGAAGAAGCAGAATACGCGAAGCCATAGTTTCAATCAAAACTGCTCGCAGCCGCCGCGTTTTCGAGACCGCCGAATCACCAAACATCATCGGAACCGCCGTCGGACCTCTCCCTCGTTCGCAGGTGTTCGAAATCTCTCTCGGCTACTCTCTCTCTCGGTTACTTCAATCTCTTCCTGCGTGTTTTTGTTTTTGTTACGATTCCTGCGCACGGGTTCGATTAAAATATTTGTGATAATTGTGATAAATATATTCGCATATAGTTAAATGATGGATACTATTTTATATGATTATATTTAACATAATATATGTATAAAAATAAAATAAAAAAGTTGTTTGGATAATATGATTTTTTTTATTGATTTATATTGTAGTTTTGTTTATATTTTAACGTAATATATAGATCTCTTATAATATTTTATAAGGTTGAAGAGATTTATGACATTTTATTTTAATAGTGTAATTGGATAAGATCTTAATTTTCTTTATAATGTCACTTTGCTTTTTATTTTTGGAAAATGCTATTTAGTAAGAATTTTTTGATGCAAGAAAGAGAAGAATTTTATGTGGCAACTTTTGATTGGTCAAATTCTAATCACTCTCTCCCCCATGTATGGCTAGCCAATTTTTGATTGGTCAAATTCCCTAATTTTGTGGATTCTTCTCTTTCTTGTGTAATTTTTTCTTACTAAATAGCAATGCTCTTTTTATTTTTATGTATCTTTTATTTTTTTCAATTAGTTTGTTGGATGCATACATACTTACTTATACTTGCCGACAATATTAGCTCATGACATGAGTAATATTGAAATAAGTTTGGTTATAGAATATGATTCATATATAGTAGCTTTGATTTTTTTTGTCACGTGATCGTTTTTTTTTTTTTTTTAAATTACATATCAAATATCATAACTGTTTACTCCATTCAATGAAATTTAAATATCAAATAATTTATCTACTTACTCCCCTCCCATTCTTTTGAAGTTTCTTATCACATATTCACTTGGTGATATTTTATTTACATTATTTTTGTTTGCTTGGTCGTTTTTTTTTTGTTTGTTTGTTTGTTTTTCTTTTTTTCTTTGTGAGGTTTGTGTCCTTCAAATTTATTGTTGTTTTTGTCTCTCTTATTTAATTATCTTTGCTTGTGAGTTTAGTTTATTTTTGTTATAATATAAACTTGAATATTTTTTGTTGCAAATATATAGTTTGGACGATTATTTCATATATTTGAATTTAGGTTTAGTTATTTGGCTCAGGTAAAGAAAGTTTATTATTTTAGAAGAATTAAACATTTAACATGTCCTCTTATTTTTACAAATATCTCACTATTTTATTTTGAGCCGTTACTTGAACATTCTTTTAATAGTGAATTATATGTAAATAATATTGTAATAATTTTGGAATTTTTAGTGAATTTCAAAACACATATACACACTATTTTTTTGTAAATAATAAGATTATTTAAATCATTCCAATTTTTTGCATGTAAGTATGTTTAAATATATGTGTGAATATATTTTATAAATATATGTAAATATGTTTTAATATCTACAGTTTCAACAATTTTTAATTTTTTTTTTATGTATGAGCATCGACAATTTTTACAATTGATGATTTTTTTTCTTTTCATCCTTTCGTCTTATGCACCACATGATATTACTATTTACATTACTCCTTTATATAATGTAAGATCTCTAATATATATAAAAAAAAAAAAGACGATTGTTCTGATAATAAATCGATTTCTTTTAAAGTGTCTTCTCAAATATTCATTCGGTAGAATTATATCTCATATTTTATTGGTTATAATATTTTTAGCGAGCAATTTTGTTTATCTCTTTTTACTACGCTTAATTATTAGTCTTTTGAGAAATTTTCTTGCGTACTTTTATATCAGATAAAAGTTTCTTGAGCACTTTGAATTTATTACTCTGAATTGTTATATTGAAAGAGAAACATTCTGTTATAATTTTGTTGTATCAAAATTCTTCCGTACTCAAATTTGTATTCAAACTCTTGTATAAATATTCGTCACAAACCTTCAAGAAAATAAAATAACCACAACATCTCTACAATAACCAAAAAAGTCTAAAAATTTAATTCACTCCCCTCTTAGGTTGCACACTTTAAACTTACATTTTTGTCTCTTTTAATTATTTAATAGTAATATTTACTTGTAGTTTTTTAGTTTGGTTGTTAACTTAGTTGGGATGATTGATCATTGTATTTTTTTTTATAGCTTGAGTCCAAATGTACAACAATATAATGCCCTGATTTTGTATTTTTTCTAATACGATATAGTTGTTTCATAAATAATATACCTATATTTTTTGAAGTTACAAAAGTAATTGATAATGTTAATTAGGAGTTACGAAAGTTAATAAGACAATTAACATGTGAGAATAGAGAGAGTTATAATATGGTCAAAGCACTTAAAAATAGAAATGAGAGAATGAAACAAAAAATCGTGAATAACATGTAAAAAAAGTGACTAAAATTAAAATTAGTCTTTATTATTGGTTTATGATTCTTTGATCTTTTCAATTCTTTGATCTTTTCTTGAAAAATCACGGATCACATGATATGTAACTATTGATTTTACTCCTCTATACAATTTAAGATATCTCATATACATTTATTGAAAAGACGACTTATGTTTTGATATTAACTTTATTTATTTTAGAATTTCTTCTCAAATATTCACTTGGTATATAGAAATATATATGTTCAGAATTTCTTTTAAATTATTCTTCTCCTTTTTTTTGGTTTATCTTTATTTTTATTTTTCCTTTTTGTTTTTTTTTATTTAATAATGTTTAATTGGGGTTTTAAAAATTGGATATTGATTCGTCAAAAAAAAAAATTGGATATTGAAAATAGACTAATATTTATATAGTTGTAAATATAAGATAGTAGTTGACTTACTTGTTAAAAATAAACATGATTTGCCAAAAGTCTAAAATTGGTACATAAATATATACAATATTCTAACAATTACTCAGAGGAAAATATGTTAGTAATGATGTCTTGTGCCTTGTAAGATAATAAGATCAATCAAACAATGATTATTTCAATTTCCATGAAAGACAATTATTTCATAGAAATAAAATTTCATACATGATATTTTTATGAGCGCTATTGCATATCACTTATGCCACCACAAAAACGAATGCAATTAGAATATACCCGTATATGACACTCAACTTTCTTTATGATTTTCTACACTACAAAAAAAAAAATCTACATTGGTACATAAACATATACAATATTCTAACAATTACTCAGAGATCTTGTAACTAATGATCGAAGTATCAATGACAACTTTTAACCTGAAATAGATATTAGAGGAAAATATGTTAGTGATGATGTCTTGTGTCTTGTAAGATAATAAGATCAATCAAACAATGATTAATTCAATTTCCATGAAAGACAAATATTTCATAGAAATAAAATTTCATACCTGATATTTTTATGAGTGGTATTGCATATCACTTATGCCACCACAAAAACAAATGCAATTGGATTATACCCATATATAACACTCAACTTTATTTTTGATTTTCTAAACAAAAAAAAAAAAAAATCTATATCCTTTAAAATGTATTCAAAGAACATAAAAATTGTCTAACACATAGAAGGTGAAAGATATATAACTGATCGAGTTTACAAAGTAGAGTGTGTGTGTGTGTATATATATATATATATATATATATATAAGTGACCAACATATTAATAATATATACTAATTAAAAAATTATATTTACGGAAGCATGATTAATTTTTTATGTTTGGTAGTGTAAAAGATGAAGGAGCACATAATATAAATGAATGATTGTGTGATTGCAAAGTATAGGTAATATCAAAATAAATATCAAAATAAAAATGATGGGTTTGTTGTTTTAATAATTTTAGTGATATTTTTTTTGAAAAAATAAGTGATAGTGTTGTAGGGTAGTAAGTAAAAATTGCCTTCAAACTGATATACTTTACTACAGATGAAGAATAAAAAAAAACTTTTAGCTTGTCCCAAAAAAAAATTTGTTTAATACTTTACTACAAATGAAGAACAAAAAATAAATTTTAGTACATATGAATATAATATATCATATTATGAATAATGACACAGTGAAAATGCACTCAAAGATATATACTTACATAAATTTTCATTTTTCATAGACTTCTCAAGCATCAAGGATGCAACCAAGACAAAAATAGAAGTCTCTCTTGTATTCTCTTCTTCTAAATTACATGAAAAATTTGTCAAACCTACATTAAGAAAAAAAAAACGAAAAAATTAGAAAAGTAGGCTAACAAACATCATATCAATATAATAAAAAATAGATGTCTAAAATTTTCACACAATGTAAGAGTAACATAATTAAGTTGCTATATAGAAACTAATAAATTGTGAAGAGATGAAGAGATCCAGAGGAAAAAGAGAAAGAACCTATAACACGAAATTGAAAAGATGCAATCCAATAGTTGCTTGAGGAAAGTGATGATGAAAGCTCAAATTTATAGCACACACAATGGTTAGGGATGAGAAAAGATAACCGTTCAAAGAATTTTATGATAAATTTATTTGTCATAGTTAAGAAATAAGAGTTAAGGAATATGAAAGAATGGTAGTTTAATAGTTGGTGTGACAAAGTTGTTTTTTTTTTAAAAAAATAATAGCACAATAGTAATTAATAAACAATATAACTAAAATATTTTTTCATAAAATTTATTTATTTATTTGGTCAACCATGAAAAAACATATTTTGGGGTAATTTTTTTATTTGGTTTATTTATTTACACTTGCTACTAATTTAAGTCATTTGAACTTTCACATGCATAATTATCAACATCAATTGTATGTGTTTAAAATATAAAGTGTGAACTTTCACTATTTCCTTTTTTCTTAAGTGCTACAAGTTTAAATATAAATTAGAAAAATAATAAGGAGTAATTGATAAAAATTGTAACACACAAAATTATTAATTTAGATTTTGCATTAATATAATATTGAGTGAGGGAGAGGTAAAGTTATGGAAGATGAAGGAAACAAAGTATTTAAATATAAGCAAACATTTTTTTTAGATTTAAATATAATTATTAAAATAAATGATAAGCTTTTCTTAGAGATATGTCACATCATCACAAACCTTGCCTATGAGCAACTCAACCTTCCCTTTATATGTAAAAACTAGGAATAAACCCGTGCGTTGCACGGGTTCGATTAAAATGCATAATTAAAATATTCTTATAAAAGAAAAATAATAATTGTGATAAATATAATTATATATAGTTAAATGATAGATACTATTAAAATATGATTATATTCAATATTAATATATGTATAAAGAAAAAGTTGTTTAGAAATATGAGATTCTTTATTATTTATATCGTAGTTTTGTTTATATTTTAATATAGGATTTTTAATTCTATCATGTGCAAATTTGCACATGTTAATTAGTTTAAAATAGTAAGTTTATATTGGAACTTAATATAATAGATCTCTTATAATATTTCATAAGTTTGAAAGGATGTATCATACTTTATTTTAAGGAAAATGCTATTTAGTAAGAAAATCTATGGAGAAGAAAATATATGCTCTTTATTTTAATAGTGTAATTGTATAAGATCTTTTTTTTTTTTTATATGAGTTGCAAGTTTATAGTCACGTCTAACTTTGCTTTTTATTTTTGATGTATTCCTTATTTATTTTTTTCAATAAGAGTTTGAGGTATATATTATACTTGCAGACAATTTGCTCATGGTAAATGTTGAAATAAGCTTTGGTTATAGTATCTATCATTTAACTCTGAGTAAAAATTACATATCAAATAGTATAACTGCTTACTCCTTTCTATGAAATTTAAGGTGTCAAATAACTTATCTACTTAATCCCCTCTCGTTTTCTTGAAGTTTCTTCTCACTTATTCCCTTGGTAGAATTTTATCCTCACTTTATTAGTCCCGATTTTTTTAGTTTATTGTATGGTTGACATGTTTTTCTTTTACCTGGTGAGGTTTGTATCCCTTTAAATTTATTGTTTGGTTTTGAACCATTCATCTTATTTTTTAAAAATTATGCACCACATGATATAACTATTTATTCTATTTCTCCATACAATTTAAGGTCTCTCATATTTATATAAAAGACTATTCTTATTCTGATAATAAATTGAGTTATTATGAAGTTATTTCTAAAACATTCACTTGGTAGAATTATATTAATTATTATATTGGTAAGAATATTTTTAGTCGGAAATTTTATTTATCTTTTTACTACTATGCTTAATTCCTGTTATTATTTTTTAAAAATCTTTCTCTTTGTTTTCCTCCCCTCATTTTTTTTGTCTTTTTTTTTTTAATAATTTTATTCGAATGTTATTTAGTAGTGCTTATTAGAATGCAATATTTTTTTTTTATAGATGAGTTCTCTCTGTTTTTCTAATAATATAGAAGAGCACTCTTAAATCATATTCTCATAGTCGTAAATATATATATATGTTACAATCATATTTTTCGTTTGTGTAAAACTTATTTTTTTCTTTGCACGGGTTTGATTAGAACACACATTTAAAATATTTTTAACAATTTAAAATAATAATTATGATAATCATAATCATATATATTTTTTTTGTAGTCATTGTAGTTGTGAAGAAACCTTTCAAGTTCCAATTGATAACCCATGGGTTAAAAATTTAGAGTAATTATCGCTCATGATTCATAAAAGGTAACCTACTTTTCAATGACATGTGTGGCCAATAGCAACAATTGCATTCTCCTTAGATAACTCACTTGCGATAATTCGCTAAAAAATATTCACTAAATCTTTCAATACTTTAATTAATCTATATTTTTCTCTTTATGTAAAAAGACACCTTATAAATATGAACGTATAATAAAGTTTATGCTATATTTGAAGTTTGGTAAACTCCCCTATATATCTATTTCAATGAATGATATCTCAAAGTAAATTATTTTCATCACTAATTTTTCTTTCTATAGATGATGTACTCATTCACTCATTCGTAAACTATATTCTCATGTACCTTTACTTGCGCAAATGTAAGTTTCACAAAACTGTTACACGTAAAAAAAGCCGCATATAGTAAAAACATGAAGTTGCATATGATGATGTGTTGGTGATTTTCCTTACAATTAACCGTGATTCAAACTTGAAACGGAAAAAAAAAATAACAAATTTATAATTGTGTAAATTACCACGTGTGATATAATTAAAATAGGGAACGGAAAGAATTAACACGACCTTGCTTTGATGCTTGAGATGCATGAATAGAGTTAATTGCTATTTTTTATAAGAAACTTGTTATTTTTTATAAATATATAAAAGTAACGAATTCAATCAAAAGAATCCAAAAATTCTACTATTCTAGAAAACATAAGAAAGAAAAATAAAATAACCTTATATAGTATCTCAAGTCCAATGGTAAAAAAGTAGAGCTGAAATATTTGGTTAATTTATGTAATAGAGTAGGTTTGATATCTATCTAGTCACATAAATCATTGATGAATAGTCAATAGTCAAGAAATATGTGAGGAGTAACAAAGACAAACAAAAATAACAATACAACTGTCACTCAAAAGTTGCTTGGAGAAGTTGTATATCTAGTAAAAACTCCAAACATATCCCCATGCTTCCTATCTAGCAGGATTGAAACAATATATATTTTCAATTGTAAAACACACCAAACCAACCAAGCCTAAAATATGAACACTTAACATTTGTGATTCTTCTTGTAAAAGGCACACTATATATAATGAACTTGTAGGCTATTTTTTTTTGTTAAAATGAATATAAAACCTATTTAATTTAATTGAAATATTTTGATTCATGGCATTCCAATCAACAATAACAGCCTTATAAATGATATATGTTACTTTTTTTCCTTTATGCATTACATTATGTTTTTATTTTAATTTCTCATTATCATATTCATTTTTAAAATAATTTTAATGAGTGTTTTGCATAGTAGTTAAAATTAGAGATAAATAAAAGTATATTTTTTATTTGTTCAATTATTTTACATTTATTTATTGTTTGAAATTATAATATTTTCTTTTATGCATTACATTATGTTTTTATTTTAATTTCTCATTATCATATTCATTTTTAAAGTAATTTTAATGAGTGTTTTGCATATTAGTTAAAATTAGAGATAAATAAAAGAATATTTTTTATTTTTTCAATTATTTTATATTTATTTATTGTTTGATATTATAATAGTAGTAATTTATATGAGATTTATTCAATTATTATTTTAAATATATTAGTCATTCTTTTTAGAAACTTTTTGGTCTCCCGTAAGTTACAAATTAACTCCTTTAACTTAATTTGAGTTCACGTTACCTCATGAATATCATAAGTCTCCATATTGATCGGTTACTTTTTTAATTATTGCTATTGACATTCTTGTTGTTCATAAAAAACTTTATTATAGAGCACTATAAAGACCATTTTATTAGATTATTTCTATTTGATTTGATTTTAACAAAATATATCAGTTATATAAAATATTATAATTTCAAAAATAAATAAATACAAAATAATTGAACAAATAAACAATTTTTCTTATTTATCTCTAATTTCAACTACTATGCAAAACACTCATTAAAATTATTTTGAAAAGTAATAGGATAATGGGAAATTAATAAAAATTGTTACACGTATTAATTTAGATTATTAGTACAATATTTTTATAAAAGTAGTATAAAAAATAGTTGGAAATAAATTTATAAAAGATTATAATTTCAAAAAATAAATAAATATAACAAATTATTTAGTTTTTAAAAAAAGAATAGGATAATGAGAAAGTAATAAAAATTGTTACATATCAAATAATTAATTCAAATTTCTATTCATGTATTTAATTTGTGGAGGATAAATTTTATTTTATATTTATTAATTAAGAGAAGTAGGTAAAGTTTCAATAGAAATATGAAGTTTTCTTAGAGGTGCCACATCATCAAAATGAAGGCCTATGAGCAACTCAAGCTTCCCTTTATATGTAAAAGATTTTTTTTAAAAATAATAGCACAATAGTAATTAATAAACAATATAACTAAAGTATTTTTTCATAAAATTTATTTATTTATTTGGTCAACCATGAAAAAACATATTTTGGGGTAATTTTTTTTTTTGGTTTATTTATTTACACTTGCTACTAATTTAAGTCATTTGAACTTTCACATGCATAATTATCAACATCAATTGTATGTGTTTAAAATATAAAGTGTGAACTTTCACTATTTCCTTTTTTCTTAAGTGCTACAAGTTTAAATATAAATTAGAAAAATAATAAGGAGTAATTGATAAAAATTGTAACACACAAAATTATTAATTTAGATTTTGCATTAATATAATATTGAGTGAGGGAGAGGTAAAGTTATGGAAGATGAAGGAAACAAAGTATTTAAATATAAGCAAACATTTTTTTTAGATTTAAATATAATTATTAAAAGAAATGATAAGCTTTTTTTAGAGATATGCCATATCATCACAAAGCTTGCCTATGAGCAACTCAACTTTCCCTTTATATGTAAAAGAAAAGATTCCTGCGTGTTGTTTTTATTTATTTATTTTTCTGTTTTTTGTTTTAATTATTTATCAATTGTTATTTGTGAGTTTTACTTGAAAATTGGGTTGCTGTTTGTTTACATGGTCCTAATCTACTTGCACCCCCTCAAACTACTCACAACAACTAAAAAAACTAGTTTTCGCAAAATCATTTCTTTCTTTGAGGATTAATTTAATAGAAAAACTTTTCTTTAACAAAAATAAATAAATATGGATTAAAAAAGAGACCGACAGATGTACATCCGCTCATCTCTTAAATAATCGACGCTTGGTGTACACCTTGCCGGCCGTTTGTTTGTCTTCCATCAAAATACGTCAATAATAAATCATGGATTAAAAGGAGACCGACAGGTGTACATCCGTCCATCTCTCGAATAATCGACGCTTGGTGTACACCTTGCCAGCCGGTTGTTTGTCTTCCACCAATAAAAAAAAACATTTATGATAAATGGATTAAAAAGAGACCGGTGGATGTACATCTACCCATCTCTCAAATAATCAACGCTTGGTGTACACCTTACCCGCCGGTTATTTGTCTTCCACACATAAAGATACTTCCAACTCATCAAATTCCTCTTTCGCCCTTGCGCGATCGAAATATAGAAAACAAAAATCTTTTTATAAGTAAAATCAACCAACACACAAACATTTTCTACCCCAGAACTGCGTGTAGCTTTAAATTTCCCATTGTACCCGGGAATACGTAGGAGCGAGATTCATACATCTTGTCAAGCACACTAATAAAAAACAAACTTTTTCCCCCTTGTATATATAATAAATAATAAATAATTAAAAGCATGCAAACAAATTAAACACTCTTTTAACCCTAAAATTAACGAGAAGGTTCCCGTTGGATACAACGGATGTGGGGGGTGCTAATACCTTCCCCTCGCATAATAGACTCCCGAACCTGGAAATGGTTGCGATGACCCTCTTTCCATTGCTTTTAAGGTTTTATCGATATTTTCCTTTTCCTCCGGGAATAAATAAAGTTCGGTGGCGACTTTACTGTCTAGCGAGCATTTTTGCACTCGCGCATTTTTCCACCCGCTTCAGAACAGACACTCATTTGCCCTTTCATACAAAATTTTCCTAAGTACTGTATTTTACAAAAAAAAAAAAAAAAAGATACTACAAATGTAAGAATAAAATGAAAATTTCTCGAATACTGGAACAACAAACAAACAGTCCAACAACTCAATACCTAGCACCAGTGTTTTAAAAACCGGACCGAACCGGCCGGTCGGACCGGTTGAACCGTGAACCGGAGGGGTAACTGGTCTGGTTCAAATGTTGGACCGGTCATGTAGTTAAATCGGATCGAACCGTTAAAAACCGGAAAAACCGGTGAACCGGCGGTTTTCCAGAACCGCCGGTTCGATTGCGTCTGCTATTTTTTTTTTTTTTTAAATCAAAATGACGTTGTTTTTTTTACATAACTATTTTTTTTTAAAAAGTAAATAGAAAAAACTAAACTAAAACAAATAGTGCCGAAACAAATATGTCTCATTGGAATTAAATTTATTATTAGACTTTGTTATTTCGTTTATGTTGCGATTAAATTATGTTGCAACTAGACTTTGTTTAAAATCTATTTGGTTTTGTAATTTGTACTATTTTATCGTGCGTGGTGACAATATTTAAGATTTGATTTTAAGAACTTGTGAGTTGCGACATTATGACATTTTAAATTTTTAGTTGTCATTAACTTTTAAAGAGATCGAGTCATCATATTCGACCGGTTTAATAGCTATATAATTTTATTAAAGAGACCGGTTCATTCCTCCAGTTTATCCGGTTTGATCCGGTTTATGCATGCGGTTCAACCAGTGACCCGGTGGTTCGACCAATGAACCAGTGACCCAGTACCCTCACCGGTTCGATGACCGGTCCGGTTTTTAAAACACTGTCTAGCACTACCTAATGCACAAACATGGTATATATTTCAACCATTACATTTTTAAAAGAATGGAAATTGTTGTTTTATGAATAAATGTCTTGAAAATACTTGGAGAAAACATGCAATCTAGTTAACCCCCAAAAACATGACAATTTGGTGATTTGAGCTTTCTAGCACTGGCACTTATTGTATTATCTACACTACTACACAGGCAATATTGAGTAAGCACACACAAATTAGACATAAAAGAAAACAATACGGGCTGAGTTATATATACAAAACATGGATAAAAGAGTTAAAAGACTAAATTGTGCAGCATATATGTCTGATAAAAGACAGTAAACAACTCTAATGCATAGAAATTTATTCAGTCATATAATCCAACTCTAGCAGTTTCTAGACCAACAAGCTCCTCTTCTCCTCTTCTACACATGTTCCCAATCTGATGCCATGCCATCGGAGTGATCATTAGGAAGTTGAAACTCGTAGGTTCTGCAATGCTCAATTTCTTCACTATCCTCCAAATCCAGATGAATCACCTTTGGGATTGATTTGTCCACAGCAGTGTAGGCATTGAGATTGGCATCCAAACTTTCACCCTTTAATGCAGCATCTTTTGTAATTATTGTGTCCTCTATTCCTTCAGCAGAAAATTCAAACAATTTCTCTGTTGAACATTCAGAATTTGAATCTTCAGCAGCCCGGGATTTAAGAATATGAAATCTAGCCAAAACAGATGTCTCATAATCAGCCTTGTTTTTTGCAGGAATAGGAGAATCCTTACAAAAATTAAACTGGTTTTGATTAACTATTTCTCTAGGTGTCAACTTGTCTGCTATGTCTGATGGTGTCTCCAAATCATTATTACTGATGCATGACTTCTCACCCCGGGCTTTAATAACATTGTATCTGGCCATAACAGAAGCCTCGTCATTTCCAACCACATCCTTGTTTGTGCCAGAAACAGCATAGTTCCGGATAAAACTATACAGGTTTTGACTATCCTCTGCTTCGGGTGTCAAAGGATTCGGTCCATTCATATCAGCAGAAAATTTCAACTGAGATAGTTCCTTTGGATTGGTAGCATCTAAGACAGCTAAATTCTGAGCAGAAGAATCAGAATTTGCACATTTGTTCACTCCAATTGCAGAACTCTGACTACTGCTTAAACTGGGAATAACTTTAGATTTTGAATGGTCCTCCATGTCTACAGCATTATATAAGATACAAAAGAAGAATTTTAGCTTTAAAAAACTGAAGGATAAAAAATGAGTCATATCGAGACTAGGAACAAGATGTTAACCTCTTTGCTTGTATGAGTGTTTCTCCATTTCAATCTTCATTTGATTATAGCGAGCTTTGAAAGAAACAGAACATAGTGCAGCTTCAGCCTCAAGCCATAGATTTTTAAACAATGCAGTCTGAGACTCTGCTGCTCCACCGTCATCATCACCATCATCAAAATTCTCACTAAGAATATTCTTTATAGCCTATAAATCAAAAGTAGACCAACACAATTGAATTTTTCAGTTCCACTGTATCCCTCTCTCTAGTTGAAGACCTGAATGAGTAAAGAGTGAGAAATAACACTGCATGAGATATCAAAGTACCTTAGTCATGTTCTCTGCCTTTGTCATATTTGCACCATCGCTTGGGGAAATGGAGTCTGAAGGCATCCAATGCGGCTTCCCAGATCCAAAACACAGATCTTCCTTTTGAGCAAGCAGATTTTCACGCTCATCTGTTTTCACGTTCGCTGCCTTTGTCATTTCTGCACCACTGCTGCTTGGGGAAATGGAGTCTGAAGGCATCCAATGTGGCTTCCCAGATCCAAAACACAGATCTGACTTTTGAGCAAGCAGATTTTCAAGCCCGTCCATAGAGCTCTCTGGTCCTATCTTGGTTAATAGTGCCCCCTTGAAACACACATTCTGCGAAAACATTTGGAGAACATACACGGGTGATAAGTGGCTAACGATTTTTTTAAAATTAATCATGTAAAATAATACACCTCCTTCAATATCACAGAACCAAAAAAACCCATAAGCCTATCCTCATCCCTCTAAAAAAGGGGTAAAAAATGTTTTCTGGCTTTCTGCATACTATCAATTTAGAAGAAAATTACTATACAAGGAGTATAACTGCATTTGAAAATATAACAGAACTTAGATACCGACAAAATTGGTACACATACTATCTTGAAAGGTGCAACACTTAATATGACATAGTAAACCAATTCTCTTCTGTATCAAAAGCACTCTTTTATCATTCTCTCAATCTCACAATTTTATAGACCACATAAGCACTCTTTCACAAGTCATAGGAAAATGCATCAAAATCCCTCTAATCACATGGGAAGTAATGTTTACAAGGCTAAATAGCCCTGGTGACCTCATGTTTTTAAGCTTCAGACAAAGTTCAACAATATAGAGGGGGACTTTAAAGTATATATTCAGTAATTGCTTTGTTTGATGCAAAAGATATTATCATATTAAATGAAGGTCAATTTGCTACGATGCCAGCAAAAGTATGGAAAATTTCATTTTCTATGCTGCATGTTAAAAGTCATATCATTAATCAGTGAGGCAATTTAATAATAAAAAATTTCAGAAACTCAGCATTAAAAAGTGTTTCATATACCCTCAGCAGGGCTGTCAGTTATTATTGAATAGAAGAAATAAGTATATACCTGTTGAAGCTCACATGATTCTCCAGCACATCTAGAAGTTTCTGGCTGATGGAAAAGACATTCTTGAGCCAGGTTAATTTGCTCAGCATTCTTCAAAACACAAGTATTAAGATTACCAATCACATCTCTAAGGATGTTGCAATCTCCTTCTTCCAGTTTATAGGCATCATTTGAACAGTGATTAAGAAGCAACTGTGAAAATTTTTGCATGGTAGCAACCAGCATCTGGATATTTAATGTCTCAGATGATACTTTCCCAGCTGATTTTACAGGTGTAGTAGGTGCCTCTTCCACTGAAGAAGAAGAAGACAGGGCACGTCCTCCAGTATGAGGTGTACCAGATGCCGAGCACATATTCTCATTGCACCCAGCATCTACGTCACCTATGCATAAGGTATGTGGTTGTTGAGACGCCAATCTGTTTTCCTCTGTAACTTGATGCTCATCATGAGAAAATCCAAACTCACAATCAATTGGCTTGGTTGGTGGTAGACTATTTTCCTTCATTTTGGTAATACCGTCTTGATGTTGAAGCCCGTAATCACAACATGGTTCAGACTGAAAAGGTCCATCACTCACTGCACCATCTGACTGACAATCTTCGGATGCAAACCTTGTTTCTGACAACTTCCTGGGAGAACCTGCTGAATTTGTTTCCTGGTCAACAGTTTGAATGTGCATTTGGAAGCTGGTGTCACATGGCTTTTTGACATTACTTTTGGCATCAAAAAGAAAATTCTGAGGCTCCTGAATAACATAACCAAAACACTCTTCATTTTTGCGCACATGTTCAGGAGGTAAAACCTCAGAAGATTCATAATAAGAAAAATGAGCAGTAGGAGCTCCCTTCCAGCAAGGCGAGTCTACAGAGGGATTACATTGATCACCACCACACTCAAAAGATTTATCAACAGAATTGACAGCCTGAATAGCATTGAGTCTCAAGCTTAAATTGCCTAGATTTGGATGAGGATTTGGAAATTCATGCCTTGCTTTATGCATATAATCCACAACATCCCCTGAAACGTTCATGTCTGAAATCATTGCATTGTCTGATGAGGAAGGTTCATTTGTATCTAGATGCATGCGGAGCTGACCTAAACCAAAGCAACCAGCAGTAGTCCCAAGACTAGGCGTGGGATTAGCCTCCTTTATATCATAGTAATTGTGTCCAATGTTTAAATCTGTAACTGGTCCGGTTATAGGTGTTGAAGAAACTGTATCAACTCTTGATAGTTTAACTTGCTGCCACGGGAGTTTGTCATATACACCTGTATATGAAAAGTGATGGTTCCCTGAATCCACAGCTAATTTTAAAGGGGCCTCATGATGAGTTTCTAGAGACAACGAAGGCGGTTGCAAAACCGATGTATGTGAAAAATCAACTGGCATGGGCTTGGTAGTTCTACCCCAGCAAGATTTATCATCTAAGTGACCCGCACTTATAGGCGGATGTATATCCCAACCAAACATATGCGCACCCTCACCCTGACTGTCAGTTATATCTTGCCCACCTGCATTTTAAAAACACATACTTATTTTGACATAGATGAAAAGTTGGTTTGCTATTTAGCATCACCAAATAAAATATTTATTTTCATACTTTGAGCACATTTTTCAATCATTGTTTTAGTTAGAAATGAAGACAGAACTTGATCTTATTGGTTAGAAAGAAAGCATAAATTGAAAATATTTTCAAAAGGTGTCATTTCAATTGGAGAAAAAAGCCTCATTAAAAGTTTGAAACATTAATCTTGTATTACTAACTAACTGCAAAAATGCTAAGCCAACAGAAAAAATTGCATACAAACTACTGCTTCGTTTATCTGTTCCCTTCCTCAGGTTCGCTTTTTTTAAATGCAGTATGTCAGTAAAAGTACACTAATATAGGGTCCGTTTGTTTTGGATTCTTTTAAGAAAAAATCTATTTTTTTTTTTTCCTTAATAAAATCCATTTTATCATTTTGATAGTTTTGTAATCGATTTTTTTAGGAAAAAAAAATCATTTTTAACCCCAAAATGAAAAGCTAATCCTAATAGCTTTTCAAGAATCTATTCTATTTTTTAAAAAAACTAAGGAACCTAAGTGTAGGAGCTTCCCATTTTAAAAAAATGATTTTTTTATAGTAAACAAACGGAAAGTAGTTTTAGATTTCTCAAAATAAAAATGATTTTTATTTTGGGGTTAGAGATTATTGAAAAATCATTTTTCAAATAAATCTCTAACAAAGAATCTCTAAATTTTTTCAAAATAAAAATCATTTTTTTTAAAAGCTTAAATAAAGGCATCCACAATCTATTAGAAATACTCGCAACATCCCAAATTTTAGTTTAAATTTTTTATATATTAAATTGAACAAAATTAATCCGATGAAACTCTTCTTCTCTGTATAGTTTATTACATCCAGATTACTAAAGAGTTTCTCTTTGAGTGGCAGTAATAAGCTGTCAAAATTTTCAAAAACCCTTTTCCTTTTGATCAACTCTTATCACATACAATTTCGATATTCATATACAACTTAAAGAATCAAAAATCACTTTGAGTATGCAGCAATATAACAAGATAAGATAGCAAACACATACCTAAGTTGATCCTTTCATCAACAACAGAACCAGTAAAATTTGTTTGATTCAATGCCAAACTACTCCCAACACCAATCTGATTACCTTTACCATTGCCAAAATCTGCAAACTGATCACCAAACCCTAACTCATACGGTTTATTACCATAATCAGCGCGAGAAGCCACAGCTCCATCGGACGAAGTAAAACCCGAAAACGAAGACCAATGATCAGGCACAACAGACTTTGAATTATGATCAGGATGAATCCCATATGAATTAAAATACTGATGAGGTTCAATTGAGGCATTCACATTCGAAAATTGACCTGAATGAGGTAATTGGGAAGAAGAATCTAAAACATGATGTAACCCTAAATACCCAAATTGGTTTGAAGAATTGGAATCATCAGAAACTGATTCTTTGATTGGAATAGGATATTGGTAAGGTAAGGTAGGTCGAACAGCGTCTGCTGGATCGATGAACGGAGCGGAAACATCGATCGGAGACGGTCGATTAACACTAAAAGGGGTTGCAAAAGCTGATAAATTTGATGAAGGTGATGCATAATAGGGCCAATCGTTGTATGACCCAAAACCCTTCATTGTTTAACGATCTGATTATGATTATGAACAACAAAATAGATTATTTAATTAATCGATTAATAATTAACATGATAAAGAAAAAACGAAAGAGATTAAATTGATAATTGCGTACCGAAGAAGAAGAAGAAGAGCATGCGGAAGTGGTTCAGAGTGTGGTTTTGTTGACAGTATGATGTGATATGAAATGATGAGAAAATTTCAGTTTCGATTTTTGCGATTTTCAATTTGAATTAAACAAACAAACTCCTTCATATCTGTTGCGTAACAAATTAACACGGAAATGAGGGAAAATCAAATCATCAATAATAAATAAATAATGATCTGCTTTATTAATTTCGAGATTTTTTTTTATTTTAAAAATTAATTAGTTTAATTTCTTTTTTGACACAGATTTTTTTTTTTTGAACAATTGATACAGGGATTAATAATTTTTTTTATAAGCACAGGGATCGATAATTAGTTTGATCTCTTTTGTTTTGCGTTTAATATTGGTGAGGGAAATGTTTTCCTTGATGAGGTTACCGGTGCTACGTTGACTATTGAGATTGCCGCTTCTAAAAATTGGATTCATTTATGGCTTGAGTTTGACACAAGATTTGTTGTTTTGGGTTTTAGCAAACCTTCCACATGGTTCCTTGGAGAATTAGAAATAGATGGATGAATGTTGGCTTAATTAGTTCAATGGTCCCTTAAAGACATTTTAGGTTTCACAATGGTCCCTTAAAGAAAAAAAGGTCCAGATTAATCCCTTAAAGACATTTCCGTTTGTCACATTGGTCCCTTCTGTTAATTTATCAACCACAAATGTATTAGGTGGACCAACATTAAAGATGGTCCACCATATACCACAAGATATTTTTTAATCTTAACCATTGGATCTTTTTGAAAGAAAAACAACCATTAGATTTTGCATGTCCACCATATCTAAGAGTGCACCATCACAACAAATTTTTGTCTCATCTTCTTCCTCCATTTCTTCATCTTCTTCCTCCATCCTCCATTCCTTCATCATTTTTTTTCTTCATAATTTCATCATTAAAATCCAAAATTTCAAAACAAATTCAAAAATAAATAAATTCCAAAATTGCAAAACTCATAACTTTTATCAAAATTTCAAATCTCCAAACAAAAACTCTAAATCCCAAATGTTAAATCCCCAACAAACCTAACCTTGAATTTCATCTTTACTTTCCAAATTTAATCTCATCAAACCCAACAAAAACTCTTAACTATTATTGATGATGGTGATGGGGTATGAGTGTTTGTGGTGGTTAGGTCAAAGAGACAAAAAATGGAATTGAAGAAACAAATTGAGAAAAAAGATGATGATGAAAAATTGAGGAAGAAGATGAACTTTTTGGGTTTATTTGAAGGTTGATAGATTTGAGTTTATTTTTTATGATATTTATGAAAAAGATGAAGTTCTTGTATTTTTTTCTACAATTTCTGGACCCAAGAGAGATGAAGAAGATGAACAGTGGCATTTGTTCATCATTTAACGTTTTTTTGCCAAAAACTAACGGAAGGGACCAAAATGACTAACGGAGATGTCTTTAAGGGAGCAATCCGGACCTTTTTTTCTTTAAGGGTCCATTGTGAAACCTAAAATGTCTTTAAGGGACCATTGGACTAATTAAACCATGAATGTTCTACTCCTTCCTAAATGCATGAGATTTATGGCTACTCACATTTATAGAGAAGAAAATCATTGTGCGAATAAGCTTGCTAACATTGGTTTAACCGTTCAAGCTTTTACTTGGTTAGATGACGTGCATAGGGTCCTTTCTATGGATTTTGCTAGGAACAAGATGGTTTTCCTTGTTTCCGTTTTGTTAACTTCTGGGGTATTGGTTTATGTCCCTTCTTTTTATTTTTATATATATATATTCTAGGGCAGCTCAGTCTCCCTTCTGCCTAAAAAAATAAATAATTAGTGCACTTGACGTGTGTTAAATAAAAATATTTTGTCGTCGGGTAGCTATTAAAACTATTATTTGAGTTTCAGATATGAATTTTCTCCACTTCTATATATGTATGCTACAAATGTCAAAAAAATAACTTGTATTTGTGATATTCTAAAATACAATTTTTCACGAGCACGTACCGGATAATTTAATGAATATCCGCGGGTGAAATAAATGGGTATTATATTTACTCGTATTTGATGAATATAAAAGTATATTTGATAGTATTTGAGTCTGTGAATATTCATACCTGTTAATAAATTAGTAAAATCACTTAAAAATTTCATACTTAAATATAAACTATATTATTGTTACTTTGTAAACAAAAATAGTCTTTTCATATTCTTATGTTTTCTTTTCATATTCAATAAGAAAATCATTTTTTTTAAATTTTTTTTAGGCAAAACTCTTCATATTCTTCTGATTTAGCAACCTTTCATATTCGGTAAAAATTATATTTAGCAAATATATGAATATTATTGCTTACTGGCACGAATGCGTCTAAGAAACCATTTTGTCAATGTCAAATGGATTGTCCCTTGTGTTCACAAGTACCGAAAAAGGAATGATATTTGTCAATAGAGTGTGAAGGTAATAAGGAAACTTGGAATGTTGTCATGGGATTGGACCATATTTTAACACCAAGATTGCAACTTTTCAATAATATTAAAGACTTAGGGCATGTTTGATTTAGGTTTCAAAAACTGTTTTTTAGTTTTTAAAATTATAAAACTAAAAACCCATTTAATTATACTATTTTGCAAAATTGTTTCTGGAAACTGTTTTCATTTTTGATGTTTTAAAAACCAAAAAACTAGAACAACTAGTAGAGATTTTGGGTTTCAGTTTTACGCTTTTGTGTTCAAAATTCATGAATGGAAAATTACAATTCAAAATGAATGATGGGAAGAATTCGAATTTAAATCTTAAATGACAAATTATTTACCAGATTTTACATCTTTTTTGTTTACAATGAATTCAACCCATGACCTCTAGATTTTACTTAACTAGTCTCCGGACCCGTTTCAAGCACGGGAAAAATATGACATAAAAAATTATTAATTTAATATTTTAACTTTAAAAATATAAAATAGAAAAATAATAAAAAAATAACATGCATAATTAAATATGAATAAGTCACACATAATATTTGTGTCTTTTGATTAAATTTAATATATAATATATTATAATTAAAAAAGTGTATAATAATTATAAAAAATAAAATAAAATAAAAAGATGTATAATAAAAATGCTATTTAAAAAATAACATGTCTAGTCTCCGGACCATATGTGGATCCTGACCCGTGCCAAGCATGAGTAAATCTTATATTATTCTCCTCCCTTTTTATGTTAATGTAGAAAACTTTAATCCATTTTAACATATAGATAGCTGGATATAGATTTTTTACCCAAGATAGGCATAGGGAAACATTATACATATACCATAATGATATATATCTATGCTACCTAGTATTATCCTAAGGGGATTGCTAAATCTTACGAAGGGATCATCGAAAAAAAAAGAATTACACTGTGAACCATTTTGAAAAAGAGATAAAACTGTTAAGTATTATTCGATTTCTTCGTTCAATTTTATCCATACAAATGAGCTTTTGCCATTTTCCTTGTCATAATATCAGCCAATTTCATTCTTTTAACTGATTGAGGAATAATTATAAATTGATACAACCAAGTGGACGAATTTTCCATCTCCAAGAAAAACCGTAATGATATTCTATTAGAAAAATTCTTGTTGATACATATATGCTATGGCCAAAAAAATTATAATTTTAAAGCTTGAAAAATTATATACAAATATGGATGAAAAATCGAAAAAGACAAAAATAACATAAAAAACCAAATTGGTACTGAAAGAGTAATTTTACCTAAATATAGATATGGATGATATACAATTTATTTTTGTTTGGCTCTTCATTATTGATACTAGTGGCCAAACGGACACGTTCCGTGCCCGTTTGTGTGATCCATGTTTTTTATTCCGCCGGCGTATATCCGTTTGTGTGACACACTAAATTTTTTATACATCAATTTTTTTTATAAATAGTTGATTTTTGGAAAACAACAAATTAAATCACATAGAAATATAAAACTCAATGTGAAAACACCTTAAATGGAAAAATGAGTACCGAAATGTATAATAGAGATATGGTCGGGCGAGTTATTAACGTCTCAGGAAATAATAATAGTTTGAGCATAAATCTGATTTATTTAGTTTATGTTTTGTATACTTATTCAAACAGGATAGAACAAAAATTGTTTAGTTCCCTGTTTTTTAATCTATCAAACTCACCCAATATTTACATTTACTATGAAAAAACAAAAGCAACGACAATAACATAAATAGAAGATTGCAGCAGCTAGAGATATACTCCTACTAATTAACAATATGAGTTTCTATTAATAGATACTAAAATCTTGCGATATGGCCGAAATTCCGAACCTTTCAATAAGATAAAAAAACATAAGGCTATGAAACATAGTTTGCTAGCTCTTCCATGTACAAAAATGTTAATCATTCTTTTAGCACCGTTCCATATTGTGGTTACTAATCGCTGAACATACACATATCTATTTCAAAGAAAGTCTAATACATAAACAAACATTATTGGCCACAACAAACATTTCACTTCAATACATAAATCAAAATGGTTTAGAACATCCAAGCAAGACAACCAAAATATAGTGTTTAATCAATTAATAAGTTTTCATTGCCACAATAAACATTTCACTTTTCAAAATTACATCCTTTGAAGTATCCAAATATATATAAGTTCATCATCTCAATTGATATCACACTCTCAATGCTCACAAAATAAAGGGCAAAATACAATTAGTGATAGAAACAATAAGAATAGTGTTTAGCTAAAAACAATAAGCAAATCTTGGCTTATTCTCTTGCCACACAATCTTCCTCCTCTTATTCCATATATTATTTTGTTTGACTGCATTAAGGATCTACATTTAGGCCGCTGCTAGTGGATGTCCTTCATATCTCCATATTTTTCTATTCTTTTTCATCGTGTAAGTCTTGTCTCTCCTCTCTATCTCTCTTTTGCTAATAGAAAAAATAAGACTTTAACATACACAAAAAGAACAATTAGAAAATAGAAATATAAAAAAAAAGGCAAAACAATTAGGATTAAAATAAAGTAATAACAATGGGCAAAAATTGAAAATAATAGTAGCAACCAAATAAATTTTAATTATTGGAAAAATAGAACAATAGAAAATCCCTCTTGCCAAAATATTCTTTTATCCCGAGATTTGTTAACCAATTTCATGCTAAAAAGAACATCATAGAAGGGAATACTTGGTTGGGCACGGACCTAAGAAAAATGTATTTGAGCACACACTCAAAAAAATGAAAAAGTTAAAACAAAATTTAAATAGTCACATCATTTACTCATTTTTCATTAAAATAATTTCTCATGTATGTGTGCGTTTTTTCTTGGGTTTGTGTCCAAGTAAGAGTTCCTCCATCATAGAAATTGGGAGACAAAATCATAAAATATATAGTTTTTTTTTTAATCAATCATAAAATTCTTCAAATCAATGAACTTTTCCAATCATAAATTCCTGAAAACGTAGCAGCGTTATTAAAGTTATCTTTAATCCCTAATTGGAATATAATGTAATGCAACAAAGAAGAACCACAAAAAAAATTAAGTACAAAAATATACACACATGTTAAAGTAAAGTGGAAAGGAAAGAGATTGATATTTTACACTTACTCAAACAAAACATAAAAAAAAAACTCAATCATAGCCAGTTGCATAAATAACTCCCTATCATCCCCTTCTCTCGTTTTCCCTCTCCTCTATAGCGGTTTGTTTTAAATAAACTAAGAAAATACAACTGCCTTACATAAAGCCTTTTTTGCCCATAAGTTAGTTTTGAACGGGGCAAGGATTTGAATGGACTAAGGGGTAAACTTGGTAGAAAAAAAGGCTACACCAAAGTTCAAGTGTTCTCTTTATTATTGTTATAGATAGATTACACAATTAAATTAATAAATTCAATTTAACAAAGATATTTCAATGACTAATTTAAAAGGATATTTGCACAGGCATATGTTTTGTATAGACTCATAATGATCTATTGACATTGCAAATAAAAAGCACAAAATTTACCTTCACAAAGACCCAATTTTTTCACCTAATCCATGTGATTTCATAGCCATAATATCATCGTGACATATTCTTCTCTTTTACCCTGGGATTGAAAACACAAAAAATTAAATGAATAAAATGCCATAAATACAGCAAATAATCAAATTGAGAGGAAACCATTATAGAAAAAAGAAAAAGAGAGAATATAGAAATAAATCAACAGAGAACCGAGAAGTTTTTTTTGGCGAAATCAAAAAATTCTAGTAGCGACTGTCGGCAGACTTATTCACCGCTAATACACAGAGAGTGAAGAAGAAACCAAAAAAACCAAAATGTTTGATTCTGTCATATTGGAATTAGAAACAAATCTGACTGAAGAAAATCCTTGGAACTCCCAGAGTTTTGTTGAAACGAACAAACAAAGAATTAGAAAAACAATTAATGTTTGTTGAATTGGTATAACAGGATTCCTCATATTTGAAAGTTGTTATAACAAAACATAAACAACAATGTATTCAAAAAAAAAAAACATAAACAACAATGAATGTTAAAAATCAACACAAGACACTAAGATGAGTTTTATGACATTTATATTCAGGAAGTCCATGACTACCTAAAGACTCTTTGTCCCGACTTGCATATAACTCGTGGTGAGTATGATGAGGATTCAAGATATCCAGAGACCAAGACACTAACCATTGGCCAATTTAAATTGGGATTATGCCATGGTCATCAGGTATGATTTTATTTTGACTCTGATATTATATAGGGAAATGCTAGTTCTAGCGAAAAAACTCTCACGAGACACCGTGATAGCAAATTGTAACTGTAACTGACCTTCGATATTACCAGATTTCCGCTCAATAGAAAGATCTAATGCTCATAATTGATCCGTAATGATTTCGCGATATTAACTCTCACTATAAATAGTAACGCCATATTTGGCTTGAGATTACCAGATTAAGGTTTTCTCTGCAGTTAAAGGGTGCTTCACTTTGGGTTTCATGATCTGAGGTCTATGGCTTTAGTTAGGCAACTTTAAAAAGTTTGTGTTGTAGTAGTCATACACCAAGTATTTTCCATAGATTACGTTGCTACAACTTCAATCTGAATTAAACGATTATGCCATTCTGTTACTTTAGATTGCACTTGTATTGGTTTGATTATCGTTTCTTTCCTATCTTCCTTGATGATGTTTTCACATTGTTATTATTTCATCTGTTTTAATTGTCATGGCTCTAAGTATTTTAATATTACGTAAACTCTTGTGAGTTTATAAGTCGAGTCTATGTAAGCTCCATAAGTTTACTTAGACCTCTCGAGTTTGACAACCTTAAAAATTATTATGGTTCTGTTACGTAGTAACTAAAAAATGTGTTATGATATGTATTGCTATATGATTATTATGTGTTCTTAATGATTGTGCAGGTTATTCCATGGGGAGACCTAGACTCCCTGGCAATGTTACAAAGACAGCTTGATGTAGACATTCTTGTCACAGGTCACACCCATCAGTTTACTGCTTACAAACACGAGGGCGGTGTGGTTATAAATCCAGGTTCTGCATCTGGTGCCTACAGCAGCATCACCTATGACGTGAACCCAAGTTTTGTGCTTATGGATATCGATGCTCTGCGTGTCGTGGTCTATGTATATGAACTCATTGATGGAGAGGTTAAGGTTGACAAGATTGATTTTAAGAAAACATCCACAAGTGTCCCTGCTCTTTAAAAACATTTGTATTATGGTCTTAGTCTCTTTTCTTTCCTTGTTTAGTGTTTTTTTCTCCTTCGAAGTTTACATGGGTGTTATTTTGCTTTGAAGTTTGAAACACATGTATTTGGCAATAAGTAGGATTTGATAAATTTGTGATCTATGAGGAACTTATGTGACTGATTTTAGCAATGACTTTTTGTATCAATTTTCAATGATTGGTCCGGAGATCGTATGTTGCAAAGTACTGTATTTGTTAAGGAGAAGAAACAACATGTAACATGGTAATTTTTACGTTATAAACATGAAGTTATAAACATGAAGTTATTCATACCTGTTAATAAATTAGTAAAATCACTTAAAAATTTCATACTTAAATATAAACTATATTATTGTTACTTTGTAAACAAAAATAGTCTTTTCATATTCTTATGTTTTCTTTTCATATTCAATAAAAAAATCATTTTTTTTAAATTTTTTTTAGGCAAAACTCTTCATATTCTTCTGATTTAGCAACCTTTCATATTTGGTAAAAATTATATTTAGCAAATATATGAATATTATTGCTTACTGGCACGAATGCGTCTAAGAAACCATTTTGTCAATGTCAAATGGATTGTCCCTTGTGTTCACAAGTACCGAAAAAGGAATGATATTTGTCAATAGAGTGTGAAGGTAATAAGGAAACTTGGAATGTTGTCATGGGATTGGACCATATTTTAACACCAAGATTGCAACTTTTCAATAATATTAAAGACTTAGGGCATGTTTGATTTAGGTTTCAAAAACTGTTTTTTAGTTTTTAAAATTATAAAACTAAAAACCCATTTAATTATACTATTTTGCAAAATTGTTTCTGGAAACTGTTTTCATTTTTTATGTTTTAAAAACCAAAAAACTAGAACAACTAGTAGAGATTTTGGGTTTCAGTTTTACGCTTTTGTGTTCAAAATTCATGAATGGAAAATTACAATTCAAAATGAATGATGGGAAGAATTCGAATTTAAATCTTAAATGACAAATTATTTACCAGATTTTACATCTTTTTTGTTTACAATGAATTCAACCCATGACCTCTAGATTTTACTTAACTAGTCTCCGGACCCGTTTCAAGCACGGGAAAAATATGACATAAAAAATTATTAATTTAATATTTTAACTTTAAAAATATAAAATAGAAAAATAATAAAAAAATAACATGCATAATTAAATATGAATAAGTCACACATAATATTTGTGTCTTTTGATTAAATTTAATATATAATATATTATAATTAAAAAAGTGTATAATAATTATAAAAAATAAAATAAAATAAAAAGATGTATAATAAAAATGCTATTTAAAAAATAACATGTCTAGTCTCCGGACCATATGTGGATCCTGACCCGTGCCAAGCATGAGTAAATCTTATATTATTCTCCTCCCTTTTTATGTTAATGTAGAAAACTTTAATCCATTTTAACATATAGATAGCTGGATATAGATTTTTTACCCAAGATAGGCATAGGGAAACATTATACATATACCATAATGATATATATCTATGCTACCTAGTATTATCCTAAGGGGATTGCTAAATCTTACGAAGGGATCATCGAAAAAAAAAGAATTACACTGTGAACCATTTTGAAAAAGAGATAAAACTGTTAAGTATTATTCGATTTCTTCGTTCAATTTTATCCATACAAATGAGCTTTTGCCATTTTCCTTGTCATAATATCAGCCAATTTCATTCTTTTAACTGATTGAGGAATAATTATAAATTGATACAACCAAGTGGACGAATTTTCCATCTCCAAGAAAAACCGTAATGATATTCTATTAGAAAAATTCTTGTTGATACATATATGCTATGGCCAAAAAAATTATAATTTTAAAGCTTGAAAAATTATATACAAATATGGATGAAAAATCGAAAAAGACAAAAATAACATAAAAAACCAAATTGGTACTGAAAGAGTAATTTTACCTAAATATAGATATGGATGATATACAATTTATTTTTGTTTGGCTGTTCATTATTGATACTAGTGGCCAAACGGACACGTTCCGTGCCCGTTTGTGTGATCCATGTTTTTTATTCCGCCGGCGTATATCCGTTTGTGTGACACACTAAATTTTTTATAAATCAATTTTTTTTATAAATAGTTGATTTTTGGAAAACAACAAATTAAATCACATAGAAATATAAAACTCAATGTGAAAACACCTTAAATGAAAAAAATGAGTACCGAAATGTATAATAGAGATATGGTCGGGCGAGTTATTAACGTCTCAGGAAATAATAATAGTTTGAGCATAAATCTGATTTATTTAGTTTATGTTTTGTATACTTATTCAAATAGGATAGAACAAAAATTGTTTAGTTCCCTGTTTTTTAATCTATCAAACTCACCCAATATTTACATTTACTATGAAAAAACAAAAGCAACGACAATAACATAAATAGAAGATTGCAGCAGCTAGAGATATACTCCTACTAATTAACAATATGAGTTTCTATTAATAGATACTAAAATCTTGCGATATGGCCGAAATTCCGAACCTTTCAATAAGATAAAAAAACATAAGGCTATGAAACATAGTTTGCTAGCTCTTCCATGTACAAAAATGTTAATCATTCTTTTAGCACCGTTCCATATTGTGGTTACTAATCGCTGAACATACACATATCTATTTCAAAGAAAGTCTAATACATAAACAAACATTATTGGCCACAACAAACATTTCACTTCAATACATAAATCAAAATGGTTTAGAACATCCAAGCAAGACAACCAAAATATAGTGTTTAATCAATTAATAAATTTTCATTGCCACAATAAACATTTCACTTTTCAAAATTACATCCTTTGGAGTATCCAAATATATATAAGTTCATCATCTAAATTGATATCACACTCTCAATGCTCACAAAATAAAGGGCAAAATACAATTAGTGATAGAAACAATAAGAATAGTGTTTAGCTAAAAACAATAAGCAAATCTTGGCTTATTCTCTTGCCACACAATCTTCCTCCTCTTATTCCATATATTATTTTGTTTGACTGCATTAAGGATCTACATTTAGGCCGCTGCTAGTGGATGTCCTTCATATCTCCATATTTTTCTATTCTTTTTCATCGTGTAAGTCTTGTCTCTCCTCTCTATCTCTCTTTTGCTAAAGACTTTAACATACACAAAAAGAACAATTAGAAAATAGAAATACAAAAAAAAAGGCAAAACAATTAGGATTAAAATAAAGTAATAACAATGGGCAAAAATTGAAAATAATAGTAGCAACCAAATAAATTTTAATTATTGGAAAAATAGAACAATAGAAAATCCCTCTTGCCAAAATATTCTTTTATCCCGAGATTTGTTAACCAATTTCATGCTAAAAAGAACATCATAGAAGGGAATACTTGGTTGGGCACGGACCTAAGAAAAATGTATTTGAGCACACACTCAAAAAAATGAAAAAGTTAAAACAAAATTTAAATAGTCACATCATTTACTCATTTTTCATTAAAATAATTTCTCATGTATGTGTGCGTTTTTTCTTGGGTTTGTGTCCAAGTAAGAGTTCCTCCATCATAGAAATTGGGAGACAAAATCATAAAATATATAGTTTTTTTTTTAATCAATCATAAAATTCTTCAAATCAATGAACTTTTCCAATCATAAATTCCTGAAAACGTAGCAGCGTTATTAAAGTTATCTTTAATCCCTAATTGGAATATAATATAATGCAACAAAGAAGAACCACAAAAAAAATTAAGTACAAAAATATACACACATGTTAAAGTAAAGTGGAAAGGAAAGGGATTGATATTTTACACTTACTCAAACAAAACATAAAAAAAAAAACTCAATCATAGCCAGTTGCATAAATAACTCCCTATCATCCCCTTCTCTCGTTTTCCCTCTCCTCTATAGCGGTTTGTTTTAAATAAACTAAGAAAATACAACTGCCTTACATAAAGTCTTTTTTGCCCATAAGTTAGTTTTGAACGGGGCAAGGATTTGAATGGACTAAGGGGTAAACTTGGTAGAAAAAAAGGCTACACCAAAGTTCAAGTGTTCCCTTTATTATTGTTATAGATAGATTACACAATTAAATTAATAAATTCAATTTAACAAAGATATTTCAATGACTAATTTAAAAGGATATTTGCACAGGCATATGTTTTGTATAGACTCATAATGATCTATTGACATTGCAAATAAAAAGCACAAAATTTACCTTCACAAAGACCCAATTTTTTCACCTAATCCATGTGATTTCATAGCCATAATATCATCGTGACATATTCTTCTCTTTTACCCTGGGATTGAAAACACAAAAAATTAAATGAATAAAATGCCATAAATACAGCAAATAATCAAATTGAGAGGAAACCATTATAGAAAAAAGAAAAAGAGAGAATATAGAAATAAATCAACAGAGAACCGAGAAGTTTTTTTTGGCGAAATCAAAAAATTCTAGTAGCGACTGTCGGCAGACTTATTCACCGCTGATACACAGAGAGTGAAGAAGAAACCAAAAAAACCAAAATGTTTGATTCTGTCATATTGGAATTAGAAACAAATCTGACTGAAGAAAATCCTTGGAACTCCAAGAATTTTGTTGAAACGAACAAACAAAGAATTAGAAAAACAATTAATGTTTGTTGAATTGCCATGTTATACCTTAAAGGATTCCTCATATTTGAAAGTTGTTATAACAAAACATAAACAACAATGTATTCAAAAAAAAAACATAAACAACAATGAATGTTAAAAATCAACACAAACCAAAAGGCATATATCATTAGTCGTCACCCTCATCAATGCGGTATCTTCCCTCACCATTTCTGTGATGACTTCCTATCATATATCATAGAATAAAAAAGGAAGATGGTTAAAACTTAAAAGCAAGAACAATAGAAAAAACAAATTAAAAGAAAAGTGAAACATAAGAAGAAAGATAAACCGAAATAGTGAGAAAAATTCAAAAGAGGGTGCAAATATGCAATATTGGTTGCTGATTTGAATGAACTCAGTTCTTTATTGGTGGTTTTAAACCATATTTTGCGGTTATTTTAGAAAACATGAATTTGGATATGAATTTTGTTGAAGAGATATGCAGAAGATGTGTAAAGAACAATAAGATTAGTTAGTTTTGGAAGTTAAAGATAAGTAGTTGATTTTGGAAGTTATCATAGAAAAAAACTACTAAGGGTATTTTAGGATTTCTAAAAAAAGGCTACACCAAGTTTTAACTCTTGCCTTTATTATTGTTATAGATAGATTATGGTAATAAATAATAATAATTCCCTTTTCCAAATTTAAATATGTAATCAATAGCAATTATTATTTAAGAATTTTGAAAATAGTAACCAATTGACATACAAATCATTTTTGGCATGTGGTTCAAGCCTCCTGGTCGCGGTTGCAGGGATCGAATCGTAGTTCTTCCTATCAAGTTCAACGTCAATCATCCATGAACCAACTAATGATGGGTAGAAACAATTTAAAATAAAAAATTATTTTCTTATTCGAAATTTCTTACTTTATTCTTCCCACCACTGAATACACGATGAAGTAAATGGTAAAACATATATACAGAGCAAATAGTGAGTAGCATGCATTGATTAAGATCAATATAAAAAAAAAATGCATCAAGATATTAATTTCTAATCCTTTAATAATTTTAGCCATCTTCAAAAACTCTAAACATATTAAAAATAAAGTATAGCGATGTCATCTTGAATTCAAATAACAAATTTGTTAATTTTAAGCACTTTAAACAAAGTACGAATAAAATAAATTATAAATACAAAGTTTTCAAGCAAAAAAACAAATAGTTCAATGACTTAGAATACAATTTTTTTTCACGTCTACACCAATGGGCCTCATATGGTTGAGTAGTTCTTGAAGAGAGCATAATCCTGTAAAAATGCAACCTGATATTATAAGATATTGACTTTAAAATAGAATAGCATGAATACTTGTACCATAAAAAAAGTATACACATGTATCTATGTTTCATCAAATCAACTCATTCAAGACATCATTGCAAACCTTTGTCCTTCTTTTGCAAAGCAAATCAAATAGAAAATGAGAAAAATATTAGAATTTATAAAAAGTTATGTTTTTTTTTTCTTCTACGAATCAATAATAAAAATGGCAAAAGTATTAGCAGTACTAATTAAAAAGAAAAATCAAAAGATTAGGTTATTCCTATAATGAAATCAAACAATAACCAACATCAATACTAATGAAATAAAATAATAACCACAACATGAACACAATTCAATAAACCAAACATTGAAACAATTAAAAAATTAATGAAAACAAAGAATAAACAACAAATAAATAGATAGCATTATAAAACAATCAAATTCAATTTAACTTTAAAAAGATATCATGCATTTCTTTTTCTTTTTTAAAAAAACTTAATTCTCCTCATCCTTTATGCAATAGAAATAAGAAGAACGAAAAATTGATTTTTGCCAAAGTAATAGAAAAAGAATAAAAAAAATATTGTTAGCATTGAGTAAAGTTTTTTCATCACCACCACCTTATATAGCCAAGTTAGGAAGAAATTATGACAATTCACAATTAATTTTTATATTTGAATTTTGAAAACAATATCAAATAAATTTAATTGAAATAACCACATTTAATATTGATTTTGAAAACATTTGAATTTTGAATTTTTGACTTATTTGTTGTAGAATATTAGTAGAGTCATTAATTGTTATAATAACATTAATAACATTAATTGGCAAATGCATGAGAAGATAGGATGCTTGAGAGGAGAAGATTTTTGAAGAGAGAGAAAGGCAAATAGATGTGGCTTTTTCATATTAATAGATTAAAATAGAATAACTATAAAAAATAAAAGTATTTCAAAATATTTCTCTTTTAAGTTTTCAAAATAAATTTACCAAACAAGTTTTATAACTTTTTTTTCCAAAACAGTTTTGAAAAATAAGATTACCAAACAATTTTTATTTTTATTTTCCTTTTAAAAACAGTTTTCAAAAACTGATTTTAAAACAATTTTTTATGGTTGTTGTAAAGAATGCAAGGAAGTGACCGGAAAAACGGCTATGTTGTTGTGGGTTATTTGGCATAATATGAATAATTATGTGTGCAATGAAGTCAAAATTAACGCAAGATAGGTGGAATTGCAAACGGTAAATATGTAGAATGAGTGGAATTTAAAAGTTGTAATATCTAAATATATATAAAGAAGATCATTAAAAAAAAAGTAATAATTCTTTTTCTTTTTACTTTTAATACGTCCATAAAAACTACGAGAAACATCAAAAGGTGCTAACTAAGTCTGAATTGATAAATAAAAACAAAAATAGTGTAAATTGATAAATAAAAACAAAACAAAAAAATTAAGTCTGAATTGATAAATACTTCTTTGACTATTAAAGAAAACTATATATTTTGAAGTTATAATATAATTAGGCTTGTTCCTCGCCAATATTCTCCATTTCAGCTGGCTTCACGAAATTTTTCCAATAAGAATGATTTTGCCACACCACAGCCATTTCTTCAATAGGAATACCTTTGGTTTCAGGCAAAAACTTGTAAATAAACAAGCTCATCACCACAACAAAAAATGCAAAGAAGATGAAGAGTCCAAACTTCATATGGCACAACATGGTGGTAAAAATTTGAGCAATGGCAAATGCAAAAATCATATTAACCGAAACATTGATGCTTTGTGCCGCGGATCGCACTTCAAGTGGGAATATTTCACTAGGCACCAACCATGCTAGAGGACCCCAAGACCATGCAAAACCCATCACATACACGCATATGCCAACCACAACAAGTATGGCATACCATTTTGGTAACACTCCTGGATTTCCATCAACTCCAAATTTGCATGCAATGGCCACCGCTACAACAATCTGTGCCGAAAAAGGCGCTGTCAAAATCAAATTTATTGTAGTGCAAATTAAATAAAGATAATTCATTAATCAATGTACCTGGCAAATAAACATTTGAACGCCTCCTTCTAAGAACATAGTACGTCTTCCAAACTTATCAACAGTGGCGATTGAAACAATTGTTGCTAACACATTACAACCACCGGTGATCATAGCTGACATGAGAGAAGCAGTAGCACCAAAGCCTATAGTTTTAAACAAAACGGGAGCATAAAATGTGATAACATTCATGCCAGTGAGTTGTTGGAAGAACGGAATAGCTATAGCCATAGTGAGATAGAGAAGTCCAAGGGTGTTTGATGGCTTTAGAGGCTTGACTCGCCGCGACTAAATCTTTAAACTCTTCATCAATGTCTGAAGTTCCCCGAATCTTAATCAATTCTTTCTTGGCTTCCTCGTCTTGACCTCTTTCAATCATTGAACATGGTGAGTCAGGAAGAAAGATTGTACCAATAATGATCATTATCGCGGGGACTGCAGCAAATCCTAAGCTATAACGCCAGCCTTCACCATTCTTCATATCAGCAAAAACATAGTTTAGGATGTTGGCCACAAATATGCCTATTGTTATTGCCATTTGAAACATCACATTAAGAGCTCCTCTGTACTTATAGGGAGCAACTTCAGACATGTAGATTGGCACAGACTGTATAAAAAAATATATGTATAACATTTAGTTAGCTACATAAATAATAAATTAATTGAACTATATTAACAAAGTCAAGGTTCAACTCGAAACTCCACTAGATCATTTTAAGGAGTTGGAATCCTCTCCATTTCCTATTCTTTCCATTTATTTCATTACCAAAGTTTTAAATGATTTTGGGGTGTATAAAAGATATTTGGACTCACTTAATGTCACATGATGACTCCACGTCATTACTATAGTTTTACTTATTCCAAGACCTAATTACAAGGTTTTTTAGTACATTTTTATTATATTTTTGCACAATAATAAGTGGAAGTTACGTCAAGTACAAGGCTGCTGAAAGCACAAGAAAAGATTTTAAAAAAAGAATTAGTTTGTTAACAAATCGGTGTGTTAGATATGATTGGAAAATATTTAGTTTTAAAACAAATTTTGTTTAAAAAAACTAATTCCTATCAAGATCCAAGAAAAACTGAAGTAAATCAACAGGAGCTGCATCTCTATATAAAGAGACTCAAGCAAGAGTTTCAGGGTACAGAATTTTACGGCGAAACGGCAGACTTTTGAAGGCGATCAGAAAACTTATTGTAATGTTTTCTTTAACCTTTATTGATGTAATTTACTCTTTAATTATGTCTAGCTAAATTTCCATGATTGGATCTTAGGGGATTCTAATTGTTATTGTTCTTGAACCATGTAGTTTCATATGTTATGTTTAATTAATTACGAAGTTAGTTTCATCAATTCTTCCTTGTGCTTAATGCTTTACATGATTTGATCACTCGTGTGATGAACTTAATAATTTGTTTTACTATGAGAATAGGAATAAATTATTGACCTAGGAATTATTGTAAAATTGGTTTACACTTAAGAGATTTTGGTTTACTAATTGAGATTAAAGATTAAAGCGTAACTTCCTCCCGGATCATAAATCATCCTAAGAGATTAGCGGGGTTTATGATCAAGGGAGAGGATTATGTTATCAAGAGATTGAGCATAGTTATTTATTTTAATCAAATCGTGAAACTAGTTTGGTAATTTGTTAACATACATGAACTACCGAGACAATAATAATTAGATGAACCGAAAAGGTCCAATCGCTTCTCCTTCTTAAGTCAAACCCTATTTTCAAAGTATTTTCTCCAACAAACCCTAGAAAAATCCCCCTTTTATATTAATGTCAATTTACCTAAATATGTTTTCAAACTGCAATTGTTGATTTATCACAATCCCTGTGGATACGAATCTTATAAATTTTATTACTTGCGACGAATTTAGTACACTTGCTAAATTATTCATCAAGTTTTTGGCGTCGTTGCCAGGGATTGTTGATTTAATTGACAATCCGATTGAACCATATTTAGTTTTTTTATTTTCTTGTTTTTTTTTTTATATCAAAAAAAAAAAAAATACTATTGTTAGAGTTAATTTAGGATCTTAGTTATATTTTGTTTATTTAGTAGATTCTATTTGATTTTTTTTTTGTTAGATTATATTTTTATTAGTAGCAGCTTTTGTTATTATTTCAAAAAAAAAAAAAAACAATTCTCATAATCTTTATCGTTTTCATTGTGCTTTACTACTAATCAGTTTATTTTAGTTTCATAAGCAATGGCAGTGCAGTGGGACCTAGATGAACGGTCTAAGATTCTTAAAACTATCATCGAACTTAGCCAAGACAATAATAGACCCATAGAAGAAGCCTTTGAACTTTTCAGTGAATTCATCAATAGACCAAGAAGATACCCATCGTTCGTGGAAAACTGGATTGAATTCGTTGAAGAAATCTCTGAAGAGGATTTTGAAGCCCAAAACGGTGAGTCAATTGAATCAGCTACAACCCAGATTGAACTAGATTCAAGAAGAAACAAAAGTGAACACTCTGATGCTGATAAAGTGGTAGAAGAAATAGCTGAAACCCCAACAAGTGAGGAAGAAGTACACCATGAAAAAGAAGATAAAGAGGAAGATCTAGAGAAACTATTGGTTGAGGTAGGAATTAACCAGCATGACGTTATAGAGAAAGAAGAAGCTATAAGAGAAACGTCAAACATGCAGAAGGAAGATATCTATGCGAAGAGTGAGTCTCAACCAATAAAGATTGAGGATCAAGACAAGTTCATGCCTAATTTTGATTCTCAACTCCAAAATATTTTGGACGAATTCTTTAATACCAATCAAGCTTCTTTTGATAAATTTGAAGCTCGATGTGATAATTTAGTTGAGAAGGCATATGATGTGGAAAGACAATTGGTTGAGATAAAGATGAAACAACATGCCATTATGGAACAAGAAGAATTTAAAGATAAGGAAGATGGCATGAGAGAACCATTCAAAGTGAAGAACATGGATCTCTATGTGACATCCCAGTTTCAACCAATGAAGTTTCTAGAGCAAGATCTCCAATACAAAGAACATCCGAGCAACAAAGCCAAAGAAAAATCAGAGATCGATAAAGTCATAGATATGATATGTGCTTTGTTCGCTATGGCCATACTGAAGAGGATATGGAAGCAACATCCTCTCTTCCTCAAGTTCATGGGAGTCCTAACAATCAAGAGGAAGAAGACGGTTGATATATTCCACCTCTCATATAAGACGCCCTAACAATCTTCTTACGTCTAGCTAATGACGTTAAAGAAGCGCGTGACCCCTAGGTTACGGACCGTCAAGCTATTGACGTTAAACGAGCGCTGATTGGGAGGCAACCCAAGGTTAGTCTCACTTCCTTTTACTTGAATTTAATTTTGTCTTTGGTGAATGTTTTGGCTATTTGAAAACTTGCGCACTATCGGAATGATTTTATTTGAATGTTATTATAAGTCAGATAGGTTAGCATCATGATACATGAATTTGTGACCCCCTTAATTGATTGCTTTTCATATTTGATTGTAATTAGAAAAGTTGAGGAAATTTCTCAAACATTGACCACTCGATAATCCGGCAAAGCCGTGCGAATTTGAGCCCAAACACATAAATTTTCTTGTCATGAGAGATTCCACAACTTAGCTAATTCTCTAGAACTTGCTTTTGTTCTTTTAATTGATTGATTGCTATGAGTTACACACCGAGGCATGTTGTTTGTACCTTGAGCCTTTTTGAAGCTACCTTTACTTATATTATATCCTTCGTTAAACCCCAATTGAGCCGAAAGAAAAATGTTCTTTATTTGATAACCCAAGTTTGAAATTATGAAAAGAAAACAAAAAAAGATGATTTTCTTGGAGTTAGATCACGGTACTTATGATTCGAGCACAATGCTCATCATTAAGTTTGGGGTTGCTTCTGGAATAAGCAACAAATTAAGTTTGGGGTGGGGTACTAGAGAACTACAAAAAGAAAAAAATGAACATAGAAAATAAAAATGGTGTACACAAAAAGAAAACACCAAATGATATGAAAAGGAAAAATAAAGTTTGATAAGTAAGTTCTCTAGTATGACAACGCTTGAAATTAAAGGGGGAAATGTTTGAAATAATCCAATCTTGTGAAATAGGTGATCTTTGAAACTCCAAGTTTTTCTGCTTACCTTCCAAAAACATCTACCCTAAAACCTAAGCCCCGTTATAACCCTCAAGTCCTCTAAAGGTGTGAATTCTTATGCATGTTGATTGATTTCTAGAATGTTTGCAAGCCTATGGTAGAATGGCTATGTTTGTGTTGATTGAGTGAAATATATACCATCTTTAAACAGGAGAGAATGTGAGGGAGTGAAGTGATTAAAGTTTGGTCAATATTTGTGAAAAGTTCTTGATTTTTCGTTATAAATCTATATGCGAGTAAATTCTTGATAGGGATGATCATTTAAATGATAATTGTGGGTATCTAACTTGATTGACTTTGATGCTTTGAATAAGATTGTTGATGATAGTGTTAGGTTTTCCGATGGATGAAGATATTCCTTGAGGACAAGGAAAAGTTCAAGTTTGGGGTTGTGATGACTCCACGTCATTACTATAGTTTTACTTATTCCAAGACCTAATTACAAGGTTTTTTAGTACATTTTTATTATATTTTTGCACAATAATAAGTGGAAGTTACGTCAAGTACAAGGCTGCTGAAAGCACAAGAAAAGATTTAAAAAAAAGAATTAGTTTGTTAACAAATCGGTGTGTTAGATATGATTGGAAAATATTTAGTTTTAAAACAAATTTTGTTTAAAAAAACTAATTCCTATCAAGATCCAAGAAAAACTGAAGTAAATCAACCGAAGCTGCATCTCTATATAAAGAGACTCAAGCAAGAGTTTCAGGGTACAGAATTTTACGGCGAAACGGCAGACTTTTGAAGGCGATCAGAGAACTTATTGTAATGCTTTCTTTAACCTTTATTGATGTAATTTACTCTTTAATTATGTCTAGCTAAATTTCCATGATTGGATCTTAGGGGATTCTAATTGTTATTGTTCTTGAACCATGTAGTTTCATATGTTATGTTTAATTAATTACGAAGTTAGTTTCATCAATTCTTCCTTGTGCTTAATGCTTTACATGATTTGATCACTCGTGTGATGAACTTAATAATTTGTTTTACTATGAGAATAGGAATAAATTATTGACCTAGGAATTATTGTAAAATTGGTTTACACTTAAGAGATTTTGGTTTACTAATTGAGATTAAAGATTAAAGCGTAACTTCCTCCCGGATCATAAATCATCCTAAGAGATTAGCGGGGTTTATGATCAAGGGAGAGGATTATGTTATCAAGAGATTGAGCATAGTTATTTATTTTAATCAAATCGTGAAACTAGTTTGGTAATTTGTTAACATACATGAACTACCGAGACAATAATAATTAGATGAACCGAAAAGGTCTAATCGCTTCTCCTTCTTAAGTCAAACCCTATTTTCAAAGTATTTTCTCCAACAAACCCTAGAAAAATCCCCCCTTTTATATTAATGTCAATTTACCTAAATATGTTTTCAAACTGCAATTGTTGATTTATCACAATCCCTGTGGATACGAATCTTATAAATTTTATTACTTGCGACGAGTTTAGTACACTTGCTAAATTATTCATCATCACACTTTTGTATTTATATTCTCAAAACTATATAATAATGAAGGAAATGGAAAGAATAGGAAATGGAGAGGATCCTAACTCCATTTTAAGGGTGATATTTTAAACTCTAAACTACTTCACCCAAAAATAAATATTAAAAAGATATTCATGATGTACAATTTAAAAGCTTATCATATTATTAAAAAAGTAACTGGATTTTTTTATACAATTGTGCACTTACCTGGTTAGAGCATCCTATTCCGAAACCAAGCAACAAGCGGCCAACAATAAGCATCCACACTTTTTGAGCAAATCCATTCATAGTAGCTCCGGCGAGAAAAAGAACACCACCGGAAAACATAGTGAGACGTCTTCCAAAGAGTCTAGTTAAGGTAGAGCATCCAAGAGAAGCCACAAGAGCAGCCACATATAACGAGGAAGTAAACAATGTTAGTGTCTGGTTATTGAATTTGCAGTACTGATTTGTTGAAGCCTTCATGTTATGCTCCTTAGCATAAACATCGGGAAAGAATCTCGTCAAGAATGGATCCATGGACGTAACTCCACCTGCACAATCAAGTCATTAATAAGAAAATTATCGTCACGAGCAATTTTTGAGACATTTTTTTAAAAACCACTAATACTGGGTATAACGTGTGCAACACTTAAATGAAAAATTAAAATAGATCGTACCTGAAATACCAAGATCATAACCAAAAATTAAGCCTCCAAATGCCGCAGTCAAACAAGTCATAAACACCCTAAAGGTGAGATTTCCCGGATATTCTTTTCCGGAGCCCTTTGCTATGTAACCTCCGGCCATTGTATTCTACAAATTACAAAGTTATATAAAGTTTAGAAACAAAAAAAAAAAACCTTAAAAGAGTTTACAAACATGCTGTCAGGTATTTTTATTATTATAATAATAATAATAATAATTAAATTCATTATATACTCTGTATTCCTAAAACCTTTAATTACATGTTTGGATAAAAAATTTAAACCAAAACTAGCAATTAGTTATTAATATTAATATTTTTCTCCTTCACGGATACTTGAATCTCGAACCTTTTATATCAATTGATATACTCATCACAACCCTAGTATGTAAATTAATTAAGATTATGTTTATAAAACAATCATTAATAAATAAATAAAATCATATAAAAAGGGTGTTATATTTATTAATAAAGGTATCATATTCTAAGAGCATACATAATTTCTTTTTCTTACTTTTACTAACCTGATTTTCATTACTAATAAAATTTTAAGAATACTAAATACCTTAAATTCTGTTTTAATGATTTTATCAAATCCTATTTTAGTAAAAAACTGAAATTAACTTAAACTTTTCTTTTTTTTGAAACAACTTAAACTTTTCTTAATTTGTATATATGTGTCTTCCTAAATTTTTTAAACAAAAGCTAGTTGAAAATAAATATTCATAAAACAAATTCTATCGAATCCAAGTTAAACGAACTTCAAAACAAATTTAATACTCACACTTCCATAAACTAAAAGTTTTCGGAAATCAAATTTTAGTATGATGTTTATGGATATATGGCTACAAAGAGACAAAAAAAAATTGGTGGATACTGAAAATTACGTGGTTGGTGCATGAAGAATTTATAATATTATTATTCATATTAACATCATCATAAACAAAATTTCAAAAAAAAACACATCATAAACAAAACAAAAACTAAAGAATGTTACAAAGGGTAATATGAATGGAATGATCGATACGTACCAAAGAGAAGCAGGAGAACTTCAATGCAAGTTAAGTGTTGAGTTCAATGCTTTTTGTTCTTTTCAATTTAAGCAACTATGAAATCTATTTATAGCTTAATAAATAGTAGATATTCTCTCTCCTTTGATCTGGTTGGTTTCTTTTGGGATACAAATTTGTTACAAATTTTATTTGTTACAAATTCGAAGGATGATGAACATGTTCACCAAGTTAATCTTATCTTTCTTTCTTTATCGTATTTTTTTGTTTAAATGATGCGACTTATGTATAATAAATTAATAATAGCCTCGTGTTTTTATTTTATTTTTTCTATAATCTTCTTATTGACTATTTTATTATTATTATTATTATTATTTATAGAATTGATTATTTTATTTTTATTTGTATATTCCTATAATCTAGTATTTTATTCATATATTCAAGTGTATAATCTTTTTATTGTATTTATCTTATATTTATTTTATATTTTTTTAATATTTTTTAGTTAGATTGTTTAGTTGATCGTATTCATCTCTTATGTTGTTATATTTATTTATGTGTATAGATTGTTCTATTTTGTTTCTATATATGATTTGTTTTATTCCTATTTTTAAACATATCCTTTTCTTTTTATTGAATTTATCTTATATTCTTTCAATATTTTTTTTTTTTTGAAATTACAATGAATGAAGGATATAAAATTTGGAATGTGATTAAAACTAAAAATGATAAATTAGTAAATTTGGTAGAAATCAATTTTATTATATTAAATTAGAAGTATATTTGGTCTATTTTATGTTAAAGTGATTTTTCAAAATATTTATCGTGATCTTTTGAAAATTTAAGAGTGTGTTGGGATGAAGTAGTTAAACAAAATTTAAAAAAATAGAATTCTAAACGATTTGAATTATTTTATTTGGGCCACTTTTATAAATTTTAAAAGTTTTTAGATCATATTATAAAAAAGTTAGATCAAATATAAAATTTTCAAAATTTGGAATCCAAACACACTCTAGATTATTTTTTTGGTTACACACTCTAGATTATTTTAGGTATATCTTTATCTTTCATTGAAAATAAATATTTTCTTTTTATTTTTTATAAATAATGATTTTCTTTTTTTGAAAAATAAAGATTTTCTGTTAGTTTGTTTTTTAAATCTATAGAGGTTTGTTTCATGCTTATCACACACGCACGATTTATTCTCGTTCTTGATAAAATAAACGCAATAATAAAAAAATTGATTAAAAACAGAAACATGCATATCGTTTGTGTCCGATAATCATCCAAAAAACAATTTGTCAAAAGATAACCATCCAATTTTTTTGGGGTTATGTATTTTTATGATTGTATTTTTTTACTAATTATTACTACTATATGTTAAATTTATTCTGTTGACTCGTTCAAAAAGTTATTTTGTTTGTTGAAATATTATGTCCAATTTTTAGATCAAAGAGCAGAAACTAATCACTATCCATTGCAATTGCGGAAACTAATCCTCTTAAGGTAGCTAAGATTTATTTAAAGGGTTGACATCTCCTAACAAATATTTTTCATACATACCGCCAAGCGATCGAACTCATGACCAAATGATCAATGAGCCAAGTATCTACCATTTTTTTTTTACTAAATAAAACATATTTATTCATTCAAATTGAGAAAAGTACATCGAAACAAACAATGTGATGAAATCACAAAAAGAAACGAAAAAAATACTAAATATGTGTTGTTTCCGAGGTCAAAATATTGTCTAAAATAATTTTCAACTACCGAAGATATTACTGGATTGAGTCGCGTACTAGGTCGCTTTCTTTAAGACGTTTCGCGGCACTGCCCAAAATTGTGCAAGGCAGACGATCAACCACGAAGTCCCCAGGATAAAACAGCTCAGTGCAACTGATACCGATAAATATTGCACTGTAGATATCGGGCAATAATTACACCCTCAAATATGGTACTAAAACCAGTGCGCTATGGTTTTAAGTCCATTCTAATATGATAACTATGATCATTCAAATATGGTACTGTTTACACTGAATTTTGGTAAACAATCGCTAGTTTATTTACTGGTAAGATCAACTAGTAAATCTTGGGACATGTTTGTGCATTTTATGATGAGAAAACATTTAATGTTCATAATTTGGAAATTCTGTTAAAGAAACTTAAATTGAAGATATGTAAATGAAAGTAAAAATGCAATAAAGAACTTTCGAATGAAAAAAGGTTTGCAGAAAAGTAAACTTTGCAGAAAACTTAAATGAATTTAAAAGACAATTGCAGAGTTCATTCGAATGAATGAATCACGTAAAGTAACAAAAAGTAAAGATTGTTGGAATATAAATTGCATTTGAAATGTAAACATTTACAAAGATAAATGGTTCACAGAATCATACTTTTCCTTGTGATCACTCATTTCGCTCGAACGCATGGGTACTCTGAGTTTTGTAAGGATTTTTGTATGTGAATTTTGTGACCCTTATTTTGACTACAAAATACATATATATAGACTTCATATTTCAACTGCTATGTAACACGGTTGCTTCTTGACCAAATGACGCGTGTCTTTGCTTCTGTGCGCTGTCCTCAGTTTTGAACCATTGCATCCGTTGCCAATTAGTCGAAATCGAAGTGAGTTAAGTTTGAAATCATTTGAAAAGTATAGACTTCCCGTAATGTCCAAACTTCTTTCGATGTAGCCAGATTTCGATTTATATCAAAATCGAATCGAAAGAAAAAGCTTATGAAAAAAGATTACATTAACTTATTTTATTTCATATTTTGTTCCAAACAAAAATATGGAGTAACAGGTACTAAGACCATTCTTAAATAAAATGATTATGGTACTATGACTATTCTTAAAGTAAATTAATACTAATATTACTATTAGTATTCTAATGGCACTTATTGAAATAAATCAACAACAACCACTTAATTTTTGATGCAAAAATTAATAAAAGTGGTCTTAATATCGATTAACAATATCTAACAATATCTAATTAGTTGTTATGGACTGAATGTACTAAAGCATAATTCGCCATTTACGACTAGTATGTATATACACTTTAAATAGAGAAAAGTTTTGTCTAACCAAATCAAGTATATATCACATACAATTAAATTAACTGATAATGATTATTCATAAATCATTTGCCAATATTAACTGAGAATACCAACTGCTAGTTGAATCAAACCAACACGACAAAACGCCATAGTTGTTGTTAAGCTCAACTTCAATCTAGAGGGAAGCAGCCTTGCAGTTTATCCTTCTACCGTTTTGACGCCGATCTCAAAACCAGGACTAATAACACTGCTCTTATTCAATCTGTGAATATTTCTTTATATGAGTCTTTGATTTCTTTTTAAAGAAACAATACTCTTTAACCATGCAAGATGTTGCACAACAAGGACCTGAACATCACATCTCATGATTAATTTCTTTCTCTGATCACCATATTATGTTCTCATACTATGGTTTGGTTGCACACGTTGTTGCTCCAGCTTCTCAACCAATTAGCACTGTGTCGGTGAATAGATGATAACATATCATGTGGTGGTTTTTCTTTTTGTTTTATCACTAATTAGCCATCGGGTCAATTTTTTGTTTTTTGTCAACTAGTAAATATTCCACTAACTTCCTTTTAAGATCATCCTGAGGACCTAGAAAAAATGGGTGAGGTGGTCGTGAAAATAGGAACACATGTTTTTACCTTTTCAACTCACTTCCTATTATTTAGTAACCCAAGTGAATTCACACAATATAGAGAATGTGCTAATAATAATATGTAGAATCTAATTTTTATTATTTTTATTCTCAAAAAAGCACAATAGTATATAATACATACTAATATGTTCTAGTACCCAAAGTGGGACTCAATTTTTTATTTTTAATTCACACATAAATGTGTTCTATGTTCCAACAATATGTGAAAATTACACTTATTTAATTAAAATAGAAAAAAAACAATTTTGAGGGATGATTCCAGACCTAAATTGACACTAAATCACTCTTCTTTCGTATCTACCATTTATGTCACATTATATTGTTAAATTGGTACTTATTTTAAAATTTAACAGTTTTATTCCTCTATCAATTATTCCACAAAAAAAAATATGAAAAGTTCATATGAATTAACTTTAAAAATAAGGACAGAAAAAATTGAAGGGCTAGATAGGGTGACTCATTTTAACCGGTTATCATGGATTAGTCATGACCAAATCCATATCCAATTTTAAAAATCGGTTAATTATGTTTTGGTTTTATAACCAAATCCATTATCTTTTTATTTTGATATCCATAACCAAATTTTATGTCCAAATTTTTTAAAGTTCAAATTCAAATCAATTTTTTTTCGCGGAAAAATTGAAAACTTTTTTAAAAAAAAAATCGAAATTTCTATCGGAAACTTTTTTTCTAAAAAAAAACTCCAGAATTGTTTTTATCTGAAATCGAAACTTTTTTTTTCCAGAAAAAACTTCGAAAGTGTTTTTATCTGAAATCAAAACTTTTTTCCCGAAAAAATCAGGAACTTTTTTCCCAAAAAAATCGAAAGTTTTTGCGGAAAAAAGATCGGAAAATGTTTTCCAAAAAAATCGAGAACTTTTTTCCGAAAAAAAGATCGAATAATTTTTGTCCTAAAAAAACTTTGGATTTGAAAACTGAAATTTTTACGTAAAAACCGGTTTAAAAAAAAAACCAATTATTAAACCGAAAACCGGTTTTGTAAAGCAATAACCATTTATAAAAGCGGTTATGGACATAACCGGTTTTATAACTGATTTTATAAAAATAAAACCGGTTATGATATTTTGTTTTAATGTTCGGTTATAATAAATGGTTATGGACGGTTATTTTGGATTATCCAAAATGCTCACCCCTAATACTAGAGAATCAAAACTTTTCGAAACTTTTTCGAGGACTAAAAATCAAAATTTGTAATATTTATAGCCAATGACCGTGCGGTTTTTCTAAATACTTGGGTTTTGCTAAATCACAATTTAAGTACAAACACTGATTGTAGCAGTACGGGGTGGAGCTTAGTGAGGAACATTTGTCAAATGCGGAAGCTTGATTGGAAGGTGAAGGTTTATCACATCTATCGTTAGGCGAATACTTGCGCAGATACGTTAACAAACATGGATGTGATGCTGGTTTGCTTTTGATTATTTATGAACAAGTTCCTGTTCAATTTAGTTTTTTTAGCTGCTGATTATGCAACAATCTGAAATATATCTTCCATGCTTACTATTAAGCAACAATATATGAAATATATTTCCCATGCTTTATTACATTTTGAATCTGATGAGGTGGATTTTGTGTGTCACCATGCCTACATACATACATCAGATGATTCAGATTTCATTCTGTGGACCCCACCACCACCATGTGAAATTCATACCCACCCACCTGATTCTGTTCTGTGCCAAGAAATGTCTTTTAGTATTTTTCTACACTTTATAATACCATGTTATATATATATCATCCATGTTATTTATTAATTTACATAATAATCATCTTCAATCTATCTATAGAAAGAACATCAAATTCTCATTAACCAAGTCCAAACTGATACACATTTCTCAAGCATTATGCATGTCTACAATTTAATATTGTAGTAAGTAATACATCGCACATACATAAAAAGAGTGAACGATATATTATAATTAAATAACGATAACTAGCTAGAATTTGATATCATCTAGTGAATGTGATGAATTTTATGAAATGCAACATGCATTTGGATTTTCATCACTGAAAAGTTGAGGTGGTGGTGGCATTCGTTCAAGTTCAACTACATATAGTGGCTGGTAATAGTTATAGTACATCATCCTCTTCATCATAGCTTCCTCATCATCAAATTCATTCTCATCCTTATTATCTTCTTCTTTCTTTTCTTCTGGTTTAGCTTCTTCTGTTGCTTCTGGTTTTTCTGCTTCTTTATTTTCTGGTTCAGGTTCAGGTTCTGGCTGCGGAACTATTTTGGCTTGCTTTTTGGTTCTTCTGTACACATAATCCACTAAATTGTTTGCATCCATGGTTCCTGTCACAATAACCTTCCCTGTGCTAAGCTCTGTCACTACTGTTTGGACTCCTACATTCAAAAATATACATTTTCACATCACATGTATAAAGCATGCATGGTGATTAATATTAGCATGTTTATGAAAACAGCATTAGAAAATGGTTTAGAAGTTTTACTATTATGTAGTCTTTTTTCTACTTCCAATTTTAGCACATTTGGTGAAAATTAATTCTAAGGAAATTCAATTGAGCTGAAATGAGGAGAATTAGTACCTTTCATTTTGAGTATCTTCCCTTTAAGCTGCTCAGCACAAGCCTCACAGTGCATGGTCACATTAAGTTCCACAGTAACTGCTTCACTAACCTGAAACAGAAAATTACCAATTATTAATAATTTTTCATGAACTATATGTAAGATTACACATATTTTAGCTTTTATTTTTGAAATCATAAAAGAAAGACTAGTGATACCTGAGAAGTAACAACTTCTGGTATAGGTTCTCCTTCTACTTCAGGCAATGGAGATATAACTTTAGCCATTCTTTTTGTTTTCTTTGTTATAATATTGCAGATTGCTTGAGGCTCCACTATACCTTTTATGATCACTTCATTTTTAGCCATATCAATCACCACTCCCTCAACTCCTCTAAATTTGATAATATATTTCTCAATTTTCTTGGCACATCCCACACAATGCAAGTCTACAAATAACACACATGGAGATGGTGGCTTAGGCTCTTTCTTCTCCTCTTCTTTTTCTTCTTTCTTCTCCTCTATCGGAGTTTCCTCTGGCTTCGACTCTGCCTCCTTTGGTGGTTCCTACCCAATTAAAAAAATAATAAGAATAAAAACATGTTTGTACTACGAAGCACATACACTCCTGGGATGAGGCGTGTCCTAGTATTGTACACGCGCATCGTCCGACACCGACACATATAAGTACATTAAAATATCTCATTTTCTCAAACTATTAGCAGGATCAACGTGTCGGTGTCGGTGTCTGTGTTTAATAGGTACTACCAAAGAAATCAGCATGATAAAGAAAGTAGAAGGCCAAAAATGAAGGCTCACCTGTTTTACCTCCTCACCCATTTTCTATAAGAATAGAGAATAAGAAATCAAATTAGTATATAAAGTGGCCTAATATGATGAGAGTTAACAAGTATATAGAGAAGGAAGTTATGTGATAAGGAAAGTGTAGGAGTTTTATAGGTGGATGATTAGTATATAAAGCTAAATTGTTAATATTCCACAGCACATGTAGTGTTCCTATATAAGAATCTCTTAGTTTAATATGGAATTATTTTCAAACTTCAAAGTTGATGGTAGAAAGGAGGGAAAAACTTGAAGGATGGTTATTAGATTTATAGACAAAGAATGAGGGAGGTTAATTAATTAAAGACAGGTTTGAAAATGATAATTGTGTCATTAATCACCGACAGTAGATTTTTCATGACATGTTGGTGAGGTGTTATTGTGTCATTATATGCATGGCTTGTGTGTAAAGTGTACTAGTTTAATTAGGACAACCTGGATAACTATGTAGTTTTGTGGATTATACCTTACTATCTAGGTATGGATCTTTTGATCTTGTCTATAGAAAAAGTATATGTGGGGATCTTTGATGTGGACCTATCTGAGTCACTTTCTGCATATCTGTATTTATTTATAAATTATTTTAACTATTTAACAATTGAAAAGCACCATCTAGCTAGATTTCTGACTAGCAATGTCTATTAGTATTAGAGATATAAGATGTTATAGATTAGTATTTGTTCCACTTAACGGAGAACTAGATGATTTCGATAGTGAGATTTGAGATAATTTCGATAGTGGATCACGGTGAGAAAAGTACATGCAAGACACGTTAGCACTCCAACACTCAAGTCAGTATGTGATCAAGGTGGAGTGAAATTGTGAAAGTGATTAAATTGTTTACCTTGGCGCCAAAGCTTGCCTTTATATAGGGAAAGACAATTATAACTGTCTGTGCTACCTGACAACAACTGACATTAGAGATGATGATGGTAGCCGTTGAGATGAATCTAATGGTCCCGTGAGCGTGTAAGGGTACGTATTCGCTTCAAGAGATGTTCGATAGTTATCTTGTCTGTCATTATTGGCTTGCATGAGAGGCCCCGTGAAAGAGTGATTTTGAAATTTTAATCTTTCAAATTTTTGAATGAAGATTTTTAATCTTAAGAAAAAAGAGCAGTTAAAAAATCAAATGATCCAAGTTGTGATCACACATATATTATGATTTCTAAAAAAATGAGTTCAACTGATTAAGCATATTCTCTTTCCACACGAATTAGTGTTTAAGTAAGCAACGCGTTTAGGATTTTCATGACATATGGGATGAGTGGATGAGGAATCAATTACAACATTTTTGGTGTAAAAGCTCATACTCCACGTAGTATATTCATCAAAGAGTGTCCAACATGTTTACGTGGAAATGACTCATCATTATGCACTACATGTAAAATGTGGGGTTGTAGAATTTGATCATGTAGGTAAAATGGGGTTACTTTTAACATGGAACAAAGATAACTCATTAAGAGATGATCCTAATATATGTATGGTGTGGTGTGGTCCCTTTTCTTATCTTTCTTCTTTGGTTAAGAAATATTGGACGGTTGCATTAGTAATGAAATCATGCATACTCAACCATGTATTATCCTTTCCTGGTACAAAATTTGTCTGTTCAATTACATGATGAATTTTATGCTATCAAGTGCGGACACTTTTTAGATTAGACGTGTCTTAGTGTCGGATACCGATACTGACACTTATAATTATACTAAATTATATCATTTTTTCATATTATTATTGGAGTCGATGTGTCAGTGTATGTGTCGTGTCCGGTGTATATGCTTCATACAGTAGATTGGAACTCTTGGTTTACAACCATTTGCTTATCAATGTCATGTGGTCATTGCTTTATGGTGACACATACTAAACTTAGGAAACCACCACATTCCATGTGTCCACTCTGTTATTTTTTTTCAGTTAGAAAGTTAAGCAAAATTATTCATAAAGAAAAGAAACAGGATCTGTTTGATGTAAACCATGCATTATTCTTCAATTTTACTTTTCCTTTTTGTAGTGTGTGCACCATGTAAAAGGTAGTTACCAGTGTTTTGTTTGATTAGTAAAGCAAATTATGCAAGTTACCTTTTTAGCCATTAGTATATTTTCAATTTTTAGCTACTCTTGCAGAATAAGTAATATACCTACAGGTTACAGATATTTAAGTAAATCAATGTACTAGTAAATATTTTTTGAGATTAATTTTGTATAGATCATTTAAGTAATTCATCGAGTTGTGAGATCTAACTCGCCAAAACTTTTTATTATAAAAAATAATTAAATAACTCGTCTCAATTTTATGACGAGAAATGTACGCTTTTCTTGAATATACATAACTTTTAAGTCCATACATAAAAGTAGTTTTACTAAATACTGTGCTTATTTAAGTACAACTCAGCAACAGCAGTGTGTAGAGCTGCTCCAATTGAAAGAACTTCCTCATCAAGAAAGAAAAATGGAGAGTGTGGGCTGTGAATTGATCCTACTTTCTCATTTCTGATTCCAATGGAATACAATACTCCAGGAATCACTTCTTGATAAAATGCAAAGTCTTCACCTGCCATGACCCTCTTTGCTTCATGGACATTGTCTGGACCAATCAGAAGTCGGCCAACTCTTTCGACATGTAGATGTAAATCTTTGTCATTGACAACAGCAGGATATGGTATATAGTCTTCTTCCTTGAAATCAACATACGCTTTACATCTATGTACACTTGCTTGTCCTTCAATAACCTGCAATAGAAGATAAACAACATAAGTTAAACAAGTTTGGATAAACAGCTTAATTAAGCGCTTATAACATAAAAGCTATTTCTGTAATAAAAGATAAAATAAAGTCAAAGTATTTTCATTTAAGTTATAAGATGTTTTCAAGAGCTATCCTAGAGAGGTTATCAAAGTGAGCTTAAAACAGTTTATGTACATGTCATATGCTATTTCCATAAACTTTCTGAAACAATATCACAAGTGCTTATATCAGCAGTTAATCAAATAAGCAAATCGAAATAGACCCGCAGAACAAAAGTACAAAACCTTGAGTTTATAACTCATCCTTCTATTACCACTGAAATCTAGACAATAAAACAGAACCGGTGTACCAAAAATTTGCAAGAAAGGATAATAGGGCTATGCAATTTAAGGACAGTTAGACAGTCTCGATAATCGAATCTCCATAGCTGAAAAAATAATAGCAGAGAGAAAATATTGGAATGTGATCCCCCAGTCCAAAAGCTAACTGTTTTAACTTAATATCAAATTAAGGGAGGAAAAGAGAATTTCATGGAGAAAATAAAACTAAATAGATTGTCATAAATGAGTGTTACAACAAGTAGAGATTTATATCAACCTACAGTTCAACACTACCACTCAGTTAAGTTTAAATCCATTATCAAATTCCTTTATATATTTTCTATTGGCAACAAAGAAATGCACTCTTGCTATGCATTCACTCAACCGTAGAGATGATGCAAACGGATGATAAACTAGAGAACTTTCTAAAAACTAGTAAAAGAGATTCATTTATATATAAATGTTATCTTCACTTGTCATTGTTATACCTCTTTTAATCGCTGTTTGAAATGGTGCATGCTTTCCGTTGTCTGGCTCCTTAGAGTACCTCCAAATTTTACATATGATGGGATCACGTTTAACGCACCCCCTCCTTGGACATAAGTAATAGACAGTACCTGTTGTCAACAACAGAGATAATTAGAGACAACAACAATGAAGACCAGGGTTTCAATATAATATCATTGGCATTCCTTACTGGAATAATACTTACATGAGAATATATAGAAAACTGTAATGGACTACTAACTTAGAAATATAAAAGTCCAACATCTTAAGCCCACTATATTATTTATCTAACACCTGTGATGTGACCGATATATAATGGTCAGTTGTCATCTTGACTTAGAAATCAAAGTTATACTAACTTCTTTGGCATATTTAAAGCAAAAGTGGAAAGCTTATAGAATGCAATAGCATAAGCCTAGACATAACAGCTCTACTATTTCTTACAAAGAATTTCCTTGCGAAATAGAAAATGCAATAGATATTTATCCAAGCAAGTTCTGGCTGGCTAACCATACATGAGAAAGTTGGTTGTTAATGATTGTAAAGTGGTATTTATAAGGCAATGTGACTCTTAACACTATTCTTGCATTTCTTATCAGCCTCGTTTTGTAAGAATAAGCGTCGTGTTCTAGACATAAAGGAGCAAATAAAGTCTTTCTTGAAAAATGAAGATAAATTCACCTACAGTTCTAGCTATATAAAACAACCAAGTTCCAAAGAGAAACCAGAGCATAAAAGTTGATGCATAGTGACAGATCCACAAGTTTCGAAAAAGTTTCTCATTGAAATTTGTGGCAACTAAATGCTATGGATAAATCTTCTTCTGAAAGTAAAGATTGAGAGTAGCACATACTTGACTGTGAAGGGGATCAATTTCCCTTGAGACAAGTTGTTGCAGTGCTAATATTGTAAGTGATGTAGCCAGTAGAGGATCTACAGCCTGGTGAGGTAATGCAGCATGACCACCTACACCATCAATTTTTGCCTCAAAAACGCATCCAGCAGCTGTAAAAGGCCCAGGAATCGATGCTATGGCTCCGGTAGATGTCGTAGCATCAATATGAACAGCAAAAATTGCTTCAACGTCTTGCAGAACACCTTCTTTTATCATTTGTGAGGAACCTCTAGCTCCCTCCTCAGCAGGTTGGAAAAGAAGTCTCACAGTTCCCTTTAATGCAAAGGTTGGAATCAGAACATCAAACACACTAACAGAAGAAAACATCTACTCACATCTTTCTGAACATGTGCCATGGCACTAGGCAAAAGTCGACTCATTAGCCAATATCTATATTATTTTTATTGGTCATTTTACCCTAAAGGAACAAAGAGCTGATCATTTAGTAAGTTTGACCGGCGGAACACTGTTGGTCAATACATTTTGGAATTAATGCAAAATTCTGCTCTATCTAAACTTTTTATTGTGGATGCATGCAGTTCAAGTAATTACTAACTTCAATGAACTTTCATGTGGTAATTAGCATGTCATGGTAGCCCAAAGTTGTGAAGTAGCGAATTGAAAGCCTAGAGAATCTATTAACTTCTACCAGATTCAATGTGATTGTGGAAGGTTAGGTAGCTATCTAGCAAGGCTGAGATGAAAATATCTAGATCCAAACATTTTTTTCCATGGTTAGCCCAAAACACGGCACCGCCGCACTGATAATAATTTAAGACAAATGAAAGTGATTGAATCTAACTATATGTGTCGGTGTCTGACACAAACACACCTTTAATCTGAAGTGTTGATATTACACTTATTACTGATCAATAAGCTGTAGATGAAACAGGTAGAGAATACCAAAGCTCTCAAAATCAAGGTCTAAAGGGAAGTCTTTTGATAAAACTAAATTATAAGAATGGAATTTCCAAACAAAAATTATAATGTTGAGGTTAATCTAATAATTGAAACAGTTAATTTGAAAAGAACCTTAAGCTTATCTTTGCGCTGATTGAGCAACTTTGCAGCTCCCAATAACATAGTAGCATGAGCATCATGTCCACAAGCATGCATTCTGCCATCAATTTTGCTCTTGTATTCCCACTCAACAAGCTCCTAAGCAACCATCACCAACATCAGATCAAATATTCACTTACTTGAAAAACAATATTCTCCTCAAGGAGCAGAAGAAGAAGTGTATCTTTGGTTCAACAAGTAGAATTGATTTTATCCCCAGAATTGATTATAAGATATGAAGCACAGACACGGACAACGGACACGACACAGACACGTTGACACCGATAATAATTTGAGAAAATGACATAATTCAGTGTAATCATAAGTGTCAGTGTCGCGTGTCCGACACTGGGACACGCCTAACATGAGGAGTGTCCACACTTCATAGATTATAAGGCTAAATTTTGGAGCTTTAGCCTCCACAGCTAATTTTAAGCCTCATATTTATTGTTCAACTCACTTTTACACGGCATATAGAAACAAATCATTTCACATTCAACTTATATTTAGCTGAAATCAATTTTACATAATCAATTCAGTTATTTATTTTTTTACCACGGTAGAACCAAACACAAGCTAAAAGAGGTAAAATGAGGTAACCTGCAAAGGGAGAGCATCTATGTCAGCACGAATAGCAATAATGGGAGGAGAACCAGAACCAATTTGGGCAACAATACCAGTTTTAGCAACTGGGTATGTATAAGGTATGCCAAGTTTGTCAAGTTCAGTACGGATAAGAGCACTTGTATTGTGTTCTTGAAAAGCCAATTCTGGGTATTGATGAATCTTTCTTCTCACTGAAACCAACCAATTCTTTTCCTTTTGAGCTGAACTTAGAATTTCTTGACCATATGTATCATACTGATCATGCTCACACTTCACCACAGTAGAAAGGGAGGTACATGACAGAAACACAACAAAAACATGCATGGCTGCCATCAAATATTATCACACTCAAACTCTATCTCTGTCGGTGTTCTTTTTTTCTTCTTTTTTTGTCTCTTCTGTTTCTATTTTTATATATAAAAAATGGATTTCATACACAAATTTTATCTCAACGGGTTAAAAATGTTGAAATTAATAGGGGACATCATAATTGAGTTTGAACCCAATACACATATTTATGTGTGTGAAAGTTTTCGATAATTATTGTCTTTTCAATCTAGAATAAAAAAAAAGTTATTTTTGCCGGTCTTTAATATAAGAAGAAATTCACTTTTTAGATACATTGAAAAATTAATGCATCTAGACTATATTATAAATTAGATAAATTCACTTTTTAATGCATCAAAAAAGTCAACTTCTTATATTAAGGACTAAAGGAAGTATTGCTTATCCTATCCTTTTTATGTCATATAGGTCAACAAAATTGATAGTAATCCTAGGCAGAGGTAAATCTCCAAAAAAATCACCATGACATTTAGTGACGCCATTCTAAGGAGTTTTTTGACGAAGGAGTTGTTAATTGGTTATTTTTGTTTGGTGCATTGTTCTTTTTCCTTTTTGTTGAGCTGTATTTTCGTTAGTTTGTTATGATAATATTCAAGCCTATATAGATCGTTAGATTTGAGAAGAAAAGACAGATTTGTTAGGAGGATACCTATTGTTGACAAAAGATACCTAGTATGTCCTTTCATCGGGTGTTCCACCATGGATATGGTAGGTCCTTCAAAGAAGGACATCAAAACCAAAGATGCTATCATAACTTAGATTTTGGAGATGTTTAGAAATTCAAATAACACAATTTCACCACCAGAAACGTGGGTTTCCTACATGGCATATGAAATGTTCCTACATTGCATCCTAGTTGAGTTATAATGGACATCAGATGATTAGATGATTCAGATTGCCTCTTTCTAAATGGACAGAAGAGTGCTCCTACCGGTTTCAATGGATGCTTGTCGATGGCTAGATCCATCCTTGGACAAACCATCACGCTATTGAATTGCAATTTTAATCCATCTCTTGTGTTCTGTCAATATGAAATGGAAAAACAACAAATTTAAAAGGTGAAACAGGAAGAAAACTAAAAATGAAGAAACTGTTTAAGCTTTAAAGTACAAAGTCAACAGTTTAGCCAACTGGGTGGTTGGTGATCCATATCATACTGACTATATATGTGCACACACACATATTGAGGAAAGTTAAACCCTACAGCCTCCCCTCAACTGGCCCAAAAAAGAAATGGAGACAAATTACAATCAAAGGAATGATCCAGCTAGCAGTTCAAAATTGAAAATATTCACATATGTTAGTAAATGCTACTAAAGAAACCAGAACAGCAGAAACTACAAAAACAGAAGAGCACAAGGCGGTGCGGTTTGAGGAAGTAGTTGATCTGAAAAGCACCCTTCCTACAAATAAAAAGTCTCTTAAACCCCCAGCATTTGCAACATCCTGAGAAATCTTTCTATTGTCAATTGACGTGGATGCCTTCCGCTGTTTATACGCATGATTAGTACGAGTAGCACTTTCAGCATCGGCAGCATGATTTTCTGCAGCTTTCTTCTCCTACAGAATAGAAACAAACCTCACGACACATGCAGACTAAGCAAAATAAGCAAACTTCACGACACAAGCAAAATAAGCAAACTTTTCTTACCACTGCAATGCTTGGTTTTGAATTATGATGTTCTTGTGCACAATTTCCATTTGAGCAATGTTCTGTCTTTGACAAACGGATTCTCCTTTGAGCAGTACCTTGCATTGGATTTGTCTTCAATTGTACGTCTCGTGCCGGTCAGGTCCTTCTTATGATTCCTCTTTCAGCAGTCATATACTACACCATAAAATAAGAATAACATCATAAAGAAGACGCAACAAAACCAAGTTAAATTGTTAGAGCTGCTACTGGAGAATAGGAAACTACTGCATGTATTATCACCGCAAAACCTTCCTGGATTGACCAAACAATACATAACATAAGAGCTGTTACTTACAGTCATATTGGGCCCAGCAACTGAGTTGCTTCCTGAACCATTGTCGTTAACATTAAACAAGGGGAAGCTTTGCTGGTGACTACTAGACTCCTGACAGGGAAGTTGATCCCAATTAAGATTAGAATTTAAGAAGTCCGAAATGTATGTATCATTAGTGCCATATTGAAGCTCCCATAGAACGTCTGACTCATTGTATGCTGGATAATTAAATTCTGGTAGCGTATGCGCCAGATTGGGGGAGAAAAATCTGTCATCAAATAATTGACCGTCTCTTGGGTTATAATACATGCCAAAGTTAGATGTCTGATCCTCCTGCAGGAAATATCAAGTATAAGTACTCAATCAATAAATCCAATGCATTTAGAATTGTATCAAGGGAATGAGACGAGTAAAAGAAAGAAATGACTAAAATGTCTTGCAATTATTTAAAATTCAGTAACTGGTAATAATAGATTACATCTCAGTTAATCAATCTAACCTCTGTAGATATGGTTTCCCCAGAGGCATCAGGGATAACGGCCAACTGCATATCCTCGTCCATGACCTGTGATGTGGATGCTGTAACAGGAGCTGGATCAGATTGTGTTTCTTCAGAAGAATAATTGGCAGCCAATGGAGCTTCCCCAGAGACATCAGGGATAACAGCCAGCAGCATATCCTCTTCCACCTGTATTGTGGATGCTGTAACAGGAGCTGGATCAGATTGTATTTCTTCAAAATAAGAATTGGCAGCCAAAGGAGCTTCCCCAGAGACATCAGGGATAACGGCCAGCGGCATATCCTCTTCCATGACCTGTGGTGTGGATACTGTAACAGGAGCTGGATCAGATTGTATTTCTTCAGAAGAAGAATTGGCAGCCAAAGGAGCTTCCCCAGAGACATCAGGGATAACGGCCAGCTGCATATCCTCTTCCATGACCTGTGGTGTGGATACTGTAACAGGAGCTGGATCAGATTGTATTTCTTCAGAAGAAGAATTGGCAGCCAAAGGAGCTTCCCCAGAGACATCAGGGATAACGGCCAGCAGCATATCCTCTTCCATGACCTGTTTTGTGGATGCTGAAACAGGAGCTGGATCAGATTGTATTTCTTCAGAATAAGAATTGGCAGCCAAGGGAGCTTCCTCAGAGACATCAGGGATAATGGCCAGCTGCATATCCTTTTCCATGACCTGTGATGTGGATGTTGTAACAGGAGATGGATCAGATTGTATTTCTTCAGAAGAAGAATTGGCAGCCAAAGGAGCTGAAGTAGTCTGCTCCACTTCAGCACAGTTTGAAACTTCAAGGCTGTCATCATTCTTCTTAAATAATCGGCAGAGGACATATGGCTTCTGATAAGAGTCAAAAAAAGTATATGAACAATTTAGTAATTGTTATCATATTCATATAATTCGTTAGATAGCTGTAAAAGTAGGAGAATAGAATATAACGGACCTGCCCTGGGTTGGTACCATCAAGCTCCTTCAGGGTGGGACGATACTCGTGCATAACCCAATTAGTCCTCTTCCTACTTGGTGCACAACCACTGTAGAAGACTAGAGTCTTCTTCGTTCCAATCATGATTGCTCCAGACATAATTTTACGATCATGTCCTGTTGGCTTCCAGAACCCACGATTTGTTTTTCTCTTCCTTTGATGCCCGTTTGGATACTTTCGATCCCGAGGACAGAAGAAGAACCACTCTGGATCCTTGCTCTTTACCACTGACAAATCTACAATAAACACAACACACACCAAGAGATCAAAAATTAGCAAAATAAAATAAGCAATTCAACACTTATTTGTTACTGAAATCCTCATAATCAATTCCTTAAACAACAAAAACAGTACAAGGCCCTGTTTGGATAAATAGCTTAATTGAACGTTTACAGCATAAGTGATTATCCTACCAGTGCTTATGTATAAGCTAATTCTATAACAAATAATAAAATACAGTAAAAAAAAAATTCATAGAAATGATAAGCTGTTTGCATTTAAGCTATGAATGGTTTTCATAAGCTATCTTGAAGCTTATGCAAATACAGCTTATGGACATGTCATAAGTTGTATCCATAAGCTCACAAACAATCTCACAAGCACTTGAATCAGCGGATAATCCTAAATAAGTCGATCCAAACAAGCCCTAAGTATACGATCTATGCATATATTAAACGATTGATTACAAAAACTAAAAATTTATGAATTGTAAACTACATGATTTTAAACTTTACCAAATCAAGAGAAGATTGAGCAACTTTACCAAATCAAGAGAAGATTAAGCAACTTTACCAAATCAAGAGAAGATTATAAGTGGAAAAAAGTAAAGAGAAATACCAGGCATATCCCAGGGTTCCCATTTGCAGATATCAATTTCTCGGATAACCCAAACCTTCTCACCATTACCATTGATCTTTGAACGTAGGTAGTAATTGATAAGATCCTCGTCCGTAGGTTGGAATCGGACCCCTACTGGAAACGAATTCAGATTCAACACCATCATCCCATTATCGTCGAGCGATGGACAACACTCAAGAGAATGGGAACCCATATCATAAAAAAATATCGATAAAAAAACAAAGAGAAGCTTTGAATGAGAAACTGAGGTCAATGGAATAATTCAGAGGATTTAAGGATGTGACGGCCCATATATTTTTTATTTATTTATTTACCAGATAAGTACAGTAAAGAACACGGCCCAGATAGAAATAATACTAATAATTATAGTAATAATAATAATAATAAACTAACTCGTTGAGCACCCGGGACCCAATATCAGTAATAACAAAAGTTGATTGACCAAACACTGTGCTCGTTTAAATACATCTCGGCATCAGCGGTGTGCCGAGCTACACCAATTGAAGAACTTCCTCACCCAGAAATAAAAATGGAGAGTGTGTGGAGTGAGTTGATCCTACATTCTCATTTTTTATTCCAATGGAAAACAATATTCCAGGAATAACTTCTATCAACATAAGCTAAACAAGTTTGGATAAACAACCTAATTAAGCGCTTATAACAAAGAAGATTACCATATGAATCGATTTATGAATCAACATAATTGAATCTTCAATTTCAGGACAGTTAGACATGCAGGCTACATAATTGAATCTTCACAGATGAAAAAATAATAGCAGGGAAAAAATATTGGAATGTGATCCCCCAACACCACTTGGCTCCGCAGAGTAACCTGCCTTTGGACTCGGGGGGTCGACTTGGTGCTCCTAGGTTTGAAATTAACAGTTTCAAATTAAGGAAGGGAAAGAGAACATTTCATGGACAAAATAAAACTAAATAGATTGTCATAAATGAGTAATGCAACAAGCAGATTATAAGTTTATAACAACCAACAATTCAACACTACCACTATATCAAATATGTATTTGCTATTGACAACAAACAATGTACTCTTGCTATGAATTCACTCAACCGAGGAGATGAGGCAAATGGAAGATACACTAGAGAACTTTTTAAAAACTAGTAAAAGTGATTCATTTATATAAGTGATATCTTCACTTGTCATTATTATACTACTTTCAATCGCTGTCTGAAATAGTACATGCTTTCCGTTGTCTGGCTCCTTAGTCGTACATGTTTTCCGTTGTCTGGCTCCTTAGTCGTACATGTTTTCCGTTGTCTGGCTCCTTAGAGTACCTCCAAATTTTAGATATGATGAGATCATGTTTAATGCACACCCTACATGGACATAAGTAATAGACAGTACCTGAAGCCAATTTATAATGGTCAGGTGTCATCTTGACATTGAAATTGAAGGTATACTAACTTTTTTGGCATAGTTAAAGCAAAAGCCGAAAGTTATAGCATAAGCCTAGACATAACAGCTCTACTGTTTCTTACAAAGAATTTCTTTATGAAATAGAAAATGCTAGGGTATTCAACCAATCAAGTTCTGGCTAACCAAACATGACAAAGTTGGTTGTTATTATATGTAAAGTGTTATTTGTTGCCACATGCTATTCTTGCATTCTGTTATCAGCCTCAACTCTTAAGAATAAGCGTTGTTCTAGACATAATGGAGCAAATAAGGTTTTTCTTAAAAATGAAGATAAATTCACCTAGAGGCTAGACTTCTAGCTATATAAAAGAACCAAGTTCTAAAGAGAGAAACCAGAGAATAAAAGTTGATGCATGATGACAGATCCACGAGTTTCAAAAAAAAAAAACTCATTTGAATTTGTTGCAACTAAATGCTATGGATAAATCTTGTAAAAGTAAAGATTGAGAGTAGCACATACTTGACAGTGAAGAGGATCATCAATTTCCCTTGAGACAAGCTGTTGCACTGCTAATATTGTAAGTAATGAAGGCACCAGTGGATCTACAGTCTGTTGGGAAAATGCAGCATGACCACCTACGCCGACAATTTTCACCTCAGAGATGCATCCAGCAGCCATAAAAAGCCCTGGAATTGATGTCATTACTCCGGTAGATGTCATAGCATCAATATGAACAGTAAAAATTGCTTCAACATCTTGAAGAACTCGTTTTTATCATTTTTTAGGCACCTCTAGCTCCCTCTTCAGCAGGTTGGAAAAGACTTCTCAGTTCCCTTTAATGAAAGGTCATAATCAGAACATCAAACACACCAACGCAAGAAAATACCTACTGACATCTTTCTGAACATGTGCTAGGACACATTTGTTAAAGACAATTCATGAGCTAATAATGTATTTCTGATGACCTAGAGAATCTACCAGATTCAGTGTTATTAGGTACTATCTAACAAGGCTGAGATACAAATATCTAAATCCAAGCATTTTCTTGCCATGGTTAACCCAAAACGCAACACCTTGTCGCGTAGACACCGATAATAATTTAAGAAAATGAAATTGATTGAAAATCCAATTGATATTACAGTTATTACTGATCAATAAGCTATAGAAGATGAAACAAGTAGAGAATACCAATTATAAGCATGCAGTTTGGAAACAAAAATAAGAATTATAAGAATGGTGCAGATGTTAATCTAATAATTGAAAATAAAAAGATAATAGAAAAGTAGAAACAGAGAAATTTGTGAAGAACCTTAAGCTTTTTGATTGAGAGGATCCAAATGCAAATCCAAATCGAAGTATGGTCTCGTTTGTGTTGATTTGAGAAAACCTTTGTTCATTATTAAGGGGAGGAAGTAGAGTGTTGCGTATGAACTTAGCGAGATCCAGATTTTCATCGCTAAGGGAAAAGATACTGAAGATTCTGGGAGAAGTTTCCATAACAAGCATGATGATGATGTGTCAATTTATAAAGCCCAACTTACATTTCACACCCCTGAACAAGATTTCTTTTTATTTTGTAGCACATAGGTGATATGGTCGTGGAACCGTAGAGGAACCACCAACACATCTTTTTATCTCTATTGGCCCCGTTTGGTCCGTCTTATTTTCTACTTTTCTACTTCTTTTTAAACAAAATAGAAGAGTAAAAAATTATTTTTGACCCTATTTCTACGTAAAAGAAATAGAGAAATAAAATAAAATAATAGAAAACAAGAAGAAATAAGGTCAAACATAATTTTTTACTTATCTAATTTTTTTTCACCCTATCTACCGTAATGTTTTTGTTTTTATGCATAAGCCAATTATGCTTGTTAATTTTGAAACAAGACGTGATCCTTATAAACTTGGTCATACATAATACATTCAAGTTTTTAGGATACGATGGATTTGCTGCAACTGAAGTTCATGGTTTTGCGGTGGCATAATTGTAGCATGGCAGACTGACAGAAATTCTTTCATAGACTCTCACCTAACACTTCACTCTTACACTCACCCAATTAAACTATTACACCTCATTAAAATTAATTAAGAAAATTTAAAATCAGATTCTCACTCATTATTGTTAAAGATTCTCCCTCTCTCCACTTCCTTTCTTCTTTTTTTACCAAATTTTTCCACTTTCTTTAACTATAAGAGCAAACCTTCAAAATCATTTCACTGTGTAGCATTACCATCGTTGCATCAATTAAACAATATTGTTTTCCATTCATGTCTAAATCACCATCTTATTTTAAATGAGTTTTATAAAACTGAAATTCTTCTTTCTTTTTTTTACAAAAAACTAAAATTCTTCTATTCTATTATGTATCCCTAAAGAATATATTTTTTTAAGAACCTAAATGGACATATTTATATACAAGGAAAAGAGGGATAAAAATCACTTAACCGAAAAACAAAAAAAAATTATAACCTACAACAATTAATTAACAAATTAATCTATTTTACAATTACCCAATATATTTCAATTTGTATCACATCAACAAAATGAATAACGTTCAAAATTGATATATGAGAGTACATATAAGAGGCGGAGGAAATAGCACTAGGGGAAGAAGATAATGGTGTGCGACCAATTTGATCAAAAAGATGATTTCACAAAAATGGAAAAATTGGGAAGAGGAGAGAGGGAATCATTAATTATTAAGAGAGAGGATTTTAGGTTTATTTTAATTTTAATGAGGTGTAGCATTTTAATTGGGTGAGTGTAAGAGTGAGGTGTTAGGTGAGAGTCTATGCAAGAATTTCTCGCAGAGTGATCACATTAGTGTTGATCTTTGTATTAAAGAGTTCTAATTTATGTATATTAGAGTTCAATATACTAAATTACTAATGGTGGTTATTGATTTTTTTTTATCTTTATCTATATTAGTACTAATGAAGAGAATTAAAAAAGTCTTTGGGTCTCAAATTTACTTTTCGGGTTCAGTTACTAGAGCGCAAGTTACTGAACTGAACCATTTATATAGTTCAGTTCAGTGCAGTTCATGAACCATGAACACCCCTACTTTGGTAGTAAATAGTTTAGTGGTTGAACCATTTGTCTGTAATTTTGTTTGTGTTTGTCGGTTTGAGTATTCCAAATTTTAATTTTTTTAGAATAAAGATAAAATAAAATAGCTTTTGAATAAAAGATTTTGTAAGAAAACAAAACCTAACTTCAATAATATTTGCAATATAAATTTATTATTTTAAACTTCTTTTTTGAGTAAATATTTTAATTCTTTTAATATGCGCAAATTTATACATGATAGAAAAATCATTTTAATAAATATGAAAATATGATTTACTTTTACTAATATTTTTTACCTTATAAATGTCTCACTCTTTGATTTGAGTTGGGTGTCAAAATATGTAGGGTCGGCCATGTTACATCTAATTATTGTCCTCGTCTCTCTCTTCTCCAACCACCACCATTGTCTCAATCTTCATACTATCTATCTACCATACACTGTACAACCATGTTACCTTCCCATGCATCAGTCTCTAGTTGCGACAATAACACCTTCAACTGTGACACCATAACCAACATTTCCTACCCTTTTACCGGGGCGTTTTTAAGATTTTGGTAGTTTAGTGGTGAACTTACAATTTTGGAGTAATAAGAAGTATAAAAATTTGAATTCTCAATAAACATTGAATTTTTTATTTAATATTCAAATACACATACGAAACAATTCCTACAAACACCACAAAGTCACTAATAATTGTTACTACATTAACATATTTTATCATACCTTTTTCATTAAATACATAAAATGGCTAGATCATTCAATTTTTTTTTACATTGACAATCTCAAATAGTTTTTCAATAATTGTAACTTCGAAAAACTTCTTTCTATAGATGTAACTGTCACTCTGACATAGTTAAAAGAGTTCGATATGCAATTGAAATATTTGGATAACAATTTGTGATAACAGACTACAAATAATAAACCACAACAAATAGAATAATAACACTTGAATCAAGTTCGCCGATGCTACGAAGCTTGGTCAGTCAATCTCAAATTATTTGAGCCTAAAAAATCATGCAACAGAAGTAGTATAATTTTTGGCCTAAAAGGCCCAATTTTAGACTTATTTTTTGGATCTAAGACGTTTTCCCACTTCATCCTATGTTACAGGAAAATATTCAAGAACACGGAGAAGCAAAAAGGAAAACAAATGGACAGGAAAATGCTCCTGCAAGTTTCAACGGATGCTTGTCGACAAATCAATGCGCTATCGAATTGCAATATGAAATAGAAAAACAACAAATTTAAAAGGTGAAATCGGATGAAAACTTAAAATGAAGAAACTGTTTAAAGCTTAATGTACAATGACAGAGTCTACATACTAGCCAACTGGGTGGTGGGCGATACATATTATACACCAACTATATATATGCGCGTACACATACACTGAGTTATCAAGGAATGTTAAGAAAGTTAAACCCTACAGCCGCCCCTCAACTGGCCCAAAAAAGAAATGGAGACAACTTACAATCAAAGGAATGATCCTGCTAGTAGTTCAAAATTTAATATATTCCCATATGTTAGTAAAGGCTACTAATGAAACCAGTACAGATGCAGAAACTACAAAAACCGAAGACCACAAGGCGGTGCGGTTTGAGGAAGTCCTTGATCTGAAAGGCCCCCTTCCTACAGATAAAAAGTCTCTTAGCCCCCCTGCATTTGCAACTTTCTGAGAAGTCTTTTTATTGTCAATTGACTTGGATGCCTTTCGCTGTTTATACGCATGATTAGTACGAGTAGCACTTTCAGCATCGGAAGCATGATTTTCTGCAGCTTTCTCCTCCTGCAAAATAGAAACAAACCTCAGAACACATGCAAAGACAACCTCTCAATCATGCAAGCCAAATAAGCAAAATTTTCTTACCACTGCAATGCTTGGTTTTGAATTATGCTGTTCTTGTGTACAACTCACATTTGCGACATGTTCAACCTTCAAACGAATTCTCCTTTGAGCAGTACCTTGCATATGATTTGTCTTCAATTGTTCATCACGTGCCGGTCTGGCCCTTCTGACGATTCCACTTTCGGCAGGCATAACTGTATTATTATAGTTACTTTGTTGATCATAACCATTGACAGCATTGCACACTTCACCAAAATTAACATCCGATGGAAAAGATGTCGGGAAATTGTTTTGCAATAGTACAACATTGCTCTTTTGATCGTCACCGCTATGGTCAAAAGTGCTAAATGATGGTGTTGTCGCAAAAGGAAACCTTCTGTCAATTGCCTCTTGAGGATAAGCAGCTTGCATACACTACAACATAAAATAAGATTAACTTTATAAAGACCATGCGACAAAACCATGTTAAATTGTTATAGCTTCCAGTGGAGAATGGGAAACTACTGCATTCACCAAACAATACATAGTGTTAGCTGTTACTTACAGTCATATTAGAGCCCGCTTCTGATTCACTTCCCGAACCATTGTCTATAACATTAAACAAGGAGAAGTTCTGCTGGTGACTACTGAACTCCTCACAAGGAAGTTGATCCCAATTAAGATTATAATTTAAAAAGTCCGAAATGTTTATATCATTTGTACCATATTGAAGCCCATATTGACCATCTGATTCATTGTTTGCTTGATAATTAAATTCTTGTGGCATGTGCGCCAAAACTGGGGAGAATAATCTGTCATCTAATAATAGGCCTTCTTTTGGGTTATAATACATGTCCAAGATTGACGCCTGATCCTCCTGCATAAAATATCAAGTATAAGTACTCAATCAATAAATCCAATGCATTTAAAATTGTATCAGGGAAATGAGACAAGTAAACGAAATAAATGACTAAAATGTCTTAGAATTATCAAACTTCAATAACTAGTAACAATAGATTATAGCTCAGTTAATCAATCCAACCTCTGGAGCCAGTTTAACATTTTGATTTTGGGCATCATGAGCATCATATCCATCACTATGGCAATCGACTGAGGTTATAACATTAGATATGGTTTCCTCGGAGAGATCGGGGATAAAGGGCAGCTGTTTATCCTCTTCTGTGACCTGTGATGTGGATGCCGTAATAGGAGCTGGATCAGATTGTATTTCTTCAGGAGAGTAATTGGCAGTCAAAGGAGCTGAAGTAGTTTGCTCCACTTCACCACAGTTTGAAACTTCAAGGCTCTCATCGTTTTTCTTAAATAACCGACAGAGGACATACGGATTCTGATACAAGTAAAAAAAACAGTCAGTAATTGTTATCACTTATCATATTCATATAATTCCTTAGCTAGCTGTAAAAAATAGGAGAATAGAACAGACCTGTCCTGGATTGGTACCATCAAGCTCCTTCAGGGTGGGACGATACTCATGCATAACCCAATTAGTCCTCTTCCCTTTAGGTGCACGACCACTGTAGAAAACTAGAGTCTTCTTCATTCCAATCAAGATGTTTCCAGACTTGATTCTACGATCCTTTCCCGTTGCCTTCCAATACCCATGAGTTGTTGCTCTATTCAATCGATGCCCGTTTGGATACTTTCGATCTTGTGGACAGAAGAAAAACCACTCCGGATCCTTGTTTCGTATCACCGACAAACCTACAACAAACCCAACACAAAAATAGATCAAAAATCAGCAAAATAAAAAAAACAATTCAACACTTATTTGTTACTCAAATCCTCTTTATCAGTTCCTTAAACAATCTAAGACCCTGTTTGGACAAATAGCTTAATTAAATGTTCATTTCATAGCATAAAGTGATTATCCTACCGGTGCTTATAAATAAGCTAATTATATAACAAATAATATAATCAAATCAAACTTATTTCATATTAACATTAACAATAACTATAAGCTGTTTTCATATAAGCTATAAGTTGTTTTCATAATCTATCCTGAAGAGCTTATGAAAATAAGCTGAAAACAGCTTAAATTGTTTCCATGAAGCTCTCACAAATACTTATATCAGCTGATAATCTTAAATAAATCAATCCAAACAAGCCCTAAGTATACGATCTATGCATATATTAATCAATTGATTAAAAAAAAAAACTGGGAATTAAATTAACTTAAACTACAAGATTTTAAACTTTACCAAATCAAGTTATGAGAAAAAAGGAAAAAAGAAATACCAGGCATGTCCCAGGGTTCCCATTTGCAGATATCAATTTCTCTGATAACCCAAACCTCATCACCATTTCCATTGATCTTAGAACGTAGATAGTAATCAACAAGTTCTTCATCGGAAGGTCGGAATCGGAACCCTAACGGAAGCGAATTGAGAGGTAAAACCGCCATCCCATGATCGAGCGATGGAACACACTCAAGAGAACCCATAACATAAAATAAAAATAAAAAAGAAAGAGAAGCTTTGAATGGATCTTTGATTAATTTTTATAAAGAAAAATAGAGATTGAGATTCAATGGAATAATTCAGAGGATTTAACGATGTGATGGACCATAGTTTTTTTTTATATATATAAATTTGATTTATGAGATAATATAAGTAAAGTAAAAGTAGGCGAATGAAGAACACGAACAGAGAAAGTATTTTCTGAGTGATAGTGTTGTGTGCTGTGAGTGGAGAGTGTTACGTTACGTAGGGAAAGAAACCGCGTTTAAATCCATCGTATATACCGTGTGTACTGTTTTACCCTTGATTTAGGATGAAACTACGAAAGTACCACTAGTGTCCTTGTTATCTGAAGCTTTGAGGAGAAGGAAAAGGGGAGGGGTAAATTGGGGTGAAAATAATGGGACGGTTGGTCAGAAGAAGTGTGGAAGAGGGAAAAAAGGACATGTTGTCCTGCAAATGAGAGAATGACACGTGGTGACCAAATTGGAGAATGGTTGAAGCCCTTTTACTTACCGATTAAGAAAACGAAAACCATACTACACATGTACACAACTCCTTGTATATATTGATTTTTTTTTTTTGTTAAATAAAAGTACTTTAATTTTATTTTTAGACAAGACTATTGGTCTTTGGTTTTTATTTTTATTTTCCAACCTGTTTAATCATGTTTGGAGTCAATTCTAACATCAAGTTGTTTCAGTCCATTCTAGTTGCAGAGATTGAACCGTAATTTTCTATACTAAGTTTTGCATCTATCACTATTGGACCAACTAACGATTAATTATTGGTCTTTAATTTAATTCCAAATGAATATTTAATGGAATAAACAATTATAAATGAAAAAAGAGACACTTAAAAATGCATTTGAATTTTTGTCTATTTTTTTATTTTTAGTGTATAATAACTGCATATTAACCTTTTAGCTTTTGCAAATATTTTATGGTTTTATTTATTAACAAACATTTTATGGTTTTGTATATTATAAAAAAAATAAAAGAAAAGAGGTGTTATTTAAGGATTTATTTATCCACTTACTTGGGTGGTGGTATGGTGGATGGCTCTAAAAAGGAAAAAAGCGATATGTGTGACCCAATGCGGCTGCGTGTGTTTAGTTTGGAATCTTTTTCTTCAATTTAATTACAGTTTAATTCTTCTATTTTTTTTACTACTATTATTTTGTATAATTGTTCTTTTTATTTTAAAATCCTTCCATTAAATATTATTACATGTTTTAAAATATTCAGATTTTAGATAAATTTTATTTATATAATATAAAATACTTGTAATAATATAGTATAATTGAAAAAATTTATGGTATAGTATCCAACCAAACTCCAACATATGGCCCTAATATTTTAAGAGATAAACTCCTTTTTCTTCTCTAAATATTTTTCATCTTCGTGCTCTAAATATTTTTCATCTTCGTTTTTAGGTTTTTTAAAAGATGAAGATGAAAAAACGAAGATGAAAAACCTAAAAATTTATGGTATAGTATCCAACCAAACTCCAACATATGGCCCTAATATTTTAAGAGATAAACTCCTTTTTCTATGTACTTTTTAAATAAGCGATTCTCACATAAATAAATTTGTTTTTTTATTCTGTCATCTCAGTGCGACGCTATTTGATTTTTCGTCTTCGTGCGGTGTTCATTTGATTTCTCGTATTCGTGAGATGTTCATTTGTTTTTCCGTCTTATTGCGGTGTTCGTTTGTTTCGGATTAACATATCAACTTTGGTCAATTACTGATTCACACAGTTATTAAGTTCGTTAACGATGCAGATTCAGACCCATAGGTATTCCGTTCACTTTGATTTTACCATATTATCTATAGGCATGAATAAACCGTTTTATTCTATATTTACTTAGATGTTATAAGTTTTTTCGCAATTCATTCTTTTCGTTTTTAGTGGTGCTGAATATGTACTTAAATTTGATGAACTTTACTTTAAATGAATAAATATAAATATAGTAATAAAGAAGTGTGAATCATGATGATGGAAATGGATTAGACGTGGTGGCCTTTTCCGCGCAGCCACAAATTTTTAGCCGTATGATCAAATCAGGACTGTTCGATCTCCAAAACGTGGTTTAAGTGCTTGACTGCAGCAAATTTACGACTGCATTGATCTCATGCTGACATATTTAAGTGTGATAATGCAACATTTGTAGTGATAAGACCACTTTGATATTACTGTATGGAATCCAAAGTGAGCAATTCTTAAAACATTACAAGTCTACAACTAGCAATCTAGCATCACCCTTATAAATTATAATACCCAGATTCTGTTTGTTTGAAATTCAATAAAAAGGAAGAATTTTTGGAATGTTGGAAAAGTAAAGACCACGAAGGAGTAAGCATATTTTTAGGGAATCGGACTACATGCCGTAAAAATAGCCATCTTCACTCAGTTTTAAATTACAGCCGTTCGATTTCAATTGTGTGGTCCAGATCATTTTGAATCACTTTTTAACTTTATTGATGCGAACCGTCTGATCAATCATGGACAGCCGATATTGAAAATTGTATCAAACTTTGTGGTTTGTTAACAGCAGGGAATCTCAATCCTATTTTTAGTTCTATGTTTGGAGTAGTTACAACTTAGAATTGATTCGCGGGGTATAAAATTAATTTTGATATTTTGGTTATTTTCGAAGATAATTGATTTTATCTCTAAAATTAATATATTTAAACATATATAAATCAGTTCACCTTCAACTCAATTATAGCTAAATTTAATTTTCCAAAATCAATTCATTAAAAATTAAGTTTTATCACTACAGAATCAAACACACTTGTGCAAAATGGAATATATTCCTACTTCTTTAAGGGTATAATATAGTTTGGAATACTATATATATCTTCTGCACTTAGTGGGAGTTTACTCCATATATTTCTCGTGCATGAAATGTAACTAGCTAGATTCAAGATTATATTCGTTGACATTCATTTTCATGATTCTTCTCAATGCTCAATAGAATCCGTTGATTGTATAAATTATTGTGGGAAAAGGTATAAAATGTTGAAAAATACTACTATTATCTACAAAATAAAATCAATTAAGCAAACCATTTATATATATATATATATATATATATATATATATATATATATATATATATATATGGGTCAGGGTCAAATAATTTCCGATTAATGTTATATTTTATATGTATTATCTATATTATAGTATTTTTCAATCCGATGGTTGATTTTGTAATACGATTATCCGGTAATGAATTATCAGAGGTGTCATATTTTTAAGTTTGACATTTTAGTGTCATTTGATCCTGACTATATATATATATATATATATATGGGTGTGTGTCATGTTGTAAACAAAAAAATGTTTCCTTTTTTATGGTTAATGTCAATATTTCTTCCAATCCGTGAGATTCTCCCTTAAACTTAACAAATCCAAATACATTCCTTAACATCTCGTCATGACTAATCGATCTTTTTAGTTTTGCATAATATGGATTAATTATGAACATGATTTTAGTTTGGCATAACATGGTGCAATTATGAGCATGATATAACATCTCATCTCACGTGTAGGAAGAAAAAAAGGCAAAGACGAAAAAGAAAAGTAAAAGCACAATTAGTAGCATATAAAAAGAGAGTAAGGTCGTTAAAAAAGAAGAAGAGAGCAAGGTGTTTACAATGTCCCTTACTTTTTATTTGAGTTAACAAGTCACATTTGATGTTGGTGCAAATGCCAAGCTTTACATTTTCTGTTGTATACGGCTTCAGCAATCAGCAGTAGTGCAACTTAATGCTATTTAAATACTTAGTAATTACTTGATATAAATTTATTTATTTTGTTAATTTTCCACTTCTTAGAGAAATGGAGACTTGATGATCTCAAGTTTAATTGAATGATAAATAACATCCTGTCAATTACGTGTTGTACAAATCCTGTGAGTCTCAATATTCGTCAACCTTCCGTTTCGACTACGATGACGTATTAGACGTATTAGAATATAAAATGATGTATTCACTGTATAAACTATTAGTATCTTCTATATTTAGTTAGACATTGTTTAGGCCAACTCAACATCATTGTATAAATAATGAAACAGTTGGAACAAAATTAATTATGTGGTTACCAGATGATGGGAATAACAGCAAAAATTTTAAAATGAGCAGAGCACGAAATATACATAATATATGAATTCTTTCATTTATCGTTTTTTTCGGGTCTTTTTGTCGCATTCACTTACAACAAGAAAACAACCACATGCGTTTGGTGCGTCATGGTCTGTTGGAGATCTAGTCACTTTTACTTTTATCGACATTGGGTTGGTATTAAGTATTCTCATTATCTTTCTTTCTTTCTTTTTTTGGTATGCCACTCTGCCAGCAAAGAGTGCCACGCACGAGCAGAGCGAAACTAAGCAGGGGAATTATTCGTCGAGAGAAATCCACTTTCTTATATAGTTCAAATTTGATGTTCACTAGAATATATGAACCAAACATGCCGTTATGAGTGTTCCTGGATGTAAACAGGTAAGGAAGGACCTGAGACAAAATTAATTTTAACATTATAAAATTAATTATATCATGCACTATCAAATTATAGATTTTGTATCAAAGAGGTATATGGACTAGTTTTTATTAGTTGAAAAGCAATTTGGTTCTTATATTTTTCTAGTGTGCTTTACTTTATTCTTTTAGCTCTGTATATTTAAAGACTTCAGAATTCAGATTACTTTTACTTCCTTTTTAATTTTATGGCAGCTTCTGAGGAAAAGATGATGGGAAAAAAGGTCCAGTGTTTATATTTTGATTAATAATAACACTTTAAAGGGTCTAAGAGAATCAAACTTTAAGACTAATAATAATAGTGATGCTCTTTAGTTAGTAAAGGTAAGTAAATCTTGGATTGACTGATGAAGCTTAATGTCGCAATTTTTGTGGCTGGAAGATCATATCAAATGAAATCATATCCCCTAACTTCTTTTACTTGAGAAAGAATATAGCCCAACATATTCAAAAACTTGGCTTGCTTTATAACTTTATCACTTATTTGATGCTTATCTGCAATGCTGAATATAGTATTTAGCAGTTAATTTTCATTTTTCAATACAGTTATAGATTACTATCATTACTATACAGTAGCTTGCAAATTTGCATTCCCCAAGATGAAGTTTATCAGTACTTTTAACTGCAAGAAATTATGAGACTTGAACTTATCAAGTACTTTTAGCCTTAATTTAATTTGATAAATGTATGGTATTTACGAGTGCACTAGATATGCATTGACAGTGTAAACCATGTTTACGCGGTCATCTTATTAAATTATTGGATGGCCATCTTTTTATGCGTCGAATAAAAAACAGCATAGTATTTGATGGAACCAATCAAAATATTACTGCAAGATTGAATAATATGTTGCTGGATGAGTGTATTTGAGAAGCTTGGAAGGAAACAAGAGAACCGGGGGAAAAAGGAGAAAACTCGTCGTCAAATCACCACAGTTTTAGAAATAACTATCCATATATACTTGATTCTTCTTGTATGTCAGTGTAAAACTATTTTACACTAACTGTGCATGTCTTGTTTTCTCTAATTTATAATTGTTGTGACTATTTTTTGAAGTTTCTTTTATGATGTTGAAGCTATAGTCAGAACATGATTCCAATGCTTAAGATAGCTAGCAGTATCCATTCCACATGAAGTTTAATTTAACTTTATACAACAATTTGAATTTTGCATACTCTATCAAGAGAAAAATATGTTACAAGATACAATGTGTCTGAACATTCATCTATTCAAAGAAGCTCGCTCTTGCAAGAGGTGCATCTTACCATGCTACAAAAAAGTCTGACGCCTAAGAAATCTAGAACACTATATACAACAAATCATTCTTCTTTCTTTGTTTCCTTTTGTTAAATCTTTAACAAGAAAATTTGGGGAAAACAAATCGAGTCATGAGTGTTGCTCGGTGCAAATGTCGTCAACAACATTGCAGTGATCACAACATAGGGATGTATAAAATCTCCCTAGAAAAGACCTCGTGTATTGTGTATCTATCTTTCCTAACCCGTCCCATTGTTTCGCCCTTTCATGTGATGTGTTATCTATGTACACAAGATTTAATTCTAATTATAATTCCTAAGCTATAGCCCCAAAAAGCAATATTGTGTCAGCATATCATCTGAGAGCATGGCATTCTAATCGGCGAGAACACAACAGTAAGTCGTGCATGATCGGAAAGAGAGTAGTCGTCAGGCCATCTACCTTTCTCCACCTCAGGAGGGAACAAAACTGCGTTTTTTACACTAAATCCAATAGTTTGCTCTTGAACATCATTTGAACCCTCCTGCTCCTTATCCTTGTTTTCGTCGTCTGAAGTCCATATTTGCTGCTGCAACCAAATAATTTGAAGACAGTGATTTAGCAAACAAATTAGGAATAACAATAAATAGGCTTGTCTCGATGGCTGCTATTAGGTACATGGATCAAATCAAACAAAACCATTGCGCTAAAAAATGACAATTTTTTAATCATGCATAGACATGTTAAATTGTTCTTGTTGGAGAATTCATGGTTAGAAGGAAAATGCCAGAAACAAATTCTATAAATTATAAATGATAGAACTTTTAGATTATGTGGAATACTTTACCAGAAATTCTTTATAGTCAAGAACACCATTTCCGTCTATGTCAGCTTGGACCCACAATTCCTTTATCTCTTCCTCAGTCAGCCCATGGTTATGACCAATTAAATTGAGCTGCATAGAGCGAGAAAAAAAACCTTTATTATAACCATCTGGAATTCTTAGACAAGAACGTTCATTAAAAGAACTTTTAGAGTGATAATTCAACGGTGAAGTACTGTAAAATACCTGTCGAAGTGCTTCACAGAAACCAGAATAGGTAATACAATCTTCATTATCAGCCCTTAGAAATGTGAATGCATCACTCTCTGTCAATGAAGATCTCCGCACTAGATACTGAAGAAATGGAGAATTTTTTGTCAACGACAACTCAGTTGCACGAAAATAAAGATTGCGATATAGTAGGCAGTAGTATAGGAAACACATGTGGCCTAACTTTATACATGTAAAAATCCCATCAGAGATGGTAAAAATAAGTCTAAAGACCAAAGGTTATATGAATACCTTGAACATGGCAAACACTGCTTCACTCCAACTTGCTTTTAGTAATTTTCGATATTTGTCAGGATTTAGAAGCCAAATAAAATCAACAGCACATATATTTCCTCGATGGTTTCGGTGACTAACCCACTGCATCGACATAATATAGAATGAGTATAAGTGATTGGTTAATTTTTCAAAAGAAAAATCCTAAAGACAATGCTAAATAATGACCTTATCGGCATCTGCATCAGTGTATTGATGTGCGGTATCGTAAGATGATACAAAACCCTGAGACCTCAGGAACTTATAAACATGTCCGCGTTTGCTTCCGTTCCAGTCACTGAGAAATAAAGCATTGTAAATAAAAACATTGTTCAATATTTTTAAGAAAAAGAAGTACATGGAAGTCCGTATCAAGTTTAATTACCCGCATAACATGATTGGCATTGGCTTGAGTTGGAAATCATTTTGATAAGATTCTACATATTGAAGTATCATATAGACCTGCGACAAAATTAAAAGTTCAAAATACGACTAATAACTGGAAAATTCTTGCATATTACATTTGAATGCTTAAATACCTGTTTCAGTCGTACAAGAGATAGTGTCGCATCGTGAGGAAATAACAGGTGAGTGTTAACAATAAGTATTTCCTGCCTAATTTCACCGTTTCGCCATTTTGAAAATGGAAAAGCTAGTTCAACATGTAACAGTTGAGCAACACGGTCACCACAATCATTGAAATGCAACTCCTTATAATTTAGAATATTGAAATATTCTTTTTGCACTGCTATTAGAAGACCTGTCATAACCAAGAGTTAACACTATATCAGAATTTGCATTTTATATATACATAACTTTTCAACAAACAAATCCTATACAAAAGCATGCTTGTGGAAAATATATCTCAAGGATTATATTGACTATCTCAAATTGTTATATTTGCAAGAAAAGGAAAAGAAAAGAAAAAACATTTTTTGTCATTCTAAATGTCCTTCCATGACAAATATTTCTTAAACATGTTATGTGGCGTTCGATGGGAAAAATGATATTCTTTCGCTCTTTAAGACCGTGATACTCCTGAGGCCTAATTCATCTAAACTTTATATATTTATTTATAATAACGTAGTTATTTGCGAGAACAAAATGATGAAATTATGACAACCAAAAGGGGCATTTTAGCAAAATTGATGAAAATGTACAAACCATCTCCGCGGTTATTAGTCCTTCCAAGTTTGAAACTAACATAACCAGCATCACCGAGTCTCTTCTCATACAAATTAACAAGCTCTTCATTTCCAACCCAAAACTCCTACACAAATTCAACACATTAAACCTTCAACCTTAGCCAATTATAGAATCTAATGATCATGTAGAAAAGAATGTCAAAATCAAAATGACAAAAATAAAAAAGACACAAACCTGAAGACAAATAATAGAAGACTTTTCATTCAAAAGCCAATCCAATATCCTATGATTCCTCGCCAACCAATATGCTCTATAATCACTCTCTCGACAAGTTGGGTCCTGTTTTTTCAATCATCGCAAAAAAAACAAATATTTAAGGAAACCCTTTAAAACATAAACAAAAACAAAAACAGAACATTTAAGAAAACCCATTTAAGAAAGAAGAAAAACCTCATCATTGATTCGTTTGTAAATAGGAGCAAGAATATTAAAAGTAGTGCAAGTAATACAAGGTTGTGGTGGATTATCCTTTGAAGAAGAAATTGCAAAACTTCCAATCCTAGATATCCTTCCCATACTCTTAACCCACTTACCCGTTCTCATTCTACGTTCAAACAAACCAATAATGTCCCAATATATATATATAATCAAATAAATATTATCTTTCCCTTAAATTCCTGCAAAAGTGAATACCCTCTTGAAAAAAGCATCACTTTTTATCATTCAATATTCACAATGTTGACACAATGATGGTGATCACAATGATGCTTTTTATATTATTATTAATTATTATTATTATTATTTTAAAAATTTGATTTTGATGGATTCTGGAAAGTGGGTGCAAGAAATTGAAGAGGGGTTTTGAAGGAATGAATGTGAGGATTGAAAAGAGGAAGAGAGGAATGAGGGAGGAGTTGAAGGTTACCTCCCTCGGTGATTGATTGAGGAATTTTGAGAGATACAACACCGATAATAGAAAACGTTGTACTCTTTGAGAAAATTAAGATTTTGGAACACGTCATTGTCTTTTTTTTTTTTTCATAAATAGCTTTTGATCTATGCGATTATTTCGCATAATTTTGACTCTTTACTCCTTTTCTTCTCTAACTTCTTAATTCTGCCAAATTTTGAGATCTATGTAGGAGACTAAATTTCTTTTTTAGGTTAGAAAAAAAACTGCCAACTTTTTAAAAATAAATAAGACATTAAATTTATGCATATGGTGCGTTTGATTCACAAAACAGCAAAAACTAGATAGAATAGTATAGGATAGAATAAAATAGTAGAGATGTACCAAAAAAAAAAAGAATAAAATAGTAGAGAACAGCACAAAGTTGTAAGTAGAGATAATGCGATAATATTTTTATATTCAAAAATAAAATTGGTATTTTTGAATTTTATAGTTGTATTATGGACAAAAAGTTGTACCATGGTTATGTGAGGACAAAAAATCTTGTTTTTGTCATATCATTTGCTACATGTTTTGTCCAGTCTCATAATTAGTTTCTAAATCAAACAGGATACAATAAAAGTTGTCCAGTTCAGTCTCTTATTTTTTAACAGATCAAACGCACCCAAATAAAATGTTTTGTATTCGAAATCGAGATAATCTCTGATAATTTAATTAAGTCTCAACATTGAACACCACATATTAGTCTTTTTTGAGTCGGATAGCGAATTAAAAAAAAAATTAACCAATTCTCGAGTTATAATTTAAACTTTATCATACAACAACATTAAAACTCTTATGTCACGCTATTTAAGTTCCACAAATCTTACCTGAGGTGAAACTTGCACACACAAAAAAATTAAAAACAAAGAAAACAAAAACTATTCCTTTGAAAAAGAAACCCTGAAGAGCCATTATTCATTAAGACAATTAATTAGGTCAAGTCTTATTATTCATTCATGACCAAGTTATTCTATGAACAATTTAGGTAAGCCTCGTGAATAACCAAGTTATTATAAGAGTTTGCAGCCATCCTAGTAAGACTATGTGTGAACTGTGAAGGGATTACCTTCATAAAGAATATGGTGAAGAGATGTTCTAATCTAAATCTAAGTGGCCCTTAATGAGCATCAACAAGTTAGTTTAGTGATGAAAATGTCAATTTCCACATTAAACTAGCTAAGTCATATGTTGGAAATCAAAATAACAAACTAGATTACGAAAATTTGCTTCCCAATAGAGATTGACGATAGAAGAGTCTAAATTGTAATATTTCAGACTAGGCCAAGGCCTGATACACGCAGCCTATGGGCTTTAGATTTAGTCCAAAGTCACTTTTTCGTGGAGGTGCCTTGATGATTATTATACAAGTGTACAAAATCGTTCAAGTAATAAAGTAATAATTGTAAGATCGTCTCCACAGGGATTGCGTGTACAATATTTCAATTATCGTTAAATTTGGATTAAAACAATAAATTTGGGGGGTTTTCAAATTTGTTGGAATTAAGTATAAAAGAACAATTAAAAATAAAGTTTGTTTGAAATCAAGATGAATAGTTAGGTTGTTTCAAATCCCTTGTCATTCCCTATTTGGTAATTTGTTATTATATTTCACAATTCAAATTAGATCTCGTTCGTCACGATGAATTAACCTTAAATAGTAATAATCACACACTCTCGTGTCCTATTACTCTGTTCACTAATAACACACTCCTTTTTTTTTGAATCAAACAAACTTACTGCATTTCATTAAAAACTAAACGTTCAATACAAAAGGGAATATTCTCAAACCTATGGAAGCTAGCCCAAGAATTGGCCGCCCTAGCAAGAGTATGAGCAACCAAATTCGCTTGCCTCCTAACAAACTTAACCTCAAAGTTTATAAAAGCTGACATAAGACTAAGGATATCATGAACAATTGACAAAAACTCAGAGATGCCTCTACGCTTCATATGGATGGCCTCTATCAAAACTTTCGAATCGCTTTCAAATTGAACTCGATTCAGGCCTCTATGTCTTGCTTCTTCCATTGCTAAAAGTAAAGCCCATACTTCTCCTTCTACAGATGAAATCACAGTTTGCTGTCATTGTGTCATACCAGCCATGAAGTGACCACTATTATCGCGAAAACACAATCCCATCGAGGTCCTTCCAGATCCAGACACAAAGGCAACGTGAACGTTACATTTTACCCAGTCTAGAGCTGGTTTCTCCCACCTTACTAAATCTGCTTTTGTAGTCCTGCTCACACTATTACTCTGTAACTTATGTACTGAGTACCAATCATTCCAAGCATCAAAAGCATGTCTTCCAATTTGACGTGGCATCTGTACATTATCATTCCAAAGCTTATCATTACGATTTTTCCAAATGCACCGGAGTAACATAGCCACTCTACCAACAGTATCACTACTTTCATTGCTGCACATAGCGAAAATACGATCCATAACATTAGTTTGCTGGTACGTAGCATTATGTAAGACAGATGACAGACCAGCTGCACTCCAACTATCCCGGGCTACTGCACACCTAAAGAATATGTGAAGCTCATCCTCAATCTCCTCATCACACACAAGACAACTGAGAGTACATTCCACTCGTCTTTCCAACAATCGAGGACGAGTCGGGAGACATCCTCTACATAAGCGCCAAAGTAAATGACGTGTCTTGTGCGGAGTTTGAGCTTTCCAAATATCATTCCAATTGCCCATAACATGATATTTGTCGCTACCTATCAAGTAACGCATAGCTAACTTATACCCGGATTTCACTGAATAACACCCATTTCTTTCCTCCTCCCAGACCACTTTATCCTCACGGACTGAGCTAACAAGTGGTGTTTCCAGAATCTTCTCCGCTACATCCCTTGAAAACAAGTTTCGAACCTTAACTACATTCCACGCTTTATAGTTGTCGTGTAACAGATCTCTGACAGATAACTGATAGACATCTGCTGGTTGAGGCGAGGGCACCCATCTATTAGCACCCCACGCAACCAAGGATCATGCATAATGCGAATATTATCCCCACTCCCAATCTGCCACCTACATCCAAGAGAAAGAATTTGTCTAGCTTGCCACATACTACGCCATGCAAAGCTGGGATTGTATCCCAAAGGTGCCTCATATAAAGAGGAGCGTGGAAAATATCTGGCTTTGATTAATTTTGCTACCAATGAGTTCGGATTCTGGACGATATTCCAAACTTGTTTTGCAACCATAGCCTTATTAAAAGCTTCAAAATTACGAAAGCCTAAACCCCCATAAGCCTTTGGGCAAGCAAGTCTCTCCCAAGCTAACCAATGAATACCTTTAGTATTATTATTATTATTAGTACTACCGTTCCTCCACCAAAAAGCATTTATCATTTTTTCAATATCATCAATAAGTGAAGCAGGAAGAATAAACATACTCATTACATAGGAGGGTATTGCCTGCAGAACCGACTTTATCATGATTTCCTTACCTGCCTTAGACAGTGTACGCCCTCTCCAGGAATTAATTCTTTTCCAAATATGATCCTTGATATAGGAAAATATTGCTTTTTTACTTCTGCCAACCATGGACGGTAATCCAAGATATATACCCGTACCCAATACAAGTTTGACACCAAGGATACGAGAGAGATCTTCTTTAGCTGCCTGAGACATATTCCGACTAATAAAAACTTCTGATTTAACTAGGTTAACTTCCTGACCTGATGCTGTTTCATAAGTATGTAAAATCCTCATGAGTTCATTCACCTCAGCTACATTAGCCCTACAAAATAAGAAACAATCATCTGCAAACAAAAGATGAGAGACCTCTGGAGCACCACGACAAATCCTCACTCCATGAAGGTCACCCCTACCAACAGCCTGGTGAATGAGAGCAGTTAAACATTCTGTTACCAAAATAAATAAATAAGGAGATAATGGATCACCCTGTCGCAATCCTCGACCTGGCGAAATAGGGCCAACTCGGTCAGAATTCATCAACACTGAGTAATTGACTGAACTAACACACATCATAACCCACCGAATCCAGACACAGTGAACCCCATCCTAGTCATAACTCCGCGGAGGAAACCCCAATCCACCTTATCATAGGCCTTACTAATATCTATCTTGAGTGCCAACTCACCTCTTCTACCCTTTGTCTTCCGCTTCAAAGCATGGATAACTTCTGTGGCAATAAGAGCATTATCAAGGATCGATCTACCTTCCACAAAAGCTGACTGCTCTTCAGAAACACATTTATCTAGACAACACTTCAGCCTGTTGGCTAACACTTTAGAGATCATTTTATACAAGACATTACAAAGAGAAATAGGGCGCAAATCCTTCATTGATGTAGGATTGTCACATTTAGGAATAAGACAAATATTTGTGTCATTGAGACTGGTAGGGAAATATCCCCTCTCTAGCCAAGTAGAGGCGGCACTAAATATATCATCACTACACTGCTCCCAAAATCTCTGATAGAAAGCTGGATTAAACCCATCTGGTCCAGGAGATTTGTCTGGATGCATCTGAAACAACGCTTGCTGAATTTCAACTTTAGTAATAGGCGCCGTCATAACGAGATTATCATCGTCAGTCACTCTCGGCTGAATAAGATTAAGTACGGGATCATGATCTCCATCTCTTGGCTTGAAGAGAGTATCAAAGTACCTCTTGGCCACCTCACAAAGTTCTTCCTGAGTATGTGCCTCTGTACCATTATCAGCAATTAACTTTGTGACCTTCACAGTTGCTGACATATGGAAAAATCTAGTGTTCATATCCCCCTCTTGGAGCCAATGCATTTTAGCCCTTTGTTTCCAGTACCCCTCCTCTTGTATCAGCAGAGTGGCATGCCTCTCCGATAACTCTTGATATTGTATACTGCCCTCTTCATCCTTGTGCAGAGACTCTTTCGAACACCCTTCAGAACCCTTCTGAGTTTATCTCTTATTTGATATATTATTGATACTCGTCAAGATTAACGGTTTATGCATTTTTCCCTTCTGATAGAAAAATAAATTCAAGTTGTATCACGCCCTCCCTAATATTTTTTCTAGCTCCGCCACTGATAACCAATATGACAAAATCGTATTCATTAATTAAAAAAATTGAAATGACAAACAATTATACTATTGTAAATTCAAAAATGGAATATACCTTTAATATCAAAGCATTATAATTGTTTTCATTGTTTCTTCATATATCGAATTAACATGGAAGATAGCGTATTAAAATAATCTATTATTGGTTGGAGAAAAAAGCAAAGGAGAGGAGTCGGCTGACCCCAATTAGCTTAGTGTGCATCCATGCCTGATCATGTTTACCATAATAAAGGAGTGAAGTCATTCTTCATCCTTTACTGCATAAAACTAAAGTTTCAAAAGAAAAGTTCAGCTAGCCTTGTTCAATACATTATTAGCACCTGCATTAATCATTAACTTTTCAATATCATCATCTTCAGGAGTATCCTTTCATGCATAGGCTCATAATTCATAATTCAATAACCACGTAAAACCAAGTCTCAAAAGAAAAGACCAACTAACCTTATTCGATACATTATCAACACCTTCATTAAGCATTAACTTTTCAATATCATCAACAAAAACACATAACAACAACGCAGTAAAACAATGTCCACAAATCATAGCTCAAATGGTAGAAATACCGAAATTGTTAGTGTCGGACGCTATGACCGAAGTTCGATTCCTGGTCACTCCACTTTGTGTGTGTGAGTTTCCGATGGCTTTGTCATTTCATCTACCAACCAAAAACACGCAGCACAACATGAAAAAAAATAGGAACGACGAATTAACGCACAAAGAAAAGACAACACCGATAATAGAAAACTAGATGAGATGAATAGTTAGGTTGTTTCGAATCCCTTCTCTTTCCCTATTTGGTAACATGTTATTATATTTCACAATTCAAATTAAGTCTTTTTCGTCACGACGAATTAACCCTTAAATAACCACTTCCGTGTCTTATTACCCTATTCACTTATAACACACTTCATAATCCCTCAGGTAAGTAGTAAATTACGAAAGCATTAAAGATGCACGTTAATTCAAAAGTCACAACCGCAAACTACGTATCCCTACAATAGCCGCAAGTTACGTACCCTATAGTAATCCTGTTGAATAATTATTATCAGTTCGGATATCAAAAGAAACTCCCGTAAACAGGCGATAGCTAGATCAATTTCACTAATACGTATACTAATGAAAAACATTAAACATAAATGATAATTAAATGATTAATAAAGGCTGAATTGCAATAATATAATAACCAATTGCATGAATCAAGTAGTTATGGGGAAGTTCATCTACTCAACCTAACCTAATGAAATTAGTTACTCATAAGCATAATTACAACAAGAGTGTTAAGGAATTACACGTACGAAATAACCTCGTTAAAACGCTAGAGTAAGGACTCCCTAGGGTGGGGAGTTGCATTCCCTTGAGACCTCATTATCTCTGTCAAAACTTAGAAAAAACATGTTAAAACTCAGAGAAATGAGGGTCAAAACTGTGATCCATTTTGCTGGAGTATTCTCATTTAAATAGTGTTAATAGAATTGTAACTGGTATCTATAGTTAGACTATTTAATAAATACATAATTACACAATTGTAACTGTACAATAATGTAGAATATCCTGACTTAAATGACAATCAAATTTGTCATTCAATTCTATTGACGCCCCCTCAAATTGATGTTGGTGAGTCTACAAGCATTAATTTGCTGATTAGGTAATTATGGCACTGACGTGTCATGGATTTTGTGAATATGTCGGTAATTTGAACAGATGTAGAGATATGAGGCAGGGTGATAATTTTGCAGTCATAGGCTTCCCTGATTGAATGACAATCAACCTCTATGTGCTTTATTATTTCATGGCATACAGGTTTTGCTGCAATTTGTATGACACTTGTATTATCGGCATACAACGGAATTGGTTGTGTTTGTGAATAACCAAGTTCTGAAAGAAGACCCCGCAACCAAATAATCTCAGAGCATATGCTATCACACATGGACCGATATTCTGCTTCAGTAGAAGATTTAGAAACCGATTCTTGTTTCTTGCATTTCTAGGAAATAGTGGCATCTCCTAAAAACATACACCAGCCAGTAGTTGACTTCCTTGTGTCTGGACATCCAGCCCAATCAGCATCCCTGTATGCTTTAAGTCGTATTGTTGCACCTGTAGGAGAACCTACCCACTTTCCTACAATCACCACACCTGAGTAATTGTAACCTTTTATCACTATGTGTGATGTTGAACGATATTGTCCAACTTACTCTATCTAACTCTATTCCTTAGCACCTAAATTACAGAGAGAGTTGAGTTTGATCTTGCAAAGTGGGCACAAGATCTTTTGACTCGCAATTTCTAGCTTATTCTAGAGTTCTTCAATTGTTGTGGGTGCTTGATTCCTTTGCTTGAGTCTTTTATTTATAGATGATGCATTTCCATTGATTTACTTTGAATCTGAGATACATTACGATAGAGATTTAGTTTAAAAACAAATTATGTTTTAAAAAAACTCTATTAAGCTAAGGATTCAAATTTGAATCTTTATCGTGAGTTAGTTATGATTCTCAATCATATCCAACTCTAAGGCTTGTTGAACACTTTTTTGTAACAAACTTTTATCTTCGACAACCTTCAGATCACGCCTCTCACGCGCGCTATGCAAGATAAGATTGTCTTTTGCCTGTGCAAGATGTCCTACTCAAGCTAGGACATCATTTTCAACATGTTGCATTTTGACATTTGTCTTTAACATGTTGCTGATGCTAGGCAAGATGTTCTATTCATGATGAGACATCTTATCTAATATTTTACACTTGCACATTAAGTTGTTTTAGCATATAATACATTCAACCATAGAAACTACACTTTATTTTTCGTGCACCAAACATGTCACATTATAACAGATTAATTATGTTTATGTTTAGTTTTGTGGTAAGAAATATTGCTTTTCAGTTGATTATGTAAATTTGATGGTGATTGAAATTGAGTTACCACCAATTAAAAACAAATTAAAATTTGATTATGGGTTACTTCTCACATCAAGTTGTTCTATAACTTTGGTTTCACAAATAATAAAAAATACTTATTTTCATTATTTTTATGTTTCAAATTTAATTTCTGTACTATTAAAATTATTATAACAAAGTTCTTATAAAAACTAATTTATCCTACATGTACAACTTATTTACATTTAAATAAAGTTATTTAAAGGAGAAAACAAAACATACATCACTATAAAATAATTTTAAACTAATGTTCAATAAAAATCAAATATCTATGATTTTTTTTTTACAAGATAAAATATTATATATAAAAGGTAAAAAAGAAAATCACATTATTGTAAAAAAAATAAAAAAAATTAATGTTCACAATTTCAGAACTGTTTTTTTTAATATGATTTCCCAAATTAATTTTTCAAGAAAATTATAATTTTCCTTAAATAAGAAAGAGTCAAAGAAATTATTTTGGGCAAAATGAGGCAAATGAGATTATTGGGCTATAAACCAAGCCCAACAGCCCAAAACCCGAACAAAACAAAATCACCCATTATATAACAATTAGGGTTTAGGTTTTGCATTCTCAGAGAGTGGTGACTCACATAGAGGCTTAGACCAAAAACACAGTGTGCGATTTCCACCGTCGTTGCAGAAATGAAGACCATTCTTTCATCCGAAACCATGGACATCCCTGACGGCGTTAGCATCAAGGTTAACGCTAAGGTGATCGAAGTTGAAGGTCCTCGTGGAAAGCTTGTTCGTGATTTCAAGCATCTTAACCTTGATTTTGATCTCATCACCGATGAGAATGGAAAGAAGAAGCTGAAGATCGATGCTTGGTTTGGTTCCCGGAAAACTTCCGCCGCCATCCGTACTGCTCTCAGTCATGTTGAGAATCTCATCAGAGGTGTTACTAAGGGATTCCGTTACAAGATGAGGTTTGTGTATGCTCATTTTCCTATCAATGCTAGCATCACCAATGATAACAAGTCTATTGAGATCCGTAACTTTTTGGGTGAAAAGAAGGTACTAATTTTATTTAATCGTTTTTTATTTAATCAATTTTGATAACCCTAGATAAACCCTAATTTGTCATGACTGATTGATTGCTATATTTTGTGAAATTAGGGTTTATATGAATTTAAGTGATTTAATTTCTGATTTTTTATTATTAATTATTTAAGTTCTGATTTAATTGGTTATATATGGAAAACATTATTAATGTTGATTTGAAATGATTTAATTTTTTGTTTCATTTTGTTATATGGTTAATGTTTATATGATTTAATTTTTTATTCGTTTGGATATATGGTTAAGTAGTTTGTGATTTAAACTTATTTAAAATGATATAATTTATTTAATTCACTTGTTTAAGTAGAGTATGATTTAATATGTTGGAATTTGTTGAATTATTATTTATTAGGTGAGGAAAGTTGATTTGCTTGATGGAGTTTCGATTGTTCGATCTGAGAAGGTGAAGGATGAGGTTGTTTTGGATGGAAATGACATTGAACTTGTTTCAAGGTCATGTGCCCTTATTAACCAGGTACATCCTTTGACATGTTCATGTGTTATTGTTGTTCATTTTGTTCTTTGTTTAGATTTCTAAGTGTTTTTTGTGTTGTTTTTTGTAACAGAAATGCCATGTGAAGAACAAGGATATCAGGAAGTTTCTTGATGGTATTTATGTCAGTGAGAAGGGCTCAGTAGTGACTGAAGAATAGATGGTGATAATTATAAGCTTATGGTTTTGTAGTTTACTTCAATTTTCTATTGTTCATGGATTTGTATTTGTTTTGTCTCGATTACTTGTGACATTTTACATTTGCTCGTTGAGGTTGGATTTTTGGCTATCAAAGTTTTATCTACATTGTGCTTATATGCGTTGTGCTTCGTTTTTACCTGGTATTTCACTCTTATTACCTGTTTGTTAGTCAGTCATTTCACTCTTATTGCCTATTTGTTTTGTGCTGAGTTTTTAATTGTTTGGAACATGTTAGTAATTGAATTATTATGTGGTGGTTAAATAGCGTGCTGAATGTTAAACTCAGTTATTTGATTCAATCTGAGGTTTGTTTTCTTAATAAAAAACTTCATAGCAGCCTGATTGAAACATGGTAAAAAAGCAATGCATAATGCAATGATTGCTCAAGTTATCTCATGAAGTCTGTTTGGTTTTCAACTGGAAATGGCAAAACAGATTTATTCACTTTAATTTTGTATTTTTGCATAAATCATGCTGCTATGTTGCTGTGTGATAATGGCACATATTGTGATTGCTGTGATAATAACTTATATATAAAATTAGAACTCAAATTCAAATGAAATTTGCTTGAATAGTATTTCAAATGTTAATTTGTAAACTTGCTACTTAACTCACTATTTCAACTGTGTTGCCTTAAACATCTACGAAATATGCTAAAAGATAACTTTAAAACTGCATTGTTCTTAATATTGCATAAATGTTTGTGGTTTTTGTCATAGTGGAAAACTGTAAGTGTAATTAGAGTAGTTCACATATAGATAACATAGTGATGTGCTTAAATAAAACTATTTGTAATATCGCATTCTTCGGGTACTTGCCTCTACTGTCTTTCAATAAATTGTGTGATTTCTATCTCTATAGCATATGTCGTAATCCCACACAACATTATCCTAATTACAAGATTCTATTTCATTCAATGTTAGAGTGGCAATACAAGGAATTCAGATCACCTCCATTTCCTTATCCTCCTTTATCTCCAAATTTTTACTGATGAATGACACGTGACAATTAAATTGTTTAATGGATGAGATTAAAAACACCAACTTATGAATGTCACATAGAAACAACAACCTTTGTTTTTGTGCTTTCTTTGCTTCACCGTCTCTACCATGACCATCCAAATATCTCATCTCTGCCCAGAACAATCACTCACCGTCTGTCTTATTCCATCACGGTGTCGTCATCGGTTAACAAATTGCAATGCGAATTCCTTTCTCTCTACACTTTTTAAGATCAATTTTATTTATTCCAACCCTATAAGTTGAAACGATTTATAGATTGGGAAGTGAATATCTAGTAACAGTGGAGGATTGATAAATGGATGAAAAACAACTTTCTGGATGGGGCTTGTGGTTTTGTAATCAATTTTATTTTCAATTTTCTGGATGAAGCTTATGGTTTTGAAAAACAACTTTCTGGATGAGGCTTGTGGTTTTATGAATATTTTAGTAAGGATCTTAAGATTCCATTTGAGACTGTAATTAGAAGGGAAAAAAAATATAATTTTAAGATTAATAGTGGAAGTTTCTACAATTTTAAGTTCTAATGGTTTATGACGGCGACTACGAAGGTGAAATCACATGAATCCACCTTGAAACTGACAGAGAGGGGTGACGTTGTTATTGGGACGGCGAGCATCGTAGGACTGGTGGAGAGACTGATGACGATCAAACAATGATTAGAAGAAGACAAAGTTCTCTATTGTGCAGGAAGAGAAAGAGTTCTTTGTCAGTGGAGTGGTAAAGGAAGAAGACAAAATTAAGGAAATTAAAGGAAACATAATAACTTTGAGCTTTATTGATTAAGAGAAATGTTGTTTTACAGATATAAGGATTATATGCACCCTAAAATATCTGACCAGAGCTAGGCTCAGTTAGGCAAGACTAATCTTGCCTCCTCATTCTCAACAGAAAGAATAATTCTAAGGTTATCCCCCTCTTCTCATCACCTCCTCCTTATATCTTGGAAAGTACCAGCTGTACTTAGCTCATCTATGCCTCTCTCTCTCTCTCTCTCTCTCTCTCTCTCTCCACGTCATAGTTTGATCTAACTAAATTTTGGCATCTTCCTCCTTCTAGAATATACCTTCCATTCTCTAGGCCCCACTGATGATTGGATTAATGATGTATCTGTATTGTTATCATTTGAAGACTGAGTTCTAACAATACTCCCTCCTGAGTGAACTGCCTTGTCCTCAAGGCTCAATTGAGGAAATTGACTCTTCATCATAACACTATCTTCCCATGTAGCCTCCTCTATGTTCTGACCTTTCCATTGAATCAAAACTTGTTCAATGGCTTCATTATGAACTTGCACAACCCTTCTAGCCAACACTACTCCAGGTTTAATTATTGCTCCACTCCCCCCCTCCAATTCTGGTAACTCCTCCTCTTCATGGTAGTTTCCTACTGCCTTCTTTAATAATGATACATGGAATACATGGTGAACCCTTGACCCTTCAGGCAACTTTAATCTATAAGCAACTGCTCCCACACGAGCTACCACTGGGTAAGGACCATAATAACGTGCAGACAGCTTTGCATTTATCCTACAGACAACTGATTGCTGTATGTGTGCCCTTAACTTCACAAAGACCCATTCACCTATCTCAAAGAACTTGTCACATCTCTTCTTGTCAGCCAACTGCTTCATCCTATCCTGTGCCCTTAATAACTGCTCTCTGAGTTGTCTAAGAGCCTCATCCCTGTCTAACAACTCCTTCTGCATAGCAGCTACCCTTGTCATACCTTGTACCCAGCGTGTAATGACTGGTGGAGATCTACCATACACAATCTCATAGGGTGTTTTCCCTGTAGCAGTATGATAGCTGGTATTAAACCAATATTCACTCCAAGACAACCAATTAAACCATGTCTTTGGCTGATTAGAGATGAAACATCTAAAGTATGTTTCTAAGCAACGATTGACCACTTCAGTTTGGCCATCTGTCTCAGGGTGGTAGGATGTGCTCATCCTCAATTTAGTACCCTGTAATTTGAACAACTCTTTCCAGAAATTGCTTATGAATATGGGATCCCTGTCACTAACAATAGACAATGGAATTCCATGCAATCTAACCACATCCCTTACAAAAATTTATGCTATTGTTCTGGCTGTATATGGGTGCTTTAATGGTACAAAATGAACATATTTTGACCAGCTGTCTACAATCACAAATACAGCTTCATACCCTTTTGATTTTGGAAGACCTGTGATGAAGTCCATTGAAATATCTTCCCAGATTCTTTCAGGTATAGGGAGAGGTTGTAGTAAACCTCCAGGTGAGCTGGTCAAGTATTTTTGTCTTTGGCATATGTCACATGCTTTTACAAATTCTTGAACAGTATTCTTCATTCCCATCCAATAAAAATTTGCTGCCAATCTTCTATAAGTCTTATAGAACCCAGAGTGCCCTCCTTGAGGGGTTTTATGAAACTCAAACAACATTACAGGAATCAATAAGGATTTTGCAGATAAGACTAACCTGCCCTTATAAAGCAAAACTCCTTGCTTATATTCTACCCTGGTCTAGCACATGTATTTGCCTGCAAGTCCTTGATTATCTGCTGCAACTGTTCATCATTTTGAATCTCAGCTTTTAGCATTAACTCATTTTTCCACTGAATGCAGCTAATTCCTTGATACAATTCCCCACCTTCATTAATTCTGGAAAGAGCATATGCTCATCTATTGAGTTTCCTTGGTTTGTAGACAATTTCAAAGTCATATCCAAGCAACTTGGCTGCCCAATTTTGTTGGTCAGCTGTCACCATCCTCTATTGTAACAATTGCTTTAGACTTTTCTGATCAGTAGATACAATGAATCTCCTCCCTATGAGGTATGGTCTCCAATGCTGGATTGCTAGCACCACTGCCATTAGCTCCTTCTCATAAGCAGATTTAACAAGATTATTGATTCCTAGAGCTTTGCTGAAATAAGCTATAGGCCTTTTTGACTGCATCAGAATAGCTCCAATTCCACCTCCAGATGCATCACATTCAACAATGAACTCTTTACTAAAATCAGGTAGTGCCAAAACTGGAGCAGTAGTAAGGCTCTTTTTCAAACTGTCAAAAGCCTTGCCTGCTGCTTCACTCCAAACAAAAGCATTTTTTTTAGTAAGTTCTGTCAAAGGTTTAACTAATTTACCATAGTCTCTGATAAACTTTCTATAGTAACCTGTGAGTCCCAAGAATCCCCTCACACCTTTCACATTCTTGGGAACTGGCCAATTAGTCACACTTACCACTTTACTAGGGTCTACAGCTACACCCTCTCCATTCATTAAGTGACCCAAATATTCTATAGATTGTTGACAAAATTGACACTTCTTTTTGTTGGCCACCAACCCATGTGTCTGCAACACCTTTAATACTTGTGCCAAATGCCTCAAATGCTCTTGCCATGATTTACTATATACAAGAATGTCATCAAAAAAGACCAACACAGTCTTTCTTAATAAAGGTTTGAAGACTTCATTCATCAGACTCTGAAAAGTATATGGAGCATTCATGAGTCCAAAGGGCATGACCATAAACTCATAATGACCCTCATGTGTACGAAAAGCTGTCTTATGCACATCCTCCTCTTTCACCCTTACTTGATGATATCCAGACTTCAAATCTAACTTTGAAAAGTATTTGGCATCATGTAGTTCATCAAGCAATTCCTCTATCACTGGAATGAGGAATTTGTCTGGTATGGTGACTTTGTTCAAAGCTCTATACTATAATCTATGCACATTCTCCAACTCCCATCTTTCTTTTTGACTAAAATGACAGGATTTGAAAATGAACTTGTGCTAAGCCTTATAATTCCTGTAGACAACATCTCTTTCACTTGTCTCTCAATCTCATTCTTATGATGATAAGGATATCTATAGGGCCTGACATTGACAACTTCTTGTCCTTCTTTCAAGGTAATCTCATGTTCTTTCATCCTTTTGGGAGGCAATCCTTTAGGTTCCTGAAACACCCCTGCACACATATTCAACAGTTGTTCCATTTCCCTTGACTGCTCATCCTCTAAGGTGTGAAAGACTCCACTGTTTACCTTGTTTTTCTTCTACCCTGTAACTTCATTCCACCATGGTTTGCACACTGCACTGTATAAAGTTTCCATTACTCCTAATTGATCCTCCATACCCTTCATAGTAACCCATTGTCTGTTGTACCAGAAACTCATTGTTTGTTTCTGCCAATTCACTATCATATCTCCAAGAGTACGAAGCCACTCAATCCCCAACACCACATCAACACATCCTAAATAAAAAATCTGTGCATCCACCCTGATTTTCAACTCCTCCATCTCAATCTCCAACCCTTCACAAACCCCCTTGGTTTTGGCACAGGAACCATCACCCAACTTAATACTCATAGCAAGTTCTTCAATGGTTTTCCAGCTCATTTTTTGAACTAATTGCTGTGAGATGAAATTATGTAAAGCCCCACTATCAATTAAAATAATAACTGGTACCTCATGGATTGCTCCTCTTAATTTGATCACCTGAGGTTTGGATCCTCGTTGATGATTGAATTGGTGTAGTTGTTGCAGCTCTAACCTACTCATCTCTCCTTGAGCTTCTTCCTCTTCACTTTCTACCTCCACCACCAACAGCTTACCCCCTTGCTCCTCTTCTTCCTCATCGTCCACCAACAACACTTTTAATTGTCGATCTGGGCATTGGTGCATGGGGTGGAAAGCGCCACCGCACTTGAAACACAAGCCTTTCTGTTTGCGCTCCATTACCTCATTGTACGAAAGCTGTGTGAATCCCCTATCACGATGATTAGATCTTCTTTTATCGTACTGGGCCTGTTTATGAGACTTAGGCCCAATCCCATTACTCTTAACACCCCCACTGGTTCCACCCTCCTTACTGTTCACAAAAACCCAATCGTTTTTATTTGGCCCATTAAGCCCAAAACGATTAGACCCATGACCCGGTCTATGAGACTTGTTAAAACCGGACCCATGATCCTTCTTCGTTTCCCTTTCCACCGTTCTCGCATCTCGAAGAACCTTCGATCATGATAACTCACCCACCACCGTCAAACTCCTAACCTTCCCTTTTATCTCTTCCTTCAGTTCATGGAAGAAATAACCCAAATATTGTTTCTCCGGTAACCTAGGTATTTGTGCAGTTAAGTATTCGAAGTCAGTGATATATTCATCCACCGATCCTCTTTGACGAAGTTCTGTTAACTGCTCGTAAACGTCACCTTCTCCATGACCTCCGTACCGTTCCAACAACGCTTCCTTCAATCGATCCCACAACAGATCTTCGTCTTCGTTAATCAACGAATTGAAGAAATGGATAGTAGGTCCCTCCATACATAACTGCGCTAGGTTAACCTTCACTTCCGGTCGTGTATCCTGAACACGGAAGTAAACCTCCGCATGCGAAATCCATCCAGCCGGATCTTCACCGTTAAAGGTAGGAAGTTCTACCTTTTTCACTGAACGTCGGAACTCAGCTAACGCTTCTCCTTCAAGCTGATTGTTGCTTGCTTGAGTGTTGCGTTTCACTGATCCTTCTCCGTTTGTCTTCGTCGCAACTTCCTCGACTTTCTCCTCCTCCGTTGGAATTTTCTTTCCCAGGCTCTTCTCAAACAAGGCGATGAGTCTTGCTTGATTCTGCTCCATGTTGGCGAGGGATGTTTTCACACCACTCATCTCCGCTTCCAACGACGCTATCTTTTCATCCATTCCTCTGATCAATTGAATTTGGGACGTGTTCTTAGGCATTCACTGGTTCACGATTTTGATCCGGTAGGTCGGACCAAATTGATACAACACCATAAAATCAATAGAGCAAAATTAAGGAAATTAAAGGAAACAGAATAACTTTGAGCTTTATTGATTAAGAGAAATGTTGTTTTACAGATATAAGGATTATATGCACCCTAAAATATCTGACCAGAGCTAGGCTCAGTTAGGCAAGACTAATCTTGCCTCCTCATTCTCAACAGAAAGAATAATTCTAAGGTTATCCCCCTCTTCTCATCACCTCCTCCTTATATCTTGGAAAGTACCAGCTGTACTTAGCTCATCTATGCCTCTCTCTCTCTCTCTCTCTCTCTCTCTCTCTCTCTCCACGTCATAGTTTGATGTAACTAACTTTTGGCATCTTCCTCCTTCTAGAATATACCTTTCATTCTCTAGGCCTCACTGATGATTGGATTAATGATGTATCTATATTGTTATCATTTGAAGACTGAGTTCTAACACATGCCACACCTATAAACTTGAGGAAAAGAAGGATAAGGAAATGGAGATAATCTGGACTCGTACTAATACTTTAGATTGTCTACAAAGCATTTTATATTGGTTGAAGTACCCATAATACTTCATTCTTTATAATCAATCACTGCTTATAAAAAAACTATAATTTCTATATAAAAAAATTACAATTTAATGATTACTCTTTTTTATAACAAAGTAGTTACACTTTTGGATAAAGAAAAAAAATGAATAAATAAATACGTTGAAATAAATTCATAAAATATTATAATTTAACAATAGATAATTATAAAATAATTGAACAAGTCTCTGATTAATGTATCTCCTCTAAACTTTTTCTTGAAGCTGACATACAAATGCCATAAGCAAAACCTATACTCAAGTCCACCACAAATTCATCAAAAGTCTGGAGGAGAACTTGTGACATTTGGAATGAACAAATAAGAAATTTTATAAACAAAAATAAAAGTTTAAAAAAATTATATTCTAATGGATAATACCTTCTGCTGGTCATTCAAGAAAGCGGAGGTTTCAACCACTTGTGTCACTAAATCTATCGCCACTTCCACACACAAACAACTGTCATATACTAAGATTTAGTGTTGTTGTTTGTTGCTGAATGACTGGTTGGTATTTAGTAAGGTTTAGTTAAAATCCCTAGTTTATCACTTTCCCTTGAAAAGACAAAGACCATATTTGTCCCATCCGGGGATCCCCTTGATCCTCCTCTAGGATTCACACTTTAATAAGCTCATTCGTGCCGTCCTACTAAAGGAAATAACTCTTTCTATTACGAGTTTGCTTACACCCTATCCTATTCGATTAGAAAAAGATTCTAGAGCAAGTTACATCCATATCAAATCCTCTAGAAGTTATGCTCAAGGAACGAAAGAATACCAACAAAAGGTATTATCAATTAGAATTTAATTTTTTTAAACTTTTATTTTTGTTTAAAAATTTAAAAAAAAAATGTTATCCAAAATTGAGCAGCTCCAAATCATTAATCATTTCTTTCTAATCCACCACAGTCGCAGCATCTCATTCTTCACTCTCAACTCAGCCGTTAAAATGTCATTTTCATTGTTAACTTACGGTGTCGCCGGTGCTATCACTCTTTCCCCTTCCAACAATTTGTGTCTTCCAATTCCCAATTTCAATTGTCGCCGATTTTACTCTCAACCTCATTCCATTTCCCTACAAGTTGCGTCTTCCATTTCTCAATTACATCGCAATCTTCTTGTTAACGTTGATGCTGATGCTGATGCTGATTCTTCATTCAATGGAATGCTCGATATCAACCGTACCCCATCATCCGTCTTCGATGTCGGTAAGATGTTAGGTTCCCTTGTTAAAAACAAACAGTTTCACACTGCTATTTCACTCTCTAATCAAATGGAACTCAATGGAATTCAACCTAACCTTGTTACTTTGAACATCTTGCTCAATTGTTTCTGCCAACTTGGTCAACTCAATTTTGCATTTTCTGTATTGGCGAAAATTCTCAAGTTAGGTTATGATCCTGATACAATAACAATGACTACACTTATGAAAGGAATGTGTCGTAGTGGTCAGGTTAAGAAAGCATTGGATTTTCATGACGACATTATATCAAAGGGATTTCAGCTTGATCAAATTAGTTATGGAATCTTGATTGATGGCTTATGTAAAAAAGGAGAAACAACAGCTGCCCTTCAGTTGCTTAGAAAGATTGAAGTATTAATGGTTAAACCAAACGTGGTAATGTACAACACAGTCATTCATAGTCTTTGCAAGGATAAACTCGTGAGTGATGCTTTACATTTATATTCTGAAATGATTGTCAAGAAAATTTATCCTGATGTCAGCACTTACAATAATTTAATATATGGCCTTTGCGTTGTGGGTCAATTCAAAGACGCTGTTGGATTGTTAAATGAAATGTTGTTGAAAAACATCAGCCCGGATATTCATACTTTTAATTTACTGATATATGGTTTATCTAAGGAAGGAGAGGTGAGAAAAGCTAGAAATGTCTTAGCTGTTATGATAAAACAAGGTGTGAAACCCACTGTTGTTGCCTGTACTTGTTTAATTGATGGATATTTTTTGGTTAAAGAAGTGAACAAAGCCACATATGTATTCAACACTATTGCTCGAACGGGAGTGATTCCTAATGTTAATAGCTACAATGTCATGATTCATGGTTTATGCAAGAATAAAATGGTGGATGAAGCCGTGAATCTCTTCAAAGAAATGCATTTAAAAAGCATGGCTCCTGATATTATAACATACACTACTTTAATATACGGCCTTTGTATTGTGGGTCAATTCAAAGATGCTGTTGGTTTGTTAAGTGAAATGTTGTTGAAAAATATCAGCCCAAATGTTCGTACTTTTAATACATTGATTGATGGTTTATCTAAGGTAGGAGAGGTGAGAAAAGCAAGAAATGTCTTAGCTGTTATGATAAAACAAGGCGTGAAACCAAATGTTCTTAGTTATACTTCTTTAATAGATGCGTATTTCTTGGTTAAAGAAGTAAACAAGGCAAAATATGTATTCAACACTATTGCTCGAACGGAAGTTAAACCTAATGTTATTAGCTACAATGTCATGATTAATGGATTATGCAAGAATAAAATGGTGGATGAAGCCGTGAATCTCTTCCGAGAAATGCATTTAAAAAACATGTCTCCTAGTACTGTAACATACAGTTCACTTATTGATGGATTTTGCAAATCAGGGAGAATCTCTGATGTTTGGGATCTTCTTGATGAGATGCATGACAGAGGACAACCTGCTAATGTGGTCACTTACACTTCTATATTAGATGCATTGTTTAAAAACAATCAGGTTGACAAGGCAATTGAATTATTAGCGAAGATCAAAGACCAAGGAATTCAGTTAAATATGTATACATACACTATACTTGTCAACGGGCTATGCAAAAATGGAAGAATTAAGGATGCACTAGAGGTTTATCGGGATCTTTTGATTAAAGGCTACCATCTTGATGTGAGGATGCATACTGTTATGATTGATGGGCTATGTAAAGAGGGCTTGTTTGATGAAGCATTGTCCTTAATGTCAAAAATGGAAGATAACGGTTGCTCCCCTAATGCCGTAACTTACAAAACTCTTATTCGTGCTTTGTTGAAAAACGACAAGAATGAGAAGGCGGTGAAACTTCATTGTGAAATGATTGCTAGAGGTCTTTTATATAAGATCTAATCTTTATTTCTTTTCATAGTTATAAAAAAAGGTTAGTTCAATTGGCTCACTATTACATTTGTTTTAATTTTAATTAAAAGTTATTCATTGGTAGTTTCATAATGATATTTATAATAACAACTGTGTTTCACTGGCATTTAGAGTTCAATTTATATTTAATAGGATCAATGAAATGAAAGATGTTGTAACACTGTGTTATTGCAGAATATGGAAGGGTAATTCAAATGTAAGTAAAGGAGTATAGCAGACACACATGAAGCAATTTCTAGATAAAGGATACCCTCTACTGTTCATTCATCTACTGTCGAGCAACTATGGTAGAGCTGTTGGATCTAGGTGCAAGGAAGTGCAGTTAGATCTACCATGATGCAGAGGATCAGGTCCAAATATTAGGATTAGATGCATTTAAACTCCAACTGCCGGAGCAAGATTGCATACACCACTTTTTCATTTTCCCGGTCGGAAAGGGTAGCGGAACATAAATCAAGTCATTTTCCCGGTCAAAAAGGGTTGCTGGAGCAGGCTTGCATTCACTCAACCCATTTCAAAACTTGAGTTTTTTGAATCTACTCTTGGTCTTAGTGCATCTGTTGGCAGGAATTTTTACCTAATATTCTGTAGTTAACAGCGGCTGCTATAGTGGCGATGCGTAGATGCCCCTAGACGCTGTGTGTAACCTCGTTATGTTGTGTTTTTGAGTAGCGGATGCAGTGGATGTGATACAGTGAAGGAAGAACTTCATTGTTGAAACAATATGTCTCCATACCTACCTAGTAAGTTTTGATTCAAACAAAGTGAACACCTGTATACTAGATTTGTAGACTTGCACAATGAACAAAGAATTTCTGATTTTTTATTATTAATTATTTAAGTTCTGATTTAATTGGTTATATATGGAAAACATTATTAATGTTGATTTGAAATGATTTAATTTTTTGTTTCATTTTGTTATATGGTTAATGTTTATATGATTTAATTTTTTATTCGTTTGGATATATGGTTAAGTAGTTTGTGATTTAAACTTATTTAAAATGATATAATTTATTTAATTCACTTGTTTAAGTAGAGTATGATTTAATATGTTGGAATTTGTTGAATTATTATTTATTAGGTGAGGAAAGTTGATTTGCTTGATGGAGTTTCGATTGTTCGATCTGAGAAGGTGAAGGATGAGGTTGTTTTGGATGGAAATGACATTGAACTTGTTTCAAGGTCATGTGCCCTTATTAACCAGGTACATCCTTTGACATGTTCATGTGTTATTGTTGTTCATTTTGTTCTTTGTTTAGATTTCTAAGTGTTTTTTGTGTTGTTTTTTGTAACAGAAATGCCATGTGAAGAACAAGGATATCAGGAAGTTTCTTGATGGTATTTATGTCAGTGAGAAGGGCTCAGTAGTGACTGAAGAATAGATGGTGATAATTATAAGCTTATGGTTTTGTAGTTTACTTCAATTTTCTATTGTTCATGGATTTGTATTTGTTTTGTCTCGATTACTTGTGACATTTTACATTTGCTCGTTGAGGTTGGATTTTTGGCTATCAAAGTTTTATCTACATTGTGCTTATATGCGTTGTGCTTCGTTTTTACCTGGTATTTCACTCTTATTACCTGTTTGTTAGTCAGTCATTTCACTCTTATTGCCTATTTGTTTTGTGCTGAGTTTTTAATTGTTTGGAACATGTTAGTAATTGAATTATTATGTGGTGGTTAAATAGCGTGCTGAATGTTAAACTCAGTTATTTGATTCAATCTGAGGTTTGTTTTCTTAATAAAAAACTTCATAGCAGCCTGATTGAAACATGGTAAAAAAGCAATGCATAATGCAATGATTGCTCAAGTTATCTCATGAAGTCTGTTTGGTTTTCAACTGGAAATGGCAAAACAGATTTATTCACTTTAATTTTGTATTTTTGCATAAATCATGCTGCTATGTTGCTGTGTGATAATGGCACATATTGTGATTGCTGTGATAATAACTTATATATAAAATTAGAACTCAAATTCAAATGAAATTTGCTTGAATAGTATTTCAAATGTTAATTTGTAAACTTGCTACTTAACTCACTATTTCAACTGTGTTGCCTTAAACATCTACGAAATATGCTAAAAGATAACTTTAAAACTGCATTGTTCTTAATATTGCATAAATGTTTGTGGTTTTTGTCATAGTGGAAAACTGTAAGAGTAATTAGAGTAGTTGACAATTACTAAAAGAAACTCTTGAACGCATGCATACATTTGTCGTGTGTATTCTTAATGAGATGTATACAAGAACAAACTAGATTATAATCTTATCTACATTTTTAGCAACGTCCACTTTCTTAATTTTTCGCAATCTTTGAATACCCTACTATCCAATGATGAAAGTATTGATTTGGAAATTAGAAGCTTATGCACAATAATTCACTCAACCCACAATATATTATCTTAAACTTCAAGAGGGATCCAGGAATTTTAAGTAGTGGGGGCAATATTTACAAGAGAATTTTATGTAATAAATTTTCAATATATAAAGTTATTATTTACATCTATATATCTTTTGGAAAACATTTTAAGATTTATATTCTAACTTTTTTTTACTCATGTTGAAAGAATATATAGTATAAAAATAATTTGTTTCCATGAGCATAAGTTGGCGAGAATTTAGTCCTCTAAAATTTACTTTGATTTATATAGGCCTTAAACTAATAATGAGTTTTCATGTGAATTAACATATTAATATTATTGTACCCAAAAAAACATAAAAGTACTACCACCTCTTCAGTTTGAAGTTTTTACTTTTTTTTTAATCGGCATTACAGGAAATGGTTTTTAATTTATATCAAACTAGTATAACACCCGTGCGTATGCACGGGTTGCGGCGTTGCCGAGATTTTCTTCATGATAGCGCGATACTTTTGTAAGTAGAAATATTATTAATGCTATATTACATAATTTAATTTTGATTTACACTTTTTTCATTAAAATAATGCAAAAAGAATATTAATTGAGTAAATTATAATTTATCGAATATTGTATAGTGCGAAATTAGTCCCGTTATAAAATTACTCGGTAGTGCAATATAGTAGTCCCGCATATAACAATTATAATGGTAATACTTATTGGTGACAACTTATGTATATATATATATATATAACATTGAACTTGTTGGGCTGATGTTTCTCATCTTAATAGTAGCAATTTATTATATATGTGTCCTACAAAATAGACACTTGTATTAATATATGAGTGAAAATATTTGTCCCCGTAAAAAGTATAAAAAAATAGGCACACATATTTATGTATTAGTAGAAATATAGTTCCCCGTAGACATTATAAAAAAAATAGACACGTGTATTAATATATGAGTCGAAATATAGGTCCCCATAAAAATTATAAAAAAAATAGAGACTTGTATTTATATGAATAGAAATATAAGTCACACATATTTATATATTAGTAGAAATATGTTCCCCACAGACATTATAAAAAAAATATGAGTCAAAATATAGGTCCACGTAAAAATTATAAAAAAATGGACACTTGTATTTATATGAGTAGAAACATAAGCCTTACACATTTTAATTTTAATTTTACACTTTTTCTATATTAAGGTAATATAAAAAATATTAATTGGGTAAATTATAATTGGTCGAATATTATATGGTGCAAAATTAGTCCCATTAAAAAATTATTCGCTAGTGCAAGATTGTTGTCCCGTGTATGACAATTATAATTTTAATATTTATCGGCGGCACCTTGTTCATATATAAATAACATTGAACTTGTCGGGATGCTATTTCGCATTTAAAAAAAAAATAGACACGCGTATTAATATGTGAATAGAAATATAGGTCAATGTATAAATTATAAAAAAAAGGCGCACGTAGTAATATATGAATAAAAGTATAGGTCCTCGTAGAATTATAAAATAAAAAAATAAAAATAGGCACGCGTTTTAATAAATGAATAGAAATATAAGTCAAAGTAAAAATTATAAAAAAGTAGACACACATATTAATATATGAGTAGAAATACAAGTCTGTGTAGAAATTAATTAAAAGTATAATTAAAATGTTATGAATAGGCAATTGTGTCCCTTAGTTTAATTAGGTGTCCAAAAATTGTAAAAATGGAAAAGGGTAGATAAGTAAATGCATGTATCTTCTTTTATTTATAAAAAATAAATTTACATCATTTATTTGTGTTTGAAATCTATATAGCAATATATACAATGGCTGGATTTACGGTGGAGGCAAGTGACCACATACCCTTTGTTGTGCCTCCGTCCCTTATTTTTAAGGGACGATTTATAGTGGATCTTATTCTTCTTTAACCACTGTTAATGATGTAATCCTACACTCTAGACTATATTTTTGCTTGCATAAACTGTTCGAATAAGCTAATTCAAATGAGCCCTTATTATTAATTAAATAACTATGGTATAATTATAATATATAATTACGATGTAAATAAATATAATTTATTTATAAGATAGTAATAAACAAGACTTATTAGTAGTTGATCACACATAAATATGACTTGTTGATCGCACAAAAAACTTGTTTATAATATTTGAATATGTAGGAATAAAAATGACTTATTGATCACACAAACGACTCTATAAATTAAACTCTTGTGTAAGAATAAAAGTTCGTTTGGATTAACTTATTTTCGAGCTTATGCAAATAACTTATGCAATTTTTATGTATTATTAAAAGTTGGTCAATGTAATTTATGATAAAATAGCTGATAAAAATACAATTTTCACTTGTGTGAACTTATAAAATAGCATAAAACCTAATTTATATTATATAAGTTGTTTGAATAAGTTCAAAAATAAACTAATCCAAACGGACCTAATTTCAACAAAATTTAGAATTCAGATTCCTACTTTTTTTTTAAACTACTAGAGGTATGATAATCTATGGCTGTTTTATTCTATATTTTCCTTCCCAAATGTTCTTCATCCTTGGACACTTGCAAAAATTTACTTCAAGTTTTTATTTTTATTTATTTTTGGTACAATATTTTTTATTGTTTGATACTTTAAGTTTTTCTTTTTTGACGCATACTTTAAGTTATTTATATCATAAAGTTTCAATAAAAAAATAAATAAAGTTTCAACAAAATATTAAAGATATTCTAGCTAGAGAATGGAGGGTCAACATTGCTCATACCTTTCGGGAGGCAACACTTGTGCAGATTACCTAACGAAGCTTGGAGCTCGCAACAACGAAGCCTTTTCTGTTATGGCCAGTCCACCTGCTGGTTTAAATCTACTCTTGCTGATGCAAGTGGGACTAGTTCTCTAGATAATTTCTCCTTTCTGTTTTTTTTAGTTTTTTTTATCTCCCGTTACCAAAAAAAATATGTAACAAAAAAAAAGTTTCCCCTCACCCTAACTTTTTATAGAAAAAAAAAAGTTTCAACAAACCAAAAAACTAATATATCAAAGTTTTCAAAATAACAAACTAATATATCAATTTATTTATAAAAAAAAAAGAAATAATTGTGTAAGATAAATAAATACATTAAAAAGAAAAGAAAATTAGAGGTAAGAGGTTTTACTAGGGCTTTAAGAATTGCTGAACACGAAAAAAGAATTGCTGAACACGAAAACAAATCGATGAACACATAATAATAATAAGAAAGAAAATAAAGAGTGGTTGTTATTGCAGACAAGTCCAAACCTCAACAATGGCGAACATTCTCAAATCCAATTCATCCAGAATCGCACTTCGTTCAATCACTCGCTCCTTGACGGCCCCGTCGTCAACTACAGCTACCAACCACACTTCTTCACTCGCTTCTCGATTATCCGCCGTTCGATTTCTTCGCAGTGGTCGAGATCCTGTCTCAAGGTAGGTTAATCAATTTCATTCGAATTGGATTCAGTTTCAATTTTATTGAATTTTATTTTATTGTATTTGAATTGCATTTGAATTGAATTTCTGATCAGGAGTTATGAAATTACTCCTCCGACGAATTGGGGGGTTCGGATTGTGCCTGAGAAGAAAGCGTTTGTTATTGAGCGATTTGGGAAATATGTTAAGACTCTTCCGTCTGGAATCCATTTTTTGGTTCCTTTGGTTGATAGAATTGCTTATGTGCATTCTTTAAAGGAAGAAGCTATTAGCATTCCTGATCAATCTGCTATTACTAAAGATAATGTTACCATTCTCATTGACGGTGTGCTTTATGTTAAGGTGTGTATTGATTCTTTGTTCGATATTTAATTAGGGTTATTTGTTTTGTGTTCTTGTTGATGATGTGGATTCTAAACTGTTTTTTCTTGGAGTGCAGATTGTGGATCCTAAACTTGCTTCTTATGGTGTTGAGAATCCTCTTTATGCTGTTATTCAACTTGCTCAAACAACTATGCGTAGTGAACTCGGGAAGATTACGCTTGACAAGACCTTTGCGGAAAGAGACACACTCAATGAAAAGATTGTGGTAAGTTTAGTTTGTTGAATTGGTTGTTCACTTGTTTGTGCTATGCTTTTCATTTTAGTATCGGTTTATTCTTTTTATGGAAGCGTTTTGTTACTTCAGTTTTAAGCCATACTTAAAAATCGTGTTAGTGGAAATATCGGATAACTGCGCATAGTTAAGTTCTGCAAATAATGTGCCTGTTTAAAAGGATAACCTGGTTAACTTATAACTTGATAGTCCTGTTTGCATCTAGTTATATCAAGATAAGGGTAAAAAAAGGAATGAGACATGATCTAAAGATGAAAATTTTTGTTGGTTATGGGGTATTGGCTCCTTTCCTCCTATTATCAGATTCAATGTAGCCTTAAGTCCTTAACTGATGATAATACAGGATCCAGTTTGTGTTTTGGATAGGATCCAGTTCATTTCAGTGACTTGACTTTAATACATGAAATTCATTAATCATTTCTGATAGATCACTGATAAAAAAAGAGGCACAAAGGGCAGGAAACAACCAGGTATTTTTAATATCAACTAGATATTAAAGCTTCTGCTGAAGTATGCAGCACTAGTAATATAGAGCAGTGGCTACCTACAACAATTGGACCAGAAATAAAATGACCACCCAGAATAGTCCTTGGAACTGCCCTCACATGGCGAAGCCCTTACCAAGAGAGGTGACCTCTCAGCCTCTGCAAAACAACTTCCAAAACAGAATATCTTCTTTCCTCTTGAATATCCAGCAGCACGTCTGCGTGAATTTGCTAACTAGTTCTTCCTTTTTTCCTGCTACACCCTTATTTCTACTCTTGTAAACTTCCAATCCAAACTATATATGGACATTCACTGCCTCGCACTCACACCCACTTCCAAATTCAATGATTTCTGATTTCACATAGCCATTAATCACTTCTTGGAATCGCGCCTTTCTTACAGCTCCACAGATTATAAACAGAATGCCAACTACTCTTTTTAATCAACTTCCTGACTACAAGTTCCTCAAAATATCCGGGTTTGCATGCTATCAATTGTAAGAAGGGCATTTTCGTGGGTTATTCATCCTCCTCTTGGGAAAAGTCTGCCTGGCGCCTGCTACTCCTATATCAGATACTCTGAATGAAAAAAACATTATTTATTAAAAAACATCTCAAATATTACACTCAACATCTATTTATAGACCTAACAAAGCCAAACACCCTAACAAGCTATTCTTGTCCAAGTCGGAGCATGATAATCTAAAATAGAATAAAATCCTGAAATAGCAAGTAAGAATAAATAATATCAAAAAGCAAAAACCGTAATTATAACATTGAACTCTGAATAACTTACAGAAACTAACAGCCCAATCCACAACAGATCTTTGTTTGCACATCCTTATTCATTTGGACATGGTTTCTAATCCTGCTTAGATGTTACTACATAGCTATGATAAGGCCAGCCATAAGCCTGCAATATAAGCACGGTGTTGTGGCCTATTGTGGAAATATGGCGAATGTAATAAGTGTTACGGCTTATGGTGGCTGTCACAAATCCGCCCATATAAGCACGGTGTTGTGGCCTATGGTGGAAATGTGGCGAATGTAAGAGGTGTTATGTTATGCCTTATGGTGGCTGTCACAAATCCGCCGTGCTATAATGCCATGGTTCCGCCTTGGCGGAAATTTGACAATACTGAATGACAGTAGATAACAAACACAAACCAATAGTGATGGTCTTCCTCCTCCATAGGAGTCAACCATATATTTTCTTTTTAATGTACCATATGTAAAACACGCACTTTCATCATATGCAGCCAAATTTACTAATGGTTAATTTAATTCTGACAATTGTTGCAGGAGTCAATTAATGTGGCTGCAAAAAGTTGGGGTCTAGAGTGCCTTCGATATGAAATAAGTGAGTTTTTGGCAATGTATCAACGACCATTCTTTATCTTTTACTCGACAATTTCTGTCTAATTTCTTTTGTGGTTGTCTCTCTGCAGGGGATATCTCTCCTCCACGTGGTGTGAAAGCAGCTATGGAGATGCAAGCAGAGGCAGAACGGAAAAAGAGAGCTCAAATTCTTGAGTCAGAAGGTAATCAATTTGATATTCCAATTCTTCATATGTCCAAAGATGACATTATATTAGTATCATCCCGAAATTTGTTTTAATACCCATGTCATTCAAATTTGTAGTCTGTTTATGGCTTTGACGACCTATAGTGTTAAACAGGAGAAAGGCAGGCTCATATAAACATAGCTGAAGGAAAGAAGAGTTCAGTGATCTTGGCATCAGAAGCAGCTATGGCGGATCAAGCTAACAGAGCGAAAGGTTAATTACATGTTAATATATTGGTTTCCACTTCTGAGATAATATTATTCTCTAAGATAGCTTTGATGTCTGCTGGATTTGATGTGCTAACTCTAATATTTAATTTAAAACTTTTATTTTATCAGTGCTCATAAGAGTCTAAATCTCTTTTGAGATGAATGATTCTCTGCCTGCAAAGATGATAAACTATGGATTGTATCATTTTTACTTGAGTATTGACATGTGTTAGACTATAACATGCTGGATTTGATGTTTCCTTACTACATTGTCACTTCCGCTTGATATCTTCAAAACCTTATAACTAACACCATTTATAACTAACACCATTCTTTTTCAGGAGAGGCTGAAGCCATCATTGCCAAAGCAAGAGCAACAGCTGAAGGACTTGCTACTGTGTCGCGAACCCTAAACGGACAGGGAGGACCGGAGGTGAGGTTATGCAGTTCTTTCTGTTACAATTTTTTGTTAAAAAATAATTTAGTAGTTTTGTAGCTTTTCATCCAAGTTTTACAACATGTCCGAAATTATGTATAGATTGCAAACTCCTTATGCTTAGAGTTCCATTGTTTGTATATCAATGATCCTTGGAAATTTTAAACTTTGGATATCTTAGCATTCCACTCAGATAGACTAAACATGTGAGTGACTACAGTCACAGTTTTCAGGGCAGAACCCAGTTGACCATTTCTTGTGCAAAAACATTCAAAATTAGATCATATAATTGCATGTTTGGAGGAGCATTTAACCTAAACACTCGTAAATGCTTGTTTGATTAAAAGTGAAAGTTTAGCTTTTGCAGTAAAATTTTTGCACTAAGGGGTGTTTGTTTCATTTTTTGTGAAAATAGTTTCTGAGAATAGCATTTTCAACAAAATAATTGTTAGGAACCAAAATTACAGAACTAAACAATGAATTTAGAGAGCAAAGATTTGTATTATTATGTGAGAAAAAATAAAGATTTACAGTAAACTCTATCTGCCACGGGGCAGAGCCCCTATAGAGAGCAGTGACTCTCCATTCTATTACAACTTCAATATTCTCAAAGATACTTTCCTGCCAAGTCCCTCTCTCTATTTATCAACACTTCTCTAACCGAAACGGTTACACAGTTCCCTTCCTTCCACTCACTCTGCCAACTCAGCTTATTTTCTCTTCAACGCTCTTCTTTCTCTTGCGTGAGTAGACACATTCTTAGGCCCATTAGTTACTTGCTGGACCAATTGCCCCTCTGGGCCTAGTAAACAAGGTTGGGTTTTAACAATAATGGTGGAGTCTTATTCCTGGGTATTTTGTTGGAAAGTGTATTGTTAAACCTTATTATATTCTTGGGCATTGGGGTATATGCTGTGGGGGTAGTTACACAAATTTTATTCACACCTTTCTCAGGAACCTTTTTTTCCCACCTTTTTTAGGAATAAAAACATGGGAAAATAGAAATTATTTTATTCCACTTCCATATTCTTGGGAACAATTTTTACATCCATGAAACAAAACACCATAAGTTTTACTACGAACTTACTTTTGAGATCGAAGTTTCCAACCATAATTCTCTTCTCTAACCAAAATTCATTTTCCAAAATCAAGATAATCAAGTTTTCAAATACTTGTCCAAACACACATTAAACAGAGTAGAAGGTTTATTATGTTTAAATTTATGTTATTTCTGAATCAAGGAAATAACTTATGGTGAATCTGGTGTTAGAATAAGTGAAATATCTTATAATATCTTGATATTATGTTTGCGTATCTTGAAGTAGCTATAGGATTGGTTTCTCATTTTAGAGTATCAGGTCAATTTTCATATTATTTATTTATTATCATGATTTGTTTCTCTATTCAATTAGGATTAGGAGTCTAATCCTGTATCCTTAAGTAGGGGTTATTGCTTAGTCTCTTTTATATCAAGTTATTATCACTAATGATATTATACCATTATCATATTAAAGTCATTATCCTTCTCTTGTCGAAATCCCCGATCCCCATAACTTTAGCATCTGGAATATAAAATTTCCTCTTATTCAACACATTTGTTTTATCATTACTGAGTCTCATGGAATAACATAAATGAATTATCATTGTCATTTGCGTTACAGGCAGCTAGTTTAAGGATAGCAGAGCAATATATTCAAGCTTTTGGTAAAATAGCCAAGGAGGTAATATCCTTCAGCTGACTGATATGCAAGTTTATGCACTGCACAGTTTGGCCACTTTGAAATTGTTTTAATACTTGCTCTTTTCTTTTCATCAGGGAACCACCATGTTGCTTCCTAGCTCTGCATCCAATCCTGCTAACATGATGGCTCAAGCCCTTACTATGTATAAAAGCCTGCTTGGTAATGTTCCCAGTAATACGCACAGTGGGACTGCTCGCCCTTCAATAGCAGGACAACAAGTATATGATTCATCTAGCGAGGTTAAAGCTGAGAGCTCAACAACCCATACCACTACTAATGGGATCCCAGATCATCCTAGAACATCTGGATTTTCACTACAAAGCCCCCCACATAATGAGTAGTATTTGATTTTACTTTGTCATTCTAATGAATTCATTTGTTTTTTGGTCTATGGATGTTATTGTGAAAATTGAGTTCAGAGAGAGGGAAGTAGAAGAGTTTGATTGGACTTTATTTTTTATCGCTAGTCACATAGTTTATGACCAGACAGTAGACAATAAAGATCTCTCATTTTAACTGTCAAATTTACGAAGAAACGAAATGAAAGGAAAACAAAAGGAAAAAAACTGTTATGCCTTCTCTTATGTATGCTACTAGTATTTTCTTCCACAAGTAATTTTTGCTTGGACTTATGTGGCTTCCCTTGTATATAGTTGAGATTTTTCAATAGTAGATGGTTGACTATACAGTATTTACCAGGGTATAAACATGATTTTTATCGCTGCTGGTAAGTTAACGAAAATGGATTCCCTGACATTGAGCCGCGAAAGGCAGACTACCTTTTGTTGTATATGTCCTGTTGGATCAATCCAACCTTTGAGAAAGAGCCACATGGCGTCTGTTTTTTCTTAAATTAAAAATAAAAAATTGAAAATGTAACGTCAAGCCTCGAGGAAAAAAACTTGGCAATGTACTGTAGCTTCCGATGCCGACACCGTTCAAGCGGCTGCTCCAACCGTCACCAATCATAGATGTAGGGAGTGTGCTGCTCTAAAATAACTCAAGTCAAATACAGATTTGCTTAAATGTAAAATATTACAATCACACTTTTTCCTATGTTTCAGTTAAAAGCATGCTTTACAGATATGAACTCAGCATAATTTTTTAATTTTTTTGTTGAAAACTTAGATTTGATGCTTCTAATATCCATCCTTCATTTTTGTCAAAATAAAAGTCCATCATGAGAATGGATCCCTCAATTTTTCTCAATGTTTACATTTCAACCATTAATCAATTATGTGGCAACCTCCTGTGATCAATTGGTTAAAATGTAATATTGATAGAGCTGTAAAGGATAATCCAAGACTCGCTTCTTGTGGAGGAGTTTTAGGAATAATGAAGTTAACTTGATTAATTATTTTGCTGAACCTCTGGAAATTGCTTCATCTTTTCAAGCTGAACTCCGTGGTGCTATGAGGGTAATTGAGGTGGCACACTACATGAACTGAAACAATATTTGGCTAGAAACTGACTCAATGTTGGTGGTTCTCTAGCTTTCAAAAACATCAACTCAAATGTTTCTTGTAATCTAAGAAATAGATGGCACAATGTGAAGCTTCTTTGCAGCAAAATGAATTGTATTGTGTCTCACATTTACAGAGAAGGGAAACGAGTGGCTAAGCCAATTATGATTGTTCTATTCCGACGTTTACCTCTTGGCAAGTTGTACCTGATTTTGTTAATGATAGTTTTGTCAAAAATAAGTTAGGTATTCCTAATTTTAGATTTGTAACTCTTGAAGGAGTTTTGCTCTATGTCCCCTCGTTTTGTTTTGTTGTTCCTTGCTTTCTTATTTAATATATTTTAGATTGGTTAGCTCTTAGCTACCAACCTTCTTTTGGTTAAAAAAAAAACTTATTAATCTTATTTTTTATAGTATTCATAATTTTGTTTGCATATTGTTAATATTTTGTATCAACATTATGTACCACTTTTTTAAATCGAACTTTTTGATTTCTTTATTGTTACATTTATTGTAATTTTGGTCTTAACTCATGTATTTTACCATAAAAATTGCGGCTTTTATGTTAAAAAAAATGATGATGTGAATTTTAATTTCAAAAGAGTTATTTTGTCATTAAACTCAATATTGAGGAAATAAATCACCTTTTTGGTAAAAAGAAATTATTTTAAGAGGAAAAAATGCTGATATCATATTTGTAACAAATGTAAAAATAGAACAAAAAAAATTGGATTAAAAAAGAAGCATCCGTAATCATACAAGATTCATTGTGACGTTAGATTAATATCATATTTTTTTATGATATGAATATCATTGCGCATAAATTTTAAAGAAACACCATATATTGACGAACGAAATTGGGCCTACACATAACAACCGCAGGTTGGGTCAGTTGGGGTCTTAGGCCCAAACCCGTGTCCATCCTTTGGACGTGTTAGATGAATTTACTCCCTCTAGTCTCATATATAAGAAAAATTTGACTTTTTAGATTCATTATAAAATTGATGTATCTAGACAATAATATAGTCTAAATACATTAATTCTACAATGAATCTAAAAAGTGAAAATGTTTCTTATATATGAGACTAAATTGAGTATATTTTAAAAGTATTATTTCCAGTGTAAATCAATTTTACATTGACATTCAATTAGAATAATTTATTCTTTGCTTACAAATCCTAGCTCAATTGACCGAAATGCCGAAATTGCTAGTGTTGGACGCTATAACCAGAGTTCGAACTCCAGTCCTCCACTTTGTGTGTGTGAGTGTGAGTTTTCAATGACTTTGTCATTTTGGCTATCTACCAATAAAAAAATAATAGTATATTCTTTCCTGTCATATATCATTAAAGTGAAGCGAAGTGAAATAATATAAAAGAATGGAAGATTGTTATTAGTTGACCGTGTGAAATTAATTTACAATATTTATACATATATTTTTTTTTATTTTTTTTCTTTTCAAATTTTAAAGAGACGCGATATATCTATTTTTCTAATCAAACACAAAAAATAGAACGCGGTTTACCTTTATGTAAATGGAAGATAACATTCAGAAAAACTCAATAAGAATTGGCAAGCAAAATAGGATTTTTCGATTACTTCAGGGTGTCAATATACACCCAAATTCATAATCGTGCAGAATCAATCATACCTTATTATAGGATGTTGATTTACACTACTGATTACAGATTTAGGCCATAATAAATGACCAATACACAAAATTGACCATATTCAATGATTTTCTTATTACAACTCAAGTGAAACACGTTAACTCTCTAATCCTCCTGAACTTTTCACTACGATGAAATAATTTTATTATACAATCAACGAGTTGAATGATATGAAAACTAGCAAGAACGAACTAAGAAGTAGCACGTATAAAGCACGGACACCAACACAGACGCGACACGGACACTGACACCTCAACACCGATAATAATTTGAAAAAATTACATAATTTAGTGTAATCATAAGTGTCGGTGTCTGTGTCCGACACCGACACGGACACGTGTCCGTCACCGACACGCCTAATTTGAGATACCAAACCATTAAAATTTAACATAAAAATCTCTAAATATCAAAAACAATTCAGAGAATTAATTCTTTATCAAAAAAGAGTTTAATCAGCCTTCAACAGTGAATGTAACAATTCACTATTCCTTCCACTCATTTTATAATTCTAATTATCTATCACATTTTCTATCATATTCTATTCCACTAGAAGACAAGAAAATTAAAAAAGACCAAAAATGACAGAAAATAAAAGAACAATAAGCCAAACAATATGCAAAAGAAGAAAAGCTTGAGCAGAGACAGAAACAGAACCACCATTCCCAACTTCACAAAACCCAATTTTTCCAACCTTCACACCAGCACAAGCTGCTTCAGCACAACCACACCAATACGTTACACCATCAACCCCACAAACTGGGTCTGTCCTGAAACACTTTACAGGACACCATTTCGACGCCGATGACACCGTCTCTGCACACACATTCTTCCCTTCTCCGATCACTTCCGACGGTAATCTTATTACTGGCGATGAAGTTTCTTTGGCTAGCACCAACATTGGGAAAATGCAGCAAATGGCGATTATTATGGATGAAATTCTTGACATTTTGTCGTTGATCGGAGATTTGTGAACTTTCCGATGAGCTTGCCGGAGGAATTGGGGAGATGTAATGGCTTAATGGGCTATATTTTCTGGATTGAAAATTCGAAAAGATTGAATCTTTGATGGAAGTTGGAAAATGGGTTGAGCTTAGAAATGTGGAAAACAGAGAAAGATGAAAATTGGGAAAATTTGTCTTTGTTTAAAGTTTAAACCATTTTTTGTTGCATAAAATAAAAACCATTTTTTGTTTGTATTTGCGGTTTTAGAACAACCCTTCTTTTTATTTTTCTTGCTTTTTTCTTTATTTTAGGGAAGAAGAATCCTTTCTTAATAATTAAGATTACAATATGATGTGAAATATTATGCTACTTTATAGTAGAAAAAAAATTAATACTTTATAAAAATCAAAAGAAGTTCACATGTGGGAAAATATGTAAATTATAATGTTTTCTTTATTTAATTATGTTCTTAAAGGAATAATCAAAATAAAGAATTTATTTTTTTACGATAGTAGTTCTTACCAATAATGAATTGGTTGAAATAATAAATTTTTTGAACTCATTGGTAGATGGTTGGTTATGGACTTATGGTTCTGTTCTTTTGTATGGAAAACAAATAATGGTGGAAATTTCACATCTATAATATGATAATTTAAGAAAAATGATTCTTTTAATTTGAAAATTGTGAAAAAAAAATTGGGAAATTAAATATTGTTTTTATGACAAAGAATTTAATTGAACCACCAATATTTTTTTTAATGATAATAACATGAGATGTAAAAGTTAGATATATAAAAAGTTTAATGAAGACGCACCGACTATGTAAATAATTTTACACGATTCCTCGGTGCTACTAGCTCAATTGGTAGTGAGAATTGATTGAACGCGTATTTGAACCCTTAGGTACGTGGTTCAATTCCCATGTAAGGTAAAAAAACTCTACTAAAGATGGGTGGAGAAGATCGTGAGGTGACAGCTCCAGATCGTCAAAATAGAGCGCGGGGCTGTTACACCTAGCCAATACCACACCTTATGTCATTATTGTTTTGGTAGTGATTATATTTTGGAGGACAATTTCTAAGGTACATTATAAAATTTGAATATATGCCTTACGCCTTTAAATTAATAATTAAATAAAACTTTTTTAAGAAGCTCTAAATTTTTGATGCACATGTACTATAATTTGAGGAAAAATATCAGTACCGGATATATATCGGATACCGATATGCGTACGGTACACCTTAGGAACCAAAATTACAGAATTAAACAATAAATTTAGAGAGCAAACATTTGTATTATTATGTGAGAAAATAAAAATTTTCAAAAGAGTAAACTCTATCTGCCACGGGGGCAGAGCCCCTATAGAGAGCAAGGACTCTCCATTCTATTACGACTTCAATATTTTCAATGATACTTCCCAGCCAAGTCCCCTATCTTTGACACACATGTACTCTAATTTGATGTTTTGATTTTTTTAATAATTTAAATTACTTTTAAAGTGTGGTATTTTTTATATTTAATTATATGTTTTATCAATAAAATTCTATTATTTTATTTATATAATTATATTAAAAAATAAATAAATTTACGGACGTACTCGTACCTTATGTTTCTAAAAATGTTGTACCCCTCGCCCTCAGATACTGGTACCGTACTCGCAACATAGTTTAAATGCTCTTTTTCTTGTAGTGTCACTTCAAAAATAAAATATATATATATATATATATATATATATATATATATATATATATATATATATATATATATATATATATATAGACTTAATTAGTCCAATGGTCCCTTAAAGACATTTTAGGTTTCACAATGGTCCCTTAAAGAAAAAAAGGTCCGGATTGATCCCTTAAAGACATCTTCGTTAGTCATTTTGGTCCCTTCCAATAGTTTTTGGCAAAAAACGTTAAATGATGAATAAATATCAATGTTCATCTTCTTCATCATTCTTCATCTCTCTTGGGCCCCAGAAATTGTAGAAAAAAATACAAAAACTTCATCTTCTTCCTCCATTATTCTTCATCTTTTTCATAAACATCATACAAAATAAACTCAAATCTTCAATCAACCTTCAAATAAACCCAAAAAATTCATCTTCTTCCTCAATTTGTTTCTTCAATTCTATTTTTTATCTTTTTGACGTAACCAACCACTCATACCCCATCACCATCATCAATAAGTTAAAGTTTTTATTGGGTTTGATGAGATTAAATTTGGAAAGTAAATATGAAATCCAAGGTTGAGTTTGTTGGGGATTTGACATTTGGGATTTAGAGTTTTTGTTTGGAGATTTGAAATTTTGATAAAAGTTAAGAGTTTTGCAATTTTGGAATTTATTTATTTTTGAATTTGTTTTGAAATTTTGGGTTTGAATGATGAAATTATGAAAAAAATGATGAAGGAATGGAGGATGAAGGAAGAAGATGAAACAAAAAGTTGTTGGTGATGGTGCACTTTTAGATCTAGTGACCATGCAAAATCTAATGGTTTTTTTTCTATCAAAAAGATCCAATGGTTGAGATTAAAAAAAAATATTGTGGTATATGGTGGACCACCTTCAATGTTGGTCCACCTAATACATTTATGGTTGATAAACTAACGGTAGGGACCAAAATGACTAACGGAAATGCGGGACCAATCCAGACCTTTTTTTCTTTAAGGGACCATTGGACTAATTAAGCCTATATATATATTAGTTTATTTATAGGAAAAAATATAAGAAATAGGCCAACATTTTAGAAATTGATTTAATGAACGGTTATATGTTCTGCAACAAGACAAACTAAGTTTTGATTTTGGATTTGAAGATATATTCACATTTAGTTCTTAATAGTGTCTATAAAATTATTGTGAGAAGAGTGTCAGGAACATTCTTTATTTAACAATCTTTCTAAAATTCATTCTCTTATTGATTAAATTCATTCTAAAAAAAAGATGGAGGTCTTGGTGTGAGACACGCTAGAGAAATTAACACTGCCATGTTGGGTAACTTGTTTGGAATATCCAGCAAAATTCCAACAAATTGTGGGTTTGCATGATTCAAGATAGTACTTGGGCACCAAGGGTTTCTTCCGCACTAATAAAAGCTATGGTTCTCCTATCTGGAACTCTATATCAAAAGCATGGCTAGCTCTTCAGGAAGGATATCATTACCGTATTACTATTAGTGATGGTAACTCGTCTTTATGGTATCCGCCTTGGCTTTCAAAGCAGCTTTTATGTCGAAGAGTGGACTATGTGGCACTTCAGGACGAAGCGCCACATAGATTAAGACTTTGTTTGAATTGATGGAATGTAATGGAATGGAGCGGAGCGGAATAGAGGAGAGTGATATAAGATGGAGCGGAGCGGAATAAATTTTTCATTCCATTGTTTGGATATTTTAATAAGGAGAGGAACAAAATTGAAGGTATTGGTAGTATTTGATGAAATCCATTTCATCCTATTTCATTTCATTCCATTATTATTTTGTAAATCCAAACAATGGAACATTATTTTATTCCATATCGTTCCGCTCCATTCCATTATATTTCATCAATGCAAACGGAGCCTAAGGCTCTGTTTGGATTGATGGTACATAACAGAATGGAGCGGAATGAAATATAATAGAATGGAACGGAACGGAATGGAACACAAATTTCATTCCATTGTTTGGATATTCAATGATGGAATGCAACAAAATTACCACTCCATCGTTTGAGAAGTGAATGAAATGGAATAAATTATAACATTCTTATTCCAATTTTACCCCTATTTTAAAACATTAAACTATAAGACATAAAGCTAATGTTTTATAAACTTTCTTTGAAAAAATTAAACGAAACTGTTTTTGAAAAATTGAGATACAAAAGCTAATTCCAACACATACAATAGTTTACAAAAACTTGTAATAAGTGTGAGACTTTTTTATGATATTTTCTTGTATCTAAAATGGTTGTACTTCATGAAGATTAAACACATACAATCTATATAGAGGCTTTATTTAGACACGAAAAATTGTTCTTGATGAATTCAACTGTATTGTTTTCATATGATAACAAAATTCATAATCAATACCATTGGAAGTCAATCCATAAGACAAAGCAACAATATCATTGGATAACAAAATTCATAATCATTTCAACCAAAGCAAAAATATGGCTTTTGGAAGTCAATCCATAAGAAAGAAAATTCTAAAATATGTTCCTCAATACAAAATGACAATTCATAAGTAACAAAGTCACAACTTGAAATCAAAACCAGTACTTAAAACAAAATAAGTCAAGCATTGGATTCACTACATATGGTAATACTCTTCTTTACGGCTTGTTCGGCACAATGTAAGGTAACATTTGCTTGCGCTTATCAATTGGAACTCCATTAAAAGCTTTCAATGCTTCAGGATGTTGAACAAGGTGCATGTAGACATGAGGCAAAGAATCTTCTTCAACACCAATCTCAACCAATTGAGCCCAAATATCTTCACCACTAGCACTCTTACTTTGTTTGACCAACTCCACTGTGTTCATTTCAAACAGCTCGATCATTTTCTTAAAACTTTTAGCAATGTCGCTCATGCTTGTATCATCTTCAACAACCTTTTTTGCTCGTTTCTTAGTCCTAGATGATGGTACATCTTGAGACTTGCTAATAGAAGGCATTTGAGGAGTACCTTCGGGATCAAATTCCTCATCAACATCAAATCCCTCCAAAGTAACTTCATTCGCTTCAACCAAATGGTCTATTTCCTCGATGGGTGAAGGCCTTTTAGCATTTGCAGCTTTTCTTGCTCTCGTTTCAAATGGTGTATCTTCATGTTCTCCCGTTGCTCTATCTTTTCCAAAAAGTGTTGCAAGTTTATCATAAAACATAATAGGCTTATTTTTCCATTCAGCAGCTTCGGGTTTTGCCTACATTGAAGTAAATAAAACAAAACATCGCATAAAAAATTATTAACGTTTAAATTTAGTAAAAAGTATTCCAATTAAAGTAAATAATACCTCAATTAGTTTTTTTCACACTTCTTCTTCAGCAACCCACATGTTTTTTGTTCTATCCCATGCAAACCCACTCAGACCATTCTTGAAAACATCATAACAAACATTGAATTTTGTTTTGATGTTTTTCATGTGATCTTTAATCTTGTCTTTAGTAATTGGCTTGTCCGGAAAGTGAGTTTTCAACTCTTGAAGAATGTTATCCATGGCGCTTGTTGTCATACTGTTACCATTTTTATTTCCCAAAGTTTGTTGATACAAATATGCATCAATCAAAACCTCATCCATAACTACTGTCCAATTGCAAGTATCAACACCTTTTGATTTCCTTTGCCTCTTTGAATTGTCTTCCATAACTAATGTTTAAAAAATCAATGACATATATAATAATTCAAGCAAAATTACAAACTCAAGCACAAATTGAAATATGAAGATTCAAAGCACTAAAATTGAAGTTCAAATTACAAATAGATTCAACACTCTCATGAACATCAACAAAATATCAATTTTTATACTAACATAAACACCAACACATTAAGCTTCAAAACACATGTCACTTCAATAAACAAGGTACCAAAATTAAACAGCCTAAGAACGTTTTAGTAAGTTATCCACATTGAACCAGCAACATCATCCCTAACTAACTCTGCTCTAATGGTATCATCGTTGTTTTCTCTTTGAGCTTGATGTCCCTCTTGCAGACCGCTTTCATTTGTGAGCTCATGACGCACCTCGTCTATTAGATTTTGATTAGGGTCTTCACCCAACAAATAATTATGTAAGATACAACAAGCAATGATGATTTTATTTTGAGTTTTAATTCTAAATGTGGGTTCAGTTGAAGTTTGTAGAATTGGAAATCTCTTCTTCAATACTCCAAATGCACATTCAATAAACATCCGTAACGACGAATGTCGATTGTTGAACAATTCACGAGGGTTTCGAGGTGGATTTCTAGAATATTCTTGTAAGTGGTAACGTTCTCCTCTATAAGGTGTGATGAGACATGACTTTAAAGGAAATCCTGCATCAGCAAGATAATATTTTCCTATAAAAAAGAATGAGTTTATTAGTTTGTTTAAGCTAGATACTTATACAAAGCTTTTATATTTTTTTTTGTTACCTTGTGGGACTTTAAGGGGATACCGACGTGTCAAAGCACTTTTTACTATTCTAGAATCTGATGTCGTTCCCGAAGGAAAACGTAACTGTTTATCAAAGATAAAACGCAGCGGATTTTAAAATTTTATTTTCCTTCAATGGATCCATGTGAAAGATCATGGTCAAGAATATATTGTTACCTTGAAGAACTGATGCTTTCTTTCGCGAACAAGGAGCTTTCGATCACGAACAGAAACTGCTTACGATCACGAACTGCCTTTCGATCACGAACAAGAAACACCGTATGATCACGAACAAGAACCTTCAATTGATCACGAGCACCACAATTGCAGCGCCTCCACTTAGTACACACGAACAGGAACCTTCAACCTTCGGTGCTAGCCGTTCTTGGATGAAGAATGAGGGAACTTGAGCGGATTAGGGTTTAGAGAAATTCAGAATTTCCCAAATACGAATTAGGGTTTAGAGAAATTCAGAATTTCTCAAAAAGTGTGCGAGACTGAACTTCATAAGGCTCTATTTATAGAGTTTCTTATGTGAGCTTCAGTTCACACAAATTTGGACTTCTTAAGCCCAATATTCATTTTTCACTAATTGCACCCCCGCAATAAGTCTTACTTATTTTTCCCGTTTTAACTGTCCTTATGTGTGTGACCCTGTAGGTTCTTATAACGTTGGCAATAATATTTATCTTAATATTATAAACAGTGAGCGGTATCTAGAAACACATCACTGTTACCCAAGTTATAAGAATGTCATGTGATCTGACTAACCTTTCTGTGATAAACATCTTGTGCATAATTACCCTTTTGTCCTCATGTCTATATTGAACACAAGGCATAGTATGTCATCCTTGTCTAGTTCAATATTGGGCCCATAGACATATCTCCGGTTATGTAGGAGGGACAAATCCCATCTAGGGCACTCATGTCCCTCAGCATGATTCGTGGGATACCCATCAACCAACTTTATAGTTATCCAGTTACGGATAACGTTTGAATGACAACAAGGTATTACACTCCTACATCTAGGGTACATAGTGGTTTCAGGTCGAAGGATGGAATGCACCTTTTATCACTATGAGAATAACTTATGACATTTCATAACATTCTATGTAGTATTCTCATGGTGGGTTAATCCGATATAAAGTTAGCCTTAACATTTATATCTATGTGAAGACTTGATAACTCATTATCTATGATCAATGAGACGTGATCATCAGTCTACCAACATAATAGTCTCTATGCTTTAATATTATCCCATTTCATATTAAAGCTTGACTACGAATACTTTAAGAATAGTGTTCTTAAGTTAATGTAATCTCACGATTAAGTCTCACTTAATGTTTCATTACATGAACAATCTATTCTAGGGACTTTATTATTTTGGAAAACAAACATAATAAAGAAATGCCTTATTATATATATTTAATATATATAAATCATGTCACAATGCAAAAGCAAATGCTATCAAATAGATTGACTTTTAGGGCTTACTCCAACAGTTCCTTCCCATCCAACCAAGACATACGTAAATTTCAAGTCAAATGAGCAAGCAGCCAAAATATTTTGTGTAGGGTAATCTTTTCTACCACGGTATCTTGGTGCAAGTTCTATTGGAACTTTAACTCGCACATGTGTACAGTCAATTGCTCCAATACAGTCCTGACATTCAATTATCCCATTAAAAGTGTGAAACATAACTTATTCAACGTGTAAGACATACTGATACTAATGTTTACCTTAAAATATGGATATAACCTATTGTTGTTAAGTATCTCTGGAGGCACTTGTGTCCCATCTGGTTGTTTCAAAAATTTGTCCTCCAACTCTATCAAAGCATCTAAGACTCTATGAAAATGACGACTAACAGTTTCACCTGAGCATCGAAAGAAGAAGGACATCACACGATTTCTGACATTATGCCCGACTATGTGAAGAAATTTTGCTACTTGTTCCTCAATAGATGCTCCCCGTGTATGTGTAAGACCACCACGATCTCGTAATAAGGTGCATAAGTTTAAGAAAGCTTTGGGATCCGTACGAATTATATCATAACATCGGTCACTACCTATTATATGTTTCATTAGTTTGTTCCTAACTTTCTCCCTATGTTCTGTAATTCTTGGAGGTATTTGAGATCTTCTAGACTTATTTTTTAGTCCACATATTAAAACTATAATGGTGGATACTTGAACAATCATCGTTTCAAGCAATTCGAAATGTTTTTTTCTTATTTCTTCATTAGTCATCTATAACAAATAAAAAAATAAAATAAGATTCATTTATATATAATTAACATCCAACAAAATAAAGGTACAACCAACTAGAAAGAAACTACATGATAGCAGTCCAAAAACTATGTCAACAACCACTCTAAAAGCACAACTTAAAAATCACTAACATGATAAAAACAAGCATAAATAGAATGCTCTACACAAGCACAAATACCTTGCCATCATGTGTGGCTTAAACTCAATTGAAACAACAAACTCAAAATCATGATCTATAACAACAAACTCTCATACTCAAAATATCATAACCACCAATCACAATTTTTTTTTTTTGAAAATGCTAAATTTTATTGAAAGCACAATAGTACAAGAAGTACTTGAGGAAATACAAAGGCATAAACCAGCCCCAACCCACACACACTCAGCACCACGAAAAAACTAAAAACAGAAGAGAAACAAAATGCATTCCAACACACCAAAAACAAAAAACGCACTAGCAACAGGGACAAAATAAAACCACCTTCCTAGACCCCTTATCATACACAAGCACCGAAACAGCACCAATCACAAATATGAAACAACACTAATAAAAACCATAAAGAATCAAAACAATAGCTATGAAAAGCCAACACACACAATATAGTACCAACACACAATACAATAGTAGAGAGAAGTTGTGAAATGTCATACCTTTCTAGTGGTGAAGAAGAACCTGTGAGTTTTGTGAAGAAATGAACAGTCAAAAACAGTAGAGAGAAGTTGTGAAGTAGAAATTGATGAGTGAATATGAGTATTTGAGAATAGAAAGAGACAAATAAAATAAGGGTAAAAAAGTAATTATAAAAATCTGATGTTCCATTCCATTGGATACCCCCCAAATTGGAAGGAATGAAAAATTGAAGGGTTGGGTGGTGCTGACACCTGATTCTGGGTAGCCATCAAAGAAGCCACCATGCTAGTCAATTTCTCGATTTCTGTTTGCATAATTGTCATCTGTTCACGGAGCATATGGTTTTCTTCCTCAAAATTGTTCATCTTACTCTTCAACTTAGACCGAGTATTGTAGATATGAGTTACTGAATACGCCGAGCCACATGACTGAGGCGGAGAGAAAAGGGAAAATATGAGACTCGAGTTTGGAAACTTATGAATGTAGTATGATGTATGATGTGTTTATGCTAAAATATGCAATGTGTTTTTTTCTTGTTATCGGAGGACTTATCCCAAATTAGTTGTAAACATTTAGATATGGATTTTGTAAGGAGAAAAAAGAGAAAAAAATTTATGTGTCATTTTGAAATGAATGTTCTCTATAATGTTTACAAAAAATTTGTTTAAGTTCTTCGATATTGGATGAGGAAAAAGAATTTATGAATGAGTGCATGCATGATGCGGAAAACATGGTGGGGTTAAAGTATAATGTTGGAGTCAAAGGTGAAACCCTCCCATATGGTATGTACTAGGGTTCATTTGTACCTGCATGACGGGTTCTACAAAGTTCCCAAAGTCATCGACCGTCTCATGGATATTACTGAGTTACGGGACTACTCTCGTTCCAACAACATCCACGGGATAATCTCGTTTAAGTGTAGTTTCGCGTGACGACTAATCTCAAGACTACTCTTGATTTAGCCACCGCACTACGTCCTAAAAAGGCCAAGATGGGTTAAAGGTAATTCTAAAGGTTCTCGGCTTCTCCGGACACTCACATTGAAAATAATACCATCGCATGACTTTTCATGACAACGAGTACTACCGTCGTGAGGCCTCCACCGAGCGGGATCATATCACATGTGCTTCATAATCCAGACTACTCTGGACATGTCACTATGATTTCACCCCATCCTATCTTATTGTGTCGCTCAAGCCCGGGTTAGGACTTATCTCACCACTCAAAACCCAAGTATATATACAAATATTTACACAAATAAAAGAATAATAGCGCGAAGATAGTAATTAAAACAAGTTAGGCTCAACCCGCTTGGTTGTCCCCAGTGAAGTCGCCATTTCTGTCGCGGTGTTTTTTGGATATCGAGTTATTAATTAACTTCGAATTGCAATTTAATATTCCACCACCGATCTTTAATTTATCCGAGGGAAAGGGAAAAAGTTCGAAAAACCCTATTTTTAGAGAACAAGGTTCGGGGGTTGGTTATACGAAGGGAAGGTACTAACACCCTAAGTATCTATAGTACTCTATAGGAACCTCTTGTTTTTATTCTAACTTTGCGCTTTATTTTAATTGCTTGTAAAAAATGTGTAGGTGTAGGAATTAAAGTAGTGATCGAGAAAAGTTAAAGTGATGAAAAAGAAAAAATGTTTTTGTTGATTTTATTGATTGGAGAGACAAGTCTCATGCCTACGTACCCGAGGGATCAAACCACCGTAGTTCGGGGTAAAAATTACGAGTAGATTTGTTTGTTTGACTTTAAAGTTTTTGAAAATGGTTTTAAAGACCAAAAGCCAAAAGTGGCAAAATGTGAGTTTGATTGATGTTAATTTGTGAAGAAAGTCTATATGATTAAATTGATTGATGTTTGATTTATGAAATGAGACACGGACACTTGGTTTAAAATTCAAGGTTTATTGAGAAAATGTTTGAGTGATAAAAGACACTTGGTTTAAAATCCAAGGTTTATGCATGATTAAAGATGTATGAATGAGAAAAATGCACTTGGTTTAAAATCCAAGGTTTTTGGCGAGAAAGAGGAACACCAATTTTTAGAAAAATCAAACTCCAAACACATACACAATTATTTTCTAAACACAAACTCATATTCAAAACAAACAAACAGAATCCCTATAAACCAGATCGAAAGAAAACAGAATGGATAGGGGAAAGAAAATCAACCCTTTTGCTGCATTTGTTCTAACTCTTCTTCTTCTTACTTCGTTTTCAATTTCGTTTCGATTATTTTTGCTGGTTTTGAGGTTTTGGTTTGAGATGGTTTGATCGTTCTTCTCTGTTTTCGATTTTGATCTTGAAGCTTTCGGAATTGATGTTTTGATCGTTCTTCTCTGGTTTTGGTTTGATCGGTTTGAGATGGTTTGAGATGGTTTGATCGTTCTTCTCTGGTTTTGGTTTATGGATTTGGGAATGATTTGGGTTTTCTGCTCGATTTGGATTCGGAATTGATGTTGATGAACGATGATGATGATGTGAGGATTTTGGTATATTTCTGTTCGTGATTGATGATGGTGATTTAGTTCCTGGGTTTGTATTTTTGATTTCGGTTTTCTGCTTTTTTTATTTTTTCTGGGTTTTTGATTGATTTTTGGAAAGGAAGAAGAAGAATGTTTATGCGGCTGATGAATTATTTCCTTCTTGGGACCTGTGCAATAAATGCACAATTTATAATGTGTCAGAACTAGGGTTCTGCAGATGAAGTTTCCCCATTTGGATAAAATTGTCCTTTTGGACTAGGATTGGACAAAAACACCTGATATGGACTTAATAAAAAAAACTGAAAACAGATATATATCATAAAAGAAAAAGCATGAAAAAATAATAATACATAATAAAATTTAAATAAAATAAAATAAAAACTAATAATAATAATAACAAAAACAAAATATAAGAAGAAATAAAAAAGAATATTAATAATAATAATAATAAAGCAAAACCAAAAAAATGAGGTATTTTAAAATACCTCTCTGCCGAAATTTCGTCAGAAACGAACAAAGAAAAATCCGTCTTAAAAAGACGTATAAAAGCGATCGGTCAAAAAATGGGGTATGACAGGTGGTATAGAATGGAATTGGTTCCATTGGGTTCCATTCCATTCCATTAGCTTTTTGCAAATCCAAACAATGAAATTTAATTATATACCTTCCCATCCCATTCCATTCCACCACATACCACCAATCCAAACATAGCCTAAGAGACATTCTCGTGAACGAATGATGTAATTTAAATCTGTTATACATGTCGCTACCGCTGGAGGTAATTGACACTCCTATTTTAAATACCCACCTCACACTCAATGGCGGTACTTTAGCCCATTTCATTGGAATCATAATATTAAGGTTTAATTGGTCTACAAGTTCCTTAAAGACGTTTTATGTTCCATATTGGTCACTTAAAGAAAAAAGGTCCCTTAAGTGCCATGTGTGAACTTGTGATATTACGAATTGTGGCTGACTTGTCAAGTGTTAATTTTGGGAAAACGTTTTGGGGATGTAGAAATTAGAGACGCACCGGTGATGCGGGTTATGGATTCTTTAAGTGGTTTGATGATGATATCGTTGATGAACGTGATTTGAAGATTGCAAGGCAAAAGAAGAAAAATGGGAAGTTGAAGAATGAAGTTTGTCTGCTAAAAAATGAATTAGTCATAACTCAAAAATGGCTAAAGATTTCTAATGGTTTTGGGTATATTTGTTTTGGAATTAACTTGGTCTTAGTGACCATTATCTTGTATAGTGGTAGATTTATTTCCAACTCATCTATGTATTCGAGGTAGTTTATGAAATAATTTATGTCATTTTGAGGTTGTAATGAATGGAGTTATGTCCAAACTATCAGAAGTAGTTTTTATGTCATTTTGGTTGATGCATAATGTAATTTGTCAATGTTATTGACTCAATGAATGAAATTGTTGTGTTTAGTTAAATTGTTAATGTTATTGACTCAATCATTGGTTAACAGCTCCAAAACCCATTTCCAAGTCTCTTTTGTTTCGCCCTCAACCACAGCAAATGCAATGGGTAGCATTTGGTCATTAGGGTCTCTTCCAATTGCAGCTAGTATCTGACCATCATAATATCCTTTAAGAAACGCCCCATCTAAACCAATTATTGGCCTACTCTTTAAAAAGTTTTCCTTGCATCCCTTAAAACAAATGTAAGCCCTTTGGAAATGTGGACACAAAGGCTTTTCAGGATGTTCTATATCATCCTCATCACCTTGAAATGGTGTAGTGGTGACTATAACTGTTGAACAACGATTAGATCTTATTAATTCATGGGAATAGTCATCAAACCTAGTGTATTGTTCTCTAAAGGACTCATCCACTATATCAAAAGCAAGACTCCTAGCTCTAGCTGCTTTGGTCTTTCCAATCTTTAAATTCCATTTTTGTTGTGTTCTCTCAATAATATCAACCAATTTCAAATTGGGATTCTCTTTAACCTTCTTGTGTAATTTTTTCCCTAACCAATTGGAACTAAGTAACTTCACCTTAGGATCCCTATTGCACAAATGCTCATTTTTAACATTCCTCAATTGCCAAGTTACTTGTCCTGGAATATATGAACAATAAGCAGACCATGGACAACCACTTTTACAAATCAGTCTTATCCTTTGTTTGTCATTCTTCTTACATTTAATACCTCCGTTATTAGAATGGATTGCATAACATCTGATTGCTTCCTGAAACTCTTGTTTACAAGCAAAGTACATTCCAGACTCCCACTTGTAATCTCTCATTGATGTTGGCATCTTAAAGGTTGGGAGTTTGGACTTTTTTACATTACTTTGTTCATCATCTTCATTCTCACTACTGTTGTAAGTTCCACTATCTAGCTCATCACTATTATAATCATCAATATCACTCAATCCTCCAACTATGGCTTTGCCTTTCCCTTTGTCAATTTTCCCAACATCTTGTTGTTCAAATAACTCATCACCTTGTGCACCTTCAACAACAGTGGGAAACACTATATTGGGGTTCGTAGTCTTATTTTTTGGTCTTCCCTTCTTGCTTGTTGTTTGGCTAACACTACATTCTTTAGTGACTTTCTTACCCTTGTCCTTGGTCACAGTTTCCTCAACAATATTTTCATCCACCACAATTTCATCACCACCTTCATTGTCAAAGTTATCTTCAAGCATACAATCTTCCTCTGAATCATCAAAGTGTATTCCCAGGGCACTATCATCACTGTCTTCCACATAATCAACTTCATTTAATAACTCATCAATATCATCATCATCATCAATTCTCACACCTTTTTCCTTTATCAGTCCCTTGTTTTCCCTCTTTTTCATTAATCACTTCAGCAGTAGGCCCAACATTATCTCCCTCAGTAGGGCCATATTCATTTACTCCCTCAATTGGCCCATTATCATTTAAATCAGCAGTAGGCCCATTTTCATTTACTGCCTCAGTAGGTCCATTGTCATTTACTCCCTCAATAAGCTCATGTTCAATCACTTCAATTATATCAGGCTCAGCCATTGGATGCATAAGATACTGATGGATTATTTCATCCATTCGTGCTATGTTTCTCATTCTATTTACACCCATATCATCCTCCAACAAAACCAACTCATCTAAGTTTTGTGGGTCATAAAATCACATAGTGTCTATACTTGGGTATTTCAATTTCTCCTTAATCTCTCCAACAAATTCAAAATACGAAAAATAATCTTCATCAACAAACCATCTAGTCTCTGCTCCAACATACCCATTCCCCATGATTTACCACCACCTCCAATCTATCAACCATTTTTAATACACACCACACCACACCTAATAAAATAACAATCATAATAAACAGAGGGACCACAACAACAACAAAAGTTCAATAAAAAATGCACAAGTAAACATAGGGAATATTATGTCAGACACTAAAACCATAAACAAACTAGCAACATCAAGAAGACAACAAAAGAAAACAAATTTATATTCCTTAAGAATCTAAAACAACAAATAAAAACCCAAACAAAATTAACAAACCCTAAATCATTTCACTGCAAACACAAAAACACAGAACAATCGATTGCGAAACCTGGATGTGCAGTTTATCCTTCGATTCACCTTCGATTCGTCATTTTTCTTTCGATTCGCCTTCGTTGTTGCTTCGTTCGTTCGTTCACTTCGTTCTTTTCCAAGTTCGTGCGAGGAAGAAGAAGAACCCTAACCCCTCATATATTTACCTCCTCCGTTTTTACTTTTGTCATTTTAATTATTTTAATTAAAATTTTAACTTCAATTTTTTCTTTAAAAAAATAAAAAATAAATATTTGTCATGTAATGTATGCCACGTAGTAAGCCACAGTGCCACGTGTGCACTACTTAACAAAATCTGGAAAAAATGGACGGAAAGAACTAACATGTGTAACGGAGATATCAATAAAGGACGAATTCAGACCTTTTTTTTTTTAAGGGACCAATATGAAACTTAAAATGTCTTTAAGGACCTGTAGACCAATTAAGTCTAATATGAACGGTGTTTTTTCAGCCTCATCTTGATATAGTTAGTTGTTTGTATATTGCCGTAAAGTAACGTAAAAATGAGCACTTTCCAAGAAGAATTATATAGGGATCGATATTTTAAAAAATATTGATAATGTTTAAAAACAACTAAAAATTGGTCAATTGCAGTTATACTTCATATTCAGCTCATGGTGGAGGCTAGGGTGGGAGAGGCCAATAGGTCTCCCACCATGGGAAAATCATATGAGCCATTGGATTAACAATATTATGATGTACAGCTTGTAGGTGATAATTTCTTTTCTCTCTCTCTTTCCATCATTTCTTTTCTCTCTGTGTTCCCTTTCCTGTGTGTTTTACTTTCAACTTCAAACTAAATAATAATACAAAAATCTCCCAATTTAATCAATCTCCTATTAAATTCATTGAAATTTCAAACCAAACAATCACTAGATCCATACATAATAAAATATTTATAAGTGAATAGAAAATTCCAACCAAACAATTGAAGAATTATCAATTTAAGGTCCATTAAATCCTCACACAAATACTCACAATCATCTCCTCTATTATTAGTTTTCTCTGTAGAAGCTTCTTGGTTGGTGTTTACTTATCACAAGTTCACAACAACAATGATAATAATTATAATAATAATGGATTTCAATTAATTTTAACCAAAGCATACGTTGGTACTTGGTACCATACTATTGAAAGAATTGGAGAAAATAAGAGTAGGGGGAAGAAAGGAATTGGAAGAAAAAAATGAAATTGGAGAAAATGTCTAAACAAAAAACACAAAGATGAAAACTTGTGATGAATCTTTTATTATTCGAGTCTTAATCATCAATGTCACTGTGGTGAAGAGATGTGGAGAAAGAAGAAGTGATGAGAGAAAAGGTGAAAGCTGCAGAGAGAGGATGGAAAGAGAGAGAAAAGAAATTTATCACCTACAAGTAGTACATCATAATATTGTTAATCCAACGGTTCATGTGATTTTCCTATGGTGGGAGACCTATTGACCTCTCCCACCGTAGCATCCGCCATAAATTCAATGAAGGTTGTGGTTCTTAATAATCTTGCTTGAATTGTGTCACCCCTAATTTAAATTTTTGAACAACTGAAAAATAACTACATGTATATTACTTGAGTTATTTGAGGTCAAAACATTATACATACTTCTTCATGAAATCTTTATACTATATATACTTGTTGATGAAAATTTTAATTGGATAAAAGTCTAAAAAATAAATCCTTTATTTTACAAAAACAAACTTCACATTTGTATAGATGGGAATTTTTTTATATTTTGTAATTTTTTATACAAAGCAAAATTTATGTTATTTCATTTCTATATTAGTAATGGAGGCAATATATTTTGGTTAACAACTTATACATTGATGTAACTATTTGCTCTTAATTTTTGGGTACAATCGTAGCTCACAAAGTGAACCTCCCAATTTTAGAATATAGAAAATGTATGGAAGAAAACAAAGAGAGATAACAAGAAATTAGGTCAAATGTTATAACCAATTTAACAACCATATATGCATACGAAAAAATAGGGTACAATTTGGCCACAAAACATCCTCTATGGCTAATTATTGCTTTGTACCCCGAAAGTTGCTCCTAAAATTCAAACCACAAATACTATATATAATGGTGACCTATGTTCAATATTCATTGTCTCACCCATTTGCACAAATTTCCTTTGGTGTTTTTTTTTATATCTTCCATCACACACCTCCCCTCACTTGATTTGTTTAATAATCTAAATTTAATAATGGGAGGTTGTGTGAGCAGTCCTAAGGATCTTGCCTTGAACGAAGGAGCAGCCGCAGCCCCGGTTGAGGAGGTTCCCACCACACCAAAGAATGTTGAGGTCGAGACTGAAGTGGCTCAGGTTCATTTTTTATAATTTCTCTTGTTTTAATATAATCACACACCAGTAACGAATTACATGACATGTCTCAAATAGATATTTGTATTGCATATAGTTAGAAATTTATGCATTTATGCCGTCAAAACATTTGTGAACTACATTGTGAATCAATATTAGACAAAACATTAAACATACTAAATTTAATTATTGTTTTTTAAATTTTAAATATGGAACTTGAAATATCGGTACTCAAACAATATTTTATTTTCGTCGAAAAAATATATTATTTTCTTTTTTAATATTTGGTGGCGGGTTTATATATGCAGAAGACCCAGGAAGTAGATGAGAAGCAAGAAGAGGTTAAAGAGGAAGCCAAGCCTGAGAAGGTTGAGGTTGATGCTGAGAAGGAAGCACCAAAAGCAGAAGAGATTAAGGAAGAACCTCTTGTGACCTTGTAAAAAACTTGAGTACCTCATTCTAATTAATTATTATCCTGAGCCATATGTTTTAGGAAGTTGTAACATGGTTGAGGCATTGTTTTAATTCTTAATTGTTACATTTCTTGGATCATGTCATTTCAGAAATGGAATAATTGTTTTATTATATATTAATTTGTTAAACTCCTTCTTTTGTTGGCGATAGAGAAATTAAGTATTCTGCGAAGTATATTATTAAGTAATAAACTAATCTTGTCAAAAATAAAAGTAATAAACTAATAACTAATTTTTAAAAATATAAATTCAAACATTATCTTATAATATTCAATACTGCAAATTGCAATACACATATCGTTTGATCGAATAATAAGATATATTGATTTCATTGTATATACAAATATATGCATGCTAACCAAAAAATAATGCAAAATTTGTTTCACTTGTGCATTATATAACTAGTCACGAAAATTATGATCTTTCACACAAACAATAAGTAGCGAGTATATAATTTAGGATCCGAATATCTTGCATTTACAGTTTCACGCAGTAATAAATTTCGACTTTTGATTTAAGATCGAACGGTTCAACTTACACAATATATCGAATGGCTAACCGTTGTTACTTCATCAGGGTAGCCCATAAGAAAACAAAAGGCAACTTTTTCTCATTATAAAATTAAACAAGATTACATTATATAATACAAAGAAAAGATTCCTTAATCAACAGTACTATATAATACTCCAAGAAAGAAATGACAGCAAAAAGAAGACAAAGAAAAGATTCTTTGATTTTTTAAGACAATAAGTGAAGTCAACAATCAACAGAGCCATTGTGCATTGGAGGAGAAATATTTTCCACATGGAATTCTCTTTTTTCTTCCTTATCATTATCCTCTTTCACAGCCAAAACCATCAAAACCAACAGTAATGGATAACTTACTGTTGTGAGCACCCAATTCACAATCAATTGTGACATTGGAGACACATTATGGTTATCAATTTGCCATGCAACTGCAGCACCTGCACTTTGTATCCCTTTATAGAATCCTGTGTACCTGTAATATAGTATGTGTAAACATTAGTACTGTTACTAATGCTAGTTTAATTCCAAATTTCAACTATCATCAATACACTACAAGAAATGCTAATCACTAAAAATACACATTAGTACTAGTACAAGAAATGCTAATCACTAAAAAGGTACAAATACAAATTATAGTACTTGTACAAGTTAATTTCCAAATTTCAACTATCATCAATACTAGTAATCACTACTCTAATTATTTATTGAAAAATACAAATACTTGTTAAAATAAGGGTCTTGCTAACTAAAAGTCTAAAACCGCAGTGCCCCTGGGGCTCTAGTGAAGGAAACTAAAAATAGTAAATTTTGAATTGAAGCATTCTCAATATTTCAAAAAGATAGATCACACAAGTGTCATGACTATTTTACTTTATTTGTTTCCTTAACTAGTATCTCAGGGGTACTAGTTAGCATTTTCCTTAAATAAATATGATATATAGTGCATATTTAGAATGATACATATACATCCAAACATGCCTTTAATGAATGATACCAACAGTTTTAGTCTTAAAAATGTCTTTAGTACAAAAAGTACTTCATTTCTAAAAGGCAACTTTGATTTGTAACTATAACTGTGAGTCAAAGAACCTACTTAAAAAGGTAATGAATATTTGGTGCAGAAAATGGTGTTTTGTTACTGTGAAAGATATACAAATTACAAAATGATTATAGGCTTTTACATGTAGCAAAAAGGGCTCTGTCTAGGGTGGGAGACCTTGATAGGTCTCTCACCGTGGGTCACCATTCAAAACCGTCGGATTGATAAAAGACACTAGATTATACTACAAATTAAATACACCTGATTATTTTTCATTTGTCTCCCACTTACATCAAACTGCCACTGTATCGGACCTTTCCACTGTTCATTCTCCCTCTTGCATTCTCATTCTCTTTTTTTTTTTTATTTTCCTTTTCTTTTCTATCACACACAAAACATTTTAATTTTCAAATACAAAAAATATGCAAAATTTAAAAGATTATAGATACTCATTATATTTTATTCTTTCACGCCAAAAACATCTTTTGGCTTCTGCTTCCTATTCATCCTTTAATTTATTCCAAACCCAATTCATCTTTCAATTAGATATGCATATTTCATTGTTCCAATTCTTCAATTTTTGTTTAACCAAGAAATTATGGCATAAAATATTGCATATTTTACCCTTTGAAGTTGTGTTCAAGTAAGAATTCAAAATTTGATGTTATAAATAATCGATAGTTTGTTATCTAGTACCACCATTGAATTAAAATAAGTTTTCTACAAATTCAGTTTTTGTAGAGATAATTTGTTACTAGTGCCACCATTGACATGATAAAAATGAATGCTATGAAAGTTGAAGGTCATCAATAACAGCTCACACATGTTACTACTTGCAAACTCATTCTTTGTTGGTTGCTCAGAGATCTGGGTTGTTGAGAGAGAAAAGAAGTGGATAGGAGAGAGAAAAAGATAATGAAATAAAATAAAGTATTAGGTGCTGACAGCATATAATAAGACCCATAGAACTTCATAATCTAATGGCTAAAATTGTTTGATCTAACTTGCTCACGGTGAGAGACCTATCAAGGTCTCCCACCCTAGACAGAGCCAGCAAAAAGTGGCTATATTTTCACAAGTAAGGAGTAATAAGAGACAAAAAGAAACTTTTGGAGGGTTAAAAGCAAGAACTATTATAATTTTATGAGTTGAATACATTTCAGATGATATTTAGTACTATTTTATAATGAAAAGTTCCATTATATAATCAAATAGTCAATCAATTACATCTTTTCAATGATAAAAAAAGCAACATAGAATAATTTTGCTATGTTTGGTTCAACAGTGCGAAAAATTGATTTTGGCAGAATGGACTATGTAAAATTGATCCGAACATAAAATGATTTATGTTAGGATATATTCATGCAAAAGTGAGTTGAACAATAAATTTGAGTGTAAAAATCAATTCTAAAATCAGAAGCTACGAATTCTAGCTTCAACTAGAATCAATTCTGGAGGGAGAATCAATTTTACTTTTGAGAAACCAAAGAAGTCAGAATCAATTCTACACCTCTAAAATCAATTCTAGAGGCAGAATCAATTATACTTTTGAAAAACCAAAGAAGTCTGAATCAATTCTACACCTCTAAAATCAATTCTAGCTCATCTAAAAGTGAAACCAAAAATACACCTAATAGTTAATTAATAAAATAATACTAAAATTAAAAAAGATTCTGGTTTGCATTATTACCTGCTAAGAACCTCAGAATCATTAGCCAATGCTCCAATGGACCAATAAACCATACTTTGAAACATAGCATCCAACAATCCAAAACTAAAATACAAAACAAAAGGACCAGCAAAACCAGAACCAGATTCCTTAAAATCCAAAACCTTATGTTTATGTTTAATCTGATTAGCCAATGCACCACCCCAAATAACAGATCCAAGAACAGCAACAATAACAATTCCCACAATCCCTCTTTTCTTTCTACTCTTAAAACTAAAATCCATAGTATAACCAATCCCAATTGAACCAATCATTTGTGCACCCCAATAAAACACATTGTTTAACCCTCTTGTTCTCAAACTAAACTCAGTCTTATTAACATGATTAAACTGATAAGTATAGAAAAAATTACTAGCCCAAGCTGCAGGAATCATCAACAGCATCTTCCAATTATAGAACAATTTGAGAATCTCAACACATTCAGTTGTAACATTTGAGTATAAAACATTCGTACACTTTGTTCCATCGTCGCGAACAACTTTACTAGCTGGTAAAATTGTTAAAGACAAAACAGTCCCTAATGACATAAAAGCCATAAAACCAATATAAGTTCCATCATTAACAGTTGCAGCTTCTTCACCGCGATTATAATTAAGAATAAAAGGGATTAAACCACCAATAACACCACCCATGTTGAATATACTCCAGAAAATTGAAATGTAAGTTCCTTTCCGATTCACCGGCGGATAAGATGTCATGATAGCACCTTGTGCAGCCCATAATAGTCCTGCTCCGACGCCCAGAAAGGCGCCGGAGACAATTGCGAAAGCTTGATGTTGTTGATGATTGTAGTAAAGGAAAGAACCAGCATATAAGACATAAGTGGAACAACCTGCGAAAAGGGTTAAATGGGGTCCTAGGATGTTGTAAATTCCACCACCTAGGATACCAAAAACTGCAAAAGTTGTGTAAAGTGCGGTTAAGGCGTTGTTGGAAGCTGTTGCGTTGACTTGTCCACCACCACCCATACCTGAAAGAGCATTGAACATGCCTGGACAACAAAAACAAACTAACCCAATAAGGATTATTTGGGAAAGAGGTGAATTGTATCTGAAAAGAGAGGATTGAGGTTTTTGGGTTGATGGGTCTTCATATTGAACAGAACCCATTTGAAAGAATTGAAGAAAGATTGAGAATTTGGGATGAAGAATGAAAGGGGAATGGAGTGTGATTTTATTGAGATTTGTGTCACTGTAATGTGACAATTTTGCAATGAGACAAATTTGAAGTATTTTTTTTTTGTGGTAGAAAGAAGTTGCGGTTATGTTCTTCTGTCAATGGTCAATTGTTGTTGTCATTATCAGGAACTGATTATGTGTATTGAAGCCATGCGCTCAATAGGATTACGCATACGTAGAGGAGCTGTCTAGTTGAAAAATTTGTTCACCATGGAGATAGATATTGTTGGCTAGATACATTCAATCTACCATGAATCTAAAAAGTAAAGGTTTTTTTATATATAGGATTAGAGGAGTAAGATAAAGAGAGTAAAATTTAGATATTATCACAATAGTATTATTTAAAACAAATAAAAAATTACAGAAGAGATTTATAGTAATCCTAACAAAATTAACATGGGAATTTAATTTTTTGATTTTCATGAAAATCATATTTTGTTACAATTTTTTTAAAGAAATAACTCATTTTTTAACTTCAATAAATAACTTGATATATTTAATTTAGGACAAAACTTACATGCATTTCTTACTTTTCCACTCACAAAGATATAATTATTTGTGCTTTTTCATTTTGAAAAAATAAAAGAAAATTATTTTTTAATTAAAAAAACTACCTCTTTGTAAGAGGAAAAGTAAGAAATGCATGTAAGTTTTGTCTTTTGATTTATTATATATGCCGATCATTTTTATAAGCAATAATTTTTTTTTTTTAATAATATAAATTTAGGCTGAAGGGATGATGCCGAGTCCAAGGCATGAAAGTCCGTAGGTTTAAAGAGCACTTACAAAGATAGTAAAATTTACCTTCCTTCAAAAACACTAGCGAGGTTCGAATTTGGGATCTCTAGGTCTTTGGAGTTTAAACAGACAAATATTTTTTATAAAAAAAAATCAAAGATAGTACATTTATTAGATTTTTTCTTGTCCTTTTTTTATAAAACTTCTTTTAAATTTTTAAGAACATTACGTTTTTTGAGATTTTTCTTTATATTTTTTAAAAGATTTCTTTTAAATTTTTAAAAACATTAATTATTTCGTAACAAAATAAACATTAATTATTGTTGTACCAACATATCCCTATTTAGTGTGCATCTTTTTTTACCGTCTTTAATAAATATTTTATGAAAAAACATTGAACTGAAGTAGTTAATAAACTTTTTTTAAAACCAATTATTCAAAAAAACTCGAGTTTAATTTCTAATAGAAACAATATTCCTCTAAGAATACCACAATAAACTTTTTTTAATATTTGTGATTTTATCAAATTTGATACTCTTTTGGCAGAAACAGAATTATATTCTTTGGTTGGTAATCAATGGTCTTGATCGCTAACCTTATCTCTGCTAGAGAAGGGACCAAAGCACAAGCTATATTGTTTTCAACATTTCTTTATCATATTCCTTCTTTTTCTTTTCCTTCTATCCAAAACTCTTTTGTAGTATTATTCTTCTCTCTTCAATTCCACATCATATCCTTGCATTTTATACTATGTTTGAGTTTTGTGTGTCTAAATAACACAAATCTAAATTTAAACAACTTATAAATTCAGGATGTATTGTGATTGTTTGTGAAGTTTAAGGTTTTTTTAAATTTTAAAAGAGTTTAAAAGGAAATACAGTATCAATTTAATTTTTTTACACTTAATTCTAATGAGAGTTTGCTATTTACTTTTTTTGTTTACAATGAAACTAAGGATCGACCATCAGACTAAACCTAATGACTTAATAAGAGTTTGTTTTTCTATCACGCCATCCACTTCTTTAAGTATATTTTAAAATTGTGTCTATTTATGAAACATGAGTTTTTATTGTTTATCGATGTAAAATTAATTTATAATGACGGTAAATATCAATTTAACACATTTTAAAATCCTTGCGGATTTTGAAAATGATGATAGGTAGTTTTTATCAATCTTATTTTAAAACTATTTTTATCATTTGGCATGAACATTTTAAATAATTTACTTACTAAAATAATAGAAATGGAGACATCTATTTTGTTTGTTTTCTTCTTTTAATTTTGAGATAGACAAGGGCTAAAGCCAAAAACCAGAAAAGGAAATTAGTCAAGGCAGTATCTAATCTTATCTAATGGACAAAGCTAATAAAGCAGCAACCACGTCAAATAAAATACCAATTGCATGAGTAACACTCTATCAATGCATGTTTGATTTTACGGTAAAAGAATTGATTTTAAATGAAAAAAAATTATAAAATTGATTTTAGTTAAAAATGACTTAAATGTAAAGTAATATATATTTGTATAGATATATTTATGATCTTACCTTGATCAGAGTCGACCAGATACGGCGGTGTACGGTGGTTTGTGGTTCCATTCAGTCCAAATGTACCCGGAGGGAGGTTGTGTACCTGCAGACACTCCGACGCTCAAGTCAGTTGAGGTGAAGTGAAGGTTTTCAATAGAGGATAATACGTACCTTGTGGAGTTGTGGAAGTGCTCTATATATAGCCCCAGCGCTTGGCCAAGGCCGTTGATAGCCAGTTAATGCCTATCAATGGCTGTCGGAAAACGGCTGGGGAGCCGTGATGAGCAGTTAATGCTCATCATTCCGATGTCGAGCGTTACGGGACGCAGGGGAGACGTGCGCTGTCCAACGGTCAAGTGGACTTGGACCTTGAGCTTTGGGCCTTGCTCGACGGCCCAAAAGGGGATGCCTTCAGCGTGTTGGGCATTTAGGCCCAGTCCAGAACAACTTATGTAAAAATGAGTTGTACAGGAAATTTCAGTATAAAGCTTCAAGTTATAATCATTTTAGATGTTTAATTCTACTTTGAGAGCAAATACACCTTTAAAATCAATTTTAAAGCCTCCAAACCTGAAATCAAACACATGCATTATCATTTATCAATTATTGGTTAATAAGAAATCAGTTTCGAGTCATTCTCGATCACAGTTGTGGTGGATCGAACCATAATTCTCTTTCTTAAATTTAGCGTCAAATGTTAATTACCACTGGACCAACCGACGGTAAATCCATAATTTATTTTAGTATATGAATTGAGGTGGTGATTCCATTTTTTGTACTAAAGTAAATTATCCAATGAATCCCGTGTAAAATCAAATGCAGTAAGTAACAACGTTAATTAAGGATCATGTACTATGTACTGGCCCACGGAATCAACATTTTTCCTTTGTTGTATGGTTGGACAATTGAATGGTCACAAGAAAAAAAGGTTGGACAGTTGAAATTTGCACTTAATCCAATTCTGATGTTAACGTTGAACTTTCATGCGTATGAGTAACTCATTTTTTGTTGGTAAGTGATTCTATTTAATCCAATATTTGTCGTTTTCCTATCTTTGTTTACTTTCTTTTGTCAAGTGTAATCAAGCCGACCCTGGCCGGCTGCAAATTGAATTACTATCCTTCTCAGTTTTTTTATAATTTATAATTAATAATTTATTTTCTAATTTTGAAGTTGTTGAGTGGATTAATATAATTGATTTTTAACTTGGAGTCACTAGTAGTGCTAAGTTGTTCAGAGGTTTTCTCAAAATATTTAGTGGAAATTAATCTCTCTAAAATACAGTTTGAATCAGCTCCTGTGTCAAAAAAGGTTGTAGTCTCAAGGATAAATTCTTTGATGAAAATTCTAATATTTATATAAAATTTTGGATCAGTTCAAGATGATAACTTATCTGAGGATGAGTCTGGATCCTCTAGCCAAATTAATGTTTTAACTAAGGAACAAGATCTCCTCTTTGAAGCTATTAATGCTATTACTGACCCCTAGGTGAAGAAGGTCTATCTCGAGAGATTAAAATCTTCTCTAGTGGCTAAACCCACTAAAAATCCTTTGGTAGCAAATAGATTTAATCTTACTGATACTTTCAAAAGGTTTGAGAAAGCTACCATTAAACCTGTAACTATACAAGATCTCCAGCATGAGATAAATAATCTTAAGATAGAGATCAGAGAGTTAAAACAAACCCAGGATAACCATCCTTTAATTCTCGAGCAGTTACAACAATATGAGAGTATTGATGACAACCCTACTGAAGTTTACCCTGCCAATCCAATTGATATGAATTACGATAGTACCCAAGAAAATAGAGATGAAGAAGACTTCCTAGGTTTAATTAAACAAAGAGAAATAAATTATTAATTCGTCACCCCTCTTGGTGCTATATTTTCCAAGGTCTCCTTATACTATACTCTCACAAGTCAACTCGGTCTATATAGGTATTACCCTAACAATTGGGCTTACACATGTGTTCTTTGAGGAGATTAAAACTTGTTCCACTTGATTATTCTTTGAACCTATTGTTCTTGACTGGGCCTCTGGCCCAATAATCGACGAAAAGCCCTTCATCAATCGCCGAACATGGCCCAAGCATGACAGGCCCAAGAATGTGCACTTCTGCTCAACTGTCGTAATATCCAGCCATATTCTAACATCCAAAATTTGAACGGAAGAGAAGCACCATCGGACAAAGGTCGACTCTGATATAATAAGATCACCTATGTTGAGGTCCAACATATGTATATGGTGGTCCATAACCCTCTAAGCACAAAGTCATTTTAAGGACAAGATGGTAAGTCGAGATAAAGTGAGATCGTTCAAATATTAATAACAAGTTAGTTCTACGGTAATAACCATAAAAATGTGTTTATACCACGGGAAAGTAATATTTCACGAAGTTATCAAAAGATTGTTGATTACATTGAGAAGTAGAAAATTTCATTAGTTAAAAGTAGTAACACTTTATTGCTTTTCCGTTGTTCAAGTTCAATACAAAAAATTTAAGCTTATTGATAAAATGGATTAATACATAAAATTTACACTATCAACAAATTACAATCAATTATATGTATAATATTAAAAATAATTATGATTAAATTCAATCATTTTTAATAATTTAATGGTTATGATTGATAATTTAAGTTGATCATAGTTGAAAAGAGAGACGAAATGTGTTCAACGGGAAAGTGGACTGTAGGAGAGGAGAACGATGGTTTCTCTTCCCACCTCCCTCATGTCTCTTTCACCCCCACGCCCCCCAAAAAAGTTCGGGTCGTAGAATCCGAACTTTTTTCTAGTGTAAAATTTTGTAAAATTTACACTGAAAAAAGTTCGAGTACTAGAACTCGATTTTTTTAGAGGGGTGAAAGAGACATGAGGGGGGTGGGATGAGAAATGTTCGAGGAGAACCTCAGCTGGGTGATATTGGGCTGAGCCCATCAACAAAGCCCGAAACACTGTTATGAATCCGTTGAGGACGGTAGTGTTTAAAACGTGTCAAGTGTCCATAGGAGAATAAAGTCTCCGCGGCTAGCCCCATTTTTTCTCACTCCAGTGGTGCTTTGATTGATGATATACTATTAAAAATTGCAACGTTACTTACATTACAATTTACAAGTGTGAATGAAATCTAGGCCACCCAAGAAAATAAAGAGACCGTTGGGAACACGTGACAAACAAGCCAAAATAAAATTATTTTAGACTAAAGATTCAGATTTATTATTATGGTACGAAAGTTTAACATGCAGTGTAGATATTTTTAGGTGTATAAATTTGATGAATAGTACATGAAATTGAGAGAAGGAGAGAAGGAAGAAAAATATATATTATAGTTGTTCGGTCCATTACCAAAAAATAGAATTTTAGAGGTCCGTATTTGTCCGTAGGCAACCGTTCATGTCCAATTTTCCACAATTATTGACCTGAGACCTGACCCACATCCAACCAAATGTTTTAATGTATTATTGATTACATCGGTTTCGAGTCAGGTTGCGGATCCGTGTTTAGCCCTACTATAAAGTACACAAAGTGGTTCTTCTCTTCCTAACCAAATTTTCTATATATGAACTTTACTATATGTTTAAGGAGGCCAATTTTTTTACTACTTAAACAAATTTGCTAAGGTTTTTATAAACATAATAAAAAAAAATATTACTACAGTAATTGTAGAATAAGAAATAATGTTTTAAAGAATTTTGAAAGAGAGATGTACCCGATCTTTATAATTCATGAATCACTTTGGAAGTAGTATGTAATTTTAATATTTAATTAAATTCCATAAAAGAAATACTAATTTAATTAAACTGTAAAAAGAAAATGCCTTGTTGATGATGATGGGTTAAGAAAGAACGTTGGATTCGGTAGTTTATCCAAAATTATAGGTGAGTTAAGGTGAAATTACATTACATTTGAGAGAAATTTGAGTTGCATTTTATCCTACGTGTAACGTCAACCCCACATGTGTAAAAGAAAACTCACAAGTACTATCAGCATTCATTCAGCGTCGAGTTTCTATCATTCATTATAAATACCCAATTCATTTCTCTTCTTTCTCTAGTTTCATTTAACTAGCACATTTAGCTTCTTCTTCAGAGAGAGAAAAAATAAACAGAGATCTCTCTTTTTGTTTTTCATTTTCTAGATACATACATTTCAGATTTTTTTGTTATTTTTCAGGAGCTTCACTTAGCTGAACCACGTGCATGTAAGTTCATTTTCCTTCATTTTTTTTTCAATTCAATTTTCTTCTTCTTATTATTTAATCGTGTAGCATTCATTCATGTGTAAATCAATTTTGATTTTGATGTAAGGTTTTCGTTTAATTCTTAATAGAGCGCGCGTGTTCATATTTCATTGTTCAATTATCTGTTATTTATTTATTAAATTATTATTTATCAAATCCCGCTTGGACCCAGTTTAGATCTGATGCATGTGTCTGTTTGTCACGTGTCAATCAATTTTGGTAGTTACATGCAGTAATTTTGTTTCAGATTTGTTAATGTCAATTATATTATTATTATTAATTTGCATTTTTTGTCTTATACGTTCCATTTCCTTTGCCAAATTCCAGTTTTAGATTATTAATTTTGTTTGTGATTGTTAATTTTGAGGTCTAATTAGGGTTTCTCATTATTTAATTAGGGTTTGTTATGTCTTGGATGCTTTATTAAGAGACACTTTAGAACAGTTCCGGTTCTTGTGTGTTTGGTTATGCGGTAATAAGAATTAACTTTTGTAAAATTGATTCTGATTAGAATTGAGTTGAGGATAAAGTGATTTAGGTTTGGATATATTAATATTAATGTAAAAGTAAGTTGAACAATAAATTTTAGTGTAAAAACCACGTTAGACTCAAAAGCCACAAATCCTTGGTGTTAGAATCAATTCTGAAGGGCAAAATCAATTCTATTGGAGAGCAACTAAACATGTCAAAATCAATTTTACATCTCCAGAATCAATTCTTATTGCTCCAAATATGGAACCAAACATAGGCCTAATTTTTTTTTTCAGCTAGTAGGTAAATTTATGTCGAGTTTGATTGAATTTGTATTGTTGTGGTGGGTCTTGCAGAAAATTCAGGCAAGGCCTTGAAGTGGGAGTGTAAAAGATTACTTAGGAGTTGCTGTATTCACTGAAGGAATGGAGATATATGGAAAATCTGTGGTTGCAGGTCCTGCAAATGTTATTTACCTGTCAAGTATTTTGGGCCAAGACAGTCCGTTTACCGGTCACAAATGCGACTGGAAATGCAAAAATGAACATGTTTTTGGAAACATGTATCGTTGCAAGCTAACAGGGCAGACTCACATTTGTGATAAAAATTGTAACCAGAGAATTCTGTATGACAACCACAGTTCACTTTGCCGCGCTAGTGGTCAGATTTTCCCACTTACATCGGCAGAGGAACAAGCGGTGAGAGGTGTTCGAAGGAAGCTTGATGCAGAGAATTCGCCTACTGACGGATGTGGTTTTAAGCGCAGACGGGATGCACAATTCCAACCTTCACCTTTTGAGAAGTCTTTTTCTGCTGTCAGTCCTATCTGTAGCCAAGTTAGAGATGGCATGGATATGAGCTAGATATATGTCATCTAACCGAAAGGCTTTTATCTTTTCTCTTGTCCTGTCTTTTTTTCCCTTTTTTATCAGATGAGTATGAATAACAGAACTTGAACAGTTATGGATTAATTACTGATGGATACGATGTTTGTCCATCTTTCAATTGTTGGAACTCCTTATTTCTAATATCAATGTAATGTGGTGGTTAATGTAGCTTAACTGTTGAATGAGAATTTGAGCAGGCTCTACTATTTAGTATTCAGTTGTATGTGACATCTGAATCGACTTCGGGTTCTTGCTAACCTTATTGAGATGACTATTATAGGTGGTTACCGAAGCATTTCCTTAACCTTTTATGATGTTTGTGTTTGATTTAGGACCTGAATAGTGTACAATGTATCACCATGTACTTAATTGTAGGCTTACCAATGCTACTGCAATTGAGTTGTACCATTGTACATCTTTTGTTTCTCCTTAATTCTATTAGAACAGCACCCAATAAGCAAAGTTGGCCCTTAGGCTGATCACTCAATTCAGAGTTATGTTGATAAACTTATGGAAATCTCAGGTTCTCTCTGATTCCTCATATGAACAAGGTATGTAAAATTGTTTTCTAGTTTTGCTTTCTAACTCCTCTTAGTACTCTTGCAGACTTCACAAAGATGATATAGTTCACATTTTCATTAATCATAGTCATTCTATTCTCTTTCCATGATTTAACTGATGACTGTGTTGTCTGAGTTTAATTTATGCAGGTTTTTGAGCCTGTGTTAACAGGGAGGTTTCAAAGCATTTGTGTTTCAATATTGAATAAAATGTAATACAGAATTATCTTATGGTAGTAGATGAAATATTGATACATGTTTCTTATAGTTCTTGATGTAGGTATAGTTGAGCATTGCTACTTGTCCTCAAGTTTGTTTCTGCTGAAGATTTGTTGAGACTGAGAAGGCGAATCAGATTACACAGTATGGAATATTAGACTCCTTGAGTTTGTTGTCTTCCACAGTGTTAGATTTCCACTTTGACGGAGGAATAGTGAAGGAGCTTGTGTTTGGAAAATCATACAGTGAAATTGTGAAGAAAAAATCTCAACAATGAAGGGAAGAAGTTCATAGATAGTAGTTTGAGTAAAACGGAAGGGATTAACAGCTCAACAAACACAAAACTGAAAAAGTGATGGACTTAACAGAGGTTAACGGCGTTAAAGTTTAGGGGGAGGTGTTTGCTAATTTAATAAGAAAATAAGGAAGGTTTGTGTTTAGTTAAAAATTAGAGGGGTGTTTGTGTTATTTAAGATGACATGAGGGAAGATGACCTGAGGGGAGGCAGTGTAATTTGCCCTTAACTTTATAATTATCAAATTGCAATTGTCTTTATTTATCCATGAGCTTCTACCTAGATAAAAGTGTTTTCATATTATTCATCCATTTCAAAAGAGCTTTGTCCAATAGCTTATAGCAATTCATTTGATTATGGCACCAACACTTTCACTTGGCAAGCTTATGAAGTTATGAATATGTCGTTACTTTTTGTCACGTTGCGTATTGCTACAACTATCTACCGGTTTGATTAGTTTCCCTCTTTTTCAATTCATCTTCAAGTAAAACTTAACCCAAGATTGACATTTTACATTACAAACACAGGATGATAAAATCAATTTACATTACTCAATTAGACAGCAATATCGGAAGCATCGGCAAGACACTTCCACAACAAATACTCTCACCCTTTCCAATTCCAATCATTATCTCTGTCCCCATTCTTATTTTCTTGGCAGGGAAGGAAAATAAAGGAAGTCATTCTTATGTGTTTGATCCAATTTTTAATTAAAAAAAGAATAAAATGCTAAAAAATGTTGGGCCAAACAGTATTGGTCCCGTTTGGTCCTGCTTATTTTCTACTTTTTTATTTCTCCTTAAACAAAGAAAAGAAGTAAAAAATTGTGTTTGACTCTATTTCTCTTTGTTTTCTACTTATTTATTTTATTTTTCTATTTCTTTTACGGAAAAATAGGGTCAAACACAATTTTTTACTTCTCTACTTTGTTTAAGAAGAAGTAGAAAAGTAGAAAATAAGCAGGGTCAAACAGGGTCATTATTATTACGACTAAATAATGATGGAGACCAAAAAAGGGGTGCAAAATTGCCCAAAGTTTAATATCATTAAAATAAAAAGGAAAAATAACCAAAAAAGGATATTCCAACAAGTAAAGCAACTTAATTAAGTGCTTCTTGAATAAGTGTTTTCAATTATATAATTTCTTTGTTATCATTCATGAATAAGAGTTTTCAATTATATAACTTCTTTGTTATCATAATGTAGCATGCAAAGCTTGTTAAAATAAGCTCAAAAACATATTGTATATAGTCATATAACTTATTTTCTCAAGTTCTCTTGTGTTTGATCTGCTAAAAAACAGGGGACTGGACAGGACAACTTTTATTGTACCCTGTTTGATTTAGAAACTGCTTATGGGACTGGACAAATAGGCAGTAAGGGACAGGACAAAAACAAATTTTTTTGTCCCCTACTGAACCACAGTACAACTTTTTGTCCACAGTACAACTATAAAAAATACGAAAATACCTATTTTATTTTCGAATATAAAAAATATTATCTCTCTATCTCTCTCCAATGCAGTTTTGTCCTGTCTTGTATTATCTTGTTTTGTCCTGTACTGTACTGTTCTGTCCTGTCTAGTACCTACCGTTTTGCAAATCAAACGCACCCTTAAATACTTACCCAAATGCTTATGTGATATGTCAAAATAAATTTAAAAAAGTTGTAAATGAACTCTACCAAACATACCCTAAATCATTTTTAATCACCAAGGTATTTCTTTAAAAAATTCATGAGGAAAGTATGGGATAAAAAAATTGTGCTTTTTCCTAAATCAACCTTGCAAAGTTGCAAGCAACCGATTCACATAATCCAGAGGAGCTTTTGCAACGAATAAATAGAATTCTAGGGTCGAACCGATAAAATCAAATTCTCAATAGTAGGAATTCTAATGATTTAGAATAAAATCCGTTACCAAGGAGAGATTATGCCAACATAGTTTGCATAATATAGAAATTGAGAGTTTTTAAGAGAAGGAGATAATTTATTGAATATTGATTTTTTCTCAAATGAGGCTAAAACCTTCTTAAATACAACCATGAAAGCTAAAAAGGTAAATTGATATAATATAACTATTTATTTAAAATAAACTATTAAATTATACTTAATTCCTGTCACAATACTCTCCCCTGCAAACATCCTTGTCCTCAAGGATGGACAATCACAAGTTTAAGAGGCAAGACTTTCCATTTGATTAAAACTTTAGCATCCTGAACATTCCCCCTATTGATCATCTTCCTGTGAAACACGGCTACAAAAGCAAACCGAATTAGAACTAGTCGAGATCGCTTTGGTGAAGAGTAGGTAGAAAAATATTTGGTTGTGAAAAGTTTCAATCCAAACACATAGAACAAGTTTTGAGTCTCTAAATTGTCAAATGTAGTGGATTTGAACATTGAAGCCCCATCTAGCTGAACTAGTGCATTTCAAACCGTGCTAATAATGGTTGTATCCGTGCAGATTAAATTACCACTACTATCCTTGACATCGAGAATGAATGAAGGGATGGATGTGGTTATACAAACAAAACACCAACTGTTTATCATCAGAAATATAATCAATGACATGGTAAGAATCGGTGGCGGAGCCAGGAAAAATGTTAAGCCTGAGCACAATTTTAACCACAAATACACAAATGTTTGGATTGAACCTTTTTAAGTAATAATATATATATATATACACACTGAAATTCTACTAAAAGTAATTAATTTTAAGAATTTAATTTAAATATTTGATTCAAAATAATTAGATAAGTAAATGTTATAAACTCCCCACAATCCTATATATGAAAGAAAGTATAATTACAACATATTTTTACTATATATAAAAAAGAAACAAACTTATATTTTTAGTATTTTTGATAAAGAAAACAAAGAAATATAAATTTTTAAATTTTTAGATTTTTTAATAATTTATAAACAAATAAAACAAAATGAAGTTAAAAAAAAGGGTAAATAAAACAAAATGAATTTAAAAAACAAAAGGGTAAAAAAAATAAAGAGGAACCTAGGACCTCTATGTGTTGAACCAATACATAACCACTAGGTCACACGTGCACCAAATTGGACATGTAAATATACCATTTTATTAACTCTTACTCAAAAATTCAAATTTTAAGATTAAAGTAAGAACCCTAAAAAAAAAATATATAATTGGGGGAGCCTGGGCACGTACCCAGGAATGGATCCGCCCCTGGTAAGAATAACCTTCCACCACTAGTCCAATTTTCTTTAGTTCTTGTAAAAAATTTAAACAAAATGTTGATGGCTCCTCCATTCTAAAATGAGTTTGCTGAATAACAACCAAACCAGTTTTCCTTAGTGGTATTGCAGAGAGCTTTGTCAAACCATAAGCATGTGTACCTCTCACAACAATTTCTTGCGCTGCCCTGTATCCATCATGTCCCAGCTCATCAGCTATGCACAAGAATTTATCCACATTTGGCATAAATTCATAGTTTCTCAACAACCTATTAAAAGTAACTACAACATCATCAATTAACCATGAATTGTGATTATAATAACAATGACGATCCTCCAAAACAGAGCTATAATAACCGTTAAACGTATTCAAGAAGCTCCAAATGTAGACATGTTGTAGTGCAATTGCCAACTCTTGGACTTGTTGCAGAAGAATTTTAAATCCATTCAAAGAATCACCAACTAGTTCTAGTAAGTAACATTGTAACCACCAACTAGAGTGCAAGAAATCTGCAACTAGCTTGGGAGTATCACATATAACAATGAATAGTTTGATAATTGCATCATGATGATTGGCCAGAAGTTGATTTTTTTCAATTTCATTATCATATGAATTGTGAATCTCTAATAATGCTATGCTGTCACATGATGCTTTTGTTGGGGAAAAAGAATGCCTGCACATGTCTCTAAATTCTACCAAAGCATATTTAAGCCAAACTATGGGATTTGAATTCTCTACATTCAAAAATCATAAATTCACCTACATTTAGTTTATTTTTAAGGTTAAATTTGTCTTTACTTCTACCATGCTATCTTTATTCATTCTCTCTCCTAGTATTTTTACACTAAATGCAAGTGAATGTAGGTGAATTTAGGATTTTTGAATGTAGAGAATCCAAATCCCAAACTATGCTCACAATATTGACTAACATATGGTTAAGAGTATTATAAATGTGAAGGGCATATTCTACTTCTGCAAATTCCTCATAACCAACAAAAACACCATCAAGATTGAAACACTTAGTGTTAAGAGAATTAACCACATAAAGCCAAACCAAAAGTCTTCTTTTGATAACTGCATAATTAATTAGTCTTCCATAGGTAAAAAACTTCAAAGAACTCCAATGCAACATGTTGGTAATGGTGTATTGATATGATAGCGCACAGACTAAAGAGAAGGGTAAACCCGTCATTTGGAGGCCAAAGTGACTGCACTCGAAGAGAAAATCACAACTTTGGAGGTTTCTTTACATGAAATGCATAATCAAAATAAGGAGAACCAGGAGAAGATCATCTCTTTATTGAATTCGAATAGGGGGAAGAATCATCGCACCATAATGAGTCAGTTGGTCCCAAAAAGAAAAATTCTGAATTACATGATGAAGCCTGGGATGAATTTCGCCTATCTGTTAAAAAAGTTGAATTACCGATGTTTAATGGTGATGATCCCGCTGGGTGGATCGCTAGAGCAGAAGTTTATTTCAATGTGCACAATACTAGACAAGAAATCAAAGTGAATTTGGCACAATTATGTATGGACGGTCCTACAATTCATTTTTTTAAAGGACTGTTGGAGGAGAATGAGACATTGACATGGGAAGATTTGAAAGATGCATTTCTTGAAAGGTATGGTGGTGTTAGTGATGGGAATGTATTCGAACAACTTTCTGCGCTTCAACAGGAAGGAACGGTCGAAGAATACATTGAAGATTTTGGGAGGTTAGTAGCGCAACTGCCCAGACAACCCAATGATCAAGCGCGAAATTAATGAACGTTGCTAGAGCAGTAGAATGTGAATTGGAGGAGGGGCGAAGAGTTTGGACATCGTGAAGGTCACATGGTTCACTATCCCGACCTGCTTTTGGTAACAAGGTTGTCACACAGCATGAAGGAAGAAATGGTGATGGGGTTATGGTTCATAATAGCAAAGACAATCGTGATCGTTTTCATGGAGGGAACGTTGGAGGAAAATCCATAGGTGGTCCGCTTGGAATGTTTAGTGTTGGACACAACCGAACACACACTACCAACACTAGAAATTGGCGTGACAGGAATGTGAGGAATCTGTCTTCGCAGGAGATTGCCGATCGTCTTCAAAAAGGGCTCTGTTTCAAATGTGGAGGTCCGTATCATCCTCGCCATCAATGTCCGGATAAAAACCTGCGTGTTATGGTGCTTGAGGATGATTTTGAAGATGAAAACGAAATAAGAGTGTTGAATGATAAGGATGTGGAAATGGGTGCAGAAGAATTGCAATTGAATGTGCTGACTTTTGAACATGTGTTAACTTTTGATAAATAAACTAAGTATTATCAAGATATGTTGCAATGCATTAGGTTGCAAGGGACGGTGGGGACGATACCGGTGTTGATGTTGGTTGACAGTGGAGCAAACAAAAATTTCATGTCAAGGCATCTAGCTTTGGCTTTGGGTTTGTGAATTACTGAGACTCCTGCTAGACATATTAGATTGGGTGATGGACATGTGGCTCCGACTTTGGGAGAGTGCCACGGTGTTATTATTTTTGTTCAAGGGGTTAAATGGGAGATAGATGTTGTGCTTTTTGAGTTGGGCGGTTATGATGTAGTATTGGGGATGGAATGGCTGGCACAAATTGCATGCACATACATCGATTGGGCTGAGAAAAAAATGTGTTTCGACTATCAGGGTGAGTGGATTGAGATCAGAGGGATTCGTACTAGGGAGTGCACTCCATTACAAAACTATGTTGATGAAAATCATTTTGTTCAGTTGCATTGTGATGTCCAACCGGGTATGGTGACACCAAATCAGCAGTTGGAAATGAAGTCGGTACTAGATTATTTTAATAATATTTTCAAGGAACCACAAGGATTGCCTCCTGGACGACACTTGTTCAACGGTCAGGGCCCAGTTAATGTTCAACCTTATCGGTACCCCCATCACCACAAAACAGAAATTGAGAAATAAGTGAAAGAGTTGTTGTTGTCCGGTGTAATCAGACCTAGTCATAGTGCCTTTTCAAGTCCGGTTATTCTTGTCAAGAAGAAGTATGACTCTTGGAAGATGTGTACTGTGCTTTGAATAAGGTTACTATACCGTATAAATTCCCTATTCCAGTCAATGATGAGTTATTGGATGAGCTACATGGTGCGCAATATTTTTCCAAAATAGATCTGAAGTCCGGTTACCACCAAGTACGAATGCGACAAGAAGATATTCATAAAACAACTTGTCGTACTCACGAGGGTCATTATGAATTCTTGGTGATGCCTTTTGGTTTAATGAATGCTCCATCCACCTTTCAAGCATTAATGAATAAAGTCTTCAAACCAATGTTGCGGAGGTATGTTTTAGTCTTTTTTTTATGACATTTTGGTGTATAGTATGACTTGTCAAGACTATATACTACATTTGAATTCAGTTTTAAGTATGCTGGTTGAACAACAGTTGGTTGCCAATAAAAAAAAATGTTCATTTGGCAAATTGTCGGTTGAGTATTTGGGACACGTGATTTCTCATGAAGGCGTCTCTATGGATCCATACAAAATCAGTAGTGTGTTACACTAGCATGTGCCAAAGCATGTCAAGGGTGTCAGAGGATTTCTGGGTTTGACTGGGTACTACAGAAAGTTCATTCGTGACTATGGTAAGATTGCAAGACCATTGACCAATTTGACTAAGAAAGAAGGTTTTAAGTGGGGAGTCAAGGAACAAGTAGCATTCGAGGAACTTAAGCACAAGGTCACTTCAACCCCAGTATTAGCATTGCCTGACTTCACCAAATAATTCTTCATTGAGAGTGATGCGTCCGGTAATGGGCTGGGTGCGATTTTAATACAAGATAAGAAGCCTACTGCGTTTTTCAGCAAGGGACTCAATTTAATGTACTCATCTAATATCTAATAGAATTAATGGGTGTGGTTCTTGCAATCCAACATTGGCGTCCATATCTAATAGGGAATAAATTCACATTGTGCACAGATCAAAAGAGTTTGAAGCAATTAATGCAGCAGCGTATCACCACAATGGATCAACAAAATTGGGTGGCTAATCTTTTGGGGTATCAATTTGATGTACTCTATAAACTGGTCTTGAGAACAAGGGTGCTGATGCGTTGTCCCGTCAGTTTGATGTTTCCCCGAATAATTCCATGGTTGCTCTTACTGATTCAGATGACAGGTTAGCACTTAATTCTATGATTTTCCGCCCCGAATGGCTCGATTTCAAGACTGTCCATGAAATAGTACAGCAAGATCCAACATTACAGGCAATTATTTCAGCCTTAAAAAGGGGGAAACAACAAAACCTGAGTTTGTACTTTAAAATGGGGTTCTTTTATATCAGGACAAATTAGTTATGTCAGCTTCATCTATTTTCGTTCGTACCATTCTCAAGGAATTTCACAGCACTCCTCAAGGTGGGCATTCTGGGTTTTATCGCACTTATCATCGTTTGGCTGTTAATTTATATTGGAAGGGTATGAAAAAGGATATCCATACCTTTGTGCAAAATTGTACTGTCTGCCAATGCAACAAGTATGCAACTTCAAAACCCGGTGGTCTGCTCCAACCACTTCCAATACCAAATCAAGTATGGGCAGATATTTCCATGGACTTCATTACTGGCCTTCCACAATCTAGAGGGTTCAAAGCTATTTTTGTAGTGGTAGACAGACTGCCAAAATATGCCCATTTCATCCTTCTTAAGTGTCCCTATTCTGCAAGATCTTTGGCTGAAACTTTCACCAAAGAAGTGGTCCGACTTCATGGAATTCTAAAATCTATTGTGAGTGACAGAGATCCCATCTTTGTTAGTAAGTTATGGCAGGAACTCTTTAAAAAAGGTACACACTCGAAGTTCAGCACTGCATACCATCCTCAGACTGATGGTCAAACAGAAGTAGTTAATCGTTGCTTAAAGACTTTTCTTCGTTGTTTTATTGCTGATCAGCCTAAGACTTGGGCCATGTGGCTTTCTTGGGGGGAATATTGGTACAATACTACTTTTCACGCTTCTACAGGTACCACTCCTTTTGAAGTGGTGTATGGTCGTTCTCCTCCGGTGATCACTAATTGTTTACCGGGAGAACTTAAAGTGGAAGTTGTCCAACGAGACTTGGCTGATCGTGATGAATGCTTGCGACAATTGAAGCATCATCTATCCCGTGCTAGTGACCGAATGAAGACACAAGCAGATAGACATCGTAAAGAACGTTCTTTTGCAGTGGGTGATTTGGTTTTCTTGAAGTCGAGACCTCATCTGCAACAATCTGTTGCGGTTAGAATCTGTCCCAAGTTGTCTCCGAGGTATTTTGGTCTGTTTAAGGTGCTTGAACGTGTTGGGGTTGTTGCTTACAGATTGGAGTTACCTCCTACATCTCGAATTCATCCTGTTTTCCATGCAGCTATTGGTGATGTTGTGGTTAATTTAACTCTCCCTACTAGTTTGGAGGCTAGTGAAGACTCGGGGTGGGAACCAGAGACAGCTTTAGAACAAAGGACAGTGGTCCAACATGGCATATCTATTTCTCAAGTTCTTATCCATTAGAAAAACAAGCCTATTGAGGAAGCTACCTGGGAGGATCAAGACTTCATCGCTGCTCAATTTCCTTGCTTCAGCCTTTGAGGACAAGGTTGTTTCTCTTGAAGGCGGCAATGATAGCGCACAGACTAAAGAGAATGGTAAACCCGTCATTTGGAGGGTTTATCAAAGGAGAAACAAAAATAAAATAAATAATTAATAGAATATTAGTGTGTTAGTTTGAATTTAAAAAGTTAGTTATTGGTTGTGGTTGTGGATTGTATTTAAGTTTGTTGTTTATTGTTTTTTATGTAATGTTGGAAGTTACTAGGAAGTTATTTGGCCAGAAGAAGTGATCTTCTCTGATACATTTACAGATTGTATTTTCCTTTGTATTTCAATAAAAATCGCAAGTTTACTTGCAAAAGCCTCCTCTTTATAACTATGGTTGTTATCATAACTTTGGTTGTTATCATGTACTTAACAAGCTTAATATCCACCCTGAAGCGGGTGGAAAAATGCGCGAGCGGAAAATGCTCGCTAGACAGTAAAATCGCCACCGAACTTTATTTATTCCCGGAGGAAAAGGAAAATATCGATAAAACCTTAAAATTATGGAAAGATGGTCATCGCAACCATTTCCAGGTTCGGGAGTCGATTATGCGAGGGGAAGGGATTAGCACCCCTCACATCCGTTGTACTCAACGGGAACCTCCTCGTTAATTTTAGGGTTAAAAAAGTGTTTAAATTACTTGCATGCTTTTAGTTAGTTATTAAAAATATTTATAAAAGGGGAAAAAATTAGTTTTTTAATTAGTGTGCTTGATAGGATGTATGAATCCCGCTCCTACGTATTCCCGGGTACAATGGGAAATTCAAAGCTACACGCAGTTCTGGGTAGAAAATGTTTGTGTGTTGGTTGATTTTACTTATGAAAAGATTTTTGTTTTTATATTTTGACTGTGCTAAAAATATCTGATGCGTTGGAGTTATTTTTAGATGTGGAAAACGAACAACTTGTCGACAAAGCGTGACGCTAAGCCCCCGATTATTCGAGAGATCAACGAATGTACATTCGCCAATCTCCTCTTTCGTCCAAGAATTTTATTACAATGTGTTTGAGCGGAAGACGAACAACCTGTCGACAAAGCGTGACGCTAAGCCCCCGATTATCCGAGAGACCAACAAATGTACATTCGTCAATCTCTTTTTTAATCCACATTTATTTTATTTTTAAAAGAGGAGTTTATATACATTAAATTAAACTCATAAAAAAAGTTTTATTATACTTTGTTTTATTAAGAATTTAATCGAAAGACGAGTACCTTGAACGTGATCGAGACGGGGATCTCATGTTCCGCGTTCGTGGAAGCGTCAGGTGTCTACCCAATTTTCCCTTTTTTCGGTCGATAAAACTCTTAACGTTTATTTTTATTTTTTATTACTATTTTTATAGAATAAAGGAAAAAAAATAAAGGCCAAATAGAAGAGTGTAAATAAATGGGATTACTGTCTATATTGCAAGAGCAGTCCCAACTAAATCAACTAAGAAAGTAGCAGTAATAATAATAAGAGTTTAATTGTTGTGCACTGTCGGTGTAAAGTTTTTTTTGCACACACATCCAATGATATGTTGCCACATCATTTAATGAATGTGACACACCATGTATTTTTAATTACCATACATGATGTGTCGATATATTATTGGACGCATGTGTAAAATAATTTTACACTGACAGTGCATATAAATTAAATTCTAATAATAATAATAAACCAAAGATAGATGATAATAATAATAAATAAAAACTTATTATAACAACAAGAAAAGAAACCGTCTAACCGAGGGAGAGAAATCACAAGAAGAAAATCGGCTCTGCTGCGACGGCGATAGTGTGGCCGAAAGGAGAAGTTGGGATATGATGCAGTCCGATGAGACTGATTTCGGTAGTAGTCAGCTCTGCAGCGGCAACGGCGATGATACCGGCTCGACTCACGGACGGCGGCAATGTCTCCTTCTTCCTCTACTTTTCCCTTACTCAGCCTCCTCCTTCTTGTGTCTGTTTGTTCTGTTTCTTTCTCTTGCTAGTTTTGCTTCTCTTTTCTCTGATTGATTTGGATTTGGGAATGACAATTTGTTCTTGTCCTGCTATTTTTATTTTGTTACGGGTGGTTTCATGGTGGTATTTGAGTGGATTGGTGGTTGTTGCTATGGTGTTTTGATGATTGTGTATTGTTAATGGTGGTGGTAGAAATGATGGTTTATGGTGGAGGCAGTGGCTGTGTTGTTTTGTAATGATTATGGTGGTGGTGATATAAGGTTACCTGTGCGGCAAAAGAGAAAACACGCAGCACTGTTGTCTCCTCCTCTCTTTCTGAGTTTTTGATCTCCCCTTATATACCATGGATTTAGGTTTAGATTTAATGTTTGATTGATTAATTTTGGAATGGAATGTGTGAAGATTGAGAGGATTTGCAGGTGAATGAGAATTTTCCTCTTTGGTTTGATCTGCTATAATTTTCAGATTCTGCTTCCTTTTACTTCTTTTGACTTTTGACATTAATAATAATTATAATAACTAGACACCGACCCGTGCTATCGCACGGGTTTTGTAGATTTTCATAATATATATAAAAAGAACTATGATAAATTTTTTAAAATAAATGAAACAATCAAATTTGTCTTTTAAAATCAGTTCAAACTAACTCATTTCAGTGTATAATAAAATCACTCAAGCACCATATTGAATATTATAAAAATCACGCAATACAGACCATCCATGTTTAAAATATATGTTGCCATTAATTTTTTGGTAGGAGAGAAAATGAGAAGAGAGAAATAGAAATACGGAAACCAATGCATCCAAATACATCCAAATACATGCATTGGTTTCCATGTTTCATTTTCTCTCTTGTCATTTTCTCTCCTAGGATACATTGGTTTACGTGTTTCTATTTCTCTCTTCTCATTTTCTCTCCTACCAAACAAAGGTTAAGTGTAGCATAACGATGTACGTTGTTGTCGCCAAAATCAGATGCAAACATTTTTTGTAACATGACCGCGCCATAAAATAAAAATAATAATAATGTTAAATCTCTACCAATGTGAAATGTTCAAATACAATCAATACATTCAGTTGAAATAAAAGGTATACTTACATTACCATGGTGAAACTGAACATAATAAGTTCGATATTTGATCCGACAATGATTGACGTACTTCTCTAATTATCAGTTATTGGATATGGATTCAATAATGTTATGTGTAAAAAAAAGTCAGTTATTAGATATGAATTCAATGGTGTTATGTGTAAAAGAGAAAGAAAGTAGTAAATATAAAATGCAGCGAGAATGAATAGTTAGAGTATATAAAATATAAAAGCGCAAGTTGAAATTCAATATTTTGATCAGTCATGGTAGCAATAGAAACACAAATTTGTGATAGCTAAACTTGATATCTATATAGAGAAAAAACAAAGCATATACGATAAATATTCATAACATATCTTTATAAAATAAAAATTGATTTCTATTTAAACAAATTAAATATTTGCATAGCAACGAAAAATATTAAATTATATATTGTTGTGACACATCATGGTTCAATTTCTACAGAGGTAGGTGTATAAAACAATTGAAGAATTAGAAAAAAAATTGAACATATATTACAGAAAAAATTGATTGGATTGCATATTCAATACATGTTGGATGCAAAAATATTTCAAATTGATTGATATGTCATAGTGGCTAATATATGAAGTCTTTACAAAAAGGTCATAAGTTCAACTCCTACTGAGGACATTTTTTAATAATTAAATTAGAGTTTTAGTAGGGTTAAATTAGGGTTACTTGGAGACTTAACAACTTTTATATATACTAGACATCGACCCGTGCTATCGCACGGGTTTTGTAAATTTTCATATATTATATGAAAAGAATTATAATAAATTTTTTAAAATAAATGACATAATCAAATATCCCTTTTAAAATCAGTTCAAACTAACTCATTCTAGTGTATAATAAAATCACCAAATCACCATATTGAATATTATAATGATCACGCAATGTAGACCATTCATATTTAAAATATATGCTGTCATTAATTTTTTCATCTAAAATTTCAAATTGATTTCTGTTTGGATCAATAAGGGTGTGTTTGGTAGGAGAGAAAATGAGAAGAGATAAATAAAAACACGGAAACCAATTGGTTTCCGTGTTTTTATTTATCTCTTCTCATTTTCTCTCCTACCAAACAAAGGCTAAGTGTAGCATAACGATGTACGTTGTTGTCACCAAAATCAGATGCAAATATTTTTGGTAACATGACTGCGCCATAAAATAAAAATAATAACAATATTAAATTTCTACCAATGTGAAATGCTCAAATACAAATATACAATCAAATACATTCGGTTGAAATAAAAGGTATACTTACTACTTTACCATGGTGAAACTCAACATAATATGTTCGATATTTGATCCAACAATGATTGACGTACTTCTCTAAGTCAGTTATTTGATATGGATTCAATGTTTTGTGATAGCTAAACTTGAGATATATATATATATATATATATATAGAGGAAAAACAAATCATATACGATAAATATTCATAACATATATTTATAAAATAAAAATTGATTTTTATTTAAACAAATTAAATATTTGCATAGTAGCGAAAAATATTAAATTATATATTGTTGTGACACGTCATGAGTTCGATTTTTACTGAGGTAGTGTATAAAAAAATTGGAGACTTAGAAAAAAATTGAACATGTATTACAGAAAAAATTGATTGGATTGCATATTCAATACATGTTGGTTACAAAAATATTTCAAATTGATTGATATGTCATAGTGGCTAATATATGAAGGTTTTACAAAAAGGTTAAAAGTTCAACTCCTGCTGATGACATTTTTTATAAATTAGAGTTTTAGTAATGTTAAATTAGGGTTAGTTGGAGACTTAACTCCTTTTATATATATAATGATAATAGTAACAATGATGATACTAGTAATAACAAAATAAAATAAAAAATAAGAGTGATATTTACAAACCGAAAAAAAACATAAAAACAAGTAGTACATATTTTTTGGAATTTCAATAAAAGTTACTACCAATAAAAATGAAATAAATATTCATACAAAGTACAACCGTAGGATTCAAGCTCAAGACTTCGCACTTGTAAACCCCTAAATACTCTTTCCAATACCAATTGAGCTAATTCACATATTCTAAAGAAAATGCGGCAATAAACCATGTGATTATGTAAGTGAGCAAAATTTGGGGTATGACACACCCTTTGAAGGCCTTTGGATAAATCAATAGAAACACTTTCAGACTCAATATCTCTATACCTGCTAAAGCTGGCATCCCAAACAACCACAAGGTACTTTGACATTTGATCAAACTGTTGGATGGAATAATTAGGGTCTTCAAGTGGATAATGATAAAGACAATAATATATAGACATATTTGTCTCCACAAAACTCAGTATATAAATCCACATCCTTCTTAAAAGCCATTTTGTCATTTCATCATAATAAATCCAAAAACAATTAGAATCACAACCATTAATAAGGAAATGGAATTGGAAAACCTGGAATAATACTTTCATTGACTGAAAACGTTGATCTGGTGGTTTTGGCGGTGGAATTACTATCGGTGGTAATGTCATATGAGTGAAGAAAACTTGTAACATCCCATATTGAATATTTAGAATACGATGTAGGACATACATAGCGGTACTGGAATACATTAAGAATTACAATAACTTTTTAGATACATCCAACATACATAGCACGAAAAGTACCGATGTCTTAAAACTTAATACATAAAACTGTCACGAGTCGTACTACAACATGTTTAAACAGCACATGATACATAATACAAAATAAGTGAAATAAAAGACATTCGGAAGCAACTTCGTCGGCTATTACTCCATCGACTTCTTACCCCGTCCGCTTGACTTATCTGAAATCAATAAAAATGGATGTGAGACTACTAAGTCCCCGGAGGTTTCTTACTACCCTCTACTTGGTGTACTAACACCGGTTTGCTGAAAAGTTAGGCGGTAAGCAACAATATATGTATATACGTATTGAAACACATAGTTTACAAGAGACATAGGTGTATCACACATAATTAATCTTAATTCATTTTACAGGAAGCTTCCGAGGTGAGTATGTCTCGAAAGGTCCACTAAGGATGTACTCCTCTTAGGATGTTCTCCACTTTAGGATGTCCTCCTCTACCCGTTGTGACATAGCTATGCCACGTTGGTCTTACTCGCATTAAATACTTAGCGGATTCCTAATAACAAATGGAAATCCTATCATAGTCGAACTATGTTGAGAGGTAGCTGGGAATTTAACCACCATCTAACTCGACTATACTATGCTAATTCTTACTATTCTTAATTATACAACCCATCACGGAAAAACCCTCACTAATCGAATAATTCCATATTCATCATTTCTAGGTTCTTTCATTATTGTGTGTCTATACCCAGTACATAAGGTTATATGTGAAGCAAGAATCATGTTTAATAAAGTGTGGATTGATGTCCTATGAATTAAGAATCATATGGGCCTGCCAAATAAGGTTTTTCAACGTGCATGTGTCATACCCCAATTTTTGACCTAAGATCCCACCATCTTTTTGCATTATTGCATAATATCAAGAATAAGGAAAATCAAGAAAAGGTTAAAAAAAGTCAAATATTAGAGTTTTGGAATATTTTCTAAGTACAAATCTTCATGATCATCTACCCAACTTCACAAGATAATTTTGAGCAATTTACAAATTCATTTGAGATGCTTGATGGCTTCTCTTAAAGATAGAATTTGATACTACAAGTTGATGAAGTATTTGAGGCCAAAAGGTTTCTTGAAGTGAAAAAAATCAAAGTCCAAATTCAAGGTCTCATTACTTTTGAAATTCTCAAACACTTAGATTTTTTCTAAGAGTTTTGACCTTTCCAAGTGCATGACTTTATGGACAATTTGTGATCAATGAAATCAATCATTTTTCATGCTGGAGGAATTTATATGAAGGTGACATGGTACACTTCATTATTAGAGAGGTATTAAACCAAACTCGCATGGGAATTGGAAGATACAAAGCTCCAAAGTTGAGGATTCAGAGTTGTGAAAATGGCCAGAAACTTAGAAAATATTTCTAAGTGTTTCACACTGACAATTTTGAGTTTTGATGGCCATTGTTCTATATGATACAAGTTGATTCAGTTCAAGTGTTCAACATCAAAGTTGTAGTATGCCATGTCCTCTTCCCATTGATACCAAGAGCGTGGGTTTTTGTTGCTTGAGGGTGAAGTTACGAATTTTCAATTAAGCCATGGTAGAGCTGATTTTGAGATCAGATTACAAGTTATTTTTCTTGGTCCAAACAAAGGTGTGGCCTCATGATCCACAAAACTTCTCATGTGAACCTTCTATTCTCAGTTTTTACTGATGTTTAGCATGATCAACATTTCATTACACAAGGAATCCATGCATTGCCCAAGTTTCATACCACAAATGGATCAAAAGTGAAAAGCTCTTTTTGCCAAAATCTCCAGAATCTTGCTTTATGTCCATGAGGCTTGTGAATACCATTTTGCTCTGAACACACTCCACCTATGCATTAGAAGCAAGGTAAAACACCTTCAATGAACCACCAAACATTTCATTTTGCCATTGAATTCAAAAGAGGACCAAAGACATTTTTGAACCAAATCTCAAATTGCAAGCAAAGCAGCCTCAATTTATGCTTCAAAGACACTCCATGTCTGATCCTCAGACACATTTCGACCTCTATAAAAGGCCATCAAGCCTCAGAATTCATCCATCCACAAATTCACCCAAAAACTCCATTGTGAGGTGGTACATAGGCACATACTCAGGAAGAACTTTGTGAGGTGGCCAAGAGATGGAGATCATGACCCCGTACTTAATCTTATTCAGCCGCGAGTGACCGCCGATGATAATGTCGTTCTGACGGCGCCTATTACAAAAGTTGAAATTCAGCAAGCGTTGTTTCAGATGCATCCAGACAAATCTCCTGGACTGGATGGGTTTAATCCAGCTTTCTATCAGAGGTTTTGGGAACAGTGTAGTGATAATATTTTTAGTGCCGCATCTACTTGGCTAGAAAGGGGATATTTCCCTACCAGTCTCAATGAAACAAATATTTGTCTTGTTCCTAAATGTGATAATCCTACATCAATGAAGGATTTGCGTCCTATTTCGCTTTGTAATGTTTTGTATAAAATGATCTCTAAAGTGCTAGCCAACAGGTTGAAGTATTGTCTAGATAAATGTGTTTCTCAAGAACAGTCAGTTTTTGTGGAAGGTAGATCGATCCTTGATAATGCTCTTATTGCCACAGAAGTTATCCATGCTTTGAAGCGAAAGACCCATGGTAGAAGAGGTGAGTTGGCTCTAAAGATTGATATTAGCAAGGCCTATGATAAAGTGGATTGGGGTTTCCTCCGCGGAGTTATGACTAAGATGAGGTTCACTGATGTCTGGATTCGGTGGGTTATGATGTATGTTAGTTTAGTCAACTATTCGGTGTTGATAAATTATGACCGAGTTGGCCCTATTTCGCCAGGTCAAGGATTGCGTCAGGGTGATCCATTTTCTCCTTATTTATTTATTTATTTATTTTGGTAACATAATGTTTAACTGCTCTCATTCACCAGGCTGTTGGTAGAGGTGACCTTCATGGTGTGAGGATTTGTCGTGGTGCTCCAGAGGTCTCTCATCTTTTGTTTGCAGATGATTGTTTCTTATTCTGTAGGGCTAATGTAGCTGAGGTGAATGAACTCATGAGGATTTTACATACTTATGAAACAACTTCAGGTCAGGAAGTTAACCTACTTAAATCAGAAGTTTTTATTAGTCGGAATATGTCTCAGGCAGCTAAAGAAGATCTCTCTCGTATCCTTGGTGTCAAACTTGTATTGGGTACGGGTATATATCTTGGATTACCGTCCATGGTTGACAGAAGTAAAAAAGCAATATTTTCCTACATCAAGGATCGTATTTGGAAAAGAATTAATTCCTGGAGAGGGCGTGCGCTGTCAAAGGAAGGCAAGGAAATAATGATAAAGTTGGTTCTGCAGGCAATACCCTCCTATGTAATGAGTATGTTTATTCTTCCTGCTTCACTTACTGATGATATTGAAAAAATGATAAATGCTTTTTGGTGGAGGGGCGGTAATACTAATAATAATAATAAAGGTATTCATTGGTTAGCTTGGGAGAGACTTGCTTCCCGAAGGCTCATGGGGGTTTAGGCTTTCGTAATTTTGAAGCTTTTAATTAGGCTATGGTTGCAAAACAAGTTTGGAATATCGTCCAGAATCTGAACTCATTAGTAGCAAAATTAATTAAAGCCAGATATTTTCCACATTCCTCTTTATTTGAGGCTCCATTGGGATACAACCCCAGCTTTGCATGGCGTAGTATGTGGCAAGCTAGACAAATTCTTTCTCTTGGATGTAGGTGGCGGATTGGGAGTGGGGATAATATTCGTGTTATGCATGACCCTTGGTTGCGTGGGAGTTCTAATAGATGGGTGTCCTCGCCTCAACCAGCAGGTGTATATCAGTTATCTGTCAGAGATTTGTTACACGACAATTATAAAGCGTGGAATATAGCTAAGGTTCGCAACTTGTTTTCAAAGGATGTAGCAGAGAAGATTCTGAAAACACCACTTGTCAGCTCGGTCCGTGAGGATAAAGTGGTCTGGGAAGAGGAAAGAAATGAGTGTTATTCAGTGAAATCCGGGTATAAGTTAGCTATGCGATACATAATAGGTAGCGACAAATATCATGTTGTGGGCAATTGGAATGATGTTTGGAAAGCTCAAGCTCAAGCTCCGCACAAGGCACGTCATTTACTTTGGCGCTTATGTAGAGGATGTCTCCCGACTCGTTCTCGATTGTTGGAAAGGCGAGTGGAATGTACTCTCAATTGTCCTGTGTGTGATGAGGAGGTTGAGGATGAGCTTCACATATTCTTTAGGTGTGCAGTAGCCCGGGATAGTTGGAGTGCAGCTGGTCTGTCGTCTGTCTTACATAATGCTACGTACCAACAAACTAATGCTATGGATCGTATCTTCGCTGTTTGCAGCAATGAAAGTAGTGATACTGTTGGTAGAGTGGCTATGTTACTCTGGTGCATTTGACACAATCGTAATGATAAGCTTTGGAATGATAATGTCCAGATGCCACGTCAAATTGGAAGACATGCTTTTGATTCTTGGAATGATTGGTACTCAGTACATAAATTACAGAGTAATAATGTGAGCGGGACTACAGAAGCAGATTTGGTAAGGTGGGAGAAACCAGCTCTAGACTGGGTAAAATGTAACGTTGATGTTGCCTTTGTGTCTGGATCTGGAAGGACCTCGGTGGGATTGTATTTTCGCAATAATAGCGGTCATTTCATGGCTGGTATGACACAATGGCAGCAAACTGTGATTTCATCTGTAGAAGGAGAAACATGGGCATTACTTTTAGCAATGGAAGAAGCTAGACATAGAGGACTGGATCGAGTTCAATTTGAAAGTGATTCGAAAGTTTTGATAGAGGTCATTCATATGCAGCGTAGAGGCAACTCTGAGTTTCTGTCAATTGTTCATGATATCCTTAGTCTTATGTCATCTTTTATAAACTTTGAGGTTAAGTTTGTTAGGAGGCAAGCAAATTTGGTTGCTCATACTCTTGCTAGGGCGGCCAATTCTTGGGCTAGCTTCCATAGATTTGAGAATATTTCCTTTTGTATTGAACATTTAATTTTTAATGAAATGCAGTAAGTTTGTTTGATTCAAAAAAAAAAAAAAACATAATTTCGAAACTTGCATTTCCTCCAAGTTTCTTCTACTTTTTCTATCAAAACACCATCCATAGATCATAACAAATCTTATGTATGCATTGATCATCAACTGTAACACCTCCATTACCATCTACCAATTCCCATTTTTTATCACTTTCAACTTGAATTGGGTAAAACATTTCAGAAGGTTTCAAGGAAAAGTAACCATACCATTACACTCCTGGAGACTCAAGGAAGCTAAAGGGATCTTTATTTCTCATATGTAACTGCAAAGAAGAGGCATTGAACCTTGCTCCAATAGGTAAATTTTCGTGATTCCAAACTCACTCATACATGCATTATTTTGAATGATTCCTGAAGCAAAAATGTAGTCCATAATATGAGGAGTGAAAATCCTATGCTTTTGAGTTATGTTTGTGTTTAAATGATATTTGATTTGAGTTTGAAATTTTAGGGTTCTTACTTTAATTTGCAAAATCAGAATGATTTAGTAATATTTAATAAACGGTGCATGAAAGAAAAATACGAATTTGAATTTTTTATGTTTACTTGTCCAATTTGGTGCATGAAAGAAAAATATATTTACTTGTCCAATTTGGTGCATGAAAGAAAAATACGAATTTGAATTTTTGATGTCTAGAGGTTGAAGATGATGAACAGTAGTTTAAACTATTTGTTTAATATATATAGTTTGTTAAGCTGCTTAATATCAAACATGCGTGCTAGCTCAGTTGGCATGGATTTTGGTAAGTTAGGAAGGGGTCCTGTGTTCAACTCCTAGCTCCCCTTTTTTTTTATGTTTTTTTAAAACCTTTTGTCTGTATGATTTTATTTTGTTCATATATATTATTAAAAATACACAAAATATCAAAAATATGTTTATGATGCTTGTGTCTAAATCCAACGGAAATTATCGTTTTGTTGACTTTATGTCATTTTGCGTTGCATGCTTATATATTTACTTGTCTATTTTTGTTCTTTTAAACTTTCAAAACAAAAAAACCTTAAACATTCAAAAAACCTAATTTCCAAAAAAAAAAGAATATCTTTTGATAAATCTTATTTTCAACTCATTTTTCCAATAAACGCTTTAACACACTTAAGCATATCAAAACATTTTCAAAAAAAAACTAAAAATACAAAAACTCACTCAAAACATTTTGCCACTTGGCTTTTGACTTTAAAACTCTTTCTCAAAGAGTTTAGACATGAGTCATCTATGGTTGAGAATTCAAATTCCCCATAACATTAGATTGAAAAATGTTGATTCTTTTCCACCTAGGAGAGTTAGTGGCATACTTGTTGATTTTATATCCAAGTGAGAGTTCTTCCCTATTGTGAAGCAAAGATCCATCTTCATCATGTTTGTGGTGGATTAAAGGAGTCTAAACTTAAGATGACAATTTGTCTCTTCTCCTAAAAACAATCAAACAAACCACTTCGTTATTTTTACCCCGAACTACGAGGTTTTGATCCTTAATCGGTACGTAGGCATAAGACTTTCATGTCTTTCCAAATCAAAAATTAATAAAAACATATTTCTTTTCTCATCTTCCCAAACATTTACAAAGCAAACAATTTTAGCCAAAAACATATATATTACAAGAGGTTCCTATAGAGTATTATAGATGCTTAGGGTGCTAATACCTTCCCTTTGCATAATCAACCCCCGTACCTTGATCTCTTAGTGCATTGCTTATTACTTTGTTACTTTCTTTAGCTTTTGTTAGAAGTCTCACATTGGCTAGAGATATGGCAAAGATAGCCTTTATAATGTAGTGCAAACCTCAACTCTCAAGCTAGCTTTTGTGGTTGAGTATAGGCCTCTCAAATTCTAATAGCTTTGCATGTTTATTTGTGGGTTTTATTCGATCTTTTCCCCTCCCCTTGGAAAAATTAAAGTTCGGTGGTGACTTCTTATTTTGCGAGTCAAAGTTAATCAATAGCTTTGATCTCCGAAAATCACCGCGACAGCTGTAAATCGATTTACCTGTTAAAAAAACAACATTTTTCCTCTACAGAGTACAGGTAAATCGATTTACCTGCAAGGAAAATCGATTTACCCTGTTAAAAAAACAGCATTTTTCCTCTACAGAGTGTAGGTAAATCGATTTACCTATAAGGGAAATCGATTTACCCCGTTAAAATAAGGTTTTTCCTGCAATTCAAGTTCTCAAATCAGCATTTTTGCACAACCCATTCATCCCCAATTTATATCATAATCAATTAACAATTCATTGAACATAAATCAATACCTCAAGGAGCATTTGGGAGGATTAAATTTACTCATCAAGATAACTAAAATATGTCACTCCTATACACTAAATTAAACATAATTCCTAAATTCATGAAACATAAGCCTTATTCTTGGAACTTTTGCCAAGACTACTTAAAAAAACCCCACGTGAAATTTAATGACCAAGGCCCCTCAGCTCCAAGACTCCAAGCTTCAGTTTTGCCTCCTTGAATCGCTCCCAAAACTTACTTCCTCTGCATCATGTTGTTACTAAGTCAATAACCCATTAAAAGCCATAAAAATTGACATGCAAGAGGTTTGTGGGTGAAGCTAAGATTGGGTTAGAAAGTAGTCACAAACAATGAAAAGAGGAGATGGAAGTGAAATTGAAAACCCTTACCTTGATGGGAGCAACCTAAAGATTGGTTTTCTTTAATTGCATGAGAAAAAGGAGTGAATTGAATATTGGTTGAAATGGGGGTGAAGATGATGAGTTCGTGAGGGATAGAGAGAGTTTGAGAGGAGTGGAATTATTTTTACTGCATTCTGTCAAACTGTGAAAGAGGAGAAAAAATAGAAATGTTTGGATTAGGTGGTGGTAGTGTAGTGGTGAGTTTGACCCACTTAGTTGTACTAGCTTTTGATATCTTGGTTATAAAATGTCTAAGGCTTATATGAGTAAAATCTTGTTTTTACTAATATTTCCCTTAGCTTAAACTTGGGTTGTTACACCCTACCCCCCTTAAATTAATTTCGTCCTCGAAATTGAAAATTCATACCTGAAAACAAGTGAGGATACTGCTCTCGCATTTCCGTTTCAAGTTCCCAAGTAGCTTCTCCGGCAGGAGATCCTTCCCACAACACCTTCACAATTGGAATAGTTTTATTTCTTAGTGCTTTAACATCTCGATCCATAATCTGAATTGGTTGCGGCTGAAAGGTCAGGTCTTTCTTAAAGTCTTATGTACCCAAGTTAGAGCTGTCAAAACGGACGGCCCGGCAAAATTCGGGCTGGGCTAAAAAAAGTCCGGATGAAATCGGGCCCTGAAAAGTATGGTCCGAGCCCGGCGCTATTCGGGCTAGCCCACATTTTTATTTTATTTTTTAATAAAAAAATTAAAAATGGCAAAAGATTTTTTTTTTGTTTTAAATTTTGTTGTTTAGCAAAAGTTTTGGCAAAAAAACATACATATATATTATGAATTTAATTTATATGCACCGTCAGTGTAAAATTATTTTACACATGCTTTCAATAATATATCGACACATCATGTATGGTAATTAAAAATACATGATGTGTCACATTCATTAAATGATGTGGCAACATATCATTGGATGTATGTGCAAAAAAACTTTACACCGACAGTGCACAACAATTAAACTCATATATTATACATATATGTAGAGGATCAATAATTTTTTCAAAAATTGAATTAAATTTATATTGCATTTTCTAAACAACAAATAGGGACCATTTGTTTTGACAAATTAGATTCAAATATTAAAACCTACATTGCATTTCTAGCAAACCAAATCACAACACTTCTAATTATCAATCATCCAAAATAATACAAATTAAATTAGGCATCACATATCAAGCAGCAACGACAAAAAAAAAAACCTAAGGCCCTTGACTTATAATACAAGAGAATTTTTTTTGCCGCCCTACGAGTTTCTCGCGTGCCTTATTTTTACTCATCGCTACCTACATGTTTCTCGCGCGCTCTATTGTTAGTCATCCACTACCTATGAGTTTCTCACGCGCCCCATTTTACTCATCCTCTACCTACGAGTTTCTCGCGCGCCATATTTTTACTCATCTGCTACTTACGAGTTTCTCGCGCGCCCTATTTTTATTCATCCGCTACCTAAGAGTTTTTCGCACGTCCTATTTTTACTCATCCACTACTTAAGTAGTAAAAATGATAAATTTGAGGAAAAAATACTGCACGCTGCATAAGTAGTGGATAATGTTTGAGAAACTCATAGTGTGGTAAAAGAAACTCTCAAAATAAATTACTTATATTTATTTTTTATTTAAAATTATTCGGGCTTGCGGGCGGTCCGCGGCCCATTCGGGCTACCCATATTTTAAACGGGCAGCCCGGAAAAAATCGGGCTTGGCGAGCCGGCCCATTCGGGCTAGCCCATTTTGACAGCTCTAATCCAAGTCTACTACAGCAAATGGATCAGGAATGAACTTTCTAAGTTTGGACACATGAAAAACATCATGTAGTCTCGACATTGTTGGAGGTAACGCTAGTCTGTAGGCCACTTCACCGACTCGTTCAAGGATCTGAAACGGACCAATATGTCTTGGACACAACTTCTTGGTTTTGAACACACCTCTAAGCCTCAACATAAGGGTTACCTTCAAGAATACATGATCACCTTCATTAAAGACCATATGTCGTCGTCCTTTATCTGCATAACTCTTCTGGCGACTCTGAGCTATTCTCATTTTTTCTTGGATTGATTTAATTTTCATGGTAGTCTCTCGAATCATGTTTGGTCCCAGAATCCCTTTTATCACCAACTTTCGTCCAACATAGAGGAGTTCTACACTTCCTTCCATATAATGCTTCATATGGAGCCATCCCGATGCTGGAATGGTAACTGTTATTATAAGCGAATTCAATTAAATGCATGTATTTACCCCAACTGTCACCATCTTCTAGCACACAAGCTCTAAGCATGTCTTCGAGTGTCTGAATGGTCCTCTTAGATTGTCCATCTGTTAGGGGATGGTGAGACGTACTCGTATTCAATCGAGTACCCATGGCTTCCTGGAACGCCTTCCAGAATCTCGAGGAGAATCTTGCGTCCCTGTCCGACACAATACTCAAAGGAACACCATGCAACTTCACAATCTTCGAGATAAAGAGTTCCGCATACTTCGAAGCCTTATAAGTGGTTTTGACAGGTATGAAGTATGCTGAGTTTGTCAATCTATCTACGATCACCCAAACTGAATCATGCCCTTTTCTCGTTGTGGTGATCTGCTCCCACTTCCATTGTGGAATCTCAAGTGGTTGCAACAATCTAGGTGGCATCTAGTGTTCTATCTTCACTTGTTGACATACTATGCAACGTGATACAAACTCTACTATCTCGGTCTTCATGTCAGGCCACCAATAGTCTTTCTTCAAATCGTGATACATCTTGGTAGAGCCGGGATGAATAGAGAATCCACTTTTATGGGCTTCGGCCAAAACTATCTGCTACTCAGTGTTATTGGGCACACATAGGCTCTGTTTGGTAAGGCTTCAAAACGAGCTTATAGCTTATAGCTTTTATCTTATAAGCTAAAAGCTCTGTTTGGTAACAGTCATTTTGTTATGAGCTTATAGCTTATTTTACTAGCTTATAGCTTATTTTCAAACGCTATTTCAAGTAGCTTATAGCTTTTAGCTTATAAGCTATAAGCTAGCCTATAAGTTAACCACTATTTTTACCAAACAGAGTCATAACCTCCCATCATAAAGAATAGCCCCGTCAGCAGCTACGGAGAATTCGAGTTTACCAACTCTTCTTTGTAGATTTGGGTCAGCTATCTGAGCTTGGACGATCCTGCTCCTTAGATCACAAGATATTTCCAAGCTAGTCATCAACAAACCATCTTCTACCTCCATTACATTGAGATTTAAGTTTCTGAAACTCTCAATGAGACTACATTTATATATCATCAACTCTGATACATGCAGGGCCTTCCTGCTTAGGGCATCTGCTACCACATTCACCTTGTCGGGGTGATACTTCAAATCAAAGTCAAAATCTTTCAAGTACTCCATCCAGCGTCTTTGTCTCATGTTTAACTCCCTCTGGTCGAACAAGTACTTTAAACTCTTGTGGTCGCTGAATAAATCGAAATGGACTCCATAAAGGTGATGCCTCCATATTTTCAAAGCAAAAACTATGGCAGCTAGCTCGAGGTCATGTGTGGGATAATTCTCTTCATGTGTCTTAAGTTGCCTATAAGCATAAGCAACTACTTTCTCAACTTGCATAATCACACACCCAAGCCCATTGGCTGACGCATCACAATACACAGCATAACTTCGAGTTGGATCTGGAATGGTTAGAACTGGTGCTTGGGTTAACATCTGCTTCAAATGTTTGAAACTTTTCTCACACTCCTCGTCCCACACGAAGGGTGTATCCTTTCTAGTCAACCGCGTCATGGGTAACGCGATATGAGAAAAACTCTTAATGAACCTCCTGTATTAGCCGACTAAACCCATAAAACTCCTAACTTCAGTGACACTCCTAGGTCGTTCTCAATTCAATACTGCCTCTACTTTCGATTGATCCACCGATACTCCACCCTGAGATATTACATGGCCTAGGAATTTGACTTCCGACAACCAAAACTCACACTTGCTGAACTTGGCATACAACTTCTTCTCACGTAATATCTCAAAGACTATCCTTAAATGTTCTGCATGCTCCTGAAGATTCCTAGAGTAAATCAAGATATCATCGATGAAAATGACCACAAACTTGTCTAAGTATAGTTGGAAGATACGGTTCATGTAATCCATGAAAATGGCTAGAGCATTAGTAACACCAAATGGCATTACCAGAAATTCATAATGGCCGTATCGGGTTCTAAAGGCAGTTTTTGAAACATCGGAGGATCTTACGCGAATTTGGTGGTAACCGGACCGTATATTGATCTTAGAAAATACGGTTGCACCTCTGAGCTGATCTAACAAGTCATCAATCCTAGGCAATGGGTACTTATTCTTGATAGTGACTCTGTTGAGTTGACGATAGTCTATACACAACCGCATCGTTTCATCCTTCTTCTTAACTAGAGGTGGAAATAGGCTAGGCCAAGCTAGGCTTTGCCAAGCCTGAGCCTGGCCTGTGGCCTATCATAGGCTTATTTTTTAGGCCTGAGCCTAACCTTTTGAAAGCCTGACATAGCCTATTAGTCTTTTTAAAAGCCTATTTCACATAAACATATTTAAATAAATAATTATATTTAATTTTAAATATACTAATGAACAAATAAATCAATGAGATTAAACTTCTTTTTGATATTCAACATGATATTTTGGAGAATTTGACTATAAGGGCATCATATTTCGATTTTAGTTTATAATAATACATTTATATATGTGAAAAATTAATGTGGATTAATAAACTTGAATTACTGAAAAAGTTAATAGATTTATAATTTAATCAAAGTACAAATTTTAATATATAATAACAATAGATGTAAACATATTATTCATATTTACTTAAATAGGCCGGCCTACTAGGCTTAATAGGTTTTTTTATTGGCCTGGAGCCTGACCTTTTTAGCTAAATAGGCCTATAAAAAAGCATTGGCCTGCTCTATTTAAAGAAATAGGCTGACCTGGCCTGAGCCTATGTAGGCTAGGCCGTAGGCTTATGTAGGCCGGTCTGGCCTCTTTCCACCTCTATTCTTAACCAAGAGCACTGGTGCGCCCCATGGAGACACACTAGGTCTGATAAAGTGATTCCTAAGCAATTCCTCCAACTGATTATTTAGCTCTCGGAGTTCCACAGGTGACATTCTATATGGTGCTGCGGAAATGGGCTGAGCTCCAGGAAGTAAGTCAATTGAAAATTCAATCTCTCTCTCCAGAACCATCAAAGGATGTGTTAAGAGAAAAAAAAAATGGTTCAAGTTGCATAATTTTCCAGCTAAATCAGTCATATTTTGTTTATTTGGAAGTGAGACATTTCTGAATAATGATTAAATCAATTAAAACAGCTGGGTTGGAACTCATTGGTTTTACCATTCATTTTGGTTCTAAATTTTCCATCCAAAACTGAAATGAAAAGACCATTGCCAAAAGGGTTTTTGGACAGTGAAGATATAGGGAAGTGGTGCACACTGGTTGGTTTCAACAACAGCTTATTATAAAACACAATAGTGTTGAATGCTAGGTTTGTCATGGTGGATTTAGTTCTGTGATTGAAACACTATAGTCAATGGTTGTTAAATTGTGTTGTTACCTTTTAAAGGTGACCAATTTTTCAACTCTAAGCTGAACCGAACAACATACCATGAACATGACAACAACTCTCTAGCAGGATCCATCTCCAACACCACAAACAATCAACAAAATTTGCATAATAGGAGCTTTCAAACAATAATTTCACCCACATATGACTATGAATATAGTAAATACCCAAGTAACCAGTTTGATTAATAACCATATTGAAACATGATATTTGAACTAGACATTCCTTGCACTTAACCAACTCCAGAGATTCAATTTAACTACCTCAAAAATAATAAGAACTTGTAAGGGACAAATTTAAAACACCTCTTGGATGCAAGATCACCCACTAGTCGACATAACATCAAACCATATAGATCACCAAGCATCCTGATACTCATCCCAAAAGTAAAACTACCCATGAAACTAAAGAAAGTAACCTGCAATTATTATGTAAGAGACTAGAGATATTCCCAACCAGTTTAGACATGTCTGTTATCCATTTAGATAACGGTAAGGAATTTCTAATAACCATATTGGTTCAACATTAATAAATTGGTTCACAACCAATTTAGATACTCCCATTTGAAACTACCTCATGTTGATTTCTTTGAATAATTGCCTCTAGGATTGGTTAACCATTTCCACCGGTCTTAGACTTCACAACTACATTAGCCAGCAACACATTTATTAAGTAAATCATACGCCTGCTGAATTAATTCCCTCAGCTACTTCTACACCTAAAGCCATTTGGATCAGCAACAATCTTATACATCCCATTGAACCTTTTGCATTATTTTTAGTCATTTGATGAACTGCCGAGGGAATTTAGGCCTTTTCTTAAAATACTTGGCTAACATTAGGATAATGCATTAGCCTATTTTTCATCGTACTCATCCATATAAATGGTGCTAAGCAGGAAAACATACATATTGGTGATGTTCAACCTCTATTTATTATCTTAAGCCTCCCTCGCCACTTCAATTTAGAGCCAATGTCTTCCAAACAAACACTTACCTCAACCAAATAAGAGTTTTGTTCCTTTTACTATGTTGTTTAATCATACACTAAACTATTCTTCCTTAATAGTTTTTGCTTGAGCTTGTTGCCCTTTTTGGGACAAAACAAAAACAAACTAGATTTAATATTAGAAGAATGCACCTTTTTGTATTACTCTCCTTCTGCAAGCCCTCAATTTGTAACACACATTTCCTACCTAAACAACTGGTTTCCCAAAGTATCCTCATCCTATACTAGTTGATTCTTCGCCGTCAAGCTAATAAGAGTCTTCTCTTGCTTAGTCAGATTCTATATTACCCACTAGAACTTCCCCTTCTTCTCAAGTCTTCACACACATTTTAGGTCAATTTTTACCCTAGGCAAACCAGTCTAAATATGGTAAACAATTATGAATAGAAAGATGTTATGCACATTCCAAAAACAAGTCAACAACTATTGAAGTGAAAGAATCATATAATAGTTTATGTCTACTAAATAGCATCACGCGCGTCCAGCGGTATGGTATGAACAATATTTCCTACTAGTTTTTATAGGTTACAACCTCCGTCAAGCAAATAGAAGCCAATTTCTACTAGATCTGATCAACAAATAAGACTCAAATGTTATGTAATAGACATAATAACACCCTTCTCAAATTATTTGAAGAGTTGACACTTTAACATTTATCACTTCACTATAATATAAGATGTACTTTGTGTGGAATATCAATACCTGCAATTTTCTCAAGTTAAATTGGATAATTTGACATTGCTCCAATAATACCAAGCTTCGAAATCCATATCCTAATTTATGTTGTTATGAAAGAGAACATCTAATATAACAAAGACATCAATTTGAATGAGCCATTAGCTGAACAAAAAATCAAGTAAGAAGCAAGTTAGTTCATATTGAAGTATGCAAACAAGCCAATAAAGTGACAAACACTGACATCACAACCTCCTCCATAAGAAATCACAGTACCAACACCCACCTCTCAAGTCATTATATTTTCAATAAGCTCTTACTCTTTTAAAATTTTCACCCTCCTGGATCAATGCAGATTAATAATTCAAGTATTTCACACTAATTGGCATGTTGGAATTCCTTTAAAAAGGAATCATGTCTACGGTAAAGCTTCTTCAAATTAAAAGTAACAATTATATTTTTAAAATTACTTTCTCAGCCATGGAAGAAATTTCAACCAAGCATTCTGAATTACACCATTTTGTTTCTTGAAACAATATATCTTTTGAGAATTTATGTCTTCCATCTTATAAAACTTATCAAAAATAAAAGGAACAATTATATTTTGAAAATCACTTGTTTAGCTATGGTAGAAGTTTGAAGCAAGGGTCGTCTCAAATTACATTTAAATTTATGAATAAACAATATAATAAAATTGCAATTAGGCCACATATTCAGAGTAAGAAGGCTCAAATATCAAAATTTTGCATTCAAAGTCATCAAAGACATGTTCAATTTTTACATCTAAGGTTACCAGGGCAAAATAGTACACTACCACCATCCCAATTTATTAAAAATGTTTGGAATAGTCATTGCATTAAGGATCATCTCAACATGCATTTTTATTTATGAATAAACATTAATAATAAAATTGCATTTAGACCAACGATTGGTTATCAAAGCTTAAATAGAAAATCTTGCACTGAAAGTCATCAAGGGACATATAAACTTGCATATAAGGTAACCAAAGCACATTACCACTGTGTCAATTTATCATTTTTTTAAAAAGCATCATATAGTCACTATATCAAGGGTTGTCTTGAGCTGTATGTCAAGTTATGAGGAAAGTCATAATGAAAATGCATTTCTGCCAACAATATAAGGTCATTGAAGCTCAAATATCAAATTTTGCATTCAGCCATTAAGGGACATATATTCAATTTTGCATCATTAATCACCAAATACATACTCCCAAAGCAGAATTATGAACATTTAATTTAGGGACATCGAGGTACGTATATTCAATTTAAGGGCATCTAGGGACATATATTCAATTTCGGGCCATATTCCATTTTGCATCTAAGGCGCCAAGGATCATCTCCACATGCATTTGAAGTTACAAAGCATTCCCATTGCAATTGCATTCATACCATCATTTTAGGGACATCAATGGGCATAAATTCAATTAAGGGACATCGAGGTACAAAAACTTAATATAGGAACATCGAGGGCATAAACACAATTTCGGGACATCGAAGGACATATACTCAATTTAGCGTTGAAGGCAGCGAGGCACACAACCATCTTCCCAATTTAACATTATGAAAAAATCATTATCAAGGGTTATTTCGACTTACATTTCAAGTTATGAATAAAACGTTCATATTCAAATTGCATTTAGACCATAAAATAAGAATTCATATTGTAAACCACATTTTTCGTAACAAATTCATCTCATTAGAGTCATCCAAATGCAACATTGCAATACTTGTCTTAATAACTCTTTTACCATTATACAATTTCTTACTTTCCAAATTAGCCTTTTAGGTTTGAATAATCATGATTCACCAACTTAGCACATTGTTGGATAATCAAGTTAACATGTTAGTATTGCAAACCAAAAAAAAAAATACCTAAAACAACATTTTATCCAACAATTTTTTTGAGACAATGTGAGTTTACTTCACCAATTAAGAGCAGCCGAAATGATTGTGCCGCACCAGGCTCAGCCGTTGTTGCATTCTGCAAAGCACCAGCCCTTATCAGACCAAAAGCAAACGCAGGTTCTGCCTGCATCAGATCTGAAATAGACACAGTCTTTGCGCAAAATTCCAACATCAAAATCAAAATAACTAATAAACACAATTTTAAACTATAAAGCTCGGGCCAAGCACTTGTTCCCATAAACTTCATAATAGACAACAAAACACAGCAGAATTATGAACATCGAGGAACATGTATTAAATTTAGGGACATCGAGGGACATATATTCAATTTTGCATTTAAGGTGCCAAGGATCTTCTCCACTTACATTTGAAGTTATGAAGCAGTAGCATTGAAATTGCATTCAGACCATCAATTTTAGGGACACCGAGGGACATAAACTCAATTTAGGGACATCAAAGACATAAAATTCAATTTAGGGACATCGAGGGACATATCTTCAATTTTTCATCTAAGGCGCCAAGGGTCTTCTCCACTTACATGTGAAGCTATGAAGCATTCACAATAAAATTGCATTCAGTATCAATTTTGGGGACATCGTGGGACATAAGCTCAATATAGGGACAACGAGGGCATAAAATTCAATATAGGGAAATCGAGGGACAAATATTCAATTTGGCATCTAAGGCGCCAAGGGTCTCCTCCACTTGCATGTGAAGTTATGAAACATTCACATTGAAATTCCAATCAGTATCGAAGGCCCCAAGGCACACAACCATCTTCCCAATTTACCGTTATGAAAAAATCATTATCAAGGGTTATCTCGACTTGCATTTCAAGTTATGAATAAAATGTTCATATTCAAATTGCATTTAGACCATAAAATAAGAATTCATATTGTAAACGACATTTTCGTAAAAAATTCATCTCGTTAGAGTCATCCAAACACATCTCTCAATACTTATCTTAAGAATTCTTTTACCATTATACAATTTCTTACTTTCCAAATTAGCCTTCTTACGTTTGAATAATCATGATTCACATTTAAATTGCATTCGGACCATGAATAGGGATATCGAGGAACATATATTCAATTTACGGACATCTAGGACATATATTCATCTATAGCACCAAGGGTCTTCTCCACTTACAGTTGTAGTTATGAATAAGCATTCACATTCAAATTGCATTCAGGCCATCAATTTTAGGGACATTGAAAGACATACCATCAATTAGGGTATACTCACCAAGAGGTTCACCAGCATCCCCTCCACAAAGAAGGGCAATCTATTCTGTCATTGAAAGCACAAATTGACCAAGTTCGCCACGGATGCATTTTCCAATCCCAACTTTATTTAAATGTGACACAAAGGATTCATTAATATTACATTTGAATCGCTCAGGATTAAAATTTTCAAATTAACAAAAGCTAAATACGACTGCAAGTCTGTGACGCACCAGGCTCAACCACTGTAGCTTTCTGCAAATCACCAGTCCACATCAAACCCGAAGCAGTTGCAGGTTCTGCCTGCATCAAACCTAAAACTGAACAGATTATCTATGCTAAATTCCAACATTAAAGTAATTGATGAATACAATTTTCAACTATAAAGTTTGAGTCTAGGACTTGTTCCCATACGTTGTTCCCATTACCATAAACTTCATAATAGACAACAATACAAAGCAAAAGTATGAACATTTAATTTAGGGACTCAAGGTACGTATATTCAATTTGGGAACATCAAGGGACATGTATTAAATTTAGTGCCATCGAGGGACATATATTCAATTTTGGGACATCAACAGACATAAACTCAATTTAGGGACATCGACAGACATAAACTCAAGGGTCATTACGACTTGCATTTCAAGTTATGAATAAAACATTCAAATTGTCTTTTTACCATAAAATAAGAACTCATTGTAAAGCACTTTTTCCGTAAAAAAATCATCTCATTAGAGTCATCCAAATGCAACATCGCAATACTTGTCTTAAGAACTCTTTTAGCCATTATACAATTTCTTACTTTCCAAATTAGCCTTCTTAGATTTGAATAAGCATGATTCACCAATTTAGCACATTCTTGGATAATCAAGATTAATATGTTAGTGTGGCAAAGCAAAAATAAAATAAAATAAAATAAAATAAAACAACATTTTATCCAACAAGATTTTTGAGACTGTGAGTTCACTTCACCAATTAACAGTAGCCGAATATGACTATGCCGCACCAGGCTCAGCGGCTGTAGTATTCTACAAAGCACCAGCCCGTATCAGACCAAAAGCAATAGCAGGTTCGGCCTGCATCATATCTGAAACCGACACAGTCTCTGCGCAAAATTCCACATTAAAGTAACGGATAAACACAATTTCAACTATAAAGCTTGGGACTAGCACTTGTTCCCATACGTTGTTCCCATAAACTTCGTAATAGACGACAAAAGAGAGCAGAATTATGAACATCTAATTTAGGGATATCGAACAAACATATATTAAATTTAGGGACATCGAGGGACATATATTCAATTGTGCATCTAAGGTACCAAGGATCTTCTCCACTTACATTTGAAATTATGAAGCAGTCACATTGAAATTGCCATCAATTTAGGGACATCAAGGGACATGAACTCAATTCAGCAACATCGAGGTTCATAAGCACACTATAGGGATATCGAGGGCATAAAATTCAATCTAGGGATATCGATGGACGTATATTCAATTTTGCATCTAACGCGCCAAGGGTCTTCTCCACTTACATGTAAAGTTATGAAGCATTCACATTAAAATTACATTCAGTATCAATTTTAAGGACAACGTGGGACATAAACTCAATATAGGGACATCGAGGGCATAAAATCCAATTTAGGGATATCGAGGGACATATATTCAATTTTGCATCTAAGGTACCAAGGATCTTCTCCACTTACATTTGAAATTATGAAGCAGTCACATTGAAATTGCATTCAGACCATCAATTTTAGGGATATCGAAGAACATATATTAAATTTAGGGACATCGAGGGACATATATTCAATTGTGCATCTAAGGTACCAAGGATCTTCTCCACTTACATTTGAAATTATGAAGCAGTCACATTGAAATTGCCATCAATTTAGGGACATCAAGGGACATGAACTCAATTCAGCAACATCGAGGTTCATAAGCACACTATAGGGATATCGAGGGCATAAAATTCAATCTAGGGATATCGATGGACGTATATTCAATTTTGCATCTAACGTGCCAAGGGTCTTCTCCACTTACATGTAAAGTTATGAAGCATTCACATTAAAATTACATTCAGTATCAATTTTAAGGACAACGTGGGACATAAACTCAATATAGGGACATCGAGGGCATAAAATCCAATTTAGGGACATATATTCAATTTTGCATCTAAGGTACCAAGGATCTTTTCCACTTACATTTGAAATTATGAAGCAGTCACATTGAAATTGCATTCAGACCATCAATTTTAGGGATATCGAAGAACATATATTAAATTTAGGGACATCAAGGGACATATATTCAATTGTGCATCTAAGGTACCAAGGATCTTCTCCTATTACATTTGAAATTATGAAGCAGTCACATTGAAATTGCCATCAATTTAAGGACATCAAGGGACATGAACTCAATTCAGCAACATCGAGGTTCATAAGCACACTATAGGGATATCGAGGGCATAAAATTCAATCTAGGGATATCGATGGACGTATATTCAATTTTGCATCTAACGCGCCAAGGGTCTTCTCCACTTACATGTGAAATTATGAAGCATTCACATTAAAATTACATTCAGTATCAATTTTAAGGACAACGTGGGACATAAACTCAATATAGGGACATCGAGGGCATAAAATCCAATTTAGGGACATCGAGGGACATATATTCAATTTTGCATCTTAGGTACCAAGGATCTTCTCCACTTACATTTGAAATTATGAAGCAGTCACATTGAAATTGCATTCAGACCTTCAATTTTAGGGATATCGAAGAACATATATTAAATTTAGGGACATCGAGGGACATATATTCAATTGTGCATCTAAGGTACCAAGGATCTTCTCCTATTACATTTGAAATTATGAAGCAGTCACATTGAAATTGCCATCAATTTAGGGACATCAAGGGACGTGAACTCAATTCAGCAACATCGAGGTTCATAAGCACACTATAGGGATATCGAGGGCATATAATTCAATCTAGGGATATCGATGGCCGTATATTCAATTTTGCATCTAACGCGTCAAGGGTCTTCTCCACTTACATGTGAAGTTATGAAGCATTCACATTAAAATTACATTCAGTATCAATTTTAAGGACATCGTGGGACATAAACTCAAAATAGGGACATCGAGGGCATAAAATCCAATTTAGGGACATCGAGAGACATATATTCAATTTTGCATCTAAGGTACCAAGGATCTTCTCCACTTACATTTGAAATTATGAAGCAGTCACATTGAAATTGCATTCAGACCATCAATTTTAGGGACATCGACAGACATAAACTCAATTAAGGGACATCGAGGTTCATAAGCACACTATAGGGACATCGAGGGCATAAAATTCAATTAAGAGACATCGAGGCACATATATTCAATTTTGCATCTAATCCGCCAAGGGTCTTCTCCACTTACATGTGAAGTTATGAAGCATGCACATTGAAATTTCATTCAGTATCAATTTAAGGGACATTGTGGGACATAAACTCAATTTAGGAACATTGAGGTACATAAGCACAATATAGGGACATCGATGGCATAAATTCAATTTAGGGACATCAAGGGACATATATTCAATTTTGCATCTAAAGCGTCGAGGGTCTTCTCCACTTACATGTGAAGTTATGAAGCATTCTAATTGAAATTACATTCAGTATCAATTTTAGGGACATCGAGGGACATAAACTCAATTTAGGGACGTCGAGGGACATAAGCTCAATATAGGGACATCGAGGGACATATATTCAATTTTGCATCTAAGGCGCCAAGGGTCTTCTCCACTTACATGTGAAGTTATGAAAGAATTCACATTGAAATTGCATTCAGTATCAACTATAGGGACATCGTGGGACATAAACTCAATTTAAGGACATCGAGGGACATATATTCAAATTCGTATCAAAGGCACCAAGGCACACAACCATCTCCCAAATTTACAGTTATGAGAAAATCATTGTCAAGAATCATCTTGACCTCAAGTTAAGAATAAAACAATGATATACAAATTTGCATTTAGACAACAAAATAAGAACTCATTGTAAACCACACTTTTGGGGAAAATAATCATGGCGTTAGGGTCAACCAAACACAACCCAAAGAAGATCAAATCTGGGAGAAGAAATGAACATACCTTTGCTAGCCGATGATGAACGACATATTTAAAGGAGAAAAGTAGCAACCTTTCCAATATGTTCATGTAGGCCCTAATTGCACATTGTGTCATTTTCTTCAACAAAAACCTAACTTCAATATCTCCTGCCATAGCCTTTGCCTAGATACAATTGAATCCAAAGTGAGAGAGTTAACTGCTTGAGATACTGATTTATGAAACTAAAGGAGAGTTTTTAAACATGTGTAGACTTCAGAGAATGGTGGCAATTGCAAGAGAGATTCATTACCTGGCTCTGCAGTAAGTTAAGAACGGCAGAATCAGAAAAATTGTTGATTGAAGCCTTCTGTATGGCAGTAGACAATGCCTGCATCGACCTCAACGTGGGCTGAAACACATCATTGAAAGTATTATCAACAATAATTTGTAAAACATTTACTGATTTACATTTAATCCAAGATAAATTCATACCTGACAGTAGAACCACAATCCTTGAAGGGAAAGTCTCCCAAGCCGAAATTGGTGCTCCAGTTGTGCCACCATGAGCTGGTAATCCTGGTAAAGATAGACATGCCATAATGTTAAAAGTACATCCATATTCGAATTGCATATTTTAATCAAAGATATCATATATATGCAAAACTGTGTATATTTTAACTTGCAAATAAGATGTGAGACTCAAAATGGACAACTATGATGGAAAGAAGAAGAAAAACAAAAACTAGATAAAGATGATGCCTTTTTTTAAAATGAAAACAACATTTTCGCATTTTAATTGTTTCCTAAAAATGCACCCAATTGTTCACTTCAAGAGTCTAGTATAGTATCCTTGTTAGCAAGTAAAATTAAACTAATTTTAGGAAATGAAGTCTTATTTAGCTAATTTATGCTATGCTACGCTACTAGTTGTTTTTGCTTACTAAAATCATTTTAGCTTTCTCATTAAAGCAATCGGCAAGTCAGATATCTGCATTGTTCCTGCATGAAATTCCAACAAGGTCCAATAACGTGCAGATATTGGAGAAGGAAGCTGTTAGTTATGGTAGAGCCTATGTTCTGAGATGAATAAGATTACAAGAGTGTGATACAAACTGCTTTACTTCAACAAAAAGGGCTATTGTCTTTGCGGAAAAAGTGTCGGTTAGGTGTAGTTGGAGCAGTGTCCTCGACATATGGGAGCTTAAAAAAATTAGTATATCTTAACACTATAAATTAAGTGTCTGACATGACATGTGTGGACACACCTTAAACCTAAAGTGCCGGTGATATATAACACTACAGGATAACTAATCTACTGATTTTCAATCTCAGAAAATGGAAAGAAACAAAATAAATGCACAGTTGCACACTTTTTAACAAAAGGATAGTTGTCATTCACTAAAAAGGAGTATTCTCAAAATAAATAAAAAAGTTATCACTAAACTAAACTACAGTTTCTCCTGGTCACTAACTAAAAAGGAGTATTCTCACAATATAAAAAAAAAAGTGACCACTAAATTAAACTACAGTTTCTCCTGGAAACTAAATTTTTTTAATCTCCCTCACTCCAAACAGAAGATAAAGGTAAGGCACCGTAAACAATCAGAAGGTTCTTTTTGAGGTATACCAAGACAGCATCAGGCGATAAACACCAACACTTGAAGCACTTATAAAAAAAAATAGTCTACCTAACAATACTTTTAAAAAAAATAATAAATAGTCTACCTAACAATAACATGTTACATTATAAGTGAATACACACACACACGCAGACGAAAACATATTTTCAAGAAGCAAACAATTATTTCATGTGAAATGTAAATCAACCAACTGACTCACTGTTCGGAAAAAACATACGAGAAGGAATGCCCTAAGTGCAGCAGAAAAGGCATTATTAACTAGCCCATTCTGAAATTGAGACCTTGATTTTACAAATTGGTTGATCAACAGAAAACTCCTACAAAGAGGGAATATCCGTTTTGCCAACTCCTGCAACAAAAATCTGACTAAGACACAACTCTATCACTGTATTTCATTATAATGTCCATTATCTAAATTTATACAGTTATAGCATAGGCCACATTACATTGCCTATCAGCTTTTTTTTGGACAACATTGCCTATCAGCTTTCTTAACACAACTTCAAACAATACAATTTGGGGGCAGTTATGGTCGAAAATAACAATTTAAAACAATGACCGAATATATAAAACATAATTACAGGAAATAATTTCCTTTGTTTGGATTACTGCCAAAAGCAGAGTGCACCTTTAAGTAAAAAGCATTGCAGTATTCAAATTAAAAGCTAGATGCTTTACATTCCATTACAAAAGTTTACGATAATGAAATAAGAATTGTAAAACATTGAAAGAAAAACCTAAATGGGCTTAATGAACCTCTCTTTAGCATTAGGCTATGACTTATGATACTGAACATATTGAACATCTTATGTTTTTTTATCAAACATTTGTATAGAAAACATCTCCATTGCCGCTATAGCTTGGTTTGCCATCTAAACTTTCTATCATACCAATCACCATGAAGCAAAAGGTGGAGGTGTAACACCTCTAATGTTATGGTTACGACTCAACACAGCAGCAAAAAAATTATGCAAAAACTCAATATTGGAACATCGAGGGCATAAACTCAATTTAGGGACATCGAGGGACATAAACTAAATTTAGGGAGATCGAAGGACATATACTCAATTTCACGACGAAGGCACCAAGGCACAGAACAATCTTCCCAATTTACCGTTATGAAAAAATCATTATCAAGGGTTATCTCTACTTGCATTTCAAATTATGAATAAATCGTTCATATTCAAATTGCATTTAGACCAGAAAATAAGAATTCATATTGTAAACCACATTTTTCGTAAAAAAAATTCATCTCATTAGAGTCATCCAAATGCAACATTGCAATACTTGTCTTAAGAACTCTTTTAGCCATTATACACTTTCTTACTTTCTAAATTAGTCTTCTTAGGTTTGAATAATCATGATTCACCAATTTAGCATATTGTTGGATAATCAAGATTAACATGTTAGTGTTGCAAACAAAAAAAAACATTTCATCCAACAAAAATTTTGACAGTGTGAGTTTACTTCACCAATTAACAGCAGCCGAATATGACTGTGCCGCACCAGGCTCAGCCACTGTAGCATTCTGCAAAGCACCAGCCCGTATCAGACCAAAAGCAATCCCAGGTTCTGCCGGCATCAGATCTGAAACAGACACAGTCTCTGCGCAAAATTCCAACATTAAAGTAACTGATAAACACAATTTTCAACTATAAAGCTCGGGTCTAGCACTTGTTCCCATAAATTTCATAATAGACAACAAAACAGAGCAGAATTATGAACATTGAGGAACATATATTCCACTTACATGTGAAGTTATGAAGTATTCACATTGAAATTGCATTCAATATCAATTTTAGGGACATCGTGGGACATAAACTCAATTTAAGGACATCGACGGACATATATCAATTTTGTATCGTAAGCACCAAGGCACACAACCATCACCCCAATTTACAGTTATGAGAAAATCATTATCAAGGGTCATCTTGACTTCAAGTAATGAATAAAGCATTCATATACAAATTGCGTTTTAGACCATAAAATAATATGAGATTAGACCATAAAATAATAACTCATATTGTAAACCACATTTTCGGTAAAAACAATCATGGCATTAGGGTCGACCAAACACAGCATCTCAATACTCGTCTTAAGAATTCTTTTGGGCACTATGCAATTTTGTAGACTTGAATAATCAAGCCTTCTTTTAGCCAAATTCTTCTTTCACATTGTTGAATAATTAAGATTAACATGTTAATGTTGCAAACCAGAAAAAAAAAAAAAAAACTCAAAACAACGTTTTATCAAACGAGATTTTGGAGACAGTGTGAGTTTACTTCATCAAAGACAAAATTGAGAGGATTGCAGGGTAATTGAAAATCCAGTTAAGAATCTTAGAATTCTTTTCCATTTCAAATTGAATCAAACAAGGGCAGCAGAATCATGAAACCCTAAAAAATGCACTCGGAGGCTTTTTCGGCTTGTTAGGATCCTTAGCGGCATTGTTCATTTGTTTCCTTCCTGTTCCTGCACCCTTGCGCTTCTACAAGAAATCGAATTAAAAACTGAATCGAACGATTAATTACAAATTGTGAATGAAAATTGTTCATCTAAAACATAAAAATCAAAACCGGAGAATCGCAAAAATAAATAACGGATAGAAACAATTTACCCGTTATCGGCAGTTTGGAATCAGCTTTAGCCTTCGGCATGATGAAAAAATCGAAAACGAAGAGAACGAGTTACGGAACGAGTCGAGTGAGCGAGTTACACGAACGTGTTGTGGTGTTCAGAATGATGACGGAGAACGAAAGTGTGTCGCAAAAAGAAAACAAATTGGCTCAAAAAATGAATCGATTATGAAAAAATGTGTAGCAACAGTGACAACAACCTAATCAAGAAACTACCAAATTCATGAATTGAATACGTTGATTCCCGTTTATATAGGGTTTGTCTAATAAAAAAACAACACTTTTTTTTATAATAAAAAAAAACAACAATTATTTATTATAAATATATAAATTTAATATAAAATGCACAAATTTTAATACCAACTTATATTTTAAACTTTTTAACATGCACAAATTTTAACACCAACTTATATTTTAAACTTTTTAACATGTTGATATTTATTTATTATATATTCATTTAAATTGATAGAGTATATCGATGTAATAAAAATTTAAAGTCGCTAAAAATAAAAATAATAAATCTACAAACAAAATCACAATGTTCGTGTTAATAGCAGGTGAATTGTATAAGAATAATAGCATACACATTTAACTATATTGAAGTGTCCGGAATATTCATGTCTTCAAATGTGTAGCATTGATGACACAAAAGTCATTGATTGCATCTGCCTTAGTTCAAACTTAATCCTTCAACCTGAAACAAATGAATATTGCACATAGACGAGAAATAAAATACATCGCACTAAGACGACGAAATAAAAAAACGAAAGAAATACTTGATATATGTGGAAACGACACTTATTTAACTAAAACATACAATTTGAACATGCTCTCAATCTCCAAAATAGTAGTTGATTGGATAAGGCAAATACTCATAATATATGATGGAATAGCATGTAAAACGGACTTGATCATCACTTCTTTGTCAGTCTTCGACAACAAGTGACATCTCCATGAATATATTGCCTTCCATATGTATTCTTGATAAGATAATGTTGTTGTCTTGCATCTACCAATTTTTTACGATAATTCCAAATAAATACCGGTGTCGAACAGTGACGGACACCTAACAATCTCGAGAGATCCTCTTGGGATGCAAAAATGATATTGCAACTGATGAACACCTCTGTTTTGGTTAGTCTAATTTGTTGGTCTAACACTGCTTTATATGTTTGCAATATTTGTAACAAGTTATTCACCTAGGGTATGTTAGCCCACAAAACAAGAAACAATCGTCAACAGTGTTGGTAAAATAGGGGCACAAAAAAAGTAGATGGGACACAATTGTCGGGAAAGCCACACCAAATTTTTAAGATTTTTTTTAATATATATAAAACATTATACGAAAAAAAAAGAGTAGATATTTTAATCCTTTAAAGAAATTAATGAAATTTCATAAAAAAAAAATAAGAAAAAAGAAAATAAGAGAAGAGAGATCGATGAACATAGGAAAAGAAGAATAAGAAAGTAGTTGCATTATATGTCATTTATGTTTAGGTACATTGTTCAAAAATGTTGACAAGGAGAAAAGAATGAGATTGAAGGATTGTATTTGTCTACAATGATAAAGAATATCTTATATTATAAACAAACTTGTTTCGTTTTGCTATTTTTAATCTATTTTTTTCCGCTCATTCTCCCTCTCATTTTACCCTAACATTAATTCAAATAAAATGATAAAACATACTTCACCAAGAATCCAACCTACAATTTTTAACTCACCATGTTAAATATTTATTATTATTAGCTTCCTACTATTATTTTTATTATTATTATTATTATTATTATTATTATTATTAATTATAATAAAATGTTTAAAAATACCTCACCAAGAATCGAACCCAGACTCTCCATGTTAGATATTTATTCCTATTAGCTTCCTACTACTATAATTATTATTATTATTTATTATATCTCTTATATTCTAAAATTGCTCTGAAATGCTAACCCTAAACCTATTTTTTTCCTCTCTTTTTCATGTGGACTATTATATTAAAAAAATACAAATTTGTCTAGCATGAGAATCGAACCCGCATTCCTTTAATTTTTTCTTTTGTGATGACTATATTAATAAGAGTCCGGGACAATCTCTTAAGCATGTTGGAATTTATCTTCTGACAACAGTGTTTTTACATGGTCAATTGCATGTTGCAACTTCAAGAGTTATTTCTAGAGAATGATTAAAAATATTGATTATCGACGAAGACTGTGAAAATACGAATAAAGCTTCTAATGTAGTCGATAAAGAAGTATTTCGTAATATACCATAATTTTTGTTGTATGAACAATTATCCAAATTTATTGTTGAACTAATATTTAATGGTATTCGACTTTTTTATATACATTTTAATATTAAAAAATTTATATCTTTTTTCATATTACGGACTAATTAGTGCACGGGTTGAAGTTCTTGTTAGGAAAGTTTTTAGTGTGTTTAGTTTATAGGAACAAAAGGTTATAAGTTGCTTTTTTATTTACTTATAATATAAATTTAAAGAAAATAGTAGAAATTACAAATATTAATTATTAATTTAATACTATTCAAGATACGTGAAAAAAGAAGAGATATGTGTCTTGTAAATAAACGTTGTTAGTGAGGAAAAAAATGAAAAAAAAAGAAAGAAAAAAAAGAGAGTTGTCATTGAGCAATCTACACACTTGTTTTCAAATTTATGGGAAGTGTATTTTTTGAGTCTCAAGACATGACTTAAGCTTTTGTAGTTGTATGTAGGTGTAAGTAAAAGTATTACTACTTGTTTTTTTAGAAATGTTATTTTGACACTTTTTTGTTACACAATACATACATAAGAGAGATAAACAAAGCAAAAAGAAGATATAGAGATAAAACATTACCAAGTCGTTCTTGTGTATGTACTATTGTGTAAGAAAAAATGTGTCAAAATATCATTTCTCTTTTTGAGATTATTAAGAGTATCTTGACAAGCTACTAAGCACTAGTTGTGTATTACTGCGAAAAGATTTTCTTAAGTGGAAATAAAAATGAGGAAATAATGTTGTCATTTGGATTATAAATATAGAGCAATATTTAAATTTAAAAGAAACAGAGAAAAATTGATTAATGAATAAAATGTGAAAATTGAGAAAAATTAAGAGATTTTTTTTGAGAGGATCCATTCTCGTGCACTACTCTAGAAAAAGATGTTATTGGAACAATTAACAATAATGTTATTTTTACAGTTTTTTTTAAGGAAACAATGTTGGAACAAAGTTCACATTAGTGTGTGAATTGAAAATAAAATTTTTTAAGTCCCACATCGGGTAATTAAGAAAATATTAATGTGTATATTTGAGAATAAAAATATCAATTAAGTGGCATTTGCATTTTTTTTATTGTGAATGAGACGTTACTCTTTTTTATTTACGGAGGAATGAATGAGAAACATTACTTAATTAAAACCAAAATATGCTTCTTATGTATCCACTTAATTAAAAAGCTGCCGAAAAGGTAGAAGAAGAGTAGCATCATGCTTGGTTACACAACTTTCTACACCTAGTTGTAGCTTTACAATATGCATATTTGTCTTTGGAAACTTGTTCATTTCCTTTTTATAGCCTTTTCTATGTTCTTGTGGATGGCCGAACCTTTATATTAAGGTAATATCATGTACTTGTGTGCTTCCAGATAATATTAATGAGGTGAAAATGAACAGATAATATTACAATACAGTACAAACTAAAAACACTAAAATTCATTATCTCACTCTAAAGTATCTACATGTTCCACAGAAAATGAATGAGCAACGAAGCCCTTCTGGATAATAGTAGCCAGCTAATGCAGATAAATTCAAAGAAAGGATAAGAAATAAATAAATAAAAAATTGACAAGTAACAAACAAATTGAAATAACATTCAGTAAAATGAAATCACAATGAATATACTGAAACAGGCCTTATAAGGAGGAACATAATTAGAAGGAATTAATGATAACTCCTTCAGCAGACAATGTGCTTTAAAATCTCCTGCTCGGGGTTTGGTAAGAACTCTAATAACAAAAGATCCAGTGCTATAATATCACGGATTCACCACCCCTGTGATTGGTAAATTGCTTCAGCATCTGAAGTTCTAATTCAAGAATTAGTTATTTTAGTACATGGTTATACCTGAAATTATAGAATGCTTCTCTGACTCATTTCTTAGTCTTTGGCTTTGCCTTCTTGGAGCTTGGAGCTTTTTTCTTTGATATCTTTGACTGTGATTTTCCGCCAGTACTTGTACCTCTTTTCTTTTCAGCACCCTGCATCCAAATTTTCAGCAGTTAAGTATGTATGCACCAGCATTTTCAATTATTAACAAGTACAAATCTAAAAACAAAAGCAACTGGGAAACTTACGGATGTTTTGTTTGCCTTCCGTTTGGATTTACCATGTGTCTGTTCCTCCCTCAGTTGGGTGGGTGGTTTTCTGCATCTTGGCAGCTTCCTCATCAGAATCAAAGGAGAAACCATCCAATGTCCCTTCTCACATGAAAATAATAGATGTCAGGCAAAGAGTTTATGCATAATAAAACAACACTACCAGAAATAAAAGCCCCAGTAAATTGTTGGTGGATGCAAATAACCTTCAGCCATAGTTTCAGCTTCATAAACATCAGATCGTGGATTCAGCTGTATGAAGTCATTCATGATGGCCTCTATCTGAAAATAAATTAAATTGCAGGTTAAACACCAATGGCAGCCCATATTTTCCAAAATCCTGGTTAAGGCTGATTAATCACACTATAAAATAAATGAGGAAATAAATAGATTAGTAGTAGATAAAGTAGTAATCAAGATGAACTCAGAAAATATTTACTAGTTAAAACAGGAAAATAAGTAGAATCTAGATAACAACAGACCTTAGCCTCTGACTGCCCAAAGCTAACCTGAAAAAGAAAAGGCTGTATGAAATCAATATTTGAAATGTATATGATATCTTAATCATGGAAGTAACTAGCTACAAAGCCAAATAAAAACTATCAAGTCCATGATGCTAAATGCAGATAGCATCCAAGATGACATACAACACAAAATGTCCGGCAAGGAACTATTGATGTTTTGTATACTGTTCCTGAAAAGAATATTAAAATTTGAACAATCAGATACAGTTTGTCATTATCAGACAAAAGTACTATGTAACTCGGAATATGGAAGACTTATAGTGGACACATTATAACAGCATATAACTTGTAGTATAAAGTATAAACCAAAATATCATAGAAATAGTTAATCACCAAAAATCAAGGTTTTATGATATGAGTCTGAGATTCCCATTTCTTAAAACCTGTAACATATAGTCAGATGTTTCTGGAAAACTAAACATATAAACAATCAGAACAGCACTTAAAATAGCTAAGCTGTATTATGGTTCTGCATGTATATTATTGTATACGCAGTGTTATCATCAAGGTATGTGTTGCCTTTCTACATTATACATAACAGTAACTCACTATTTGTTTTTTAATCAGAAAAAATGTACACTAAGATACCTTTCAAATCTAAGCACATTTCTTGATCCCCAGATGGGGAATCTGAGATAATAATCCGCCCTACAGCTCCCATATCACCACTCTGATCTATGGAATCACCTTGACACTCAATAAGAGCCTGCAAAACAAAGCAGCTTTTTGTCATCGACTCATTTCCTTTTTCATGAAAATGAAAATCATCATAAGTTTACAATAGATGTGATTTTTACGCAAAAGCTACGTATCTTAAGTATATCCACTTGAAACAAAATTTTAAACCAAACTACCAATTTTTCTGCCACATGCCACAACATTTTATTTATTTTTTAAAGTGAAATATGTTACTCATCTGATTGTCCCTGTGGTAGTATTTATAATTATAACATATAGTTGCCACCTGACCTTTGTACGATGAACTTTCTCAGATAGCATCAGAGGCAACATTGCAGAGGTAAATGGAAAGCATGACTCAGAATGCCAGACTAGATAGGCAGTCAATTCTTTGATATTTATTACTTATTCATGTGACAGAGTCATGGGCATTGTTAGAACTTAGAAATAATATAAAACCATTGATGTAGCTCTATCCTAACAACTTAAGTTTTTGGGATAATCGGTTATTTGACATGGTATCAGAGCCTCTTTGACTAAGTGGAATTTAAGCATATGGTAGGTGGACCTATGCACTATCCACGCTTCAATCCTAAATGGGCTCTTGCGTGAGGGGGGTGTTAGAAATTATATAAAACCATTGATGTAGCTTTATCCAAATAGCTTAAGCTTTTGAGATAATCGGTTATTTGACAGGCATGTTGTGAAACATTTTTAGGCAATCATTATAACAATGTCATTCTTACATTTTGTTCAATAGGCTTTTCAAAAGTTTCTTCCTCTTCGTCTTTTACATCTCCATTACCATCTTGTCTCTTTTCCAGATACTACATGTACAAAATGGTAAGCAAATGCCTATTTCAAATCCATATGCCGCGTGAAGATAGATCAATATCTATTTGTTTTTGTGATGACTTCTCTTTTGTAGCCTTTTTGGATGGAGACTTTCCCTTATGGTCATGGAGAAGTCCAACCTTATATTCTAGATAAATGAATGGGAAAATGGTTTTGATCCCTCAAAGAATGAAAAAACAAATGTGTAAAGCAGTGTTGTGAGTGAAGCAAATGATCAAACAGTTTATGGGCACGAGTAAAACTAAAAGCAATGGTAATTAATTAATGAAAGTGTAAAGATCTTGAAGTAACTGAACTAAAATCTGAAAGCTACGTAACGTAAAATGAAATGCATTGATTGTGGAGTTTGGTTTTAGTTACTATTACCTTTACGACGGAGGAAAGAGGCGGGAACTACTAACGATCGATTGATTGATATTGGGTGGGAGCGGGAACAATCATATGCTGCTTCTACAGCAGCAAACGACACGTCGTTTCACCCCGGTTTCTTTTTCTTTTTATTCGTGCTTTTCTTTACGAAAATTATTGAGGAATTTCTATATGATTATTTATTATGAAACAAATATATAAATTTGAGAAAAAGAAATGGAAAAATCATCACTTTACTTGCTATCATAATAGTCTCTTGTCAAAATTACAAATACATTTCGTTGTTTTTTTTTTAACAAGTCAATTTTTTTTTTATTATTTTTTTCTTATGTTAACCGTCAAACGTTTGATTATGTTCATCATTATATTCTTTCGTATTTTAGTGGAATAGACTAAGTTTATTGTGTTAAAAGAAATTACAAATTTGTCATCAATTAGCACTTTTATGAAAAATATTTAATTTAATACGGTTATCTTAATATTTTGTTAATATTTCTTTTTAATAATATCTAATGACTACCGATTAAAATACACTTACAAGACATTGCTAGGTAAATTTGATTGAGTTTTTAACAATGTTAAGAAGAATTTTGTTGGCTCATTTTTTGACATAAAAATAGAAAATAATTTATGGAACACGATATAAGTTAGATGATTAAAATCGCACAATTGAAACTTGAAAAGACAAAATCACACAATCGTGAAATTTTGAACGGTCAAAAGTGCATTTAAATCAATTTTTTAATATGTAGACCTGAGCTGTAGCAAAGAAATAAACTTCATAGAAATCAATATATATATGCCTAGATACTTTTTCTATGGATAAAAGATCTAATTGATAGAAGAAGCACCGTCAAGATCAATTAACAAGGTTTTTGGCCGATATAACAAGAATTGCTTACTTCTAGGATGACAGGTAAGAAATCTACTTATGGAATAAGGTGGATCCCCTAAGGTTTTGGACGGAGTTGTAGTATCATATATGGTGTTTGATGGATGCTTTTTAAAAAAGGGTATTACTTTGGTTGGTATGATACTTGCAGCTTTTGGTAATGATCTAAATGATCGGGTGCTCCATCACTAGCAATAATAATTGTTGAAGGATAACGTATAATGTATGACCATCTAAAAATTAAAACTATACTATTGAATTTTTAAAGTGTAATTTGTTACAAAAATACAAGATCAAATGACACTTTAAAAATTAAAATGATCACTTTGAAACTTAAACTAAAATTGATATCTTAGGTTATAAACATTAAACCTGGATGCGTAGATAGTCGAAACGACAAAATAATTATAAACTTACACGCGTATGGATGATTGTATCTGAACCAATTCAAAAATAAAACCGCAAACCGAACCAATCAAAATCGAAAACGCATTTATTTCAAACCGCGCAGATTATTTTTCTTCTAAATCGCACGGTTTGGTTTGCGGTTTTCATTTTAGAAAACGAACAAAACCGCAATACATAGCTTAACTCTATCAACTAATAGCAATCAACGTATTACCTAGTCCAACTTAACAAGCTCAACCCAATTTAAGTTCATAAAACAGTAGGCTATCAAAACATATAATTTAATGCGATCTAAAACTATACTATTGATATTAAAAATAAGTTATTATGTATATGAAATTTATGTTTAGCATATTATATCACATAAACAATAAATAAATTAAAATTTCTTATGTTTATTTTGTAACAAGTTGATAATATCGTCATATTTTTTATATCGCGTTAAACCGCACAAACTGAACCAACTCTAACCGCATTGGTTTGGTTTGGATGACTTTTTAAAAACCAACCGAACCAAATCGAATCACATTTATTTTTATCTCGCAGTTAGGATGACTTTTACGCTCAAAACCGAACCGAGCCGCATCGCAAGCATCCCTACACATAAGTGATAAAGTTGGAGTTCGAACCTCAATCATAACATTTCATCTAATAATTTTTATATTTGTTTTAGTTGCGCTAGGGACTTTTTTTTTACTAAATTAGTTGCGCTAGGACTTGTAGATATTTTAAGAGTTTAATTGTTATGCACCGTCGGTGTAAAAAAAATTTGCACATACATCCAATGATGTGTTGCCACATCATTTAATGATGTGACACATCATGTATTTATAATTACCATACATAATGTGTCAATATATTATTAAACGCATGTGTAAAATAACTTTACAATCACAATGCATATAAATTAAATTCATATTTTAAGTTGTTTATTCGCTGTATTTATTTATGTTAGTGCAGATCAACAGTAACAAAAAAAAATGCATTCCACATTAACTAATTAACTACGAAAAAGTGCAAAGCGTGAAATGACACCGCTACGGCTTTTCCAGATAAAAAGGCCGGTTGTTAAATTATTATTTATTCTAATTTGAACATTACGAGTAATAATTAACCAATAATAATTAAATTAAATATATATAAAAGGTGAAGTAGTACGAAACAAGACGAAACGTTATCAAAATAGGAGTATCCATTACATAGCTTCCTTCAACAACTTCATTGCGGCGTTGTTGAAATTGAAAACAAAAAATGGAAAAAGGAAAGCAAAACGCAATGGTAGTGAAGGGTTTACCGCAAAACCCAATCGAACAAATTCAAGCACGCTACAAACACTTCGAAAATGCTTTCAAGCTTTGGCTCGCTAAACAGTCCATCGCCGTCGAAACCGCCGTCGTTACCTCCGCCGGCGCCGCTCAAGGTGCTCTAATTGGAGTTTTGATGAGTACTCTCACTCCTGACAAACCTTCCGCTTTTCCTATTCCACCGCCTAACGCTAATCTTAACCCTCAAGTCATGGACTCTCTCAAACAAGCACAGGTTTCGTTAGTTTATTTATTTCTATATTGTACAGTAATTTAATACCCTAATTTTGTAATTTATGTTCAATTTGAAAAATTAGGGTTTATCGCTTGTAGTATTATATGAAAATATGACATTTTTTATTGATTTGATTTTATTATAGGCACTTTCTGGAGGTCCTTTGATTCAGGCTCGTAATTTTGCTGTTATGACTGGAGTTAATGCTGGTATTTCATGTGCCTTGAGAAGGGTAAGAGGAAAGGAAGATGTTCAATCTAGGTAAAATTTCATGACCTAGACTTTATCCTTTTCATTTTTGTTGCCTAATTTAACTACTGTTGTGGGTGAAATTATGCAAATTCTCTTGCCCTAAATTATATATTGGTCTGTCTGTTAAGAGTCCCACATATGATGTGAGATGGCTTGAAATGAGTTTATAAGTAGAGGCAATTCTCATTTCTCACCTTAAAAGCCGGTTTAATAGGGTTCAATTGGGCGTGAGGGGTGTGTGTTAAGAATCCGAGTTGACTTGAACATGAGTTTATAAGTAGAGGCATGCGATTCTCACCTTACAGGCTGATTTTGGAGGGTTGAGTTAGACCCAATTCTAAGACTGTCCAATCACTAACCCTAAACTATTTTTATGATATATAGATATGTAATGGAAAAATAGCTATGTAATTCCACTAGTTATATTTGGCTCGTGTTTCATTTCATGTAATTTTGTGAATTGTAGTTTAGTGGAATCACATGAAATTATTTTCTTCACAAAATAGTTTTTCTAATTTGTTTTTTGAAAAGTGAAATAAAATTAAAGAAAATGCAATGAGTATATGATGTTGTATGCAGTTTCTCTGATTCTTTCCTTTTATTTCTATTACTTTCAGCAAGACAAATAAGATTTATTGTAAACAAAATTAAAACAGAAATAGATATTGAAAGGTTTCATATAGTAAAGTTATTTTCAGGACGAGGTTTGAATAGCCTTTTAGTAAAGTTATTTCTTTTATTGTGTAAGCCAAATAAATACTCCCTCCGGTCTCAAATATAAGCAACAAAACAAAAAAATTAAAAGTCTCAAATATAAGCAAAAGTCCACTTCAATCATTATGTTTTATGTCATTATTCCAATTTTACCCTTAAGTAAATATTGATTCAACCAATAAATGCAATGTTCTACACTTTCCAAGAAGGATATAATTGAAAATAAAATATTTTTTCTCCTCAATCAATGCACATAACCTACTTTTTTAAAGGGTGTGTTTTTTTGAAATTTTGCTTATATATAAGACTAGAGGGAGTATTGCATAAATTGATGGAGGCAAATCTTGAAATAGCCTTTTAGGATGTAATAAGCATTAAGATATTGATTTTTTTTTTCTCAACAAGAATTAACCTTCTCTCTATACAATTTGAAATCTTTTGTTTTGAAGTTTTACTCCCCCCCCCCCACACCACTCTCTCTCTCCCCAAACCCACTATATGTAGTTGAAACTTGTTATACTTTGATATGTCCTACTTCCAAATCAAAATTTTATTGAATGTTTTTTTCAAAATGTTTGTTTACTCATTTTCTCCAACATAGGTAAAATCAATATAACATCCAAGGATTATCAAATTTTTAAAAAACTAAAACCACAGCTCAACTAAGGTTGTCTGCTTGCAAGTTGCAACAAATCGAAGCTCGGTTTTCTGAAGAAGAGGAAAATTAATAAAATGATTATTCTACCTTGAACAAACTTATGTGTCACTGTTAAAACTATAGGGGATTTAGGTAGGGAAGGAGGGAGAGAGAGGATATAAATTCTGAAAAAAGATAGTAATAATATGTTATATACTTTTACTAAAATACTCAAGGCCAAGTTGTACTGGTACATGCCTAAATCCACTACTAGAATAAGATTACTTTACTCACAAGAGTAAAGAAATTAAATTTTATCTCTCCAAGAGACTTGACCTCTAGAAAGATATCTTATCCGAAAAGTAATGACGCTCTCCCTTTAAGAAAGAGTTCTATCATATGTGAAGCCTTTAACATTATATCCTCAGAAGAAAATAAGGCAAGTAACCCTAAACATAAGGAAATATAACAAAATCTGAAAACCCCTCCTAACTTTTCAGAAAGGATCTTCATTACTCAATAGTCATTAGTCACTATTCTTAGATACCATCTGATATTCTAGAATATATTATGTTGACATTCCCACAGTTACTTCAGAGCTGTTAAGCTGCTACCCTTCTCAAATGATGGAAAACTTACTTGTTGTCAAATAAATTATGATAATAAAGGTTTTAGTTATTCTTCTTGTTGTCATCACCGTTTTGTTTTATTGGTCTGGTTACCAGTATGATACAAATCTGAATACACTTGTGGTGTAGAAGTATTTTTTAAGTTAATTAATAGGATGAAGTATCATTGGTTGTAATCTCATTATTAAATTAAACTTTAGGTTGAAAGTCATCAAAATAATTATTAAAAAACAGATATGATATATTGAAGGTCTTTCAGATACCAATATTGTGAGAAAGTTACCATTAACGACTAGTATAGATGAAAATATGAAATGGCTCTTATGGTACTTCGGGATTGTGCGTGATGGGTTATATTTTTCACCCAACCACAGCTCAATTCCATTTCCTTTTTCTTAATGCTCTTCTCGGTATTTTGATTTGCTATGTCCTTTTTTATTGCCACCAATTTGCAGTTGTGATTTTAAGGGTCGCTAAAATTATTTATTGCAGCATGGCGGCAGCTTTTGGTTCCGGGGTCATGTTTTCATTGGTAAGTGGTATGGGTGGAGCAAATGCGGTCACATCTGGAGTATTCTTTGCACTTGTTCAAGGTGGGCTTTTCCAGGTGAGTATGAAAGAAATGTATATTTTTATAACTTTGTAAACCGAAATGATTTTGTATTTCTGTACCCCCATTTGGTTAGTGGTAATTTAAATGCAGCATTAGTGATTGAAATCGTTCAGCCACCCGTTGGAGTACTTGAGCCTACCCTCTGTCAAAGCTAGGTCAAGTAATGCTTATACTTACTAAATAAATAGACTACAAACGACTTGTTAAGTAGTTTTAAAAGTCATATTTTAGGCAATCTGAAAAGTCCTTTAGGTATCAATATTGAAGTAAATTAGTAATACTTTTTTTGTTACTATTAATATTATATTTATTTTTTTTGAAAATTTGTAATATGTATCAGATCATATACTTACTGACCCATTTAAAGATGTAATCATGTTAGCCTATATATATAGAATTTAAGCTTTATCTAATGTGCACAAGAAAACAGTATTGCACCATGCACAGGTGTGTTTTTTGCCATTGGATCAAAAAATCTCTTCATATCTTATTTGATCTAATGGTGGGATTTATTGATTCAATGGTAAAAACTAACTTATGCATAATACAAAATTGTATCTCACTTGTAGTACAACTTAGAATTGGCCTAGAATTAAACTTGTGAGTTTGTTTGCAATGGCCTGCCCTATGACTTACTTGTAAGCCTTATTGCATGATGGGGGTTTTAACAGGCTTTCAAGTCATGCAACACTTTTTAAAAGATAGTCCGGGTCTTAAAAAAAGGCCTATGTATGTTGCACTATTCATGCTGGCAACATCAGTGATTGTGAACAATTTTTTGGTTTAATCTTTGTCCCATGCTCTAGTTCTCTTTTCACCCATGGTTTAAATTTTTGGGCATGATTGGTCGTGTCCAACTTCCAAGTGAGAGATGTTCTTTGCTTAGGTTTCTTGTTTTATAGTATTTAATGCATGTTCTTGCTTTGGTATCCTCTTAACTCATACTACGTTCTACGTAGCATGTTTGAAACTATGCACTAATCATGCAGGTAGGGCAAAAATTCTCTAAACCAGTTGCTGAAGATATTAACTATGCTAAAACAAGAAGCATGTTGAATAACCTTGGTCTTCAGAATTACGAAAAGAATTTTAAGAAAGGCTTATTATCAGACAACACTTTGCCTCTACTCAATGACAGGTAGGTGGCGTAATTTATTGTGTCAATCTTTTCCTTTTTCACTTCTTTTGCTTACCATTTATTGACTGGAAGCACTTTTTTCTGATGGTGTGTTTCAGTGCTCTCAGAGATGTGAAAATTCCTCCTGGTCCCAGGCTTTTGATTCTTGATCAAATCCAGAGGTAGGAAATATGTTCTTTTGTATTCACATTGAAATAGTTCCATGTTTTTTCATACTTTTATATGCTAAAGTTAAAGTGTCTGCAGGGACCATGATTTGAGAGAGAAGCACGGAAGCCGCCGTTAACTCACATGCATAGTCTCCTACCTCCAAACTACAAGTGGTGAACAGCATAGTATAGGGAGTTTGCATTGCAAATGAATTTTGTCATTTTTGTTTATTATGCTTTATGTTCAATTGTTGTCGCAATTTACTTGATAAAATTTGGTTAACTAGTAGTAAGATAGTTTGGTTTCCCTGAAATGCAAACAGGGTCAAAGTAAATTGGAGCATGAAACTTTAAATAAGAAAAGTCATTGCTTTTTGGAAGAATTATTAATGATTATGCGTGAGTTCTGTCAATAACATAAATGATGAACTACTATGTCTTGCTTTTAACAATAGCATTAGCAACCGATAGTGGAAGTGAATTTTGCAATTCTGAGTGTTATATAATACTGCTCCTAAACAAACTGCAGTGTGGATGTTTCTCAACTAAAATCACCGGTTTACTAGTAACACAATTACAAAAGTTCATTATTTTACGCAAACAACAATGATGGCGAAACTAGCTTAACAGAAAGTTATGTATTGGAAAGAAATGGCTTCTGAAGTGGACTAACAAGAGACCGTTGAGAAGGAACAACAATAAGGACGGAGAAAAAAGATTTGATTTGGTTTAGTGATTATATAAATTTCAAAAGATTGGTCATTAGATCTTTCCTCACTTTTCTGTGACGAATGTGACGAATTTGGAAAGCTTATTTGTTTAATTGTCATACAATTTTGGGTTTATCGGCAGTTTCCAGTCCATGAACTCCAGATAATGTCCAGTAAACATAGCTTCATTTCAAAGTGCAAAGTATTACCAATCATTGGTTAATAAATTAAGGATAATTATCCGAGGTACATCACAACAGATTCAGAATATGTTGTAATAATTTTTTTTTCTCACTTTGGACTAATCATGTTCATTTGCCTATGAACTCACATCTGGTAACATACTTTTTCTAATCAATGGAGACGATTATATAAAAGAGATAGAGAGAAGAAAACACCATGTTTAAGGTTATGAAATAGGAAGTAAGGATCAAAGTGTCCCTTTTAAAATATAGGTTGTGCTAACAAATGTCCTTCAGAACATAAAAAAAAAGAAATAAGTGACAAAGTTTATGTAAAAAAAATCAATTTATAAAGTTTAAGAATGGAAGTTGTCTTGATTCTCTCGTTCGATGGCGGTATTATTAGAAACACCTTCGGTCACTATTTTGCTGACTTTTCAAGTTTCATTCAAGGGTCATCACACATTTTGCTCGCTGAACTCCATGCTATCTACAAGGGTTTTTTGCTAGCCAAAGAAATGAGTATTGATGAATTTGTCTGCTACTCGGATTCTTTACACTGTGTCAACCTCATCAAAGGTCCTCATGCTAAGTATCATATTCATGCTGCGTTGATCCAAGATATCAAGGAGCTACTATCTCAAACCAATGTTTCATTCAATCACACGCTTAGAGAGGGTAATCAATGTGCTGATTTCTTCGCTAAACTTGGAGCCTCTTCAGATGCCGACTACTTGACTCATGCTTCTCCTCCATAAGGCGTTCGTGATCTTCTTAGAAACAACACAATGGGAACCATCTTTTTTCGTAATCAGTCTCTCCTTTTTCGTAATCAGTCTCTCCTTCATTACAAAAAAAAATGCACCATTTTCGAATAAAATTTCCTTTTTTACCTGCACATTTGTTAGCATTGTTTTTTTAAATAAAAAAGGGGTTTTATAAGTTGTTTTAATAAGTCACATTACATACAATTGTGTGTCAGGTAAGGTGTCCCAATTTTTTTAAGACTAAATTGAGTCTTTGGTCTTGAATATGTCAAGGATCTGAATTCAGTAAAGTAATAAATTTGTGGAGTCATATAGTCGGTATACTTAAAGTTTAGTTTTCGAGAAAAAAAAATGTACTTTTAATCTAAAATTAAAGAAAGGGTTATGCTAAATAGTTTCTTCGGGACAATGGTTAAAGAAACAAAAATGAAAATAAAAGCAAAAGTTTTAAATAGATTTTTTTTAAAAAAAAAATTCAAGACATTGAGTGCAATATTTTAAATATATATGGCAAAACTAATATGTGTCATAAGAGCATATGTTAATGATTCACAAAAAAAATTGTCGTAATCCGTGTATCTAGTTCACTTTTTAATAGTGAAAGATAAGAAAGAGAAGGGGAAGAAGCGGGGTAGAGTAGTTGGTTAACTCGTCAGGCTCATGATCTGAAGATTGCAGGTTCGAATCCTGCCCCCGCCATGTCTTGATTTCTAAAAGTCTGAACTTGAACCCTAGTTTCCATCAAACAGAAGCAAGACGGACCGAGGGAACATTTTTTTACAAATTGATTGCACAAACTTTAAGAGGATATTTATACTTTTAGATTCTTAATACTCCATCCGATTATATTTATAAGCAAAAAATCACTTAAAATTTTGGTCACTATTATAAGCAAAAGTTTACTACTTTTAAACTAATAAATACTGTTATTCCTAATATACTCTTACTTTTCAAAAGGTTTATGTGATTTCCAAGGAAAAGAAGAGTTATTTCTATAAATTTATTCATGTTTTATATTAAAACAAGAAAATTAATTACACTTAACTAAATTCCTTAAACACCACATAAGTAGTTTTTTTCCCCTGTAAATGTGACTGGAGGGAGTATGTGTCCTAGCAAGACTCATATCATAAGTAAAAAATCACTTTTTAGTTTTTATAGACCAAATACATCAGATTTCTATAATAAATCTATTTTTTTTTTTCCTTATAATAGTGACCGGGGATAGTATATATTACCACATTGTTTAGCATTTTTCTAATATATTTTCTTTGGTCTCATGTATAAACAAATTTTGTTTTTTAGAATCATTGAATAACTTATGTATTTAATCTTAACTAAATACAACCAGATACATCAGTTATTCAACAAAAATAAATTAAGAAAATAAGCTCACAATAATTCATTGATAAAATAAAGTAATGTAAGAAAGAAAATAAGCCCACTCTCATCAAAATAAATGTTCACCGTGAAGTTTAATTTTAAAGAAATTATAACCATTGGTAATTATTCTTTTAAAATCAATTCTAGTTCAAATTATCCAAATAATAACATAGATTAATAAAAATTAATTTTAAGTATCAAAATATAAATTAATTTACGTTCAATTTAATTTTAATAATTAAAATCAATTCTCCCAGACATACCGTGCAATGACACCAATCACACCATTGCTTTTAGAGTTTTAGTGTAAGTGTCACATCAATTTGGCTTTTCTAAATCAATTGGAAAAGGATACTTCTTATCAATTATCATATCATATCCAAGTGGCGAACATCCGGTGGATGAGTGGGAGAGGACATGCTATATGTGATCTACACTAATTGTTTGCATCTTCTTGTTGGGTAGTTCGTGTTTGAATTCACTTTATTTACCATTCATTCATTTATTCAACATTTAAGAGAGATAAACACAATAGAGAATTTGTAAGACTCATTTATTAGTGGAATCTACTTTTAATAGGTCTTATAAATCTTCTATTGTGTCTATTTCTCTTCTAAATAAAGAATAAATGGAAGAGTGATAAATGAAGTGAATCCAAATTCATTATCCGTTGGATTGAAAGTTTATATCATATTGATCATTTATGTTAAGTTTTACAAAAATCTAAAATCGTTTGTATGTTATTGAGAATTGAGATCAATCAAAATTAACGGTTTCCGCCTTTTTTTTTTGACAAAGGTTTCCGTCTTTTTTTTAAACGCCATTAATTTTGATGTATCTCAATAACATATGAAATGATTTTGGATTTGTGTTAAATTTTACACAAATGATCTACATGATATAAACTTTCAATCCAACGGTTGATTTTATAAAAGCTAATACCGGTTAAAACGTTATTAAGAGGTGTAACATTTGTTGTCAAATAAATTGGTGTCATTTGATCCTGACCCAATATAATAATATCTGTTTTAAAACAATCGGTTTAACAATTACACTAATTAATATCTAATTAATGTGAGATATGATTGTATGATGATGTAATTTTTTTTCATTTGATGATATTATTTATTAGATACAACTGTGTAGAAAAGCATAAGACAAATTATTCTTTGGTTTTTTTGTATTTAATTAATGTGAATTCACTATTACATTCTTGTAAAGAAAACAGAGATAATGCTAGAACATGGACAGCAAACAAAAAATAATGACATGATTAACTAGTATAATTTGCATTTATATTGGGACATATTATATATAAAATTCTTTACCTAATATTCACAATTCATTTTTTCTTATATACATGTGTAATCTAATTTTTTTAAAGTATAAACAATGTTTTTTTTAATATAAAAATTTCTACATTTTAGTATTCTTAACTAGTGCTCCGAGGCATGACCCTATTATATATATAATTCTTCCAGTACCTAAAATATTAACAATTCATCTTTTCTTTATCTCTCTTTCTATTACAGTAATACATCACTAATATATCACATATATCACACTACTTTTATATTTTCTTGGCTTTAATGCAGTTTTGATCCCCCTATTTTGAAAAACTTGAACTTTTGATCCCCCTATTTTAAAAATCAACTTTTTGATCCCCCTATTTTGAAAAACATGAAGTTTTGATCCCCCAACTCATTTTGGTCAAATTTGTGATGATGTGTCAACCGCATTGATGATGTGGCAGTGTCTATGTGTCAACCTCATATTCCAAGTCATTATTTTTTTTTAAAAATAAAATATTATGTTTTAATATTATTTTTTTAAATCAGTTTTTTTTTATCAAATATTAAAACAATATATTTAAATCAAATATATTTTTTTATCAAATATTAAAACAATATATTTAAATCAAATATATTTTTTATCAAACCTTTAAACCAAATATTAAAACAATAAAATAATTAACAATAATTAAAAAACGCAGATGATCAAAAGGGACGAATTGTAGAAGAATCAGACACGCACGAATAGTAACCCAGTTCCCAAATCATGGAACCCTAGCGCCACCCACCTTCGACGATCTCCGTCTTTCATCTTCTTTGATTCATCATCACACTCGTGTTCATCATTCCTCTACATGTTATCATTCCTCTGTTTGATTCATCATCCGCTCGTGTTCATCATTATGCTCGCTTAACAAAATAATATTCGGAAGCCATCTTATGAATATTACTAGTGTTTTGGTATCAAGTAATATACATCTGAGATGTTAGATAATACTACTAGTGTTTTGGTATTTTGAATTCTAGTGTTTTGACCAATTTTTGTGTAATTTACTGATTTTTAATTATATATTTGGATAATTTATTGACTTTTAATTATATATTAGGTAATTTATTGATTTTTAATTATATATTTGGATAATTTATTGGATTTTAATTATATAATTGGGCAATTTAGTGATTTTTAATTATATATTTGGATTATTTAGTGATTTTTAATTATATATTTGGATAATTTATTGGATTTTAATTATATATTTGGGCAATTTAGTGATTTTTAATTATATATTTGGATAATTTACTGATTTTTAATTATATATTTGGATAATTTATTGATTTTTAATCATATATATGTATAGAGGTTTATTTTACTGTTTTTTAATTATTATTAATTAATTATTTAATTATTTATTTTTTTAATACTTTTAATACATAATATTTTATTTTTTAAAAAAATAATGACATGGAATATGAGGCTGACACATAGACACCGCCACGTCGTCATTGAGGTTGACACATCATCATAAATTTGACCAAAATGAGTTGGGGGATCAAAACTTCAAGTTTTTCAAAATAGGGGGATCAAAAAGTTGGCTTTTAAAATAGGGGGATCAAAAATTCAAGTTTTTCAAAATAGGGGGATCAAAACTGCATTAAAGCCTATTTTCTTTATCTTAACGTATTTAATAGATGCATGAACGTCCATGCAACATTTTACTTTGGAAAAAAATGTTAGGATCAGATCAGATCCTCTTTAAACACACTCCACTAAATCAAAGTCATATCATCTCATTTTTATAAATTCTTACTGGAACCGGTTGTACACAACACTTAGTCTATAGGATTAAAGGATGATAACTTAATAGAGAGAATGAATAACAATCCCTCTGGTCTTTAATCTATAAGAAATAATCCACTTTTTAGATACATTAAAAGATTAATATATCTAGTCTAAAAATACTAATTTTTTAATTTAATTTAATTTTTTTTTCTTATATTAAAAATCGGAGGAGTATTCACCAAAGGAGGAGGAGGACGATGAATGGTCAACGGCTTTTTAGTAACATGTGTTATTGAGTGTGACCGGTGGCGGATGTTGGTAGGAGCAAGGGTGGGTCATAGCACCCCTCAACTATTGTATATATATTCGATTAGGCGTAACCCATTGATTAACATGTGTCTGTCGCAGTGGGAGCCAAGTGTCTTTATCACTGGGAAGTCACTAGTTCGAATCATTCTAAATTTTTTAAAATTTGACTCAACAATTATCCTTGCCAAAACTCGAACAACGCCTTTTTTTTTTCTTTTTTTTTGAACGGCTAAATTTTATTAATAACGTAACTGAGCGCAAAACGAGCACAGTCCGTAAAGATAACTCATACAAAACTCTTCACGAGGGAAGAATTCCAACAACACCAATAACAATCCCTGGAACAATAACAAAAAACCGCCCCAAAAGTGAACTGCACCAAATACTATCATCCCCACCCGTAGCCCCAAAAACTAAAAAGCACCCTCTCACATTCGGATATCAACTCAAACCTGCTAAAAAAAAACCATCATCCGACATCGGCGCAAAAAGCAACCACGACGGAGCACGAAACTCAACCTAAAACTAAAGTGCAAATACAACCACATGCAATATCAACGGACACAGACTAAAAATAAGCACGTCTATGAAAGAAAATTTCAACAAAAATAACCACCGCGCCATTTAACAAAGTGTTTTTAAATTTGAAACTGTTTTCAATATATTCTATGGATTTTTGGCACTCCTAATAAATTTAGTCAAGATCCGTCACTGAGTGTGACCCCAATAATTTTTTAACTTTTTTAGCTTTTGCAAATACTACCATATAATAATCAATCACGCTTGGCTTCTACCGTCATCATGTCAACGATTTTGGACATAATAATGTCCACTTGCTCAATATAATTAAAATAAACTTTGCACCATATTTCGTGTCTAAATATGTGTGGTGCTTAGCTTAATGGGTGGTGGTCCTACAAACTTTGCCGCCTCTAATAAACAGCATCCACACCAGAATATTCTCATCCATGTCAACTCATGGTTTGTATCAACTCCTAGATCACGGCTGAATTATTTCTAACAAGCATTCTTTATATTTTTATAAAATGAAATACACATATTTTAAGATTTGTTTATCATATTTAAACTACTTTAATTAGTGATCTTATCAAGACCATAGTTGATTTTGTCCGGTGGTGTTTTTCTTTCATTTCGGTGAATGGGAGGAGAATTTTGTACCTGCATATGTTCTGCCGTTCAATTCAGTGAAATGTGTAAAACAAAGATTTTAAGAGAATAGAATGTACTGTACTCCTCTGCATGAGAGGAGTATTATATAGACATTGGGTCAAGGCCATTGATGGATATGTCAATGTTATCAATAGTTGTTGGAAAGTGACTGAGAAGTCTGATGGACAGTAAATGTTCATCATTCTAATGTCGAACGTTACGACATGCTAGGTATCTTACTCGTTGACTTGGATAGTGCGTGATCTTGGACCGGTACACAATTGGGCCGTGCTCGCCTTTTGAGAAAGAAGATCTCCTCAACTATTAGACTTTAAACCCAGTCTAAAACAATTAGTATATTTTTTTTTTAAAATTTAATTAATGGATAGTACAATTCATTCAATTGTTTAACTACACGAACTGTAAAAGTTTACTAGAGACATATCTTATGAATCTCAACAAACGGGAAGGTACAAAATATAACAAAACAAAACGTAGCAATAAAGAAAGAAATTGGCATGGAAATGAGTTAGGTTTGGATTTGAGCCGGTTGTTTGTTTTTAGTTAAAAAAAAATTAACTACACGTTGAAATGTTAGTAATTGAATATTTATGAGAGTTTAGGCGTTAGAACCACGGAACTAATTTGTGATTATCGAATAGAATAAAGAAAAGAAACACGCTAGGGGCTGCATCCTTAGTTTAGTATTAAAGTAATAAGAAAATGAGATCTCAACAAAACTCATAGTCAAATATCCCCGTATTGCTTAGATCATAAGCAAGAGTATACGTGCAAGATGTTCTCATTAAGTTAATTGGACTCAAATTTATATATTTAATACTCCGTACAATTGAAATAATATATGGTAAACCATGTTCAATGAATTATTTTTGTTTCTCATTAAGCACTGCAAAACAAAAGGTAATTAAATTCAAGTCATGTCATCCAGAGCCGGCCCAACATATAGGGTGGCTTAAAGCGAATATTAAAATGAGGCATTTTATTTTTTTTTTTAAAAATAAATTATATTATATTTTTAGATAATTAAATATAATAATATTACTATAAATTCAGTCCAAAAAAATTAATAAAACTAGCAAAAAAAAAAAAACATAATTACACTTTATTTTATATATGTTTATTGCATAAGTTTAATTCTAATTAAAGTAATTTTATTTTTAAGAGCAAATTTATACAAAAAAAAAATAATAATAAATATAAACATGCAGCAAAAATTAAGTGTTTTCAAAGTCTGTTTATATTGCTTAAAAAAAAGTCTCTTTATTTGTATAGAACAATAGATCTTTTTTATTAAAGTTTAAAATAAAAAATAAAAAAGGAAGAAACTCTATAATACAGTACATTATTTCCATAATAGGAAAAGAAAAGGACAAAAAACAACCAATTTTGCAAGTTGGGGGTATTGAACCCACGACCTCAAAACCAATGTTGGGCACAACTACCAACTAAGCTGCAAAATCTCACTAATAATTTTCGTCATGAGGCCTATGTATTATATTGGTAATATTATTTGGAGGCCTAATGAACTCTACAAAAATTTTGTTTTTTTGTGAGGCCTAAAGCCCTAGTTTGGGCTTCTTTACCCTTGGGCCGGCCCTGATGTCATCCTTTGTGCTTAGTTCATTGGCAAGAGACATTGCTTTATATATGTAGGCATAGAGTCGGTTATCTCATTTATCTACTTTAAAGGTGAAATTTTAGTCACAAAGTTACTTGACAAAAAAAAAAAAGAAATTCGAGACAAGTCTTCTCTATTGAGAAATGATATTTGTATAATCAATTTAAATTATTTTTATGAATACTTTATCAAGAACACTCTTATTGTGTTTTTTTTACACTCTTATTGTGTTTTTAAACTCTCATTTCCTCAAGTTATCTTTAAAGTTGTTCAAAATTTAGTTATACAAATATCCCTCCTACTCCTCTAATAACCACACTAGTTTGTCGATTGTGAAAATATAAACCAATTATCCTTGTGTTTAATGAATTATTATTAAATATAAAGTATCACAGACTATTAAACTATTAGATCGGACGTCATGATTGATTTCGAATCCTGATCTCTCCACTTTTTTTTGCGAGTTTTCAATGCAAAAAAAGTATCACAAGCTATTAGTTATCCATTCAATTTAATTTACCATAAATTCTTTACGAGTATTACACAAAAGTGACACAAATACTATACTCCCTCCGTGACATAATTAGTGATACTTTATCATTAATAAAGTAAAGATAAAAACAACTTAACTTATCAATCTTTATCATTTTTTAATCTCCATGCAAAACTCTAAATTTTGGGACGGAGGGAGTACGTGGAATAGTAGAGCATGAAAATAGATGTATAAAGTAATATTAGGACCGTAATATTATTATACCATGTGTGTCACTTGTGTAACAAAAATTGTCACCCTATCATTACTCTTTATAATAGCAATAAAATCATGACTAATATTTCCTCTAATCCTTGATATAAACCTTTTTAAATTGACTATAAAAATTGATATATTTAGTCTATACATGTTAGATACATCAACTTATGTAAAAATATATTAAGAACTAAATGGGGCAATACTTTGTCTCAAATTACAAATCACTTTAAAAATTTTACCAAAATTGAAATCATATGAAAGTTAAAGTTTGAAGCTTCTTAAAGTTCCCGTGTAAACTGGTCTTAGACGTGAGTTTTACAATTCAATCGCGTAACCTAACATACAAAAGACTTTTTTTCACAACTCATTTTTTTCAAAAGTCACTAATATCAAATAATCACGTTGACAATTATCACGTTTGAAAAATGTGGCAAAGTTAAAGTTCTGGAATCACTTGAAAATACCGCAAAATGAATAAACCAAACCCAAAGCCACATTCCATTCATTCAAAGTAATTAACATAAACTTAACCAATCGTTACAACAAAACAGAGATTAGATCCACGATAATATGGATCATTAATCATCAAACAAAATCGTAGTATACATTTAACATTCATCTAATCATCTAATTAACACTAATAACAATATTATTACGTACACACTAATTAGTAATTATTATTCCAGATACAATCCACAAAATCAATCACAAGGACTGTGAAGATGAAGTATGAGACTTATGAAGAAGACTCTGCGCGCGTGAAAGTTGATCCATAAGAGAAACAATACGATCGTGATAATCACGCGCTTGATAAACAGCTTCAGCTTCTAATTCACCAAGCTGTGAACAAAGTCTCTCCTCCGCTTCCTCCGCCACGCGTAACCTCTCCCACGCGCTTTGTAACTGAATTCTCATTTGCTCTTCTCTCTCTTTACTTTCCTTCAACTCTTTCTCAAGCTCTTCATTTCTCTTCTTCAGTTCCGATTCCGGCACCGTCGTAATTTTACTCTGCTTTTTTTCTCCGGTACCGAGAACCGCCATCATGAAAATACTCATAATTAAATTTGAAATTCTAAATTTGTGATGTGATAATGTATTTGGAGATAATAGAAATAGAAATGCGGTGGAAGGAAGAAGCTTAAGGTTTTGTGATTATGTGAAGTAACGTTGTGGGGTATAAATAGATCTTAATTGAGTGTGTCTAGGTTCAATGAATCTTGTTTTCACTTCATATTGTAACCCGTTCAATTTTGCTGACGCATTTGCTTTGCTTGCTTTATTTGTTTTTGAGATTAAGGTAAATTAGTGAATGTAAAACCAAGTCTTAAATCTCTTAGCAGAAAAGGAGGAATAATAATTACTTTTAATTTTTTAATAATACTTCATATTTTGAATATTGAAAAAAATTGAAATGTATTTGGTTGTAATATGGATTAGGTACATTTTAACAATTTTGAATATAGACAAAAATTGAAATGTATTTGGTTTAAATATGAAGTAGGTACATTTTAACTTTTATTTATATGGATCAAATGTGTTTTAATTTTCTTTCATTCTTTTTGGAGAATGAAATTTAGAAGTTATTATTGTGTTATGTTAGTGAGAGAATTTTTTAATCAAATTGGTAATGTTTGAATCAATTTATAATTATGATTAATGTGAATTTGGTGAAAGTGGGATTATTTTAAAATAGTTTTATTAAGTATTTTTTATAGGTTAATCTTCAAATGGCTTAATTCAACTTTTTTCTGCAAGCAAATATCGGTATTTTAAGGGATTATTTTGATTTTTAAGAGAAGAAAGTAAAAGAAATATAGGGTTTTAGGATGGAAGAACTTACGGAGTTTATTTAACTTCATCTTTATAATATAAAACCTCTATAAGTTGGGAGAACTAAAAAATATATTTGAAGAGGGTTTTGAAATGATTAAATTGATTATTGTACATCTTTTACATGCAGTTAAAATACCTTGATTTTTTTTTTTGAAACAACTCTCAAAATTTAAAATACACTATTCATAAGCATTAATATCTTATCATTTTTTGCAAAATCGTCTTTTCAAATAGAAATTTTTGTCATTTTCCATCTCCTTCGCTCTTCTCAAATCCCGCTCTCCTCCAAACTCCCAAACAAATATTAAAGTTCTTTAGCTAGAAAATTTTAGTGGCTATTATACATAAAATGTTGTAATATGTGAATAATTCATGTCATACATTGGTTTACTTGCTTTACAAGCAAGACAAATTTTGAAGAATTCAAAATCTGGGTTCTCTGGCTCAGCGAGCCATCTCTGGCTGAGCGAGAACCACGAGTTCTGGAGTAACTGCTTCAACAGATGACAGTTATTGTCAGTTAGGTGTTGGATGGTTTGTTAGTGGTTGCTTAACTGTGAAGTAACTGAAATGTTAGTTAGTTAGTGGTAGTTAGTTAGTTACTAGCTATGTGTAAGGAATTGCTTAAGTGTCAAGCAATTCTATAAATACTTGTGTGTATTCAATTAGTGATTGTAACTTTTGATTTTGGCCCAATAGTGGAAGAATAAAATTTCTCGCTTTCTCTTATCATCTCTTTCCCTCTCTGAGAGTGTTCTTCATAATTTTCCCCAAATTCCAAAACCCCATTCTTGTGTAATTGAAGTGTGTGTGTGTGAAACAAAGTGTTAAGTGAGTGTTGATTGTGATTTGCTGCGCTAACAACTGGCATCAAGAGCCTGGTTCTGAAGCATTCAACCATGGCTGCTTCAAGTTCTTCAGTTCCAATGGGTACATATGGAAATGGTGCTTTCCATGGAAATCTTCCAATCTTGAATGGAAAAATTGTGATACGTGGTGCAAACAGATGAAGGTAGTGTTTGGGTTCCAAGATGTGTGGGATCTTGTGCAAAGTGGAGTGGAACCAATCACTGATGCTTCAAGTGATGTAGAGAAGGCCACATTTAAAGAATTGAAGAAGAAAGACTACAAAGCTTTCTTCATCATTCATCAATGTGTAAGTCTAGATAATTTTGAAAGAGTTGGTGATGCTTTATCATCCAAGGAAGCATGGGATAATCTTGAGAAAGCTTATGGTGGTGCAACAAAGGTCAAGAAGGTAAGGTTACAAACTTACAAAAGACAATTTGAATTGTTACAAATGGAAGAGAAAGAAAGTGTAGGTGATTTTGTTACAAGAGTTACCAAATTAGTGAATCTAATGAAGGGTTGTGGGGAAACAATGAATGATCAATCTGTGGTGGAGAAGATTTTGAGATCTCTCACACCAAGATTTGACATAGTGGTGACCATAGAAGAATCCAAAGATCTTTCAAGCACAACAGTTGAAGAGATACAAGGAGTTTTGGAAGCTTCTGAACAGAAATTGAATGAAAGATTAGAAAAGGGCAAGAATGAAGTTGCTCTTCAAGCACATAATAATCAAGCTAAGATAGGAAAGGGAAAGTGGTCAGGGAACAGAGGAAGAGGTGGATATCAAGGATCTAATGCTAAAGATAATCAAGAAAGTGGAAATCCAAATCAAAAGAATGGTGGAAGAGGTGGTTTTAATGGAAATCACAGAGGAGGAAGAGGTGGAAGAGGTGGTAGAAATGGTAGAGGCGGTTTCAATGGATACAAAGGATTTGACAAGAGTAATGTCCAATGTTACAATTGTCAAAAGTATGGACACTTTGCTGATGAGTGTAGGTCCAAGAATGAATCACAAGATGATGAGGCAAGAGTAGCTAAGCAAGATGAAAGTGAGAATCCAGTGATGTTAATGGTTACAACCAAAGAAGATCAAAGGTATGGTGAAGAATGATACTTGGATTCTAGATGTTCTACACATATGACTAGGAGAAGAGATTGGTTTAGTAGCTTTGATCAATCTCATAGAAACAAGGTGAAATTTGCAAATGATAGCACACTGAATGCAGAAGGTGTTGGTGTTGTGTGCATCAGAAGCAAAAATGGTGATCAAGCCTTCATCAATGATGTGCTCTATATCCCAGGTATCAAATGTAATCTTCTTAGTGTAGGACAGTTAATTGAAAAGGACTATAAGATTGTTATAGAAGACATAATGATGAGGTTGATGGATTCAAACAGAAAGTTAATATTGAAAGCTCCAATGTCAAGAAATAGAACTTTCAAAATTGAACTTAATGTGATGAATCATATATGCTTAGCTACTGCAATTGAAAGAGATGATTGGACTTGGCATTATAGGTTTGGTCATTTGAATTTTAGAGATTTGAATATGATGTCAAATAAGAGTATGGTGTCTGGTTTACCTAAAATGCAAGTACCAAATGAAGTGTGTGAAGATTGTGTACAGTCCAAGCAACACAGGGATAGTTTCAACAAAGATGTGAAGAGTAGAACCAAGAGTGTATTGGAAGTGATCTACTCAGATGTGTGTGGACCTATGCAAGTAGATTCAAATGGTGAAAATAGATAATTTGTGTCCTTTGTTGATGATCACAGTAGAAAGCTATGGACTTATCTGATTAAAAGGAAGAGTGAAGTGTTTGATGTGTTTAAGAAGTTTAAGGCTATGGCTGAGAAGCAAAGTGATCATAAATTGAAGGTATTAAAGACTGATGGTGGAGGAGAATATGTGTCAAATGCATTCTCTGAATTTTGTGAAGCTGAGGGTATAGTACATGAGGTAATTCCACCCTATACACCACAGCAAAATGGCAGTGCAGAGAGGAGAAATAAAACCATAATGAACATGGTGAGATGTATGATCAGAGGTAAGCATTTGCCAAAGGAATTATGGGATGAAGCAGTGAATACTGCTTGCTATGTGCTTAACAGATGTCCAACCAAGAGATTGAATAATGTGACACCAGAAGAATTGAGAAGCAAACTAGATGACAAGAGTGAAGTCATGGTGCTAGTTGGCTATCATCTAACTGGTAGTTACAGACTCTATGATCCTATAAGCAAGTCAATAGTGATCAGTAGAGATGTAATTGTTGATGAAATGAAAGAATGGGACTGGTGTAGCAACAAGAAGAAGGATTCAGTTAGCATAATGTTTGATGATGTACACACATCACCAGTGGAAACAAATGAAAGTGAAGTAAGAAGGTCAACAAGGATATGGACACAGCCTGCAAGACTCAATGACTGCATAATCACCAGTCACAATGAGATTAATGGTGAGGGTGATTTAGTTCACTTAGCATTTAAGGTTGAAGTTGAACCAGTGAATTTTGAAGATGCAATTAAGAATGAAAAATGGTTAAGTGCCACGAATGAAGAGATTGAGTCAATTGAGAGAAACAATACATGGGAGTTAGTTAATCTTCCACATGGTAAGAAAGCAATTGGAGTCAAATGGGTGTATAAAGTGAAACTGAATCCAAAGGGTGAAATAACTAGGCACAAATCAAGGCTAGTAGTGAAGGGTTTTCTACAGAAAGAAGGAATAGACTTCAATGAAGTCTTTGCACCAGTGGCAAGAATGGAGACTATAAGGTTAGTGACTGCAATGACACATTATAATGGTTGGTCAATGCACTAAATGGATGTGAAATGTGCATTTTTGAATGGTCCACTTGATGAGGAAGTGTATGTAACATAGCCTCCAGGATTCATTAGTAAAGAAGATGAATTCAAGGTGTACAAGCTACATAAGGCATTGTATGGGCTTAAGCAAGCTCCAAGAGCTTGGAACAAGAGGATTGACAAGTTTCTAAGTGACATTGGCTTCAGCAAATGTGTGACTAAATATGGAGTTATTATGTGAAGAATTGTGTTAAGAAGGGAACTATAATACTATGCCTATATGTAGATGACTTGCTAATTACTGGTAGTGATGAGGCTCACATCAGAGAATTCAAAGTGGACATGATGAGAGAGTTTGAGATGACTGACTTAGGTCACATCTCATACTTTCTAGGAATTGAATTTCAAAGAACAAGTGAAGGATTGATACCGCATCAAAAGAAATATGCTAGTGAGATACTGAAGAGATTTGAAATGGATCAATGCAATCCAACTCTTACTTCATCAGAGCCTAGACTTCAGTTATCAAAAGAGTCAGAAGAGAAAGATGTAGATTCAACTGAGTATAGAAGACTCATAGGTTCTTTGAGATACTTGTGCAACACAAGGCCTGACATAGCCTATAGTGTTGGCATAGTGAGTAGATACATGGAGAGACCTAAGACATCTAATTTGTCTGCAGCAAATAGGATCTTAAGGTACATAAAGGGAACAATGAATTATGGCATTGTGTTTAAGAAACCAGACAAAAGTGCATAGACTTGATTGGGTATACTAATTCAAACTGGTGTGGTGACAAGGATGATAGAAAATTCACTGCTGGATATATGTTTTTGTATGGAGGACCTCCAATCCGAATCCGCCGATTCACGTACGTCTAAATGAGTTCCCCAGAGGACAGGATCATGATGACCTCTGGCTCTTTGAGCAAGTCCAAGAGCCAGCCGCAGACGGAAAGCAAGGAAATGTCACCTACAGAAGGAGGAAAGCACTTCGAAGAAAGACTAGTCCAGTGGTGGCACTATCCACTTGTGAGGCAGAATACATAGCCGCTTCATTAAGTGCTTGTCGAGGTGTGTGGCTTAGTAATCTAATTGATGAAATAAGCAATGTGAAATGTGATTCAGTTATACTCAAGGTGGATAACATGTCTGCAATCAACCTAGCCAAGAAACCTATAGCTCATGGAAGAAGCAAGCATATTGAGTTGAGATTTCACTACTTGAGAGAGCAAGTTGGAAATGGAAAACTCAAGCTAGAGCATTGTAGAACTGATGTACAAGTTGCAGATGTGTTGACAAAGGCTGTGACAGTGGAAACCTTTGTGAGATTGAGAAATCTAATGTGTGTCAAGTCATTAGAGAACATGAATTAAGGGAGAGTGTTGTAATATGTGAATAATTCATGTCATACATTGGTTTACTTGCTTTACAGGCAAGATATATTTTGAAGAATTCAAAATCTGGGTTCTCTGGCTCAGCGAGCCATCTCTGGCTGAGCGAGAACCACAGGTTCTGGAATAACTGCTTCAACAGATGACAATTATTGTCAGTTAGGTGTTGGATGGTTTGTTAGTGGTTGCTTAGTTGTGAAGTAACTGAAATGTTTGTTAGTTAGTGGTAGTTAGTTAGTTACTAGCTATGTGTAAGGAATTGCTTAAGTGTCAAGCAATTCTATAAATACTTGTGTGTATTCAATTAGTGATTGTAACTTTTGATTTTGGCCCAATAGTGGAAGAATAAAATTTCTCTCTTTCTCTTATCATCTCTTTCCCTCTCTGAGAGTGTTCTTCATAATTTTCCCCAAATTCCAAAACCCCATTCTTGTGTAATTGAAGTGTGTGTGTGAAACAAAGTGTTAAGTGAGTGTTGATTGTGATTTGCCGCGCTAACATAAAAGACAATAAATGTATAAAAAAAATTGGTACACGTAGAGGGTAAAGCCCGAAAGAGAAAAATTACGAAACTACAAGCACGTTTTTAGACATACGAGTTTTGGATATTTCATCAAAGAGGATATTCTGAAGATATGTAAAAGTGTTTCGAAAGTTAAGACATCAAAAGAATTTTGCATAAGACTAGAATTAGTTAGTCAATCTACACTTTTCCTACCTTTCAGCCACGTGTGAGTAAATGTATCAATCTACTAGTGATTCTTTATCTTTTGAAGGTTCTAGTATTATATATGACATATTTCATTCTATTAATTTATGTCTAACAGTAAAAAAAATCTTATCTTTACATGATAGTTGAGGTTTATAAGTTTTAAATTTTTTTTTCTGGCTTTAAATATGCATTTAATTTTTTCTTTGTATTTCATTTAAATGTAATTATCTTTTATATATATATATATATATATATATATATAGAGAGAGAGAGAGAGAGAGAGAGAGAGAGAGAGAGAGAGAGAGAGAGAGAGAGAGAGAGAGAGAGAGAGAGAGAGAGAGAGAGAGAGAGAGAGAGAGAGAGAGAGAGAGAGAGAGAGAGAGAGAGAGAGAGAGAGAGAGAGAGAGAGAGAGAGAGAGAGAGAGAGAGAGAGAGAGAGAGAGAGAGAGAGAGAGAGAGAGAGAGAGAGAGAGAGAGAGAGAGAGATGTTTATGTTTTGTTATTATGGTTATAGAATTCCGATGTTGTTGACACATATCATACACCGAGTTAACTGACTATGTGAGTGAGTGGTTGTTGGGGAGAGGGAGAGGGAGGGAGGGAGAGAGAGAGAGAGAGAGAGTATCTTTATAGTGTTCATTGTATTGTTGTGGAACACCTTCTTAGTGAAAAACAAAGCAATGAGACTTTGAGTAAATAGAGTATCTTTGTGTGTGTGAGTTTGAACTTTGGAGATGAGATTTTTTGTAGTTTGCAAACTTGTTCATGATATTTGAAAAACAAACGAGAAAGTAGAACTTATAAAGAAATAAAGTGAGAGGAAGTGGCTGTAATTTAGAGGGTTATGGAGGGTATTCGAGATGAGTCTCTGCACAAGGCACCCAAATTTTAGGGGCATCAATTTTTTAAACTTATTATGTGCATATGTGTGTGCGCCTTGTGTGTGCGTGCACGCGTGTTAAAATAAAAAAATTAAATGATTATTATAATTAAATTTTAAAATAGACTCAGACTTTTATGATCTTGATAATGACATCTATTTGAAGAATTAAAAGTTATCAGCGAAATTCTAACAATTGAAAGTATAATATTTAATCTTTATTTAAAATTGTATATTTATAATTATAAGGAGGTGTGACAAATGTAAAAGAACATGTAATATTTTCATGAGGAATGAAATGCCCGAAAAAGGAATCTTAGAAATCGAACCATTCGATTGTTGGGGTATTGACTTCATGAGACACGTTCCTTCCTCTTATTCTAATCTATAGAGGTAAGTGGTACAACTCTATAGATTAGAGTATGAAAAAAGTAGGACTCAAGGGCCACCAAAAGGGTTACCAAACTTCAGAATTACCAAACTTCTGATAAACTTATTTTAGCAGAATAAAAGTGTAAAATACAAATAAATATTAATTCAACATATCTTTCTTGTAACTCTATATTCATTTCAACCCATGCATGGCCAATTATCTCATACCTTGGAGCTTATTTCTAAAAAAAAATAGGGAAAACAAATGCATAACCATATTCACAGAAAGAAGATGTAATAGTGACACCTTTCTCACTTAAAGAAGAAGACAATATATCAGTTTCTCCTTTTCTTTGGTGGAAAGGTGGCACTATTGATTGTGTTGTTTCTTTTGTTATAAAATATTCATTAAAGCCAGCATATGTATGAAGTTTTTCATAATTAATGCTGGCTATTTTACTTGGATTCATTGATATCAAGTCAATTTTAATTCCAGTGTCAAGTGTTGTTTCAGAAATGTTAAACTGATAGATATCAACTTTACTTATTGAAAAATTTGGTTTGATGAGTTTATATGCTAAGACAACATATATAAAAAGAGCAAGCAGGAAAATCGTTATGAAAGTTAAATGAATAGTCTCATACGATTTCTCATTGCCATTGGAATTAGTTAAAAAAGAAGAAGAAGAAGAAGAAGAATTGAAATAAGAGTATGTGAGGGAGAGAGATGTTATGATGTTTACCTGCTTCAACAGAAAAAAGAGAGTTGCTTGGGTTCATTGATATCAAATCAATGAACAAGAGCTGTATAACTTGGTCAAAAAACATATGAGTCATGGTCCATGTGGTGAAAAAAGAAAAAAATCACCCTGCATGCCAACTGGTAGATGTTCTAAATTTTATCCCAAAAAATTCATTGAAACTACAATTGTTGATCAGGATGGTTATCCAATTTACAGAAGAAGAGCCAAATCTCACACAGTGTTAAAAAATGGTATCACATTGGACAACAGAAATGTTGTACCATACAATAAAAAATTGTTGCTCAAATATCAAGCTCACATCAATATGGAATGGTGTAACCAAACCACATCAATTAAATATTTGTTCAAGTACATACACAAAGGTTACGATCGAATTACAGCATCAGTTGTAAGAGAAAATAACCAAGCAGTTACTGAAATCCAGCCGATTGATGAAATCAGAGATTATGTTGATTGCAGGTACATTTCACCATGTGAAGCCTGTTGGAGAATTTACTCCTACAAGATTCATGGTCGAAAACCATCAGTAGAGAGAATGTTTTTTCATTTGGTGGGAGAAAATACTCTTTATTTCACAGATTTTGATCGTATGGAAAACATTCTTGAAAAACCAAGTGTTACTGAATCAATGTTCACATCATGGTTGCAAGCAAATGCAGACTATCCAAGTGCAAGAAAACTTACATATGGTCAGTTTGTGACCAAGTTCACTTACAGCAAGAAAAATAAATGTTGGACACCAAGGAAAAGAAGTTTCAAGATTGGTCGATTAATTTGGGTTCCTCCAACAACAGGAGAATTGTTCTACTTGCGTATGATGTTGACTGTTGTAAAAGGACCAACATCATACGAGGATATTCGAAAAGTTCGAGGCACACAACTTGATAGCTTTAGAGATGCTTGCTTTGCAATGAGATTTCTTGGAGATGACAAAGAGTACATTGCAACAATAAGAGATGCTAATGAATGGGGACCAGGATCTTATTTAAGAAGATTGTTTGTCATTCTACTGTTGGCAGGAACTATGAATAGGCCATATTTTGTGTTCAAAAAATGTATGCACATGCTCTGCGATGACATTTTATATCGTCAAAGACTTTTAGCACATAACAAAGGTAACAAATTTAGTATATTTTCAATCAATACACAACATAGTTTTTATTATTGATATTTCTTATTATATTGTAGTTGATTGTAATAAGTTCTTTTACAGATTTGCAACTAACAGATAAAGAGTTGGAAAATTTAACTTTGTTGGAGATTGAAAAAAGTTTGCAAAGTAAAAGGAGAACTTTACATGATTTCAAATCAATGCCCTATCCAAAAGATTATGTGCTTCAACAATTAGGCAATAGGCTGATATATGATGAAAGAAATTATGATGTTGCAAGCCTCAAAGATGAATTTGATCAATTGTTTGCTTCTCTAACAGGTTACATATACATTAATCTTTATAAATTAATTCAATGCTGTGTTACAGTTATTAATTTAAATACTTTAATTATCATGCAGATGAACAAAGAATGAATTATAATAAGATCATGAATGCAGTAGATAAACAACAGGGGGAGTTTTCTTTTTACATGGTTATGGTGGAACAGGTAAAACCTACATATGGAGAACACTTGCAAGTGCACTAAGATCAAAACAAGAAATTGTTGTCACAGTTGCAACAAGTGGAATTGCAGTACTACTCCCTGGAGGCAGAACTGCTCATTCAAAATTCAAACTTCCAATTCCAACATTAGATAACTCAAGTTGCAACATCAAGTATGAAGATGAGCTCGCTGAATTGCTTAGACAAACAAAACTGATCATTTGGGATGAGGCTCCAATGGCACACAGATATTGTTTTGAATCTTTAGATAGATGTCTTCAGGACATTATGTGTAAAACAGGAAATTCTGATAAGATTTTTGGTGGAAAGGTAGTTGTCTTTGGTGGTGATTTTAGACAAATACTTCCAGTTATTCCAAGAGGAAGCAGGTCAGATATTGTCCATGCTTCAATAAATGCTTCTTACGTTTGGGATCATTGTGAGGTTTTGACATTAACAAAAAACATGCGGCTCAGACAAGGATCAAATGATGGAGAAAATGATGAAATTGAAGCTTTTTCAAATTGGCTTCTAATGGTCGGAGAAGGAAGAATTGCTGAACTTAATGATGGAACTGCTGAGATTGAGATTCCAAAAGAGATTTTAATTACAGACTTTGAAGATCCTATAAAAGCCATTGTGGATAGTACTTATCCCAATATATTGCAAAACTACAAAGATTATCAATACTTACTCAGTAAAGCTATTTTAGCATCTACAATTGAAGTTGTAGAATCCATCAATGATTATGTACTAGGTTTAATGCCAGGTAAACTTATTATATGTTTGGCTTATTATACTTTAATTATATGACTTGATATATGAAATCTACTATTTTATTAACACATTTTAGGTGAAGAAAGGGAGTACTTTAGTTCAAATTCTATTGACAGATCCAAGATACATGACTATCAGATTGTTCAACTCTTTACACCAGAATTTCTGAACTCTCTTCGCACTTCAGGACTTCCAAACCACAGTATCAAGTTAAAACTTGGAACACCTATCATGTTAATGAGGAACTTAGACCAAACTGAAGGTTTTTGTAATGGAACTAGAATGATTGTCACAAGGCTAGCTGACACAGTCATTGAAGCCAAAGTCATTGGTGGGAAATTCCATGGAAATGTAATTGCCATTCCAAGATTTGATATATCTCCATCTCAATCTCCATGGCCTTTCAAATTAACTAGAAGACAATTCCCAATAATTGTGTCTTATGCAATGACAATTAACAAGTCACAAGGACAATCTTTGGATTATGTTGGTGTTTATTTACCAAAAAATGTCTTTAGTCATGGTCAGATTTATGTTGCAGTTTCAAGAGTTAAAAGCAAAAAAGGTATAAAGATCTTGGTTCATGATGAAAAGAAAGTTTCGAAGAATTGTACAAATAATGTTGTTTTCAAAGAAGTCTTCAACAACATTTGAAGATTTGTTATAGTTAACAAGCTATGTATTCAGTAACTTTATGTTATTAAATGTATTTTGATGGCCAACTTTTTTTTTACGAATCTATAGTTTATGAATTAAATGATGTTAGTAATTTTTTTGATATCATTTAGATTTTTATGCTCATATTGTTTATGCCTTACATATACAATAATTATTAATCATACCTATATATCACAATTAAAAATTTATCATCTTTTCTTTTACTAAATAAAAAAAAAAGGAAATATTATATAGGAAGTACTACTTTCAACTAATGGGGGTGCATCAAAACTAAGTCTGTTTTATTTAAATATACTTACACATCATCATATTTGAATAACCCAAAACAATTTACCCAGCAACCCATATAAAGATATTGTACCCAGCAGCCCATTTTATTATTAAAACACATTAAGGGCAAAATCGACATTTCAATCATAAAATAAAAGATGCACATGTTGCAATACATGAAGGACCACAAACATCATTTTCCATCTTTTAGCGTAGAACTTTCCAGTATCCACCTTTCCTTGTCCTTGCAACTTCAAGTGTTCTACTATTATACTATGTCACGCGACAAACAAGCCATGTTCTCGACGAATTCCAATGTCTCCAAAAGGTTTGTCTTTACTTCATTAATTTACCAAACAGTTTATGTTGCTTTCTCAAATTAAATAAATATATCTGTCATTTAGGGTTTCCAATTTGAGGATTTGAAACCAGATCCTTTAAAATAAACAAATAGATGATTTCCATATTTCTATTTATGGTATAGTTTCAATTTCGGAATTTGATTTATTATTATTCATTGCTGATTTAGGGTTTATCAAATGTTGCGAGATATATCTCTAAATATGTACTTAGCAATTTCAATTTTGACAGATTACCAACACTTGCGGATATTGAAAAATTCAGGAACAAATTTGACACTGTCATTGATCAAACCATGGCATATAACACTTTATTTAAATAGTTATAATTATTTGCATGTAATGACTAATTTCCAATACCAAATTAATCTTTACTTTTGTTCATCACATATAGGCAAATATTAACATTCCTGATGACTTTTTCAAAAAATTGAAAATTGAATTTGACAAGCACCAATATGGTTCAATTAGGGGTCCAAACAGAAAGAACTTCATTGTCAAGTATCACATAAGTAATTGTAGTATGAAATTAACCGATGGAGTGTGTGTTTCAAAGTATTTTGGGTTTGTCAAACCAACAAGGGTAACCCTAAGTTACGTAATAGAAGAAAATAAATTTTGGATGAGAATCTACCCTGAAACACCTTCTCAAACACAAAACATTGTTCAAGAGATGATCAAGAATCAATCAAGTGCTGGCAAAACAACTAACAAGATGTCTTCCATGTTTTCAACAATATCAAGAAGGTAACAAAGAATGTTTATTTCATTATAACATGCATCTATATTATTTTCTTTAAAATTCAGACAACTATATAGATTGGAACAATATATCTCAAATTTAGGATTCCCAAAATTTTTATAAAACTTAGACTTTGCATTATATATTTTACAAATGCTATTTAAGTTTTATAAGTTAAGAATTACTATCTTTTTCATATGTTCTTAACTATTTGAATCTTTCAGAACACCAAGACCTGAGGATATTCCAAACTTGAGGAACCATTTTGACACTATCATTGACCCAAATATGGTATTCAGTACTTTATTTTAATTTCTGCATTGTTAGCCTTTTAGATTAATATTCAGAAACCATACTCATTTAAACTTTTGTTAATGGAATATAGGAAAAAATTGAAATTAAGGAAGATTTTTACAAAAAATGGAAATCAGAATTTGATAAGCGCAAATGGGGCTTGATTAGAGGTCCAGACAGAAAGCAAGTTTGAGTCAAGTATGAGAAAAGTAACACTGATATGAAATTAATAGATGGAGGATGTGTTTCAAAGTGTTTTGAATTTGTCAAACCGACACGTGTAACCCTAAGTTATGTAGTTCAAGAAAATAGCTTTGAGATGGAAATCTTAACTGAAGATCAGTCTGAAACACTTAACATTAACCAAGAAATTGGTGTGCCAAGTGCAGAGGAAGTAATCAAACCAATCATGGTCAGTTAGATGTTTTGTTCTATTTAAGACATACATTATAATTGATCTTTTATATTTTACACCTACAATTGTTATAATAGTTTATTCTTTTACATATACTTTGCAGAATCCAGTACCAAGGGAGAATTTGCAAACATTGAATCAATTTGAGAATTTTGAAACAAAACATAAAGAAACACATGATAAAGAAACAATGCATAAGTCATAAAATCCATTGAGAATGAATGATGTGAAAAGGAAAGCAGCAAACCAAAAAACTGTCATTGATCTCACTCATGATGATGATGAGTCACATTTGAGATGTCAAGTAAACAACAGTCCACTGGAAATTGAGGTAATTTTTTTTACCTTCAGCATTATTTAAGTTAAGAACAATATTAACATATCAAATATATATGGAACATTTAAGTATAACATGTTTATAAAATTCATAATTTTGTATGCCTTTATTATGCGAAAAGAACACAAGGATTGAAAGAAACAAATTGGGCTGCTCAAAGAAAAAGTGTAGGATTGTAACTCATGCTGCAGTTGACAACCTATTGCCATATGGGGGCCTGATTATGAATGGCCAAATTACGATTAAAGTCAATGAAGCTGGACAATATGAATGGGAAAAAGATGTAACTGAATCAATGACTAGACCAGACGTACCTCAAAAACTGGTAATCCAGTTATATGTTACTATCACAGTTTTTTAATTTTGACATTTCATGTAGTTAATTAATTTCAATTGGATAACAATTGTTTTTTCTAGGCTTAATTAGTCTAATGGTCCTTTAAAGACATTTTAGGTTTCATAATGGTCCCTTAAAGAAAAAAAGGTCCAGATTAATCCCTTAAAGACATCTCCGTTTGTCACATTGGTCCCTTCTGTTAATTTATCAACCACAAATGTATTAGGTGGACCAACATTAAAGGTGGTCCACCATATACCACAATATATTTTTTAATTTTAACCATTAGATCTTTTTGAAAGAAAAACAACCATTAGATTTTGCATGTCCACCATATCTAAGAGTGCACCATCACCAACAAATTTTTCTTTCATCTTCTTCCTCCATTTTTTCATCTTCTTCCTCCATCCTCCATTCCTTCATCATTTTTTTTTTCATAATTTCATCATTAAAATCCAAAATTTCAAAACAAATTCAAAAATAAATAAATTCCAAAATTGTAAAACTCTTAACTTTTATCAAAATTTCAAATCTTCAAACAAAAACTCTAAATCCCAAATGTCAAATCCCCAACAAACCTAACCTTGAATTTCATTTTTACTTTCCAAATTTAATCTCATCAAACCCAACAAAAACTCTTAACTATTATTGATGATGGTGATGGAGTATGAGTGTTTGTGGTGGTTAGGTCAAAGAGACAAAAAATGGAATTGAAGAAACAAATTGAGGAAAAAGATGATGATGAAAAATTGAGGAAGAAGATGAACTTTTTGGGTTTATTTGAAGGTTGATAGATTTGAGTTTATTTTTTATGATATTTATGAAAAAGATGAAGTTCTTGTATTTTTTTCTACAATTTCTGGACCCAAGAGAGATGAAGAAGATGAACAGTGGCATTTGTTCATCATTTAACGTTTTTTTGCCAAAAACTAACGGAAGGGACTAAAATGACTAACGGAGATGTCTTTAAGGGACCAATCCGAACCTTTTTTTCTTTAAGGGTCCATTGTGAAACCTAAAATGTCTTTAAGGGACCATTGGACTAATTAAACCTTTTTTCTATTATGAATTGAAGCCAATCTCAAGAACTGTATGCAGACTTGCTTTGGCTGAAGTTACAACAATTATGCTTGAAATTCAAGAGAATGGTGTCCATTTGATCAAATGCCCAACCAATCTCCAAATTGCTGGCAGAGACCAATTTGAAAAATTCATCTATAAAGAATGGAAAGAGTATCAACAAAGGTCCAAAATTCAAATTGGTGACAAGATCCT